>QKRW01000024.1:0-650368 GCA_003260565.1 Monilinia fructigena
TGAAGATGGTCAAGAGATTCCTATACCTTGCAGAACCGGGTAGCTAAAGCTTAAACGGCGGGAGGGATTATGGATAAAGAGTGAATGTTCTATAAGCATGGTCCCTTTTTCAATAACTCGGATCTTATAGCTAGCTTCTTGAAACAAGCTGCGAGCGAAATGTTATGATTCTGTTGAGACCTGTAATTAGATACAGTTTCTGAGTTTCAAGTTTCTGTCCAATGTCCAGATATACTCACTTTACCTTAGAAAAGGAGACGTGGGCCTAGAAATAAGATCTCCATGCGACTAGATATCGTATATTTCCAAATTCGACTTGTAAAGAAAACAGTTTGCTCTTGTAACTGTAGTCAAGCGTCCTGAGGACCTGCGTAGTACCTGTATGTCCATGTAATTGTAACTGAGTAGCAACTTACTCCGATCAAATCAAAATAAGTATGCCATTCCCCATGATGAAGTCGGGACTAGTGGCATGTTAATCTTTTGGTTGCTCGAAATAATCATTCACTTGTACCAGCCTCTTTGCTTTTCTCCAGATCTTCTATGGTCTCTTGCTCTTTTGAAACATTCGACTCCCAACCAGTGTCTGAACTCTCAGCATGTGAGCCAGAATTGCCTCTGGGTTGGTTAACTTCTCTTGAAGGAGCATGAGCGCCTTCATCTTCATCTCGAGACGCTGCTCCTCTTTCTTTGCTCTATCGACAGCCTCCCGGGTATTCATTCCATACTTTGACCAGCAGCTGCCCAAGAGAAGAATCGGATTTATCCGTTATATATTGGTTCCGTGCACTCCATTCATCCAGATTCAATTCCAAAATACTGTCCCTAGAGAACACAATCTTCTGAAATTGTTAGATATGGTGGTGATAGCAAGTATCTGGTATGATTTTCTTCAATATCCTTGAGGACACCTTTTGGCCACTCTCCCATTTGTTACGCCAATGAACGAGAGCATTTTGGCATGCAGCAACATGGATTTCGTGGGTTTTGAAGTGTTCCAACCAATCCCTCACCAAAAGCTCCTTCTTTATCCCATACACATCGCAATGCTTCTTTGTCCAGCGCTTTGCCTTTTTCATAAATCTATCACGGTCATCAATCATATCGCTTAGCAATTTTAGATTTAAAAGCAGAACCATCATCCGACCCAGGCTCAGCAAGCATGACGAATAATGCCTCCAGAACGCTTTGTGCTGTGGATTCACGAGACCATCCAGCAGGTGTAAGAATAGTGAGACAGGCTCGAACTTTTTCTTGACTTTGGGGTGGTAAACGGGTGTCAAAAAGCGCACTTTCACAGGCCATTCAGGAAAAACTAACGGGAAAATACATGTGTACCCAGAATATTCCCTCCGCATAAGGGGTCCCGTCTGGGCCGTTGATGCATGCTATTGCGTTTAAGGGGTCTTTCGTGAGCTCAAAACCACCAACTTCACTGGTATACAAAGCAAGGGACATATACTGAGGTGGGGAGCTTTATTGTCAGCATTAATAGCCTGATAGTCGTCCAGTAACCGCCTCATGGCTTCGCTGAAGGACCTGGTGGACCCCAACTGGTGTCAATGGCGCGGTCGAGATGCAGCTTATGCGCCTTCTTAATACCCGCCCACATTTCAAGGCGCTTTGAAGATTCGTCATCAGGAATATTCCTACGCCTGAGAGGTCGACTGAAATAATCCGCCATGCTTACGACAGCTTGCTATGAGTCTTGAATCCTTCCAAGATGCGTACGGAACCCGTAGAGCCAGAATGATCTTTTGGTATGTCAACGGCTCAAAATTGAAGCTTCCAGTTTCCGTCCTCTCATCTCAAGACAGAATTTCGCAAGATGTAAGAGTGAGTGAGGAAATTTCAAGAATGCTTCGAAAGACTTAATCTGGTAAGATTGTGAATGATGAAGCTTTGGGAATGAGAGGATGCAATGGGACAAGTCGAGTAAATAAAGACGAATATCATTTTGAACGGTGACCAGAGAGGTGCGATTGATTTATGAAACAAAACAAAACAAAACAAAACAAACAAAACAGGACAGGACAGGACAGTACAATGATGATGAGTGATGATGTTTGAATATATTTTGTAGGCAGGAACCGTTGGAGTTCCAAGATTAGGTATTACCCAGCAAACCAAGAAGATTCGCAAAAACAGGTATTGCCCTTGAACCAGACGACGTTGTCCATGATGTTATGCATATGGCATATAGAATGAATGTTCGAATGGAGAATAATATCAGCAAACTAACCTCGACATTCAAATTACTTGATATACGAAAAAAGGTCGGGAAAGTGCAATGCAATCGAACCATATATACAGACCAAGACATGATGACATATGGATACGAGACTGGCAAATAAACTCACGACTGATAAATTGAAATGCGATCATCAACTCATGGTCATCTCCGGCCAAGAGCGATGCAATGTTCATATTGATGCTCACATTAATATTGAGAATCGAATCCAAGCATTGGACATAAAAGTTCTTGGACTTTGGCGCATCGGAACATTCAATTCCAAGTGGTGTGATTTCATCAGCCCATATTCAATTCAATAAGACGAAAATGAGGGAAAAAAAAGTCCACGGGTAATATTCTCAGATTAACCTTACCAAATGTGAGAACAACAAATATTCTATGAAAAAGTATATAAAAGCTCATAAACAAGAAAGATGGATTTTGTTTTCCAATACTAAACTCTCTTTTTCCTTCATTCTAATCTATTCAATACTTGTCTTCATCTGTGCTGTGTTCATCAATTGCAACCCTTTCAGATATAATCGTGATCATCCTCACCATGCCATTCGACATCAACATCAAAAAGGTCGCTTTAGCCGGTGTTAGTCCCCCTCTCCCCCGATGCTATGACCACAATCAAATAACAAAACCCAGGCATCCGGCCCAGTAGGCCAAGCAATTCTTGCTGAGCTTCTGAAGTCAGACTCTCGATATTACAATTCTACGCGAGACCCCACAACCCATCAATCACTCTTTGCCCCCGCGGCCAAAGTAATCCAAGTAGATTACACTCGCTCACATCATTGACCCATGCCTTGAGCGACCAAGACGCCCTAGTCTCCGCCATCTCACCCACTGCGGTCCGCCCAAAAACTCCTCATCGACGCCTGCATCCAAGCGCACGTGCACCGCTCCTCCCTTCAGAATACAGCTACGACTTCTATTCACCCAGCATCCGCGCGCACCCCACACCCCTCTCCAGCTCCAAGATCTCCATCGAAGAGTACCTCAAGCGCAAGCCACGCAAGCCTCACTAAGCTACACGCTCCTATTCTGCAACCCGATCCTCGAGCTCAGCCTAAAAACAACCTCTTCTTCCACTTCGCAAACCGCACCGCGATCCTCAACCCCCAAACGAGCCGCGTCCCCATCTCCCTCACACCCTCCCATCCTCGGCAAAGCCGTCCGCAGAATTTTAACCCACCCCGCGAAAACAGCAATCGACCCATTCCGGATAAAAGATGTCGATGTTTCCCACCAACAACTATTGTCCATCGCCCAATCGCTGACGCCCGGGCAAGAATGGGATATCCATGCCGATGCAGAGTCCCTCAGAAGCAGATTTTGCTTTCGGGGGAAAGTATGAGCGCGTTCACAATAGCGTTTTTGGTATCAAAGAGATGACGGTAGCGGATCTGGAGGACTTGGTGCGGGTCACGCTTAGTGGGGCGTAGAAGGGGGAAAGGCTATGATGGGTATCACGGTGGTATGTGTATACCTGTATTGAAGCTGGCGTTATAGGAATTTGGTAAGGAAAGCGTTTTGAGGGTGTTTCGAAGGAATATTTTTGGGGTTTTATCAACGCATCCAATGTACTCTGCACCTAGTGGGCCAGTATCTTGAATAGTCTGGATTAAAAAATTTACGATGATAATGCTGGCTAGGGCGTCGCTGCCGCAAAGGTTTACCGGTGCTTATATGTAGGAAATTTTCACTCAGAATAAATATTGCACATTTCCAGCAATTGAGGACTCCTTGCCAATCTGAATTAAGTTGTATATTGCCGTCATTAATTTAACAAAGTATACTACATGATCATTACGTTCGACTCATGTTCTCCTTCTTCTCCTTCCCATTTAATTCGTTTTCATCTTATCTAATCCTCGTAAAACATCATCTTTCCTCCCATTAATCTTATCACATAAAAGCATACATGAAACAAGAACCGAAAGGGTATATTTGCAGACGGATCACACTCCTTGCAATGCAATGCGGCCTTGCCCATAACTAATAACTAACAACAAAGGAAAAAAAAATGGCATCGCATAAACAGTTATCCTGGAACAATCATAGCCGCAATCCCTTAAAATGCATCCTCGAACGGACAATCAATGCTATCATGCCCATCTCGTTCACATACGCCGCACCATTTATCCATGTTGATCACCCCACTTTCCTTTCCTGGAGCAGCACCTGGTTCCATGGGATTGAACGCGGTCTTGATAGGCGAGTCGTCAGATGCCTTCTTTGCCGGTGCCAATGGTGCTGGTTTGTATTTCTCATGGGATGAATTGGGTGAAATTTTGAGTCCTTCCATGACGACATCTTTTCCTGTTTTTTGCTGTGGAGCAGACTCATTCTTAGAAGGACTTCTGCTGCTACCACCGAACATCGGGCAATGCAATACATCATGGCCTGAAGTATCGCATAACTCGCAGAAATCCTCTTGACGTGAAGCTATCATTCTCGGGCATTGTCTCCAAGTTGTTGTGGTGAGCGTCTGATGCTCCTTCGCGATCCCGCCAGCTTCCGACTGCGTCTTTAGTATCTCGGGGAGTATTTCTATCCTGAGTCACAGTTGGACTGCTCATAGCACTGGTACGATGCGTAGCAGGATTGCTGATGCTTCCCCTTCGTAGCCCCTCTAATTCGCGCTCCATCTGCTCTTCCTTGTTGGCTTTGCTCTCTACTACGGCACGAAGCTCGCTCACTTCCCTTTCCAACTTCTCCCGGGTACGGCGCTCCTCCTCAAATACTGAAGCGCTTTCTGTATGGCTTCTGTTGAGTCCTGGTCGTGATGTACCTGGTGTTTTGTCGTGGTCCGAGAAACTTTCATCGGTTATGATGTCTCTGCTGAGTGAGTGGATGATGGCTTTCAATCCACGAATCTCGTCATCTCGTTGCGCAATCTCTTGGGAGTGTGCTCCCGCATCTATACTCGCATGAGGCTTTGCGTTATTAAGAGCTTCGGCAGTTTTCTCGCGCTCACGACGAAGTTCAGATCGAGTTCTTTCAACCTCTCCACGCAAAAATTCAACTTCGCCACGAGCTTCGGCTTCACCACGTCGAGCATCTTCGAGACCTTCTTCAAGCTCCTGAACAAAGCTCTTCAAGTTGTTTCAATTGTACAGCAACATGCTTGACATCATGATTGTTCTCCTGCATTAACTTAAGCTCCATCACAAGATGGCTCAGGCGCTCCTCGTTATACTCGCTCAGTTTCAACGCCGGCCATCTCGAGGGTGTCTATTGTACTTCTGAAATCAGCTCGATGCTGGTCAAATTCAGCTGTCAACATGGCAATTTTTTCGTTCTTTTCACGAATTGTCGCTCTCAGTTGTGATACATCTTTATCCTCCATGCTTCCCCGACTATGTCTATGACCACTCGTGGTCTCATTGGTGTTCTCCATTAATGATTGTACACTGCTATCCATATCCTGCAAACTCTTTTCTAGTTCCTTTAATTGCCTATCACGATCCTCTAGCTGAAGTTTTAATCGCTCAACTTCATCATCAGTAGCTCGGGATGTTGCACGCGATGCAGATCTTGATGCAGGTCGCAACTTTGCGTTAAAAGAAGAGACTGAGCCAACACTCCCATTTGTTGTTGTACGTGCAATTCCTGCAGGAGGCATATCTTCATCACTGTAGTTCATTGCCCCAGGTCTATTCCCTGTTCCAAGTGCAGAAACACTTCGAGGAGGAACTGGTGTTTTCACACCAGTCCTTGGTGTAGTTGTAGTGTATCCAACTTTCTTACTTGGATCTTTAGAATCTTGTGTTCCTCTGACGGTTTGTCCAAAATTTGTAGGTGCAGGGCTTGCATATCGAGATGTAACTCTCTGTGCAGGTGTACTTAGGGATGGTCTAGCATTGGCCACTCTTCGCACTGGAGACTCTGGTCGTGATGTGGTTGGCATGGCCATCGATGGTCGAGTTTTCTGGACAAATGGGCCTGCTGCTCTACCTGTGCCACCCAACTTTGATAAAGCAAGCGTTGGCGGAGTGTTTAAGGATGTCGGTGATTCATCATACGAAGATGGGGTACTGCGTCTTGTTGCTCTGCTGACTGGAAGAAAGATTCCAGCACCATCAATCGCTGTCGAAAAGTAGTGAATTCTGTGTCCCCCACCAATCAGTTCATTGTTCTCTTTTTGCAGAGGTAGTTGATTGTTTGTCTTACCCATCAACATCACCATTGTTCTTCCCCTTGGAAGCAAACATTTCACTCAGCTCGACTCCAGCAAATACTCCTTTTTTGCCTTGCACACTGCCAACAAATTTGACAGTACCATACATATTGCCAGGTACATCGACTATGTCGCCCACCTCCAATTCATCTGGCCCACCGCCAACTCGAGAAGGGGTATATGGTGGCATATTGCCTATTGTTCTCGAATCCTCATCAAAAACTGCTGAAAGAGGGTATTTTTTACTTGCATCTGGAATTGTCGCAAGTGAACCTGAGGTAAGGGACGCAAGAGAGAGAGAGAGTTGTCGGGATGGTTTTGATCCAGGATTATCTAGTCCGAAACCCTGACCGTTAGTAGAAGGATATGTGGGAATGGGTGTAGCTCCTGAAGCTTGTAATAATGCCAAATTGTAGGAAGCGTTGAGATTGGGTGTTGATTTGGCACTCGAAAGTCCAGTTTTAACAAAGGTTGGTTTTTTTGGTGACCTTTTCGGAGTCGAGATTCTTGTAGTCGACATTTGTACCGCCCGCCAAAAGTACTGCCTATATTTATTATATTGTTGTTTAATCCACCCCTCACAATTCACCAATATCAGCCAATCAACGTTCTTGGTTTATCTAGTGGCACCTCCTTTAAAAATATGGATTCTATCTTTTTGTTCCTTGTGATAACACCAAACTGGTGATGCTTGTTTTTGATTTTTAATAACCAAAGTTCTTGATTGTGCCGTCCAATGAATGATTTGTCGTTCTTTTTCATTGATTTGTGTCGTGAGTCAGAAGTGTAGGGGAACTCTAAGTAGAGGTAGAGAGGATGAAAGAAAGAAAGGAGTAGATCACCAAGATGAATGTAGAAAGAGGGAGAGGGGAGAGGGAGGGGAGGGGAGGGAGAAGAAGGAGAAGAAGAAGAAGAAAAGAAGAAGAAGAAGAAGAAGAAGAAGAAGAAGAAGAAGAAGAAGAAGAAGAGAAAGCGAACCAAGGCAAGGGAGAGCGGCAGGTACGAGGGAGGCACTTCATTCATCTATGGCAAATAGAAGACTACCTAGTAGGTGGGTAACAAGGATGAGAAGCACTTGGGGGGAACAAGAGGAACAAGAGGAACAAGAGGAGGAACAAGAGTAAATGCAGCCTGCAGGAGAGAAGCTACAATGGCCGGCAGGGTACGTACATGTATGTATGTTGTATATGTATATATGTTATATATGTTATATATGTTATATATGTTATATATGTTATATATGTTATATATGTTATATGTTATATATGTTATATATGTTATATATGTTATATATGTTATATATGTTATATATGTTATATATGTTATATATGTTATATATGTTATATATATGTATATACGTTCACGGAGTACAGATCTAGAGAATAGGTAGGAACATTCACCTGACCCCTGCAATCCATAGAGATCTCAAATCGCCATGATGAACCTGAGAATAGGAAGAAGATCAATCCCAACATTCAATACCCAGGTAGGTATAGATAGTCATAGGTACATAAGCACATCTAGCCAATCGCATGAAGATGATCAAATTGCGGTTCATTCATTCCTTGTCCTATCAGTCATTCCATCATCTCATATGGAAGTCAAGCCCGGACCCATGAAGCTCCTGCAAGTCTATTTCCGATGCAATCCACTATTTCTTCTAGAAGAGGCATAAAGCAGCTATCCTCATCACAAGATAGTCCAACGAAAAGCCCTAGTTAACCTTTCGTAGCCTTCAGTTGGCTGTCTATATTCAGTAGTTTTATATTACCCTCCCCCCCATTCAAAGGATTTCCTATAGTACAGTATCTTCCAGCGATCAATGCTTCTGCCACGACTCTCTTTGACTGATACGACCTTCGCATCGTCCAATAAATTTCCCATCAATTGAGAGGCACCTCTATTTGATGGCGTTGGTGTGGTGAGCATCTTAAGATACCTACCTGCAGCTGGTAGTCATGTACATCGAATCTTCAGGAAAGAACAGAAATCAATCTGTGGAAGTACGTATCAAATGTTATATTGCCGAACAGTGTATATGGATTGATGGCAAACGTCCAAAACATAACCTGAACTTCAACGGGTCCCATTGTCTATCAACTGCTAGAACAACGCTCCTTCATTAACAGAGAGGAGAAAGAAAATGACTTGTTCCGGGAAATCATTCATTTGTTGCTTGTCCAACATTGTTATGATGTCAGGATAACCCTGGTCCCTGTAATCAATGCAGGTACAGGAAGTATGAATACCGTCACCTGAGATGTGAAGTGAGGATTTTGGGACTGAGATATGGTTGAGATCTTTGGGCATTTTTGACATTTCGTACAAATTTATATTTATTATTACTTGCTCATATGAATTCTCTTCCGATAGCTTCTTCCTAGAAACTATTGAAGCTATGGATTGTGCTCTGGCGAGTTCTAGGTAGCCGATAGCTCTACCCTTGCCAACCCTAAATCTTTGCAATGCTGATTTGAAGAGCTTGATATATAAAGCCGTGAAGCGGTATAGCACCATTCTTCTAGTGTTCTTTGTTGATGTTCACACAGGTTCATGCGATGGCGATATTTCCATTGCTATTTTTCCAGTCAGTGGTTTAGTGATTTGAGGACCGAGGCGATATCCAAGTATCGTTGATCCACTGTCAACGTACCTCATCAACCTAGTATATAATAAAGGTCACTCGAAACAAACTTGCCGGCTTCACTTGGAAGTGTTTTACTACTTTCTTTCTTGCGAAGAGAATTTCCCTTCAGTCCGTAGATCTCCTGCGTCGTTGTTGATGCTCATAGATGTCGCCTCGCTCAAGTGGTCTTGTGCCATCATTCAGAACCATAGCTTCTCTGTGACGCCTCCTGAGATGCTCCTCTGCCGTACTCTGATCTCTTGGTCTTCTTTCAGTAAAACATGCCTTCGAAAATCTTCCATATCTTGATCCTCACTCCCTGCCAGGGCGAGATGCATTGCGGCCAAATCAGGTCTTGCTGGTATCAATTTCGCTTCTTCTAAACGTTTCCTGCCCTCATCATTATTGAAAATCGGCACAACCACCCGATTCAGAAGCTTCTCCTTCTTTAGTGAGTCCATAAAATTACTAGAACGCGCCTCCGCAGTTTTACCCCAAGGCTCTTTCACCAGCCAACGTTCTATAAAACCAGCCTTTAGAAGCTCATGAACATCGTATTTGCATAGCAATTCGTATATTATTCTAAGACAACTTGTTTCTGCCATGTCGCGAAGGTACCAGTTGTCCCAATCTGAATCGTATTCATGGTGCTCATAGTCATCTACAGAGTATTCCAGGCTCTTGACTAGTGCTTCGTATGTTTCGGGTTTATGTATTCGAGTGACAGTTGCTAGAAGATTGAATGAGTTGAAGTAGCATGTTGGTAAGACTAGTAATACATACAACCGTTCACCATCATAATCAAAGCTCTGATTGCCCGCTCGCGTCGGTCATATTCTGGTTGGCTAATTTCATAAAGCAGGGTATTGATAGCGAATTCATTGTGAACCGCACGCTCGCAAACAATGATTGAAGCAGTCTCTTGAATTCCATAGTTTGGATTGTCCAATAGTTTATTCAATGTACCGAGTTTTAAGGAATCTTCGGTTCTCTGGTCGATGAAATGCGATTTGTTCTCGGTGGGTGGGATGGTAGCTGCTTCACGAAAATGGATGAGGCGATTACGCACAAAGGCCAAAAGGGCACAAGTCGTAATTCCTAGGCCCAGAAATAATAACCGCTCCTGTCCTATTGGCGACATTATCGCCATGGTTGGTGATACTACATCCAGTAATCGAAATGGTAATGTTGTGAATTCTGGTTATTTTGCTCAGAACCTGGAATCTTATACATGCGAGTAAGCTACAAATCGAGAAATCCGTAACACCGGGCGGTGACAAAGGACAATTGATATTGCCTTGTGGGACAACCCACCTTGGCTTTAGCTGGGTACAGAGTCTAGCTTACTAATTAATGTCGGGATCATCCTTTTGCGGGGTTTTGAGTCTCTCCAGTTTCAATATCATTAGAATTTACTTTGACGTTGGGTTGGTTCTACCAGATATCTATAATAAGGGGTGCCTTTTAGACACGAAAGCTTCCACTGTCCGAAAAGTGTGATTATTTAAGTCTAGTCTAATGATCAATGAAGTTGCGATGTTCCAACTGGATTCAAACTCCCGCAATCCGTGCCCTTAAGCTTGGAGACCCTGCTCATATGATTAGGATATCGATAAGAGCGGCTGTCAGAGGTAGCTATGTATAAGCATATGCATCCTACTGATGTGGTCATATAAACCAAAGCTCATGAATTCCCCGGCATCTCAGCCAAGCGATGACCTTCACTCATTTCATAAGTTCTATTGCTTTCCAATTCCACTCGTCTATCCATGCTCTCAAGGCCGCTTTTTTCATCGTTCCTCCATAAGTATCATCTCCATGGAACTCACCCGGTTCCTGACCTGCCTGGCCTATATCATTTCTATAATTTCTCCCCTCAACATATTCCTCTTTTTGGCTCTCATCACGAAGAACATTACTGCCGTTATCGCAATCGATAATGCTGCCACGACTCCCATCACTATTCCTGCAATTGCCCCTCCACTCAATTTCTTACTACTGGTCGTGCTGGTATCCACTTGGCTCGCTGCACCTAGTCCTAGGCTCTCTAATACCTTCTGGTCACACGCTCCGCCAGCCTTTGCCCCACAAGAAATCGTCCTCTTTGGAGCAGTTGTTGAGCTGACATTGTTATTTGCGGCGATCATATCTTCAGGTAAAAGTGCCACTCATATTAGTGAGAGTAAATCGATCGGAGTATGCCGTGACCCAAAATAGATTCGTTGGAAGTGAGATAGGAACGGTAACCAAAAAAACTTTTTAATCAGTGCTATGTTGTTAAGGGAGGGACAAGAACAAGGTTCTTACAATTTATTTTCCAAACTCAGCGTTACATTTCTTCGAATATTTACAGGAGGAGACTGGGTTGTTGGGTCTTTCATTTGATATCCCGATAATCTATATTCCAGAGCTCAAACTATACATGTATGCATAAGTCAGCATCGATTCATCAATTATTTTTCTCCTTCCCCTTTTCACTCTCCTCCCACCTACATCTATATGCACCCGAGCCGACCCAAGTGAAGGCAAAACTTACAGGAGCCGTATCATTTCCAGTGAAGAGGACCACTTCCCAACTCGCGTCATCAAATTGGCCAATTGTAGGTACTATTCCATTATCACCAGCACGTATCTTGTACGGTCCAGAATCTACTACTTCTCCATGGAAGGAGACCTGAAAACAATTTCCGCTCGACATACTGCTAGTAAGATTGACTGTAGTAGAAAGTCTCGGAAGATCATCATATTCGTGGCTTTCGCTGGAAGGCAATAGGATACGGCGAGAAAGAAGCGCGACGAAAGAAAGAGAAAATATAAATGACAATGGAGTCATGAATAGCAAAGAATGGGTGTGGTTAAGAATAGGCATCATGTTGTGAACGATAATAAGCACTAACAAGTACCATAAGCACAAATCATTTAAACGCAAGAAGTCGTAATTGTAATGCTTGGTAGGTTTGAGATAGATTAAGATCCCTTCCAAACCTCGCCCTGTTATCAGTTCTGTGATCCAATTGCCAACAAGGAAAGTGATCCTCAAAGTCCTAGACCCCCATACGGAAATGCAATGTTCAGCTTGCGTTGTGAGACTGCTCAGCATTGAAGGTTGCACAGTATTCAAAACGAATGGTCGAAATTTCTAATAATGTGCAAAATTTAATATAATCTTTCGAAGTGAACACAAAGCATCGCATCTATTAGATGGGGATGTTCAAAGTTTGTGCGATCCGAGTGAAGGTTGAAGGTAGATTTCAAGTAGTATATATAATAAGTTTGTCGGTTTGGTGTTTGATTCGGCCCATTTTTGACGCTGGATGTTCAGTAGCGATAATATTTTTATTCTTAATACTGCGCCTCACAAATGAATTTGTATATGTGTTTCCAGTATCTATGGAAGAGAATGGATAAGCTGGCGAATCACGGAGTTCATCGACAGGAAAGGAAGTTTTATACATTTTGATTCCATTGTGACATTAAATTAAAGTTTATGTTAAATGTCAGTTAATTAGTTCACCGGTGGCTTCAAAGATATACCTAGTAATCAGTTCTAACCTTAGTGCCGCTTCTCACCGTCAGGAAGACTCCGCTCAAGGTTAGTGTCGGGTTTCGGGTAAATGTAGCCGTTGCGGATTTCCTGCCGCATTGTAATAAATGAAGCTCGCCATTGAAGCGCGAGTCTCGCCATATCTATCTACTTGTTGTCATTCAATTGCAAAAGTCTTGTTCAGTTGAGATATCAAAACATCAAAACATCGAGGCTTCATTCTCACCCCATCCAAAAATAACTTTCTCTAACATCATATCAAACTGAACCATCATGACTATTCGTGTTAATTCCTCAACCTTCACTCCAGAGGTGCTGATTTCTGCTCCTCGGAGATCGGCAGCAACACCAAACGCAGATGGTACATTGGCATTGTATACCGTGTCAACTTATTCTTTCCAAACCAATTCTAAGAGCGCCAAAATCAATGTCTTGAATATAGGCACTGGGAAAGTTCAACTCTTAGCGATGATTTGAGTGATAGTGAGCCAGTGTGGCTAGGATGGGAAAATGAGGTGGTATGGTTGAGATCTGGAGAGAATGGAGCTACACATCTTGTACTGGCCGATGCAAAGGATCTGGAAAAGAAGTAAGTATGACTCCGTTTTAAGTATGAGGTGACCTTAATTGAAAACTGGTAGGCCGAACATAATCACGACATGGGATGGCGCTATCTCCAATATAAAGATTACAAGTCTTGCTTCGAACGTTGTGGGCATAGCTGTTACTGGTATGTATTTTTATATACGTAAAATTATCCCTTCACTGGATGTAATTCAACTCGGAACATTCAATTTCATTCGAATGCTCAATCCATTCTGGATATTCAATGTTTTACCCTGTCCATGTTTCACAAAAGAAATCACCTATTCTTGCTTCTGATAACACTAATTCTCACCCCCTCCAGGCTTGGCAACACCATCTGGAGATCTGTATAATTCTAAGACGGCCAAGAAGCCTTTATCAACGGCTAAGGTATACTCAAAGCTATTTGTTAGAGAATGGGATGCATGGGTTACAGAGAATAAGAATACTATTTGGTATGCAACGATTACCAAAAATAAGGATTCCGAGGATATTAAAGTCTCTGGATTGGTGAATGCTTTGGCAGGCCACAAAATCTCTCTCGAGTCACCGGTACCACCATTTGGAGGAACTGGAGATTTTGATATCAGTAAGAATGGTATAGTCTTCGTTGCCAAAGATCCCAAAATTGATCCAGCCAACTATACGAAAACCGATCTATACTACATTCCCCTGAAGACATTCACAGAATCACAAGCCCCAGCACCGCAGCTGGTAGAGACCGGTAACTTAAAAGGTTACAGTCAAGGACCAGTGTTTTCACCAGATGCGAAGTCCGTGATCTTTACAAGAATGAAGAGTACGTGACATTTTTCGGCTAAAGTAGACTATCAAGATTCTAACAGAAATTAGGCATACAGTACGAAAGTGATAAAACAAGACTTTTGTTGATACCTGATATTACTGACCTCACAAATGTCCAAGAATTCTTTGAAACAGAGGACGGAAAGGGCAGATGGGACTTGAAACCTGAAAATGTCAATTTCAGCAAAGATGGGACGACCATCTACGTAACGGCAGAAGAGAACGGCCGTGTAAAGTTATTTCAATTGCCAGCTTCTCCACGCCATGCTACGAAATTACCAGAAGCTCTTACCAGTAACGGGACTGTTACGGATAAGCACGTTCTTCCAAACGGTGACTTGTTCCTCAGTGGAAATTCCTTGATTGACAACAGCGTCTATTCGATCATTAATCCCTCCAAGCCGTCTGAAAAGATTACTGTTTCATCGAATTCAGATGAGGGAAAAGCTTTTGGGCTTTCACAAAACCAAGTTGATGAGTTCTGGTATACAGGAGCTGAAGATTATCAAGTACACGCTTGGGTTTTCCGACCATCAAACTTTGATAAGAACAAGAAGTATCCTCTTGCGTATCTCATTCATGGTGGAGTAAGTGAAGAATTATTTGGCCAAATATAGTTACAATACGCTGACAATAACGTTAGCCTCAAGGTGCCTGGAACGAAGGTTGGAGCACGCGTTGGAACCCAGCAGTGTTTGCTGAGCAGGGTTATGTTGTAGTGACCCCAAACCCTACAGGAAGCACCGGTTATGGAATGGCCTTGCAAGATGGCATTAAAGGTCAGTGGGGTGGACGACCATATATAGACCTTGTGAAGGGATTTGAGTATATTGAGAAAAACTTGTATGTCTTATCAAAATGGATTTTACTTAGACAGCCTTGAGCGAAACTAACACTTGCTAGATCCTACGTCGACACCAATCGTGCTGTAGCTGCTGGGGCCAGCTACGGTGGCTTTATGATAAATTGGATTCAAGGGCACGACTTGGGTCGTAAATTTAAAGCTCTTGTAACTCATGACGGTGTCTTCTCGACCCTCAACCAATACGCATCCGAGGAATTGTTCTTCCCTCATCATGATTTCGAAGGTACACTCTGGGATAACCCTGAAGCATATCAGAAATGGAATCCTGCCAGCCACACTGCTAATTGGCAAACACCCCACCTCATAATTCATAACGATTTGGATTATAGACTGCCCATTTCAGAAGGATTGGCCCCCTTTAACGTGTTGCAGACGCGAGGAGTGGAGAGTAGATTTTTGACATTCCCAGATGAGAATCATGTGAGTCATTTTTTCTCTTCTACGCTGCCCGATTATTGGTAAAGTGTGACGCTAATCATGTGTCATTATAGTGGGTGTTAAAACCTGAGAATTCTAGAGTCTGGCATAAAGAGGTTTTCGACTGGATTAACAAATACAGTGGTATCACCAAAGAGAATGAAGAATTGAGAAAGGGGTTCGAGAAATTGAGTGTGGTTTAATTTCTCGGGTAGGAAAACAGACATATGAGGGCAATGATAGCAAAATGTATCTGGAGAGGACAGGTAGGACGACTCGGGTATGAGCATAATGAATAAGAAGGCATGATTATGAAAACTAAATGCGGAGAACGAATTTTATTGAATTTTATTCCCTCAACCTTCAAGTTGGTATCTATAGTTTATGCATGGCTTTTCCTTAGCACATAAAACCTGAATGTACACCACCAGCCCATGTATTACGTTGATGCGTTACCACATACTGCACCTCATGACTGCTCTTCAATCACGAATCTATTTCTTCCCCTTCTTCCTCCACTCCTTCTCTCGCTCATAAGCCTTCGACTCCTTTCCTTCCTCGCCCTGAATCTCGGCAATAAGTCTCTTCATCTTCTTTTCGTGCGCGGCATCCTTCTCCTTCTTCTGCCTCAAACTCTCTCTCGCGATGAAGTTGCTGTCCTTGCGCAATTCACGGATAGCACCCTTCTTCTCCTTCTTATGCTCAGCGCGCAACTTGGCAGTTTCGGCACGTTCACGATCAGGATCGTAGTGCTTATCTGGATTGTACGAGTCTTCGAACTTGGGTATAGAGGTTTTAATGGCGAGGGGTTTGTGGTGATGTAGCTCGAGGGGGCGACGAGCGAGGTGGGCTACCTGTAACATTGCTTGGAGCTTGGAGGTGGATTTGCGGATGATGGTCTAGAGGGATGGTTAGCACTTGTACATATGGAATTATTTACTGGGTTACTTACTCGAGTACTTTCCGGGAGCTTTGGCTTGCAAGATTTACCTCCCAGATGTTTTAAGATTGTCAAGGCTGGTTCAAAGACTTCGGTGAAGGCAGATTTGTCCGTCCACAAATCAGCACTTGCGTTTAAGATGTTGATATTTGCCTCAAGCAAAGCGACTTTATAGGATTCTTCGTCATCTTCTGGTAATTCCTTTGAAACACAGTCATAGAATTCGATTTGACGGCCTGATGCTGTGGCTTTCTCTATTCGGACAGAGGTTTTTGGCTCATGATATGGGAAGCAGCCAGGGATCTTTGTCAATTTGGTAGGTGCTAGAGCACATAATGTGTTTTCGATAGAGCCTCCTATTTCTGGAACATATCTCTTTGACAATCGTTGATATTGTAAGCATAAAGTGCAAAGATATGTTCCCATTGCGTAATCAGACAGAACCTGTGGAATCTTTTGGCCAAGATATCGTCCCATAGTCAAGATTGCAGGAGTCACTACTTGATGGAAATGATCTGAAGTCGGAAATATAGTTCCAATAGCCGTTAGAATCACAAGATCGCCAGCCTTTAGGGACAAAGCTCTTGATTGATTAATTTCTTCGAGATGTCGCCTAAAGGCATTCGCAATCTCAAGAGGGAACGTCTTAGCCAGCGAATGGATGTGGCGGATGATATTCTCTAGTACAGAGAAAGGAGGCTGCTGAGATTGGTTTGCGAGGTACGCGGTATGAGAGATGAGGGAAACAGCGAAGTTTCCTAGCTTTCCTTTGTTTTCTGAGTTGAGTTTAGGGTGGTACAAAGCTCTAATACGTTGCACAACCGTTGGTAGGTCTAACAAGGCAATACCTTTGGTAACCTCGAGAAGCTCTTCGTGTGATTGCGGGCAAGGAAAGGTATAAGCAAGATCACCATTAACACCGTTTTTGGCAGGCAGTTCCACTTCAGGGAGAGGAGCGTTTGCACCAGTCAAAAACTCCGGCCTTTTAGCCTCTTCTTCAGTAAGCAGACCTTTGAGAAACTCGTCATCTTCGTTGTCAGATTCGTCGTCCTGTTCATCAGATTCGCCTTCCGACTCATCGATATCTGAGCCACTCGCTACGAGGTCATCATCTATAATAAAATCGTCCTCATCGTCGGCCCCCAATTCCGCAGCGCTAGGACGGGCTTTGATGCCAGAACCCAGTCCGTAATCTTCCTCTTCTTCCTCTTGCTCCTCGTCATCTGCTCCCCTTTTGCGGTTATGTTCTTCCTCGTCACTATCTTCAGCCACACCCTCCATACGACGCAATCTCTTCGCTTCCAATTCTCGCAGTCTTCTTGATTCCTGCTCCATCTTTTCGTCTTCGGTTTTTGATCTTTCTGTAGGTTGGGATCGTTTGTCTTGTGCCATTTGTCTCATTCGGATATCATATTCTTTTTCCAACTTCGCTCGATCACCCCCATTCATCAATGCTACCCGCTCTGGATTCATACCAGGAACATCCGCGGGTGGAGCAGGTGGTGGTTTAGGGGCCATACCGCGGAGAAGTTCATGAATACCTGACATTTCTTTATCCAATTCTTCTCGCAGGTCCTCATCGTCATCTTTAGCTGCTTGGCGCTCATATTTGTGCATTTTAGATTTAGCGATGAGTTCTTTCATAACCTCTTGTTTCGACTTCTTTCGTTCAGGCAAAGAAGTTCCCTCTTCATCCTCGTCTGACCCTTCGGAATTGGAGCCTCGGCGGCGTTTTCGTGCTTGTCGCTCCTCATCAGACTCGTGGTCATCAGCATCCGACAGTTCTAAGTCCTCGTCATCAAAATCATCCCGGATCGTCGGGCCATCTAGAGAAAGTGATTGTCCCATGTGCGTAAGCTCGCCAGGTGTTTCGTCGTCTTCAAGGTCAAATGCGGAGCTATTCTTGTGTCCTCTCTGCTTCTCCTGCGTGAAACGTTCGAGCATCTTGTCTTCGGGGGCCATTGAAGGGTCATTTTCTCCGAAACGCTTATCTATGATACCTCCAACTCTGTTCCTCCGCTGCATTTCTAAAAGTAAAGTCTTGCGGCGCTGTTTAAATGTTAGCAGACGTCGAACTTTCTTATAAATAATCTCACATTTTCTTCAGCAAGACCCCTCGCAACGCCCGGTTTCTTGATACCCTTGGAGATCCTTCCACCGAGTGTTTTATTGCTCGTAACCTCGAATTTGGGAGCTTTGGACTGCTTGATCTCGAACGGATTGAACTGATCTCGAATTCCATTGAGCGCGACACTCCTTTTGATCTTCTTCTCCTTGTTGACGCCATTTTGTGCATTCTGTTTCTTTTGTTTTTTTGATTGCTGAGGGCCAACAATTCCTTGCTCTCTGAGAGAGGCTTTAAGTCTCTTAAGCTGTGATGGCGGCATTTTTGATGAGTTTGCAGTGTACACTGAATCCTCACTGTCCCTATCAATTAACCCCCAGAACTTTTTTTGACTTTTTTTATCACTTATCGCCAACTTCTTTGTGGCTGGTGCGCTTGAGGTGGCTGTGGCTTCGGCTAAACCAAGGAATTATAGCCACTGTCTGACCTGAAAATCGCTTAGTCCTAAAGCACCTACCAAGCGGTTCTGATGAGACTATCACAACAACCTTACCTATGAAGCAACTTCTCTACGAAATCCAATTCGTCCGGATATACGAGAAATGTTTGCTTACAGTTATTCAAGCGCCATGATCAAGCTGACATCAAGAATCTAAGCGGAAGGTAACATCAAGAACTAAGAACATCCATAGGTACTTTCATCAACATTAATTAGAAAGTCTCAAGTGGGTACAGCACCATATTTTCGATCTGCGCTTCCAATGAGTATAGAAAGCCCCCAAAATCGATGTTCCACCCAACCCATTTGAGCTGAAGCATGTATGTACCCATAGTCCAGGGGACAATCTAATTATATCATTAATTTTGAAAGCAAACATTTAATCGTTCAATTCTTGAGGGTCTCTCTACCTTCTCTCCAGATAGTTCTACAACCTAGTTCATCTATTTCTGTTCCACCCCAAACGACTTTCCAACCACGAATCAAATGCTTGAGTTCCCAATAACCTTTGACATGGCTCTTGAAGCAATCATGTTGATATATTAAACCTAGCTATAGCTGTTGGTGGTATCGTTGCCCTGTCCTTTTCCGGTGGAAGAATGTAGTTTGGCATGGTCGATGTCTTCATAGCCTACTGGTAGTACAAGATGGAGCTTCCACATCAACCCCGCCCATGCATCTTCCCAGATCCATTACGTGTGAAGATGCAGCGTCAAACGGCTCTGCATTGATCCGCATCAAATATTGGATCTATCATGTTATCATGTTATCGTGAGTATAAATTGGTATTCAAATAATCTATTATACAAGAAGGGGTATAAGGTTGCCTTGTCCAAAGGCGTAAACGCAATGTCAAACATCTGAACATTGGGTTTATAGGTGAAAGTGTACGCTCCACCTTCTTTACTATCGTTAATCGGCAGAATTCGTCGAATCGAAATTTAAAAACATAGAACCCCCAAACCCCCAAAGCCCATCATCATAGACCAACTAGAAGTGAAATCGAAATCTATGCCGAAAAAGTATCATCTCTCGTCTTGTCATACAGCATCCCAAACAGCTTCCGTTTAGAAACCTCCAACCCAACAATTGAAATTCGTAAGCCCGCCCAACACCGAACTAACTCCCGTAATCTCGGTCCCACTCTCACTCTTCACAGTCTCTCCGTTCCTCACAATACTAAAGGTTACATTTCCTGTCTGACCATTAAATGGCTGACTCCAATGGTTCAGCCCTGCTGTCCCATTGTAGTTCCTCGCTGGAGAATTGCCAATTTGCACCTGCACATCGGCAGCTGATTGCAACAATGCGGTGAAGAATATTTTATCTTGGGCGAGAAGGCTGGGGCTATATTCCGCTTGGCCTTGTGTGGGATTATTTCCCAGGACTCCGCCGAAAGTTCCACTTATGGAGGGAGATGTGCGGTACCAATATTGCATGGAGTCGGTGGTGGGCTTGAGATTGGTGCCTTTGTATTGGGCAATGTAGTAGGGAAGGAGAGTGAGAAGTTTATCATGCGGCATGTTTTTAACGTATTTGAGGGAGTTTGTGGGGACTTCATAATCAGAGACCAAAGGGCCGATGTAGGATGATTCACCCCAGTCGTTCCAAGTGACGATTCTGTGTTGGTATGTTAGCGTATTTGTTTGATGGAGCGATTGAGGGTAATGGAAACACGTACTCGACGAATTGAGGTTGAACTTGAAGAACTTGTTGCCAACGCTTAGCCCATAGGTCATCACTCTTCCACATCCATGCGATAGGATTCGCGTCGCTGTGGAAGAACCAAGGGGAGACGCCCATCATGTAAGGTTTGCTGCCCAGCGTATTTTGCCAAGCGACATCACTTGCAGTCGTCATATCTTCTGGTCCAGAGGGCCACATATCCCAGCTGAAGCCACCCTGAACATTGTTAAGCTGTGCTGTGAATCCAGCAGGACCCAAGCTTGTATAATCAGGTACAAAATAGATGGAGCCAGCGGTGCCTTGAACAGCGCTTCGAATTGGTCCATTAGGTGTCCAGTCACCAGCATTGTTTACACCTTCGAAAGTTGATGCGAAAACTTGTCCATTATACTTGAAGTAGGCAGGGCTTACTCCATATTCATTAAGATATGATGCGACTGAACAGTCGCCTGTAGCAGGCCATGCACCGGTTCCTCCAAGGTAGTCGAAAGAGAAAAATAACTTGAAGCTGCTACCGAGATTTGTGGCAGCTGTGAAAGCATTTGCGATCTGTACTGGGGTATTGGTATCGCCACTAGCAATGTTGAGTGCAAAGGCGTCGATACCTGCAGCCTGAGCAGTTTGGATGTCGGTGGCCCAGTTGTCGGTAGTATGATGAGCAGTGTTACCCATCACAACGTGTGCAAAGACATACTTCTGAGCTGAAACAAAAGAGGCAGTCAGCGCTGATGCCAGAAAAAAGAGTGAAAATCGCATGGTGACAGATTTAAAGTGATCGAGAATCCAGTTCAATCAAAAAGAGAAATAAAGAGTAAAGGAGTGTGATGATTCTGAATACAGAATCAGATACTACATATAGCAGAGCGCCGGGCTGCAACTATGTATTGAAGATTGTATTGAAGTGAAGGTAGAAAGGAGTGTGAGTTGAAAGAAAGTCTTCTCTTCGGTGCAGCTCCAAGCCATTTCATCCTATTTCAGCAAATCTTGTGCGGATACTACCCTGCACTCCTTCATGGTACCTGAAGGATTTACTTCAAGGATTATGGGTAGAAATTTCAACATGGGATAAGAAAATTTAAAAATTAACATGGAATATACAAAGTCGAAACATGGCGGCGTCATCTGAAATCCTCTTAGCCAATTGATCATCTGGTGGGTGTTTGTTTCCTCAGGGGTGACTATGTGATCTCGATATCTGATTGGTTCTCAGATATCTGCAGCTATCCGAAGAAGTAAAGTTTTTTTCGCTATGGGATCGCGGCTTAGAGGCGTCTGAATCGGTCTGATCTTTGGCTATTGTGGGGGATGTAAATTTACGAGTGAATGATTTTGGATTTTGGATTTTCTGATCCGCGGTTGGAGAAAGTCCGGACGAACGATCATTTCATTTGACTTGTTGGCTGGAGGAAATCCGATGGAAGAGGAAGATAACACCAGATGAAGACAAAATCGTATATCATATAGTATAGTATACAGACCAGCCAGCACCAGTTGTAAATTCCCGAGATAAGAGATGTTTTGTTCCAATTGAAATGCAGAAAAGATAGATAGATAGATATATGATGTATTACTCACCAGGTTGTGGTTTGTGCTTCCTTTTTCTTCATTAGGTCTAATTTCATATTCATGATCAACAACGCTTTGACTTGATGTGAAGAAGAAAGAGAAACAAGTTCTTGATGATGACGGCATGTTGCTTGCAATTGTTCACTTGCTGCAACCCGGTGTGTGTTGGGTTGGGTTGAAGGAGAGGATAGGGATAGGGATAGGGATAGGGATAAGGGGGGGGGGGGGGAATAGGGAGAATAGGAAGAATTGGGATAAGGATAAAGCTGAGTAGTACTGTAGATGGACAATAGCTGTAGTTCCGTAATTCTGTAGTTCCGTAGCTATAATAGTTGGCACGGCAGGATAATAGTAGCTGAGTAGTTACTGGTAAGTCGGTAACAGCTCGGTAGTAGAAGGGTAGTAGATACCTAGGTAGTACAATAAAGGTATAGGTAGCTGAAGGTGTAGATGTAGGTGTAGATGTAGGTAGGTAATTAGATTATTATAATTACTGTTGGAAAAAGTAATGTATATCTTACAAGATTCGGGAACCAACAATACAATCGCATTGTTGCTTTTTTGATTATGTAATGGATGCAGGTGGTGTTACAAGTAGCGTAATAGGATTAGTATACTAATAATTACCTAGTCTTCTCTTATAAACAAAGGATACCTAATAGGAACTTAATCTTTTTTTATACTTTTACAATGTCATATAATAATTCTTTATTGTTGTTTATTTATTAGTTAGTTCTTATTATAATAACATTTTAATAAAACTAGTATAGTTTATAAGAAACATGTATCATATTAAATAAAAAATACCAAAAAATGTTGAAATCACTAATATAAGATATTTTCTAATATAGAAAATAAAAGAAATAAACTTAATCATAAGCTGCATCTAGATCATAGATATTTAATTTTATTACCCAAACAAGTTTAACTAGGAGCACTAAGTTTAAGCGGTTCGTTACGTTCCTGAACCAATAAACTAATGTACATTACACTCGAACTAACCTTGGAATAAGCAAGCGTTAACAAAGCGGGAACATGTTCAAGCCTCCAAGGTTAAATACTAGGGCTAGGCGTGCAACAATCATAATGAATGATTAGAAAATACTACTGTATGAGTTGGGAATTGGGAATTGTATGATTGTGATTGTGATTGTGATTGTGATTGTGATTGTTTAACATTGTTGAATCATTTCCCGAGGTAGTTCATTCATATTATATGGATCTATAAACACATCTATAATCATATCTAAAACTACATCTATATATAACCACATCTATAATCACATCTATAATTTAATATCAAAGATACTCTTAGAACATCTAACATCTATAATCACATCTATAATTTAATATCAAAGATAACCTTAGAACATCTAACAACATCTAACATCTAACATCTAACATCTAACATCTAACATCTAACATCTAACATCTAACATCAAATATAATCATACTTCATGCTTCTTCAAAAAGTCAATTTCCCTACATACCGTTACCGTAACCCTACAATACTACCGTACTACCGGTATGGATTTACTAACTTTCGGTCCCAAAGAAGTCCTCAACGACGTAGCATTTTGCTCGATCCACCTAACAACTGTTTACCCCAACTCAATGCATATGCTCAATATCAAAAACCTTGAACAAAATTTGCAAACTTCCGACTGATGATTTGTTAACAATTAAGGTTAGATCAATGTCTATTTCCAAGTATCAGAGGGCTGGAAGAATCCTTGGGTTGAATGGATTTCAATAAGGCAGTTTGGTGAGCTAATCCTGCGATAGCCTACTTTGACGACAACATAACGAATCATTATTTACTTGATATTTTTTTATCGCCCGGTCTGCTGAAACTTCTGGATTATGTTTATTGTCTGACAAAAAAGTCTAGTGTGCATAAGAACATTGCTGCCTTTCAAGGTGACCCAAGCCACATCTCAGCTATTAGCCAATCCTTCAGAGCCACCACCACCGATTACATGTTAAACATCAATTTGAAAGCAGATTTGAGAATTGTCAACGTCATTTCGGGATTTGGTGTGCGCTCGCTGAACAACCACCAGGTTGCGCAGTACAACGGCGCTCAAACTCGGGCCTCGCCCAATTTCTCTCGAGTCGATGCAGCTTTCATGGCTAAGCCTAGGCCTTGGCTATATCACAATTTTGATTTATGCATCTTACTCGGGGCTCACTTTGGGTATCAAACCTATTCTGCACTACTATTTTTAGACACGATACATTGATACCCTATTAAATTGCATGGGTAAAATTACCATGCATCACCAGTAACAATGGAATGCTTCCTCTACGACAATTTCCAGCTTTTTCTCGTTGCAAAGGGTGGCTTACAAGAATGGAATGCCAATGCTGCGAATATTAAACGAGAATTGTAACAGATACGATGCAACAGTGTAGGGAGAGGGATTAACCGCGAGATTTGAAGTCCTTGCCTTCATCGACTGCATATTTAGAGCCGGCAGATGGCTGAAGCTCTCGAAGCTGCCTCGTTGTTCTCGCTGGGAATTATTTCGATGATGGAGGATTCTAGAACTGCAAGCCTCTGAACGTTGCGGTAGCTTCCATCTACAGTTTTACTTGCAAGGAAGATTTGTTATACTGTTTCACTCTCCTTGTCTAGTGACAATTGACTCTACTTGTTGCCATCCTTGGCTAGAGTGCTTTCTATTTATTTTACTAATATTATCTATAAGATACTAATATACTGTACTATATCTTATACTGAACACCCACCCCTGTATTGACTACTCATTCTCTAATCTCGCTAATCCCTCATTCAACATTACTCAACAATATTAAGACGAGCCTTGCTTCCTCTAAACAGTAAGATTCCTTCTCTTCCCCTCTGAGCAAACCTTAATTCTTTTGCGGGCTAGATATCCAATTGTTTAACGTTTATTCACAAAACACATGGGATTTCTATTCTCCATGATATCTACCATATTCCTTCCAGGATTCCGATCCCGACTGTGGCATGATACGATCTTACAAGTCGCAACAAAGGTTATTGTGCTATACATACAGCCACCATCAAGTCCATACTCCACCACCCCATCCAATATAATATATATTCAGATCACATATTTTTCATCCACTATTCCCTTGCAAGAACCACAAACCGACTTTCATCCACTGCTCATCAACTCAAATATCATGCATACCAAGCAATGTGTTCAAAACTCAGTATACTGAAAGAAAAGTTATAAACACGAGCATCTATACTTGTCAAAGAGTTTTAGATAACCTACCATAGCCGGTCCATGCATAGTCTGTGCCTCTGTGCCTCTGTTCCTTTGTACATCTCCCTCATGCACGATTTACCAAAGTTTAAACGCGCATCGACATACGGCTCGTATCGTATCATACCGCTGCAAGAAAGCATATCCAGATACTTTATACTCGTCCCCTAAACAACGTGTAGATCTTAGTCTAGATCGAGATGAAAAGGCTAAGTATATTATTACTCTTTGAAAGTTCGTTCCATTATCAGAGATTGAAATCTGTAACAGAGATCTTTTTAAGATCTGTCATATTAGCAACTTCAGCAAAATCTATAACATGTGGCTGCATCGTATTAGCGTACGGGATTTAACAGCTTTTTAACGGCAACAGTACACACACTGCTCTGCAGAGCCTTCCAGGATAGAAAAGATCGAAAGTCAATTATTCGTTTGAAACCGTTGTCGGAATGGTATATCTTGTGCTTCAATGCATGATCATAGGAGAATCGTAATCGTTTTTGCATACCATCATACCCGCACTCATACCCATTGCTCAGCCATCTAATCTTGAAGTTCAAGATTTACATCCTCATCTCTAGCACGCAATTCATCGACCAACATCATCCCTGCCCGGTTTTAATTCTCGTTGTGGAAATTTTCAGAATTGTAGGAACCACTGTGGCATGCGCTGTCTCTCGGGAGAACCAAGCCCTTTCTCTTTCCCTTTCACCTTCTCTTTCTCCTCTCCTTTTCCCCCCTTCACCCTCCCTTCCTTTTCCCCCTTCCCCTTAAACCAACTTCGCATTCCATATCCCACATCTCATATTCCACCTCCCAGACCTCAAACAAACTCCATTCCAGACCCCACGCGAGGCTGTGCACCAAACTAGTCATCTCTACTCCTGTACCACATGAACATGAATAGAGCATGACTATCAGTGAACAAAACAGAGAAATCACAAATATCTCCATGCATTACTTATCTGTACATGCACGAAAATGTAAGAAGAAGAAGAAGAAGAAGAAGAAGAAGAAGATAGAAGATGATGAAAAAGAAGAAGGGCATTATAGAAACAACATAATTACAACAACACATAGCATAAGTGATCGAACGCGCGATGAATTTACTGTCCACGAAGAAAGACAATGTAGCTATGATCTATGAAAAAATCGTTTGGAGTTGAAATACTGGACCGTTAGATACTTAGAAAAGTTGAAGACCAACGTACTCATACCCCTCCCCCCCGAGCGCAATAAAACCTACGTAAAGATCCCTTCATCACAAAATACCATACATATTCCCGGATCCGCACTGCAGCTAAATTCCATGAAAGAAAGAAACCAAAAAAAAAGAACAAAAACAAACAACAAACACACAGCTGCTATCTCATCTTCAATGTCCAACACTCACCTACCCCTTTCCCTCCCCCTCCAACACAGTATCCCCGCCAAAAAGTATCAAAAAACACCCCGATGGGCGAATCAAAGCAAAAATCCAAAATCCAAAAAAGATAAACATACAACAGTAGGGATTCGCTGGTGGTCACCCACCCAACTACTAATCTACCGATCTGAAGCTTGTGTATAGGCAGAGCGGACGGATGCCCAATTCTCTTCAGTCTATGGTCGTATGTACTTGTTTACAAAGCGTTGGGGATTTATTGTGTAGGTGTTGGGATGAAGATGAGGGGAGGTGGAAATATTGAGATAAGGAATAGATGGGAGGTAGTTGTATGGGGTGGTTGAGGATGGGGTTGCAGGAACTGCTAGACTTGTAGATAATTTTGGCATGTAGTGGATGAATGATGAATGATGAGTAGCTGACGAGGGTGTGGTGTAGCGAGAATTGAAGGGGCTGGTGATATTATCGGGAGATGGATAATTGATAACTGATAACGTGACGATCTTGAGTTTGCGAGTACTTCAAAATGCCCTGGATTATTTGAAAATACTTTGTGTTTGGAGTGAACGTGAATAACACCTACCAACCAGCACGCGCAACCCTCAAACCACTCTCCTAACCTTCCCACTCTCCACTCATCACTAACCCCCACCTTTCGAGAGGAATAAGCTCCACCTCCCTCAACCAGTCGACATCCCTCTCAACCTCCTCCTCCAAATGAGCAAAAGACTGGAAATCACCCCCAAACTTTTCCAATTCCTTCTTCGCCCCCTCTCCCAACCTTTCCTCTACAAGCTTAACCGCATCTTCGTTTTTGGAACGTCAGCATACCACACCCAGTATGCTTGATTAACAAAATCTCATTCGTGCCTAGCAATTGCTGAGAAATAACAAGCGAACGCAATGCATCGCGGGCAGAACCCCCCGCATTGCGGATATATGGGCATCGCCGAGGGCGACGCCGAAGGCTGCAGAGGGGTCAATGCGAGCATCCATACAGGTTACTAGGGGTATGTTAGAACCGGTGAGATATAATGAGGAGATTTGTAGGGAGATACGTACCGACGGCATATTTCTTGGCGGGTGGGAGTGCAAGATCACCTTGGTTGAAATTTGTAACGTATGCTTTATTGGATTCAACGAGGTTTTTTTGAATGGAGGTCTCGGATGGTATTGTATATGGTGCCGGCTCTGCTGTGCCATTGGAAAAGTCGGCTGACATGGTTGAGCGGTGTTATTGTCTAGTTTGAGAGTTTGACATTCGATTGAGGCGGGTGGATATGAAACCTGTGTGCTGTGTGGTCAATCGATGAATACTAGTTGTGGTGAATAGCCACAGGTTTGGCTATCCCCATTTGTTTTGTACATGATCAATTGAACAAGTGAAGGCTGAACAATCGAAACTGTATTATCAAAGCCAGACCAAGTAAATCCCGATTCGTCTCATCATCAAAGGCCGGAAGACGATGGCGCAATATGGTGTACCAATGGAGACTCTCCGCTAAGGCATTTCATCACATTTCGTGTATATGACACCATACACATGGTGCTAGTGCGGCTGATCAAAGAGATGTCAATCCAAGAATTTGAGTGTGTATCAAGAAGAAATGAACTTCATATCAATATCTGTGGGGAACCTTGTAGATTGATAACGCTAGGACTTTTTATGCAGTTTATGCAATTTCTATGCATAATCTATGCATCACCCCCACATTTTCACGATGACTTCATACTCACCACCTCAGCTGCCGCATTTGATACTGACATGCTTATCTGAGTATAAAGAGACATTTCAAGATTCGAGTTCATTCTCACAAATTCCAATCAAGATAGATGAGAATGAGGTATTAGAACTCCAGCAAAGCATCTTAGAAGCCCAATACTTCGATGCCAGTAGCATGGCTCCCCTCTCCGCAGCCTCCATAGTCCGTAATTTCCACCTATCATTCAATGTATAGTAGACTTCTACATGCTTGAAATTAAAGTATCAATCTATTCAAATCACAAATCTAACTTTTCTGAAAAGGCCGCTCTCGCCAAACTCCGTTCTTACAAACCACCGCCCTTCGACTCGGTATGGAACCACCCCACTCAGTCGACGAGCCGCTGTCCTCGTGCTTCTGTTTGCTGACCGAAAGAAGCGACCTCCGAGTTGTCATCACCATGCGCTCCAACACACTCCGAAACTTTTCCGGCCATGCCGCATTCCCCGGTGGGAAAGCCGACTCTCTCTCCGAGACGCCTTTTGAAATTGCACGGCGAGAGGCAAGCGAGGAAATTGGTCTTCCTAGATATGACCATAAGATCCCCACTCCGTTCAAGATCGAACATTTATGTCAGTTACCTTGTAGTTTTAGCAAAGACTGCCCTGGCTGTACGACCTTGTGTTGCTTTTCTTCATGCGGCTGATACGACGACTGACAGAGAGGCTAGCGTGGAAGGAGATATGATACCACGATTAGATGCACGAGAAGTAGCGGCCGTGTTTTCTGCCCCGTTCCATAACTTTTTGCGCACCGAGGATGAAGTGAGAAAAGAAGATGAATCTTTGTTGCCGGGAAAAAAAGTGATTGGTATAGTGGAACTTGGCACGAATGGCACGATACGAAGTGGCGGATGCACAATTTCTATGTTCCGATCACGAATCAAAAGGTATCGAAACCTAGAGTTAGAGAAGGAGGGCAAGCGACTATTGCAGAGGAATTTAACAATCAAGAGGAGCAGGGATTGACGAGATATAAAGTTTGGGGACTGACAGCGAGAATATTGGTTGGTCAGTGACATTTTCGGGAGCGACAGATTGGAGGGTAGATTGAACGTTCGTCACTAACCAAGAACATGTAGATGCTGCTAGAATTGCATATGGAGAAGAGCCAGAATTTGAGGTAAGATTTTGTTTACATGTGCTATTATTACTTGGCACTAATTCATAATATAGCACAATGCTCATGTTGGAGATGAAGGTCTCATCGCAAGACTACAGAGTACGGGGCATCTCGGGGAGAAAGTTCTGGGCAGAAAGGATGTGACAGATGCAAATGTTAATGATGCCAGAAAAGAGATGAAGGAAGAAAAGTCCGGAGCAAAGAAGTTTAGAGCAAACAAAAGTGTTCAGACTGTTTAATGATTTATTTATTCTTTCTTTCTAGGTCATCGGCCTTTACCGCTAGGTCCCTTGGGAACATCTTGATTTCGATCCTGGTTTTCGTACGAGAAGCTTGATCTTCCCGCCACCGATTTCATGACCTTGACTCAAAATATCAACCTCATCCTTTACACCATCTGCACCATTACTTTCCCTAGATAACGTCTTGTCGTAAGATCTAGCATCAATGCCTAAAATGCCACCTACATTATTCCTGTCACCAGGCACCGAGAACTCGCGGTATGCGTATCTCCATTCGTTCAAGAATGTACGAATGGCTTTACCAACCTTATCTTTGCCGTTCTTGCTGTGGTGGCCGGTACCTGTAATGGCATAAACTGGTCTCGATTCTTTACTGTTATCGAGTAGGACTCGCTCTAGATATTCAACGGCTTCTTCGGGATGTAAACCGTGCAAATCAACGTAAAGCTCCGCGTTCGGAGAATTGTTCTTGTTACGTTCTTCGTAAAGCTCACGAGCTGCTTCCCGGTTGTGCTTTCCTCATGAGATCGTTCTCACTTTGGCCACGAAGACTAAGTGCTTTTGCAGCACGGGCATCATTACGGTTCCAAGCTTGGGCAGCACTAGACCCTATTAATATAAACATTTGTATGATGTGAATTATTGACCAACCTTTGTAAGAATTTGTTCCTCAAACCACCATGCTTAATTGCATCTTGTCTGGCTTTGAGGTATGCTTTATTGGCTCTCTCCCCGGTTTCTAACCATGGAATATGCTGTGGTGCTGAGATAGCCTGCGCAGTAGCGCTGTTCTCACCATTGCGTACATTGTTGGAGTTGCCATTTCTGCCAATTTTCTTCTTGTCTTGCATCACACCAGGACCAGGTGAAGGCGATAGTTTTACCACATCCGCGAGAGAACTCGGGCTATTGTTTTCTTTATGGTTATGCCCATGACCACCCCGCTTTCCGTGATGCTTTTTTACCCTTTGTACTCACAGCACCTAATGATGGAAATGCCTCGGTATCATCCAGAGCTGGAGCTGCAGGCACATCTCTGGCTCGACTACTTGGTCGAGATCGCTGGCTTCCATCACTGTTGTAGCCTTGTAAACTTTTGAAGCCGGGGGGTGGAGTGAAGCCACCCTGCTGGTAGTTGCTGAAAGCATTTGCAGATGAATAAGAGTTTTGCCACTGTTCTTGCATTGGTTGTAGAGAGGGGAAAGCATTGTAATCTTGGAACTGGAAACTAGGCTGGGCATTTGAAGTTGGGGGTGTGCTGCCCCCTTCAAGAGATAGTCGGCTCATAAATGATGAGGGATCGTGGCTGAATATACAAGTGTCTCCCGCAAGGCAGTTGCCCATAACCCAATACCTGTGAATGATGAGGGAATGTAAATGTACCAGAACAAGGGGAAACTTACTTGCATATGTGGTTACTTAAATCATGGCTGAATCTGCAATCTGCACGTAGACATTGCCCGGTAGACAACCAAAATCGACAGACAACACCACTTCGCTGTTGACCCGCCGGGGTATTTGGGCGAGGCACATCCGCTGCCATAGATTTACCAATCAAGATAGCTTTGGTGCCATCGCCCTCTGCTTGTACAGAGGCATCAGCTGCCTGACTATCCATAAACGCAGCAATGGTAGCGCTCAGATCGTATCCATGCAAAGCAAGGGCAGCTTCAATCTCTTCAACCGTTTTTGAAGGACCAAAAATTGACCGTAACATTTCATGGGAGCTCATGTCATTTTGCTGGGGTGAAATGTATTCAGCAGCAGCAGCATTGAGGCCACTTCCACCGACGGACGATGCAATACTAACAGCATCATCATTCACAAGCCAGTCTACATTTTCACTTCCATAGTCTCCATAAATATCTTGTGTAGGACTAGTATCAGTCGGAAACTCATATGCGTTCAGGTTTGGACTATGAGGGATCGCAGGGCTAGAAAACGCGAGTCGTGGGGAGGGTCGCGGTGAGGTAAAGGGGGAGCCTTGGATAGATTTGGTTCGAGAGAAGGATTGCGGCATAAAACCATGAGGAGCGAGCGGGCTGACTCCGAGACGAGGGGAAGAAGATACTGGTGTTCCGACACGTGGGATTTGCCATGGAGCAGGGGACGGACGACGAAGGACAGTATGTCGCATTGCCGGTGGTGAGTTAGCATTAGCAGCGCTTTCGCGATACCGCCATAACACATCTAGTACAGCATTTTCCAGGACTGTTCCTGTCAAAGTAGTTTCACTCTTGAGAAGCTCCTCCAATTTATCCGTCTTATCCTCGTCCTCGAGGGTAGCATCTTCGAGGATAGGTAGGCAGATCTCGTAAGTATCATCGGCCACCATTTTCGACAAGATTCCTTGAGTAATGATCGGATTAGATTATTGTACACCTGCCAGTCTTGAGATTGTATGTATTTTGCAAGGAATGGAAATGGAATAAAAACGAAAGGGTAAAAAGGGTTTAAAAGATAGTCGTTTGTTGTTTGGGGAGGGGGAAGGTTTGAGAAAGGTAGAGGTAAGGTAGGTGAGACCGGAGTTCGCGAATGATGATGGATCGGGGGAAAGACACTTGGAAAGATATAATAAGGGAAAAGGGAAAATGGTAAAGGGAAAAGGGAAAAGGGAAAAGGGTAAAAGGTAAAGAGGCAAAGAGGTAAAGAGGTAAAGGTAAAGGCAATACGATGGATGGTAGCAAGACAGGACACAACAACGGCACCAGGCTCTTACATTGTCAGATTAATGATAGATAAGTATACTTATTTTTTGTTTCCATTCATAGTGTTCGAGATTCCTTTTTAAAGAAGCCAAAAAGCAAAAGAAGACGAAGAAGAAAAAGGGGATTTATTTCCAAATTGTGTTCAACAGATAGGTAAGTTTCGTGGGGTTTGGAATGTCGGACAGCACTCTTAGCTCTCCATAAAGATGATGAGGCTGACCTATCAAGGTCGGGGATTTCTTAGTTAGTTTCTAGAAAGAAATGGAAGAGATGAACGATTATTGGCTGGATTGATTGGAATATTGGGTCCCATACGATTTGTACAGCAAGAATCCAGCCAAGCAAAATGTATTCCGTAAAGAAAACGGTACCAATGAAGTAGGTAAGTGAGTAAGTACTAATAAGTAGTCGGTAGGTACCAGGGAGGGAGGTAAGAGTATAGTATAGTAGGTCTAAACACCATGTGTTGACCTGATTAGTCGGTGCAAGATGCTCCAGCTATGCGTTGACGACTAGGTGAGGGAGTGAGGGAGTGAGTGTCATGATTGTATACAGATCGTATGCATAGGTAGGTAGGTATGTTTAGTAGATTTCAACAATGTAAGCAAGCGGTGAGGTGAGAAGGGGAAAAGGGAAGAGACTGGAAGGTAGAAATCATCTACGATGTATAAGATTAATGGCATTGTCTATTAAGCGGTAATGGTATAGTACTATGGAACGATGTATATTGTACTATGGAACGAGAAGTATAATATAATACTTATTAGATACCTGGAGCTATATAGGGAGGTATTAGATATTGCCTAGGATATTAGATATTAGATATTAGATATTAGATATTAGATATTAGATATTAGATATTAGATATTAGATATTAGATATTAGATATTAGATATATTAGATGGATTGATCTCCTTTTGCTTACTTTACTGCACTTTACCTTACTGTACTCTAACCTTTTAACTCACCTTACCTTCCTCACCTTATTATTACTCTGTATCGCAGTAATAAAAACGAAGTACCTAATACCTAACTGGCGGTAGGTATGTATATAGGTATATCCAAAGTATGATACACCCCTACTTATGTATGTATGTACGTATGTATAATACAAGTAAACCAATTAACCAATTCGATTTTTATGGCTTCTCACAATGCATTACTCCGTACCTCCCGTACAGCATTGTAATTCGAGGTTACACTTCAAGGCTTATTATACCAATAATACCATGGACCTACTAGCTACTATCTGGATACTACGCAACATATACCTTGGGGCTGGGGGCTGAAGACTAAAGTATCTAGTGTTGCATTACTTTTCTTGCAATTACCTACAGCAGCTTATTCTCACCCTCACCGACCTTTATAGGCAGTAGTTGTTATTATCATTATTGTGGTTATTATGATTCTGATTATGGTTATGATTATGATTACGATTATCATCATCATCATCATCATCATCATAATCCATTCATCACCCATCGTAATCCAATAACAATCATGATATCTACCTATCTACCTACCTGTCTCCCTACCTCCCTACCTCCCTACCTCCCTACCGCCCTACCGCCCTTTAGCGATCAAGTACCTCCCCTACTATCTAACCCCTTTTCGCAACTTGCAATTAGATTGAGTAAGTATTGCGACAAATACAAATACAAATACAAATACAAATACAAATACAAATACAAATAAAAACACAGATACTTAAAATTGTCGTCAATCATGTGATTGATCTCCAGGACCCTCCTTTCCCCTCATGAATCATGCTAGGTACCAGGTAGGTAGGTAGGGTAAGGATTTAGCATTCTTTCCCTCCCATAAACAAAAGTGACGTAGAAGCAAGAGTGCGGCGTCAAGACTCAAGACTCAAGACTCAAGACTCAAGACTCAAGACTCAAGTTACAAGCTACAGATTTCGAACCTACCTAATAACCTAGAGTTCTACTTCAGGATGAACATCTTAGATGTATACGGCCATATCATTTTGATTCCTCCCAATCCTTCAAACTCAATGTCTTTATTTAAACTTTTCAACATGTTTGGTTTACTGTAAGATGTTCATTTCGTTTTTTCCCCATTCACTTGTTCCTCCTTCAAGGCTTCAGCATACCAAGCTATAGTATTCCAAGGTTAGTGAGCCTACCCGTTTTCCCCGTTTCAAAACGCATCAGCACAGCACAGCCCTTGAGGCCCTGCTGGAAAGTGCATCCCAGAAAACGTTCACCAAATCAACTTTACCACTTCAATTATATCATCAATGCATCTTACGACAATACTATAACATTTTTTCCCACCTGAAACTTTTGATTGTACGGAGAAAGAAACCCAATTCTAATCAATAATCTACGATTTCGGTTCCCATATTAAAAGTACACATCAAACCCTTTACAATGCCGGCCGATTACAGCTCGACCGCGAGAGCATTAGCTCTACCTGTAAGTCCTCTCGAGTCGCCTTCCTCTCCGGTTCAACAAGCAGAGAGACCGCCATGGTCAAGACGTATATCCTCCAACGTACGACGTGCCAATAATACCGCCTCACCATACTCTACCCAGCCGAGCACTTCCTTCAAAGATCAAATCCTTCGCAAAGCCGACAAGCTACAACGAAAAGTGATATCAACATGGCAGAAGTTTTCTCCCATACAAAAAGGTCTTGCCATTGTAGCAGTAATCCTAAACATCATCCTCGTTGTCCTCTTCCTGGTCTATCAACATCAGATCTTCGCCAGTCTCGCCCCATTCGCGGAACGATGGAGGGACATGCGAGGAGGCTGGATGATTCTCTGGGCCATGACATTCATCGCCGCCTTCCCACCCCTCATAGGCTATTCCTCTACCATCACCATCGCCGGTTTCGTCTACGGAGTCCCCAAAGGCTGGGCAATCGTAGCGAGCGCAACAGTCGCCGGCTCCCTCTGCTCATTCCTCGCGTCTCGCACCGTCCTTTCAACCTACGTACATCGCCTCGTCGGCCAAGATAAACGTTTCGAGGCGCTCGCCCTCACACTCAAACATGATGGCATCAAGATTCTGTGCATGATTCGGCTCTGCCCGCTCCCCTACTCCCTCTCGAACGCCGCCATCGCCACATTCCCCACCGTACACCCGCTCAACTACGCTCTGGCCACGGCACTAGTAACCCCCAAACTCTTCATCCACGTATTCATCGGGAGCCGGCTCGGGTCCCTCGCTGGCGACGAAGCAATGGATACCTCGACCAAGATAATAAACTACGCCAGTATAATCATCGGCGGCGCACTCGGCGCCACAGTCGGCTATATAATCTATCAGCGCACCATGGCGCGCGCCAAAGAACTCGAAATTGAAGAACGCGAAGCGGCAAATGGTGATGCGGCAGCGGGACGGAGAGTAGTGTCAGAATACACGGATGCCAACACTGATGATGCGGCTCTGATGAACGATGACGATATATCCTTATGGGACAATGAAGATGGGCAAGGGGGGTATACGGATTTTGTTGACGAGGACGAGGAGGGCGTTTTTGTAGGCGGAGATTTAGACGAAGAGGCGGGTATTGGGGCAAGAGAAATACAGCTAGAACTTAAATTTGGCTTGGGGTTTTGGTTACGGTATGGGAATCATGATGGGGCATGTTGTATGAAATGTATGAGCAGGATACATTCTGGGTCTGGTTGGGTCTGATTGTGTCACCACACTTTGGCGTTCGGGACAAGGAAACTACTAAATGGCATATGCTTTATCTAGTACGCATGTCCTACTTGCATTGGGAAAGGATTATATCGAGTTAGAGGGTAACAGATGATCAATGCGAGGTAGCCCTTTGCGACCTCAACATTTGATAATGTTCAATCAAAATATTTGTCTAGCATTCCTGTATCATTCTTTTGATTCGTGGTATTCTTATTATTCGCCCTGAAGTTCCTGAACTACCCTAGTATGCCTACCTGTCTTGATCAGGAATTGCCATGTGCAAAAAAAAAACAGATATCTAGTCCCGCACGAGAGCACCATTTTTGGCAATTCATTCCATATGTACCCCTGGACCGCTAAAACTCCATCGCTAAAAGTCAAATCCCGAATCAAGTCGCTATCAAAATCTCATCGTCAAATCGTCAAATCATTCATTATGTGCCTGATACTGCTTCATAAAAGCCAATGCTTGTTCAATCGGATATCCTATGAATACGGGTCCTGTAAAAACCATCTTTGGTCCATGACCCTGCATCTGGAGCTGTTCGGGTTGTATAAAGGCCGGTTGGTCGTGAAATACGGCGGGTGCATCATAATTTGGAGAAGGGAATGCGTCTTTAGCCTTCTGATCTTGGCTAAAAGGACATCCTGATGGTCTCTCTGCTTCAACTGGAGTCGTGGGCAATTCGTGTGTTGATTTTGGTTCCGCATTCGATGCCGCAGTATGTCCAATTGGACACTTTCCGGGAGGCTTTGGGAAATTATCCAATGGAATGGATACAGGCGCTGGAGGCGGAGACACCGGTCTATGGTCAGATGGTTGATCATAGACTGGAACAGATATTCCCCATGGTCTGCTTGGAGATTCGCCAACCCTGACCTCTTTCATTGGCCTGTCAAAACGACTTTCTCTATCATCTGCGGGGGCAGATTGAGTTTCGTGCATTGATGCACTGCCATCAACACTGACATTATTCGCCCAATTTTCCACTCTCTCGTTAGATGCCCGCTCGACCTCGTAAGCTTCTTGCTCTTCTTTTGTAGGTAACATTGGTTGATGTTTTTGGCCTAGGCCCTGAATCATGCTCACAAGGTTTCCATATTTCGCATCTATCATCCTCACATCATCTTCGTTTCGTTGATATCGCTTGACGCAAATTTCATGACTGCGGGGGACCTCGTGTTTGTGGGTCTCAAAATAGCGTGCTATCTCTTCAGGTGAATGCTGATTAAGATATCGAATTGGACATTGAGCCTTGGGGCCTGTTGCTGATAGGGGCGGAGATGACATCGTCTCGGCGTACATTTGTGCGCAGATAGGATCTGATGAGTGGTGGGGAGTGGGGTCTTGGGTATCGATAGGAGTCAAAGGTTGATCGGATTCACCAGTGCTGGTATCCTGAGCATTTGGGGTCTTCATGGATTTCGTTCCGTCAGGCATAGTTACAAATGGACACAACAATGAACTCTTCTTTCCAGGCACAGTAAAATCTTGTTCGAGAACAGTTGATAGGGAGGTTCGGTTTGCGGACAATCTCATATTACTACTTCCACCGGATATACTTTTACTAGTTGTAGATCCGGCAGACTTTCCAGATATAGCCGCAAGACGCTGTGCTGCCTTCCTTCCGTCCCTTATTGCCACTGCAGTTTGATGCTTCGAAGTTGGTTGTTTACGAAGCGGCAAAGGAACAAACCCACCACGATCAGGAATAGTTACTTGCAAATCTGGAGGTAATTGAAGTTTTGCTAATGTACCAGCTATCTCAGGATCTGATGGTGCATATTTATCTGCTAACGATTGGTACTACGAAGATATATATTAGTCTTGGTTCTCTCAAGCTTATGTTAAGAATAAAAAACAGAGGTTATAAGTCGAAGATTCAGACAATTTGGTAGTTTATCGGCATTGCTACTTTGCAACAAGCAACTTTGTTCTAGAGCTATTTGTGTACATCATTAAAGGGACATGAAGGCTGCATGATTTGAAATGAAATATAGGAAAACTTACTTGAGAATGCGAATAGCGCAATTTGTGTTCCAATATTGTCTTTCTGTCACTTAAAAGTTGAACTTCATCTGCTAGAATATTAAAATTGTTAATCAAAAGTATTGGTAAGTTCTTCATAATCAAGGTCTTGTAATGGCATGATGTACAGAAAGAAGGAGAAAATGAAAAGAAATAGTTGTTCATTGAGAAGAGATTGATTTGAAAGAGGGAAAGATGGAAGGCGGATGGAAGGATGGAGAGATGGAGAGATGGGAAGATGGAAAGAGAAGATTAGAAAGCAAGAAAAGGACTTTACGAAGCTAGAATTTACTAGGCTTAGCGTCATATGGTTTCAGTCTAGTGATGAAGATCTCCATAAATAAGTTGATGGATTATGTAATGATTAAGATCTCTTCAAAATACTGATTCCTCTCCGCAATTCCGCTTACAGATGGATGGATGGATGGATGCAGGTCAACATTCAAAGAAGGGTGGTCGATTTATGCTACGAAGTACTAGGAAGGTATATTAAGGAGTACCTGTGTTGATCAATGTGCGGCATGATATACCATACCTAGTAGTATCTAGTATATATATCACGTTATCTCCGAAATATCAAACTAGACTGGAGCTGGAGCTAGAGCTAGAGCTAGCTGTAGTTGTAGTTGTAGTTGTAGTTGTACTTGTACTTGTACTTGTACTTGTACTTGTAGTTGTAGTTGTACTTGTACTTGTACTTGTACTTGTACTTGTAGTTGTAGTTGTACTTGTAGTTGTACTTGTATTTATACTTGTACTTGTAGCTATTCCTACACTCCTTCGTATGATCATCATCAACCTCATTATTATCACCTACCTACCTAGCACCGACCTATTATTAGAAGCTTGAGGCAGAATTGTCAATCACACTGGAAGTCGCCCACCCTTGGATGTTGTGCATCTTACCACTCACTCACTGCACTGCTAAGCAGGCAATACGGCGCAAAGCACTTCTCAATGATTGGCTAATAAGACTTATTGATAGGTTCCAAGGTTAACGTTAACTACCTGTTGCTTATTATCATGCCCAGCACAAGAGGAGATTCATTCTTCACATTCATACCGATCAACTTCATGCACAAACATCCATTGGCCATGGGTGATAAATATGATACCCGTGGACATTGCAAGGAGTGTGTATCGCCAACAACGTTAAATCACATCACTTCTTACAATTAACCATGCAAATAACAGACGCATTCACCCCCATTTCTCCGAGCGCTAAGGATTCTCATTTGGATCTGAGATGAGATCCTGCAATTCCCAAGGTTGCTATTGTTTATACCTCCAGGGCTACTGATGAATTCGGTCTCTAACCTTGGGTATTTTGATCCTTTGATAGCTCCCTAGGTAGACATTTGTAGATACTAAACAAGAGGTTTATAGGGAGGGGAGGTACATCAAACATAGGATTTGATTCATGTTCACTCATTATGAATCAAAGAGCCGTGGAGAACTTCACACATTCAAACTCGTACTGTAGACATAATAAGTACCTAGATCTAACCTTGGGATGCACTTCTCGCCCCTTCATAGTCACTACTGATATTATATATAAATCTCAAAAACAACATCCTCATAACTGTAGGTACCTACTTCGTACTTACATCGTACAATTATTCCTCTACTGTACCCCTCCCCCCAATTCTTATTTGTGCTATTATTGGAAGCTGGACCCCCTAAATTGATGCGAAGTCGATCATCGGAAACCTTGGAATCCCCAGACATTCCATTCTTCGTCTACAATTGGATTCCTACAACTTTGGTTACATCCCAGACAGCCTACCTACCTCCCTCCCTCCGTCCCTCCCTCCCTACCGACCGACCGGCCTACATATGTATTGGTGAAGGCGCGTGGATTCAGATTCACCACAAAAGAAAGGTAGCTTTGAAGGCTGGTTATTAGCGGATCATGTTCCAGGCGAATTTCCCATTTCCCATTTCCATTTCCATTTCCATCTCCATTTCTATCAATCTCACTGTAATAATTTAACCCTTCAGAACAATTATCGTCATACCTCAGAAATCGTATTTACGGATCTCCAAATCTGCGAGCCAGATCCATCCATCCTTCTGTATACCTTTGTTCTTTACTTGAATCTACGATAATCAATTGCACTTTCCATAATGTCTAATAGGAGCGTCTCGATAAGCTCAATCTCTTCTGTGGGATCTGAGAAGCAGTTGGGAGAGTCTTCCAATATGGAGAAGAGCGCATTTGAAAGGCTTCCCGAAGATATTATTCTACAGTGAGCGCAACAAATGAGAATGTGATGTAAAATTTCTAATCGTTTTCTCTAGGATTCTACTCCTTACCAATGCCAATACTTTTGCTTCGCTCATCTTACTAAATTCAAGATGGAGGGAAATCTCGCAACAAGCCTACCTTTATTCACATCATCTCACTCAATGCCCTTCATACTCGGCCGCACACAGTACAATTCCAGCCTCGGAGGGTGAGGATAGTCTTCCACGTCTGCGGAGCCTTTTCGCACAAGAGATCAAACGCAATCTGTTCGAAGCATATTTACGACCTAAAGAAACTGTTGTAAATTTAGTCTCAACTTCAATAAGTTCGTCCAGTGCGCCAGGGGGAGAGGCGTGCCATTTTTCTATCTCACCTCGTGGCGTTTTGGTCCTCGCCTATAACTCATCTCGAATTCACATCATAGATGTTACGGCTCCAGAGGTTCATATCATACGAGAACTCAAAATCTTGCGACGTCCAGCTGCAACGACAATTACAGATGATGGCTCTATGCTTGCGGTTCTCTCGAACGATCTTCAAGTCAATATTTACGACTTGACTGTACGGCCACCAAAGCAAACTCGGTCTGTGGCACTGAATCATCCCCCAAGAACCATCGCCCTCTCCCCCACTGGACAGGTCCTCGCCGCAGCTTATGAGTAAGTACATTTACTTTGGGGTTATTCATACATCAACTCTTTACTGTCCTGGCTATACCTAGATTTCGTCTCGACATACCAGAAAGTGTTGATAAGCTTCATTTCTTATCGTGTATTCTCACTCATTGAAGTGCTGCTAATCCTGCTGATTTATTTATTTTTAGCTCTGGAGTTGAACTGACCTCTCTGCGTGAAATTGGTACAAGCCGCGCTGTGAAGGCCTATGGTGTTGACTCTCTGACATTTTCTCATGATTCTGATTTGCTATTGGGTACCACATTGCAATCCAGGAATTCCAGCACCGTCGTCTTAACAGCGCCATACTATGACCCGGGAAGCGTTTCTCCCGAAGACAGCATCAGTGCTCTTTGGACGACTTCAATTCTTTTCCCCAACGGTAGCCGAGACTGCAGTCATTCAGTGCTACTACCCAGTCTCCATGACGACGAAACAAGTTGGACTTTCACATATGATCGCGTCTTTGAAACCTTTCGAGCTGTTAGGATGGATGACCTGCGCAACGGTAAAGTTCATTTTGTAGGGCCAAATGGAGAACCACCCGCATCAAAAGCGGCAGCAAACAAGTCCGGGGATCTAGCAGCAGTAGGTTATAGTCGAGGTAGCGTTTGGCTTTGGGGAATTCCAGAGAATTTGGATCCTACGCCTGCTATCATGGGCTCGAGCAGTAATGCAGAAACCGCACCAGGCACACCTTTAAGTCAAGTTGGACGTCGAAATAGCGCGCCATCGCTACGTTCTGTAAATAGATCGCTGGATCACAACAATCCTCGCATTCCACAATGGCAACTCTTATGCGATAAATCCCGCAACACATTCGTTGAGGGTTGCCAAATAACCTCGTTAGATGGAGTGAGTGCTTTAAGCTGGGTTCAAGAAGAAACAAAACAGCTGCATGGTGAAAGACTCATAGCTGTGGCACCAGGTGTAAGATACCAATGCAACGTAGATGAGGATAATAACATGAGTCCGGTAGATGGCGGCCGTATTTGTATACTGGATTTCGCCTGTGGCACAAACAATGGCAGGAAAACTACAACGACCATAGAGGTGGGTCAACGAGATGATCCGGAAATACTGGAGGAAGAACACAGAGATCTGGACACCGAGGTAGCTATTGTCAGAAGAAGAACAGTAGCACAGCGAAGAAGTTATCATGCGAGCCTTGCTCATTCAATTACCACAACAACACACCCGGATCCACCGCCTATCCCAGTCCTACAGAATATGAGTGATTCAACTAGCATCTCCCTTCCTCCTTTACCTAGCCAAATGAGTTGCGTAGAAAGCACATCAGATTCAGCAGACACAGCTTCTATTGAAGACGACCAAGAAGCTTTTGACGATCCTTATGCAAATACGGCACCCCGTTCTGGCACGACTCTACGCCGCGCTGCCACGGCTGCTGCGGTTAATCGAAGACTACATCCGCGATCAATGATACAAGAACATATCGAGTATCGTCGCGCGGATGGTCGTGAAGAGCATCCACACGAAAGTGATGCTGACAATTGGGAGCCACCACCCCCTCCTTATCAAAAAGACCCGGTCCCTCCACTTCCTGAACACATTCAGAGATCTATACTTGCAGATCATGCAAGATCTCTCCAGAGAGCAGATACTCGACGTGCCACAGTGCTTGATTTCCCAGGGTTAGATGCTCCGGTTCTTCAACGACCTATTCCCGAATCTTTGCGTGAGCAGAGATATCCTTTTCAGCGCTCACTTAGTGACACAACTACCGTGACTTCCATGACTGATCCTATTGATGATGAAATTCCTCGACCACTGACAAGTCCTTCAAGTACAGGCTTTGATGGGCGTCCTACAACCCCCAGTCTTAACAGCCTTTATGATGTTTCGCCAATTGGCACTCCACAACCAAGCCCTTGAAAGAACCTCACCCAGACGGCCTATCCGACCCAGCAGTGATGATGATGACACATCCAATTTCACTGCCAGCTCTGTCATGAGGGCTACGCTACAATCACCCGTATCTCCCATTCCTCAACCAATGAATGCAGCTCTAGACAGGCGATTGCTAGATTGGGAAAGTACAACAGCCAATGATCAAGTCTCTCTTTTACAAAACAGTAGACCTTCAACTGCAATACCAGGAGAACGCGGAGGCGACTCTATCCAGTCGCATACCGTGATGCAACCCCCAATGCCGATGTCCGAAGCCTCAGATACCATACTTGAACAACAAGGCTCAACATCACCACTGGTGGAAGACGCTTCATCCTCTCGTCTCACTCACCCAGAAGATACTGACACATCTGTCCCCATTTTTTAGAGAAGTCAATTCTGTATCGGTCGTACCAGAGACTCCTGTAAATGATGCTGGACAATCATCCTCTGGATTAGCGCTCCCCAGTGCCGATCTTTTAGCGCGTTTCAACAGTCGTAGTGGGCGTCCAGCTAGTCTGAGGGATCCATCTCGACGTCACTCTGGCTCTAACCCTCGAGACTCAGTACGACTTCAAGGTTCTAGTATCCATCACCAACAACCTCCTCGTGCTAATCCTGAGCACTCAAAATCGCCTTGTTACCCCACCTCGTTCAGCCGTTGGCGCTTATGGATCAAATTTGTCGCGTTCGAATACCACTATTCGTCCCAGCACTGGCCATAGCACTCCTTCTAGACGAGCCAGTATCGGCTCACAAAGATACTCTGCATCGTTGAATGGCGTGCGCCCATCACTGCAACGACTTGAGACGATTTACAGTGCAACCTCGACAAGCGGTACTGGTGCCTCACCTTACAATATACCAATACCTATCACTAGACAAACAAGCAGAGTAGAGCGGAGTACAGCGCGAAACATAAAAAATGTAAAACGAAACGGCTGGAGAAAGAGTATGATGGCGAAGAGAAGTAGGCACAAAGGCGATGTAGTAAGTAGTGAGGGCTGGACAGATTTAGCATGGGATTCGAGACCTGCTACTTCGCCTGCGACCGCAGCATATAATGTAGAAGTCCAACCACAGCAGAAAAAGCATACTGCGAAATGTACGATAATGTAAGACGGTGGAAGGACTGGAGAGCTGAGGTGGTTTGAATCGAAAACCGGGCGAAATTTTTGAGGTGACAGACATGCATAAAAAGCATGATGATTTTATGACTCTGGATGATAGATAGTTTTTTAAAATCACTTTCTCCGTGGATTCACGTTGGTTGGATATAGTTCAATGGCAAGCAAAAATAGAGCACATATGGAATGGAATCACTATGATATATAAGCATTCTACGCCATGGGAAATTCGGTTTCCTGCAAGTAAATATTTGTATTCTTATGTTGCCGACTCGAAGAAGTGGTTTACCGTGCCGCAGCTATATCGATACATCCACCACCCTCCAACCTCTGGAGTCGATTCCATGCATCTTTCACAAACGAGCGAATACCGCCACACAATCATTTCCCAGAAACCCTACCACCTAGAGCAAGAATAAAACGTTCATCCAAAAAACACTGAGAAGAGCGTAAGTAAGGAATATAGAAAAATCAAGCGGCAAGTCTTGCCAAAGAACACACAACCGGGAGCCCACCCCCAAACACCGCTCATTCCATCTTTCCCCTCCCTGTCTCCCCAACCCCTTTCAATATCTTTTCACATTTCTTCTGTTCATCAGGGGTGCGTTCACGAAGAGGTTTCTGTCTGAGCAGTGCCTTTTCTTTTTGGTCGGGGATTTCACTATCGGTGTTGTAGTCGTATTCGAGGCGTCGATGGTGAGTGCGTATACGGTGGGATTCGTGACGGTCGCGGAAGGGGGGAGACTGGTTTGGGGAGGGGGGGAGTGAGGTGGTGGAAGAGATGGGGAGAGGTCTTCGTCTTCGTGTTCGGGGTCGTGGAGGTGTTTGGAGGGGAGGTTGCTGTGGGTTGTTGTTGAGGTGGATGTGGATGTGGATGTGGAGGTTGATTTTGATTTTGATTTTAATGTTGATGATGATGCTGAGCTTGGATTTGAAATTTAGATTGGGTAAGTACGGGTGGGGGGGAATTTGTGGCGGGAATGTGAGGAGTGAGATGAGTGATGAGAGGGAGATGAATCGCTAGAGCGGCTGAAGTGTTGATTTTGCTTATTGTCAAGATGGGTAGAATAAAAGCTTTTAGGGAAGCTAGCTGTGGATGGTCCTGGATTGTGCTTTTTCAAATGGTCATCTGAATAAAATATTTTCGGGGAAAAGCGAACTGATTGGGGTCGTTGAGGCAGAAAGGGGAGCGCTGGGGGAAGGTTAGACATGTCATATCTTGGGAATTTGCACTGCTTTCTTGGGTGCCCTGTCGCGAAGGTTATTTACAGCCCGTGGAATTTATGGGTACACCGTCGAAGGACTCGGGACGAATACGTTTGGATTCATGAGATGCCGAGTTTGTTGAAGCATCGGAGCCCGATAGGGATCGTGTGCGTTGACTTCTAGACCAGCCAGACGGGTAAGCAGAATTGAGGTTTGCGGAATCAATGGTTGCACAGGCGGAGCTCCCTCTATAATTTTCAGAGTGCGTGTAAATTTGGCGATTGTTCACCAACCAGAAGCAGCAATCAGATGAGTCCCAAAAGGGACCGGAAAACGGCCATTAAATATGTGGTAAAGTCTCGGTAATCTGAGTCTTGCATCTTCAGAAGTCATTGTGGAAAGTTTGGCACGAAATTCTAAGACAATGATTCTTGGCAACAAAGAAACAAATCTTGATGTGAAGCTGGAAGTGTGAGACTTAGGACATACAAAACAACTATGGTTTAGGCCAAGTTAGATCAGAGAGAGTGCTCCCGAGTTTATAGCTTTATAATGGCGCAGTTGACTCACTTGAGCATCGAGAATGGGCTTGAAATGAAAATGATCAGATCATACAAACATACTGGGGAGCCTCACCATGGCCACTTCTTCCATCTGTTGACTTAACTGTGGGTGGCCATGCAATTACTGGACAATATTTTCAGTTATATCTAACAACTTAGTAACAATAAAGTTTAAACTTTCCAGGAGTCATGTTGGCTATTAAAGATTGAGGAGGTCCATAAGATTTGCGCTTAGAGAGGGAATTAGACCTGAAAGAAAGCTGAATTGAGACCACTATAATATATGGATGCAGTCTCGTTGGCATTACTATTCATTGGCATCTGCCTACATCATCATGGAGAGAGTTATCATGTATAGCTCCATGACGCGGGTATCTACAGCCGCGCGAGTAAGGTATGATACAGCCTTGTACATAGTTATTGTCCTCATTGTTCTTGGCGTTGTGGCCGAGGCCAACAAGCGGATGTGGCGAGGTAATTATACAGAAATAGAACCAAGTCAACACGACACTGCCATAGAACAAACCATATACTCGGAGTGAGTTCGTTATCAGTCTTATCTGGCTTTTCGTTGTTTTTGATGGTATTGGTTGCATCTGTAAAAAGCAGTGTTGGGATTGATGTTATGGTTAATTGTCTTGCTTACAAATCATATCAGTGGTGGTTTTGTGAGATGACAATTGGGGACTAGAACTAACGGATCGGCCGAACGCCGTCTCCGCAATTTGGCTAATGAGTTCAACTAGGTACGTTGCGATATAAAAAGTTACAGGTTGTGTCCTGCATGAATTTCTGGCACAGCTTTACTACTTCTTTGTGAGGATACTCAAACGAACAGTAAAAAGTACAAGACACTGATATGCATAACCTTACCAACTTGACACACTGTTATATATAGGAATCCTCAAGCTTCTACTGCCATTCTAGCTATAGACACTGCAATCGAAAGCTTAAGATAAGAAGCCGACGGAAGTCCTGATACAGCAGCCATTAACAAAAAGGCTATGATTGAATCCATGACGGCCAATATGAAAAATCATTGTTTCATCACATCATGAAAACTGGCCGTTACGAATATATATCTCATCCTCGGTTCAAAATACTAAATCAAGATATGATAACAACTAAGCTACCTTCGAATCCTAGTTCTAATGGATGAGCATTATCTCAGATATATGACAACTCATCTAATGACACATTTCGCAATAGATTCCTACTTTCCTTACCTCTACTTGAATGAATCATCACCATTCCCACCCGAAGAAAACGTTGAGAGTTGGTATCTTACCAGGATTACTTTAGAGTACGAATTCCGAACAGTGATTGAAGTAGCCGAAGTTGCTCTCCCTACAAATGAAGGGAAAACAAGCAGGACTGCTGGGAAATAAACTTGAAGTAATAATTTTGAAATGTTGAGCAAGCACTCCTTGAGAGTATGAGATGTGTCAACAGAGTCATCGTTCTTCTGTATGTAACATGTAGTATTGGAATCGAAAGGGGTCACTTAACCTTAGCGACATGGGCCTTATTAAGTTGTGGAGACTGATTGTCTCCGCGAAGGCCGTATTGCGCCATCATGACCTTATTGAGTCACAAACATATACGTTTGTTTGCTAATCCGTTAACATCCGTTCAAACATTCATATTCAGCTTGATCATTGGTTATATCGTTACGGAATGCCACAACCCTGAAGTAATTCATTCGAGAGGTCCAGTTTTTTATTCTCTTAACTTGGCACTAAAAGATCCGATAACGAATTCTTCCTCACTACAAATAGTCCTTCAACTATCTTAAGCTCGAATAACAAATTCACAACTCAGGTACAGTTTTTAAATTCATCTAGCAAAAATGGCAAACTCCCAGCCTGGTCTAAATGGTAAACAAGATCTTGAAGATCATACCCCTGATCACCGATTTTCCTCCTTATCACTCTCTTCCCAAACCATTCACGCAGACGATTTCCTCAATAAAGGTCAAGATGTTGCACCACCTCTCCATCTCTCCACTACTTTCCGCTACAGTAATAACCCAGATGATCTCGTTGCATTGAGTGAATTAGATGTGAGTGCTTTTCCCACGCTTCGATCATCACATGATCTACTTCTCTATCATGTTCAAATTATTTCATAATTCTGATGCTGATGCCACTCTACAGCCACATGCATCTCAGGAAGGCCATGTTTACTCCAGGCATACCGCACCAAATACCACACGCTTCGAAGCAATTCTTAGCAACATTCTCAAAGGCCCTACCTTAACCTATGCATCCGGTCTCTCGGCCTTCCATGCCCTCCTCGTCTACCTCAACCCTAAGCGTATTTCTATCGGTGAGGGATATCATGGCTGTCATGGAGTCATTGATATCCATAAGAAGCTCACCGGTCTCACAAAAATTCCTTTGGACTGTCCTGCCGAGGATCTTCAACCCGGCGATATCATCCATGTAGAAACACCACTAAATCCCCAAGGAACCGCCTACAACCTCGCTGCTTTTGCCGAAAAGGCTCATTCTCGTGGTGCATTTTTGTCTGTTGATGCTACATTTGCTCCACCGCCACTTCAAGACCCCTTTCTCTGGGGTGCAGATATCGTCATGCACAGCGGTACGAAATATATAGGTGGGCATTCCGATATGCTGTGCGGCACTCTTACTATAAATCCCAAACATGTTGAGGATGGATGGTTTAGAGGGCTACAAGGAGAGCGATTGGTTCTTGGAAACGTGATGGGTCAATTGAGGGATGGTTAGGTATTCGTAGTGTTCGGACTTTGGAAATTCGTGTAAAGCAACAATCTGCTTCGGCCCAGAATCTTGTTTCTTGGTTAGATAATGCTTTGAAATCTAGTGATGCGGAGACAGAGGTTGTGAGAAGAGCTGTGCTCAAGATTGAGCATGCTAGTCTACAGGAAGAGGATATTAAGGATGGGTGGTTATTGAAGCAAATGCCGAATGGGTTTGGGCCTGTGTTTGCTATCGTCTTGAAGGAGGTGGGGTTCGCGAAGAAACTACCAAGTAAGTTGGAGTTATTCCATCATGCGACCAGCTTGGGAGGTGTGGAGAGCTTGATTGAGTGGAGAGCAATGTCGGATGCGACAGTTGACCAGAAATTGTTGCGAGTTAGTGTGGGAATAGAGGGGTGGGAGGATTTAAGAGATGATTTATTGCAAGCCTTCAGGTCATTGGTGGATGAGAAATAGAATGTCAGGGGCAATTAGACGGCATTATTCTTCCATCCCAAAATTAGATATATACATTAGGATCGTTCATTGTAATGAAGCGGTAGTCGCCTCGTGCGATGCAAAATACCGAAGTATCTTACTAAGATGTTGCAATTAAATTCTCGCTACGGCCTATAACAAAGCAAATGGGTATTTTAAGCCGAGAAAGACGCCATGTAGAACTGCCCTCTTCAATCCATATTCAAACAACACAAATTATGCACCACTAAGCGAGCCCAGTCCACCAAACACAAACTCAACATCACACTTCTCTCCTCTCCCAGAATTGATCCATTCCTCAACCACCTGATACAGTTTTTTCCCCATGACCTCTCTATCTGTAGCAGTCATCCCAAGGCCAGAAGCTTGCATTCCACGACGAACATACATGTCCTGCTTCGATGTTTCCATGGCAAGTTTTGAGATTTCATCAAAATTACTCTGGACTGTTTGAAGAAGCCTATGGGTTTGTAGGTCTTCGGGTATCGATTCTAGGGGAAGACGCAATGTCTGAGCCCGCTTCAACTTTCGAGGGCCACCCGTGATGCTAGACAAAACAGAAAATGATTTTTGCAGTTTTATAAGGTAACCTCGAGGATCGCTATCTGGAAGAGAGGCGTCGACAGCTTCGTTGTCCGCCTCTGAAAATACCTCTCCTAGATTCTCTCGAGGTGTTTCAAGGTTAGCTAAAGCAGCATTGTAACGATTCTTATGAGGAGAATAGCGGGAAGGAGATTGGCCTGCAGCGGGTGTATGTTGAAACATCTCTTGCATAGATTGAAGCTCGTTTCGACGGCGTCGAGTAGCGTTCTCTTTTCTGTGTTCAAAAATCCATAGCCCACTCCAACTCAGGATTTGACGGTTGTGCTTCTGAAGCTATAGTTGGAGTCGCAGCAGGTACGTTGCGTGCCTCTCTTTGTACTTGAAAGGGCTGGTAAGGAAATCCTAGCCGTGTTTGCACAAGCCCAACTGATGCACCGCTAGAATCCGGTCTTCGAAAGGGAGATACAAATGGTTTGTTTGTCCCTCGAGTTTTCATTTGCTTTCGCAGTTGCATATTTGGAGATGTGTCTGGAGGTGACATCAAAGAATTTTCAGCGGAATTTGTAGCTGTAGTGAATCCATTTCTATCCAGCCGGTTATGCCAGAGGGTTTCGGGTAAATCATGCTCAGTTATTGGATCCGAAAAATCACCCGGCTGCACTGGACTACCGTGAATGCGACTCCCAAAATTGGAGTGCGACTGTAAGATCTCTGCCATGTTGGTATTGATATTTTCAACTTGGCGTGTCTGCACAGGTGAGAGCAGATTAGGGATTGGCGGGGAGAATGCAGCCTGAGGAACTTTCTTTGCAACTGAATTGGGCGATATATCTGAGTTTGAGTTTACGTTGATGATGCTCAAACTTGTGGGAGTTACATTCTGGATTGAAGCGGTCATTTTAGCAATGACCCATGGATTCAAATCAGCCGAAGCAGACTCCAGATTGCTGTGCGAATAAGGTTGCTTCTGCGTTTCCTTGACACATGATCGAAGACGAAAATCATCTGTATATTCTGTGTAGTCTTGAGACATATCACATCCCCATTTACGCTTTCCCGGAGAACTTGATCCTTCAGATACTTCATAGCTTTGTGGATCTATCAGCTCTAGAGCCTCGCTAGAAATCATCGGACAAATATTAGATGTAATGTCTGAGTTTGAGTACGTGACTAGAGGAGTGTCTCCAGGCGTGTCGACAGTAGATGAGGATGTCGAAGAATCTTGTTGAGGTTGCCGGGCGAGAAGAACATCGAATCCATTGGAGTTAGTCTGTATTCTACTTTTTGCTAGTTTAAGCGTCACCGCACTGCATTCTCCATAAAAATTCTTAAGCATCCTCTCTACGGCTTCCAGCACTAGCATCTCATTCTCGAAAAGTATGTTATCCTTAGCAGGTTCAACGTTGGGGTCATAACTTGCTTCAGGACAAACAATGTTGAGGCGCAAAAAGGGGTTCTTGATCTTATCTGAAGAAGACTCTGCCAACCCACTTCGAAAATATTTTTTGAAAATCGTTACAATCCTCTTCATGGTCCCCTTTTCGGATGCTACTGGCCTGGAATCAACGGATAAATATTGTCCACTTCCTATTTTACTATGATTTGCATCAGGTTTAGGAATAAAAGCTTCAAGTCGAAAATTAGATGTCACCATCTGGTTTGCAAGATTAACATCAGATGGAACATCCGCGCCGTCACTAATCTCGAGATCAGAAGATTCATGGAATATTATTGACGTCTCCGAACATTGCAAAGCAGCTTCCCGGCCAATGATAAGAGATACTGAATCTTTGATAGCCCCATGTGGGCGAGGAGTGTACGACCATGCACCCTTGGTGCCCTTTATAATTTTGAAGGTAAGCTTAATAGAGAGTCGTGCTAGAGCATACCTCTGTAACAGCTCTTGAATTTTACCGATTGTTTTGGGTGCTTCTTTCAGGGCTGTTTGTCTCCTGACTGGTAACTTCGACATGAAGTTCATCACACATACTGTTGTTCCAATCGGATGGGAAGTTCGAGATTGTGATTGGACCCCCCCCAGTGCCTTCAATTTTACACACGTTGCAACTGGTTGGCCATCCATCTTTGTGGTTATTGAGACATCACCAAGCTGACAAGCAGATGCTAGTGCCTCTCCTCGAAATCCTAAGCTTCTTCCACCTAGGTTCCTGAGCTCCATGAAGGTTGTCAATTTGGAAGTGTGACCACGCCTCCCTAAAGCATCGAGGTCCTCAGGCTGGATACCACATCCATTATCGCGAATCTCAATCTTATCAATGGTATTTTGAGAAATAAGAATATCGATACTGGTAGCTTTGGCATCGAGGGCATTGTCAATGAGCTCCTTGATGAGAGATACAGGTGTGGTAAGAACCTGAGAAGAACCTAAGAGATGAATTGTTGAATCTGGCAGCGCCTTGATTGCCATCTTGTATGTGTACTTGTCCAGTGGACTACATAAATACAAGAGATACTTAAAAAACACTGTACTCCAACCTTAAGAAATATAAACGAATGAATGATCTGCGGCCTTGCAGTACTACCTGGTGAAATAACAAATGTGTCTTGACAGGAAAATGATAGATTGTTTCATGTGTAAATTGATATTCCCAACAAGAAACTTGAATGACTCGGGAATGATATATATAATAAAAATATTTACATGTAAGAATTTGAAAAACAGTCAGATCAGAAGTCAGTGAAGATGGTTGATTTTTCCAGGACTTGAATTGGAGAGTTCAACAAATGCAGGTGATTCCAGAGGCTTACTCAGCATCGTGTGGCTGGTGTCACTAAATGCGATGCAGATACAAGCCACACGAGGGGTGATTTGCCCAAATTCGAAGAGTCACCGAAGAGTCACACTTATCGCATTTTATTTGAAGATTGCATTCAAAACAAGCCAATTGCCTAAGTGTCTACGACTTTGTTCAGCCGTCCTTAGTTTTACAGAGCCTACACTTTCAAGACGTCTCGACCTTTATTCAGGGCGCTCTGTGTGCGCAGACCGCCTTACAGAAGTATTTTCAATCTTCCACCCGTCAGAATGGCCACCAACGCTGCTTCGTATAATCCAAGTAAGGACTTCAATGTTGTAAATATTCCACATATTACAATTAACTAAAATGGATTTGCAGTCGGAGAAAATACTGGTTCGGCAACAGGGCAACCACCGGCAGTTTCAAACGAAACAAAAGCTGCGCTTGCAGACGCTGCAGAATCTAGCGCAGCTGGTTCGCATGTGCCAGGACAAAGTGCAGCTCCAGTAGCTGGTGAAGGCGAAAAGAAAGTAAAGAGCGAAAAAGAGCGTACGAATTTCACCCAAATGCAAAGAATTTTACAAGCTAATTCTCTGCTGCATAGTCGAGAGAGAACGTAAGAAGGCAGAGAAACAAGCCAAGTTTGACCAGAAAAAACAAGCTCAAAAGGCAAACGCCGCTGCGGCTGCAACGAGCAAGAATAAGGAGAAAAAAGCCAAAGCAGAAAAGAAGGCTGCCGAGGAAGTCTTGCCAAAATATGTCGAGGATACCCCAGAAGGACAAAAGAAGAGTATGTCAATCAGATTGTCGGCCCACATTGATCAACAAGCTAAAATTTCTGTATAGTTATAAAATCTTTTGATGATCCTCAATACAAAGCATACAACCCAATTGCCGTTGAATCAGCGTGGTACTCGTGGTGGGAGAAGGAGGGCTTCTTCAAGCCAGAGTTCACAGCAGATGGGGAAGTTAAACCCGAGGGATCCTTTGTTATCGTCGAGCCACCGCCAAATGTCACTGGAAATCTACATATGGGACATGCTCTTCCTAATGCTTTGCAAGATTTACTCATTCGTTGGAACCGTATGCATGGAAAGACTACGCTCTGGCTTCCGGGTTGTGACCACGCTGGTATTTCGACTCAAAGCGTTGTTGAGAATATGCTATGGCGTCGTGAGCAAAAGACTCGACATGATCTTGGAAGACCCAAGTTCGTTGAGACTGTCTGGGACTGGAAGGATGAATATCACAAGAAAATCAATGCGGTTCTCCGCAGAATGGGTGGATCCTTTGATTGGACCCGTGAAGCTTTCACAATGAACGAGAATTTCTCTGCCGCTGTTACAGAAACTTTCGTAACTCTGCATGAGGAAGGTATTATTTACAGGGCCAACCGGCTTGTAAACTGGTGCACAAAACTCAATACTTCCTTGTCAAATCTCGAGGTAACTAACAAGGAGCTTACTGGTCGCACGCTTATCGATGTACCAGGATACGATAAGAAGGTCGAATTTGGTATCATCGTTCATTTCCAGTACCAAATTGAAGGATCGGATGAAAAGATTGAGGTTGCGACAACTCGTGTTGAAACTATGTTAGGTGATACTGGTATTGCAGTCCATCCTGACGACACTCGTTACACACATCTTGTTGGAAAGAACGCTGTCCATCCTTTCATCGAAGGACGACTGATGCCAATCGTTGCCGATACATATGTTGAAAAGGACTTTGGTACCGGTGCTGTCAAGATTACTCCCGCTCATGACCCTAATGATTTCGCTCTTGGCCAGCGACATAATCTTGAGTTTATCAATATCTTGACTGATGATGGTAAGATGAATGACAATGCTGGTCCTTATGCGGGACAAAAACGATTCGATGTTCGTTACACTATTCAGGAGGACCTTAAGAAGGCTGGTCTATATGTCGACAAAAAAGATAACCCCATGACTGTCCCACTCTGTGAAAAGTCGAAGGATGTGATTGAGCCAATGCTGAAGCCACAGTGGTGGATGAAGATGAGAGAAATGGCGGATGAAGCCATCAAGGTTGTGAAGTCTGGCGAGGTCAAGATCAGGCCTGAATCTGCTGAGAAGAGTTACCTCCGATGGATGGAGAATATTAACGATTGGTGCTTGTCGAGACAGCTCTGGTGGGGCCACCAAGCACCTATGTACTTTGCTCAAATTGAAGGCGACGAGAACGATGAGAGTAATGGTGAGCGGTGGTTTGCGGGCAGAACACAAGAGGAAGCAGAAATCAAGGCCAAGAAGGCTCTTCCTGGAAAGACCTTCACGCTCAAGAGAGACGAGGATGTGTTGGATACCTGGTTCTCATCTGGTCTTTGGCCTTTTGCCACCATGGGCTGGCCAAAGAAGACAAGTGACTTCGAAAAACTATACCCAACATCAGTACTTGAGACTGGCTGGGATATTTTGTTCTTCTGGGTTGCACGCATGATCATGTTTGGCATCAAGATGACTGGCAAAGTACCCTTTACAGAAGTATACTGTCACTCTCTGGTTCGTGACTCTGATGGTAGAAAGATGTCGAAATCCTTGGGCAACGTCATCGATCCTCAAGATGTGATTCAAGGTATCGCTCTGGAAGATTTACATGCCAAGCTTTTGGTGGGTAATCTTGCCCCAGCTGAAGTTGAGAAGGCAAAGAAGTATCAAAAGACCGCCTTCCCTGATGGTATCCCAGAATGCGGTACTGATGCTTTGCGATTTGCGTTGGTATCCTACACTACTGGTGGTGGAGATATTGCATTCGATATCAAAGTCATTCATGGATATCGAAAGTTCTGCAACAAGATCTACCAAGCGACGAAATACGTGGTTGGTAAACTGCCTGCAGAGTTTGTTCCACAAAAGACTGCAAAACTCACTGGCAAGGAGTCTTTGGCTGAGCGTTGGATCTTGCACAAGATGACAACTGCCGCGAAAGAAATCAACCAGAACCTCGAAGATCGTGAATTTATGCGTTCAACAACTGCCATTTATCAATACTGGTATAATCAGTTGTGTGATGTGTACATCGAGAACTCAAAGGCAATTCTTCAAGATGGCACCGAGGAGGAGAAGAGATCTGCTACTGACACTCTGTATACTGCTCTTGAAGGTGCCCTCACCATGATTCATCCTTATATGCCTTTCTTGACTGAAGAGCTCTGGCAACGTCTTCCTCGACGTCCAGAAGATAAGACCCCATCTATTGTTCTTGCAAAATACCCAGTCTATGAAGCAGAGTTGGATGATCCTGCATCCGAAGCAGCTTATGAACTTGTACTGGGCGTATCTAAGGGTATTCGATCTTTAATGTCTGAATACTCGCTTAAAGACGAAGGAAAGGGTAAGTGATCATAAACTTATAACACAAATATCAATACTAACTAGTTCTAGTCTTCGTCCAAGCCTACGATACCACCTCTCACGCCACCGTCACATCTCAAGTTCAATCTATCAAGTCGTTATCCGGTAAAGGCGTATCCTCCTTGGAAGTACTCTCATCAACCGAGTCTCGCCCAGCTGGATGCGTAGTATTTCTCTGTATCCTCTGCTGCTGCTGTCTTCTTGCATGTCAAAGGTCGTGTAGACATTGACGGTGAGATCCAAAAGGCCGCAAAGAAGCTAGAGAAGACTCGTTCAGGTATTGAGAGACAAAGAAAGATTCTGATGATCCCGCATACCAACAGAAAGTCAGCAAGGAGCTACAGGAGATAGAGAAGAAGAAGCTGGGAGATCTCGAAACCGAACAGCGTGGTTTTGAGGAGACGATCAAGCAATTCGAGACATTGAAGCTAGAGTAGATGCATTGATAGATTTTTAAGTAGTAAGAGGTCTAAGAATACTAAAAAAAGTTTAGATGCAATCTCGAGCGTAAAACTGTACCTATCTAGTATGTATTGAGTGAATCCTGCTAGCGAAAAGCCTTAAAATTCCATTGTGTTACTCCTTTTTAGATTATCCATATGGATAGTACAAGTAGATGAGTTCGACAAGATCATTCATTTACTCTTTCTTGTGAACCTTGTCTTTATGGCCCCGTAGTTCAACAAATCACAGTGTACTTTAGCATTGGTGAAACCTGATCATCTTCTGAAGATCTATTTGAAAGACCCTTATTGAGAACAAGAATAACATGCGGTGCTCAATCTGACAAGATAGATAAATGAAGTCTAGCAAAATGATGAGTTGATGTGTCTTGTTTCTTGCCCATGAACCAGATAAACCTACACAAAAAGATGAGGAGGCCAATTTCTTATCCATGAACAAATGTGAGTAAGGCTGTCAGTGACATGAAATGAAACACTGTTTCTATTCAAGCAATTATTACATACAGCCATACCAATTCCTGTTAAGTTTGAGAAAGGGGCAGGCACATAATAGAATCTGATAACAGAATAAGAACCTAAAAGTCCAGACTTTGAGTATTCACGAGTATCTTTCCATGTGTTTTCCTTTCTAGTCTTTCCGATGTGGAACAGCAAAGCCAACTTTCAAGTATTGTTTGACACATCTTATATGCCAGACAGAAATAAATCACTCGCTAGATTCTTTTTGCCAAAACCTACCGCCCTCTTGTTGGGTAATTCTCACAGATTGTTTATACCCTTCCACCTTCGATCTTGAAATACAACAGCTTTCTTTCTCAATTCTTTTCCAGTTCTTTTGTTTCAACGTTGTCGTTAATATAACAACGAATTTCATCTGTCAATTTTCATCGTCACGACATCTTGATTCTCAGAGTCTTGCGTGGCAAAATGCTTCTTGAAGTGAGTGAGGTTTTCTGTGTCAATAAGTTTGACTCAGAATGTGACTGTTGATATTGCAGGTTACATAATTTTACCCAATAGATTATATTTTCAAGTGCAAAGATTGGTGGCAACAAGTTTTTCGCAGTGGGAGCTTCTTGCATATTTGCTCAATATCTTCGGTTCCGTTATTAGCTGTCTTGAAAATACAGCTCTACATACATCATAGGCAGATCGGAAAAGACATCATAGTAAACTCTGCTTGAAATCAAGCAAGTTTTGTACGATGACGCAGATATTGTTTATATGTGGATAAAATTGTCAGTTCAAATCATTTTGTTGCACTGCCATTTCATCCACATTCGTGTCATTGACTTGGCATGTACTCGTATTTGCACTTTTTACTCTCAGCTAACATAACTATAGTCTTCTTGATATCGAGATGAGCCGAGTATAGGATCTTAGTTAGAGGTTATACAATGGTTCTGATGTTCAGATTGAAGCATGGTTTTCAGCACATTTCAATTTACTCCGTGTAAAGAAGCCATGGCGTCACCCAAAGGGATCCAATCCACCGTGCAATCATCTTGCGTCAGCGTTGGAAATACTGGTAGAACTTGCTCACATGGAACGACAGATTTTACGCCATACAAATATCTGGCCACAGCGATCAATGGCCCGAAGTACGAGAAGCAGCAGGGCTCTCTCAATTCAGGGAGTCATGAGCGTTTACTCTTGTTGCTTCATGGTTTAATCATTTTCCAAAACATGAAAGGAGTTGTTACATAAGAAAATTGTAGTAGCGAAACTACCAGCGTATGATGGCTGTTTGTGCGGCGGAAAATCTGTTCAATCAGGAACTGTTGAATATGAGAACATGGGTAACCGAAAGCCGCGTTTCTAGAAACATGCAATTTCTTAAGAAAAAAATAAAAAGGTAAGAGAGATCTACCAATGTATTACTGATAGCGTGGTAGAGATTACAACTTCTTAGATTTTTTCGTTAATCTTCGATATTTCAGCTGCCTACTGACTCACGCCAATACGAAAATACTCTCCAATCCTAGCCAATAGCATTATGTTGAGCAAGAATGGCAAGTCATCACCTCTCCTTCCTCTCGCTCTTATAGATTCCTGTTCTTTTCATTCTCGATATCCTTGCCAACCTCGCTTCCCAACAACTTGGAGAAATTTGCAGAAGATGAAAAGGGCTATTTGTTAATACTTCGATGACCATTAGGAAGAGAAGAACTAGTCTCTGCAGATTTTCTATTTATTGCTGGAAAAATAACAAGGCCAATACAGAATGAAGAGGTTCAAAAAAAGAAAGTAATGGAAGGAATTGTCAGTATAAGAAAGGCAAGAGAGGACACGGGGACAACAGAGAAAGAAGCAATAGCGACTAAAGAGAATATAGAAAAGAACACTGTAGAGTCTAGTGTACCCTTGAGAAGCACAAACGACCCCAGACAGTTCTTTGACTTGTTCTTACCGGTGAATGTGATGCTGTTCATATGCTTATCTGGCCGAGCAAAGGTGGTCCGTGAAGGGGGGGGGGGTCCTAAGAAGAATAGGCAAATGACATCTGTCGACGCACTTTCGCTTCGATCGCCATACTTTTGTATGGGTCTCACCAAGTCATTAGTGAGCTTCTTGGTAGATATGTTTTCTTAGCATCCAACAGGGCTCATGGAATCTCTCAAGCTCCCGAAATTACAGATCTCCAGCATTCAGCAATACCTGACTCTAGCTAAACAAAACTTGTGTAAGCTGTTCCAATATTTACCTTGGAAAGCTTTAATTTTTCAGCTGTTCCAAGAGTCAGTGACTGCCAGGATGCCAATACCTAATTTCCCTGACACAAGCGTGGTCAAAGCCAGGAATAAGGAAAGGAGGAGGGAAAATATTTACTTGCTTGTACACACCTAGCAATAAGAACTTGCAGAGTTTCGTTGAAAGATTTTGAGCACTGGTTAATCAAACACTACTGCAAAAATTTGGAGTCATCTTCCGGATCTTAGCAAGCAATCAAATAAATGCTCTCTGTAGCTTTTCAATTGTCCTTGCAAGGAAAGTAAATGAGATTCAAGTTTTCATACTTTTTTGGTGGTGCCTTAATCCAAACAAAAGAAATAGATTCATTGTTTTGATCGAGTTATTTTGTCTTGTTCTGGATATTAATGGTGAATACTTCGGTTAAGCTCAGGAGGTATGCCTCCCGATTAGGATTGTTTGCATTTTCTGCACATAATCAACTTTTCTTCAGTCATACGCTTTCTAGTTTTTGGATATATTACCAATATATTCCTTTCAATAGCAGAAAAAGTAACTTCGTAGGAAGCGTAATGAATTATGGAATCACGCAGAGTTCTGGAAAGTTTAAATGGCAAGAAATAACTGCAATTATACGTTAGGAAGCAAACTGTTTATTTATAAAAGACATAATAACCAGCTGCTTAGCCTTTTGGTATCAACCATGGTTAATCTTTCTGCGATTCAGCTTTAAATCAGACAAACAGGCAAGAACTGTCGGAGGCGAACTTTCGCTTTTACCTACAACTACGACTTTTCCAACAATAACACCATTGAAAACAGCTCAGAGATCATAAGAAGAGAAGAACTACCCGTTATAATTCTACTTTAAGATGTCTTCAACAACCCAGAGAGAAATGCCGGAAATCAAACAATACGTCGTTTGGCCTCCTATTATCAAGCATATTGTCCCATTGGGCCACTTATACGATGGTAAGTCAGTACAAGAAATTCCATTGAAATCAGCGATCTAATATCAACCAAGAGAGCGGGAACTCTTACCCAAGAATGGGAGGAAGATCGAGCGCACTGCCAAACAAACATGTGCTATTTCAATTTAACAACACATTTTGTCACAATGCGGCAGGCCAGTTTCTAGGGAAGACCGATTGTACACTCTCGTTCCTCACTAATCCCACAAATCCGGTCATGTCGAGATACTTAGCACCACCAGGATCGATTAATATTGAAATCAGCGAGAGACAGATTCCAAGCTTGTTCAAGCGTTTCGAAGACGAACTTGACAAGAAGAATGACAATAAGATTTTCTGGGCTACAGGTGGGATCGCTTGGTATCTTATCACGGGGGCCGCAGCATATGGATGGACTTTCTTTGAATACCGAGGAATCAAAAAAGATGGATCAACCTTTCTCGTAGCGATCGGGATAGCCTCGGTGGAAGTTGATTATCGTACCAATCCAACGACTGTTGTAGCTAAGCGTGAGATGGCCGGTTGGAGCGAGCGTATCTTATTTTATGTAAGTTTGCCAACCCTTTGTGATATGATCACTTATTAAGACAATGATAGCCCAGTGAGCCTCGACTTGGAACTTTCTCTGTTCTTTCCGATGGGAAGTATTTATACGCCTATGGCCACAAAGGTGGGGATTACAATGGGGATTATGACGTGGTATTAGGCCGGGTGCCTTTGGAATTGGCAAAGGCAAGAGCCTGTTGGGAGTACTGGGGTGGTGGAAGAGGTTGGGTTAAAAATCATTTCTTTTCCTGGCCAGTTCTAAAGAACTACCTACACGGCCAAATATTCAACACAAAATTGTTTGGGGAGGCTTCACCATATAAATTTGGCTTTGTCGGCTGTACCCATATGGGTGACAGCAAGTTGATGTTTGGACGAGCTGTCAATACTTGGGGTCCTTTCGAAATCGTCGACCTGATGAAGGCATACCCTTTGGGCCATATACAGAAATTCGCATACACTGCCCATATGTTTGCTCACCCCTGGGCTTTTCAGAGAACAAGGGGGATTTGATGGTTACTTGGAGTGAAGGAGGATCGGCAGGAAACATCGTCGCGGTGAAGATCCGCTTCGAACAGGGCATTGGTCGCGCGCAACCCAAGGAGCTTAAACTTGTCCAGCGCATCGTGGAAGAAATAGACAATGACAATATTGCTCTATCGGAGCTACAACTTCACGATGAGCTGTATAGCTTTGAGCGGTATGAAAAGGACGGGGAACAGAAAAACGTCATCGCCACCCCCGAGAAGAAGAATGTGTTTGAGAAGGTGGCGGCGGCATTTGGCAAGCTATGCAACAAGAATATTGATTAGAAGCAATCTGGACATGAGATGACGAGTATGAGATGAGTTAAACAGTTTTGACACAGTATATGAAATTTTAGCAGTCGAGGATGGTTATGAAAATTATTGCAGGATATACTATGGTACTTTGGCTGGGACTACCCAGTAGGTAATTGAACATCTTTAATATTTGATATAAAGGATCTAGCTTTTACATAAACTGTGAAGTCTAGGTCCACCTTCTGTGTTGTATGGCAAGAAAACTGAGACAGGATCACCTCAATTGGCGGGATTGAAAAAAGCCAACACCTAAGGGGGTCGGGAAAATCTGGTTTTATTAACCTATAGCTAGCTACAGGGTACTTACTGACAAGCTAGTGTGAATAGTGAAAGGAACATATCTCCATTCACTTGGTCGAGAGTACTTTGCAGTACATTGTCGGCCACTTATTCGGGCTAGAAATCATACAGAAAAGCCATATATAACACTGCTTCTTGCCATATCCCAAACCCTTGACAAACAAGAAGGGACTCTGACAGTATCTATTGACACCAACTAGAAAGTTCTGGGGATTTCCTTTACAACTCAACAATTTCCAAACCTGTACGAAAGATTCGGGCCTGGAGTAAACATCTGATTGTAGTGAATCAAGTATTGAGTGAAGTTGATTTGAAATCCGGTTCTCGATTCGAGAATGCAGGCGAACATATGATTAGTCATCTACCAAGCACGCTAAATTAAGAAGCTCGGACCGGTCCTAGATATCAGGAACTTTCTTGTCGCGAACATTATCAAGCGCCTCGTCTCTACAATATACAGACAAATTATTCTTGACGCATATCATCTATTGCCAACTTTAAGCTGCGCACACAAAAAGAGAGTATCATTAAATCTCAAATTAGTCCTTCTCTCTGGACCCCGATTGTCACACGGAGAGAGACAAACCTTCGAAACCATCCGTACAGACAGCTATAGTAATCTATCCGATCCAAAGCTTCCAACCTCATTCTTCCACCAAATCCAAAATGGCCAACTACCTCGCCTCCATCTTCGGTACTGAAGCCGACAAAGTAAACTGCTCCTTCTACTACAAAATCGGCGCCTGCCGTCACGGCGACCGCTGTTCCCGCAAACACGTCAAACCCTCGTACTCGCAAACCATCCTCCTCCCCAACCTCTACCAAAACCCTGCCTACGATCCCAAAAACAAGATGAATCCCTCACAGTTGCAAAATCACTTCGATGCTTTCTATGAGGATTTCTGGTGCGAGATGTGCAAGTTTGGAGAGATTGAGGAGGTGGTTGTGTGTGATAATAATAATGATCGTATGTATTCCATCATTTCCCCTTCTTCCATTTACTCTCCCATATCCACCCTTCCTCTTTTCTGCAAGGAGACGACTAACAAACTCCCCACAGATCTAATCGGTAACGTCTACGCGCGCTTTAAATATGAAGATTCCGCACAAAAAGCCTGCGACGCTTTAAATTCCCGCTGGTACGCCGCCCGGCCTATTTACTGCGAGCTCTCGCCCGTCACCGACTTCCGCGAGGCATGTTGTCGGCTCAACAGCGGCGAAGGGTGCGTGCGAGGTGGTTTCTGTAATTTCATTCATCGCAAGAATCCAAGCGATGAGTTGGATCGCGAGTTGGAGTTGAGTACGAAGAAGTGGTTGAGGATGAGGGGAGAGATGAGAGGAGTGTGACGAGGAGTCCGAGCCCCGAACCTACGAGGAAGAGATACTAGGGAGGTTGATACTTATTTGAATGGATGAAGTGAATGGACAAAGTGGGGATTTGGGATAGCTGAGAAAAGCTCACTGTGGGAGCGGAACGAGCAGGCCAGAGGATACTTCTCGACACGCGATTCGAAGTAGGTGCAATTACAACTCGTATGGTGCGAGGAGACAGCCTCGATGAGGTTGTGGTCATATTTGGCGTTTATGGTCATCTATTCATTTCAAGCAGTTGGGGGCATCGAAGCAAAGCAAGATAAAAAAGCAAGGAAAGACTCATGTATAATCAACACATCAAAACTTTGATAAAAAAGCAAACGAAAAGATATTAAAAGCACCTGCGCATGCTTACATGTTCACTTGGAGTTCAATTTGATAGAAATGAAAATTTTTGTGTATTTCATTAGTTCAGCATCAGGCCATCCAGGTGTTTGTCCCGTGAATTCATTTCACTCATTTATCCTCCCGTCCAACAATCTCACCGCAAATAGAAGAAAGATCCCAACATATATAACATAGGCAAAGCTCAACGCCCGCAAGCCCAATCTAATAGTATATTTGAGGCTCCAAAATTTATAGCGCAAGCCCATTTGTGACCCCCCTGCACCTGCCCTTTTCAACCCAGAGAAGGAAGAAAGAAAATTCGATAGTAGAAGAGGTTAGTTAGCTTTGAACTACTCAGCTTAGGATGTGCCGAGTATTGCATTGGAACTCTTTTATTGGCCCAACCTAGCCGATTCTTGGGTCTCCCCACATTGTTTTCGTTCAAATCATCCCTCGGCGTCTACAAACTCGTCCAGGCTATGAGTATCCGTGTCCTGTCGATAAAGCGTGGAGGTTGCCGTTCCCTGGGTATCAGTAGCTGCTGGTAAGTCTTTCTTTAAATCATCATGGAAATCGATTAATGAGCCTTGGGTTTGGCCTTGTACCGTACTTGTAGATTGAAGGGTACGTTCAAGATCCTTCTGTTGCTGGCCATTATTTTGCGTCTGGGCTGCGTGGAGATCCGCTGGGATTTGGTATTGAGCTGGCACCGGCGAGTCATTACTGAAATCAATGAGATTCTCCTTGTCCTTCTCCTGAGGTGTAATGGAACCGGAGTTTCCGCTTGCGCTAATGCTGGTACTGGGTTGGCCTGTTCTATGTGTTGGTGATGTGGAGGAATGTGGTTTTTTCCCGTGGATTTCTGACCTGGTAGGATTGGATAAACCGCGAGGATTTGTTCCGTCTGTTTTTGTGGACTATCGCCATCACTATTTCCCATGTCAGTACGATATAGCGCAAACGACTTCGACCAAACCTACATGTTGGCATTCAAGATCCAATCTAGATCTTCTTCGCCCTCTTCGGAGCCGCCGGGACCACCTCTGACTGGTCTAAATAATCTCGGGGTCCATTCAACACCATCCTCTGCTCTCTTTGCTGCTTCATCTCTCTGCATATCTTCAATAAAAGTCTTTTCATCTGTCGCAACTTCATGGTTTCGCTCCTTAACTGCTTTCGCCGTCTTGAGCCACAACTTTTGCGATTCTCGATCTTCTTGCTCTTCTAAAGGTCTTACCAATGGAGGTGATGGTCTCGCTCTCGTAGCGTCGAATAAGAGGTCTTTTTTGCCCGTCTAAACGTGAAATTAGTGGCCTTCACAACCATCCAAGGCAAGGGGAACCATACCTTGACGTTCTTAATGAACATCTCTCCACTCCACATACCCGATAGTTCATAGAGAACTTCTCCTGTCTTGTCATTCTTAATTAGTGCCCCCAATAGCATTGTATGTTCCCCCAAAGTAACCTTTAGTCTTGAACTCAATATCCGCGCTCAACCCAAGCTCCGGGCAGCGGACAAAGCTGTGATCGCCGAGCTCATACTTCATTTTGCCGAAAAAGAATACCCCGAGCGTACATATTGGGTTGCGTCAAGATGCTATTAGCAAGTTAGTATCTTATCATATCTGGAAATGTTGATCCTGCAGTCAAAAACTCACTATCGTTCTCCATTAGGTCCAGCTCCTCTATTTAAAAATCTCAATATAGCAATTCCCTCCATCATACTAGCCGCAGAATTACCCAGAAATTTGCTTCGAGGTTTCAAGCACCCATCGATTCGAATGTTGTGTTCTGGGGCCATGTAGAAGTAGCTAGATTTGGGAGGGTGATGAGAGGTTTGTTCCGAGACATAGTAGCCTTTAGTATTGTCTGGAAACTGCCAGTAACAGGTATATATTTCGCCGAGAATAGGATTGAGTGGCTTTTTGACGCCTCTGCAATATCTCATTAGCATAAAATCCCTTCCAGATGGATGGATACTGCCTTACGGAGGTTTGATGTGCCATCCACTTAAGTAGAACTTCACAACCGAAGTAAACCTTTGCACCGGGTCATCAATCTCCGTCATGGGAAGCAGAGTTTCCGGATGTGCCATGAAGCTATAGACCGTCAGCATGCCTGTGCCTCATATTCCCTTTGCTCCCGAAGCTCCGGTATCTACGCACTTGGTGATTCTCTCCAACATACTCCTTGGCTCAAGAATAAAGGTAGGTAAGACTACGCGGCTCAGATCCGCTCCAGGACGAAGTTGTGAGATGATGTGGGAGAGAACTGTAAAGCATTCCATGTCAACCTCTGTGCATCCTCTCCCTCTCCTCGAATTTCATGAGTTCCCTACCATTTCCCTGATCCGGCTCAACGACCGTAGTCTCATCCTCGGATCAGAAATCTTCGATTCATCTACGGAAGATCGGTTACCTAGAATTCTCATATTGATATTAGTGATGCGATTTCAATTATTTCGACTTCTCTCTGGAGTAAGCAGTATATCGATAAAGCACATTTCCAACGAAAGAGAAAAACGTACTCGCACCAGACTGTCTCCGATGAACATGTCCTAAGCTAACCATCCTTGCGATTTGATTTTAACGATTGTAAAAAGAAGCTTTTTATTTTGATACTCGGGATATTAAAATCGAATCACCGTATCCACAACGATCCAAACAAGTTAGTCGTAATAGGACGCTGAAGTGGGAGACAAGTAAACAAATTGATTGTTTTTCAAGGTATGTCGTTGTTTGTAAGATGGCTCGCTCGAAAAGTGTGATTAAACACACACACACACAACACACACACACACAACACAAAGTGACAAACAAGGTGGACCTTAAGAAGATTGGTTACCAGCAGGAAGTAGCAAAAAACGTATTTGAATGAAAAATGAGGGGAAGGATCTTTTAGCTCTCATACAACGTCACAGGGCTTGATAGGGCAGGGAGAAACTTTGATTTAGTGTATTTAATTTATCCTAGTGAGTGATGATGGGCGGGTGTGTGTGATGAATGTGATGGGTGTGATGAGTGATAGGTGGTGAGTGGTGGATGAGTAACACAGCCGGGTAGTAGTGTTATTAGTTTGGTGAATGGGTGAGTGGATGATCGATGAGTCTGTGTAATGATCATAGTAGAAAAGGTTATTAATAAGTACTTAAATAGAACTAGATAGTATATAAATACATCTATATACGTACAATCTGCTCAGATTTAAGACTTATGAATTATATATATATAATTTCCAAGGTTACTTGAGAATCTGTATATAAGTAACATATAGTATCCACGGATATATATATATATATGTGTGTGTGTGTGTCTACCTAGGTATTATCTATTATTTATTATTTATTATCTATCTACTCAAATTCAAGATTTATTAATTCCATCTATAGATTTGTCATCTATTTATTAATGGGTATTTATAAATAGAAGTATATAAAATACTTAAATATATATATCCTCTATGAATACTATAATAATAACCACTTACAAGTTATTAGATATACTCGTAGACCCGACGAGATACGTAGATATTTAGATAGAAAATAAGAAAAATCAAATCAAAATCCTAATATTTACTAGGCGTCACGGGAATCAACTAATAACGTCCTTCGTAATACTGCGTATTATATTTATCTCCAGCTAGGTAATTCCTTCGTCATCGGAAATGACCCTAAAAGTCTTAAATATTACGTACCTATCTCCTTAGGTACCTATAGATTTATTAGAGCTTCTCCCTCTTTTCCCTTTGATATAATAACACTATTAATAATAAATAATATTATTTACTACCTACCGACCTATAGCTATTTAGGTAGGTAGATAAGTATTACCTAGGTAGTTTTAGTATTTATTATTACCTTTTATATCCTAACAATACCTACCCAACAATAATATATATTTATTATATCTATATTTCTCTATCTTTTCTCTCTCTCTCTCTCGCTCTCTCTCTCTCTCTTTTATATCTTATACAAAGAAAAGAAGAAAAGAAGGAGGTAAAGTGAGAAAAAGAAAGAAAAGAAGAAAGAAAGAAAGAGAGTTTACAGATCAAAGTATCTTTAACACCCACTGGTAAATAAAGGGGGTAATATCAAACCTATATAACCAATCCATTATAACACTCTTCACACTCACTCACTCACTCATACATACACTCACTCTACATACACTACACTCATCATACATACACTCACTTACTTATTTATTGATTTATTCACTTACTCGCTTACTCATTTATTTATTTACTTACCTATTTATTCACTTACTCATTTACTCAATTACTCATTTATTCAATTACTCATTTATTCAATTACTTATCCACTCACTCACTTACTCACGTACTTATTCACATTCACTCACTCATTCACTCATTTACTCACTCATTCACTCACTCACTTATTCATTCACTTACTTATTCATACCCTCATCCTACCCCTATCCAAAATCACAACTCATCTTCGAAATCAATCAAATCAAAAATCAAATCACCACAACATCCATAAATCAAGTAATCAATTTATCCATTGGTCACTCCTCGATCCCAAACAGCCGCAAAACACCCAACCATCCATTCAGAGTATATGTATACCACAAGCAGCCAAAAAAAGATATATATATTAAGGTATCCATACCCCATATCCCATCCATATCCCAGATGCCTATCCGTATCTATGTTTTCCGCATTCACGATCCGATCCGCTCCCATTCGATTGCTTTCAGTATCTCGAATCATGTCCTTTCTTCCCTGCGCGCGCCTTTCCATTTCCTTTTTTCCACAAACCACAAGGTAGCCTTCGTATCACGACCATGTCTCCCTTTCCATTCAGCACCACCTCCCTACTATACTTTATTATTACAGGGATCGTGAATGTAGATATTATATAGACAGAATACGTGAATTATATGCCTCTCTGATTGTTGAGAATTCCTTCCCCTCTCTCAATCCATCCCAAACAATCAGCTATCCCCTCCCACCAAACCTTGATAATTCCATCGCTATCCACCCATCGCCATGTTACTCCGGTCCTTTCTACAATACACACAGGGCTATAAAACACCAAGAGACTTTTTTTTGACCAAGGAAATTCGTTCATGTGACGACCAAATGCATATTAGGAAAAGTAAAAAAGATAAATGTATGTGTGAAGAGCCTTCTATCAACGTGGATGGTCAAGGGATGAACTTCCACTAATCCTTCCATCCACGAGTTCAGCAGAGCTGCCAAGATATTGGGGGTTGTTCTCCGGAGGATTGATGGTATGGATATGGTGCTGGGAAACATATCCCACACTTGTTGGCCGCTCATTTCCGTACGCCTCTGTGAAGTTTCCAAACGAAGTATTTCGAGAATGCCCGTATCCCTCATGTGCCGCTATGCTTGATCTGGCGGATGTGTCGGAATGTCGCTTATTTGAATTCGACCTTTCAAATGGAAGTCGTGACGTGAGTGAGTTTGGAGGCGTATGATGACTACTACCTGGAATGCTGAAATCAACACTTGTGTTCTGTGACTTGCGGCGGGAGCTCTTTCGTGGTACTGTAGGCGATCGAGTTGAAGGGTTTGATATCATATTCGGGATTGGGTCGCCAGCTCGTGAACCATGAGGTATTCTTGAACTAGCCTTGGACGGAAATCTACTAGGCAACTCCATACCCCCCTCGGGGATGTTAAATCCTTGCAATGAGGGGGGGAGGTCGGAAATCCTCGTCATTTCGAATTCATCTTCATCATGGTAGCTATTTCCATCGTCTGATCCCATAGGGCTGACTAATTCCTCATCATCATCGGAAGCTGCTCCGTCTACGTGCGATGGGCCAGCTTGCCCTGAGGGACTAGCCACTTCAGCTTCATCTTCAGAATCGGAATCAATTGGGCCATGTCGAACCGCTCCTGTGGCAACAGGAATCCCTTCTGGTGGCGACTCATCGCCAGGTGTATTCCTCGCGTTACTCATCCCTGGCGGCATCCTTGAACTTCTCACTACCTCAAACCCTTTGCCCTTTTCCTTTGTTTTGCCTTTGAAGAGGCCCTTAAACCAACCCACCGCAGATGCAGGAATTCCTGTAGGATCGGTTGGACCAGTCTTTATTCTACGACTAGGTGCTTCTGCATTCAGAGCAGGCCCACGAACTCCATAGTAGAAGTCAACTTCTCGTGTAGTGTAATCAGCTTTTGATCGGTTCAGTTCTAACGGCGCTCCGTCTAACATTTGTTGCTGAGACGGACTGTTACGACCAGAGATCGAAGGCCCCTCAAACGGCTCAATGGCATCAGGATCGGCGGGTGGTGATTCATGGTGGCTCGATCGCCTATTAGTCCAATCACCACTAGCCCACGAACCTCGACTTTTCGCCCCTGGAGAATAAGCATCTACCGTCGGTCGACGGAATCTAGGAGGCCGATAGTAAGGATCGGCTGCGTCGGTTGTGTCCAGGCCCAATATGGCGCCCTTATTACGTCCTCGGCCGCTCGGCGCTGCAGCCGAGGGCAGGAATGAAAAGGTGCTGGCCCCTCCTGGTGTTGTTGGAGTATAAGAGCTTGGCGCAACGCTGCCAACGCGATGTGCAGGCATTGCACCGAAAGCATCTACCGCCATACCATCGAGATTTGTACTTTGTCTGGTTAGTAATTTACCTGAACTGCCAGCAGATTGACTTCGAAGCCTGCCTCCCTCGACTAGATATGACTTTCGATCTTGTTCGGAAAGCATAGCAGCACTTGATAGCTGACTTTGACGCGACGCGGCGTCCCGGCGAGGTAACCTTCTCGACAACTGTCTCATGCCAAACACTTTGGATAGGCCGCCTCTAGCTGCGCCGCTTTCATCACCTCCAGCCCCCGCAAGTCTGGCAGCAACTTCAATGATTGTCTGAATCGCATTCAGCATAAAGCCAAGAATGAGCACAATAGCATGCATCAGGAGAATTGCATAGCCAACCCATCCCTTTGGCCCCTCAGTAATACCGAGTGACGGAGCGAATGCTATCATCAACAAAATAGTTGAAAAGCGCACAGCGGCGAAGAACGTGTGGTAAGCATTCATTGATGTCGGCGAATGGAAAGGGCGAAACGCGTGTAACGTCAATATCGTGATGACCTCGCAAATCGCAAGAAGAACGAGCTGAGCAATTCCAGAAGGTTGAACGGCTCCGATCGAAATACCGCGGAGAAATGTCAGTAGTACCGGTACAAGCGCGAAGGGAGCCGCATTATCCGAATATGTGTTGTACAATGATCCGTAAGTGAGAACTGTGGGGAGATCATCGAACAAATAGGATTTGGGTCGTGTCGTTGCAATAAGGTACAACAGGTAGATAGCAAAAATGATGATTACGATTAGCATGAGTAAAGCCAAACCGGTCGCATAAGCTGGTGACTTGGCAGCCTCGACTAGTTGAAACATGGAAAGAGCAACGATGGGGAGCAAGAAATAGTTAAACACAATGCGAATCACATTTCCAACAGAAAATGGCATGTTTTTCTTCCTCAGATCCTCTTCTTGAGTGCCCATGAAAGTCTCCACATCCAACGCATTGCGAATCCAAACTGAATGAGTACGAGGACGACTCCAATGATGGCTAGGAGCCAGACACTCATTCCGGCCCAAACATCGTCGGCTTCGCCCATTCCAATCAGCTGCCTCATCCGATCCAGACCATAGGTTCCATTCACTACGTATATCCCATCTACCAGGCTGTCTTTGTAGGTGTTGCTGATAAAGCTTTCGTTGAACATCAGAGACGACCAGGATACTTTGCTGACAATGGGCTGATAAAAACCAGGGTAGTTAAGCGTCAAGCCTCCAGTAAGAGTAACAAATTGTATGTATTGCAAGCAATCGCCGAAGCCAGGTGTGACCAAACGGAGAAGATCAGCATCTCGGCCATAATTTGTCGTCCATCGAAAGATATCATTAGTGCCCCAGGGGCTATATATTCCTGCGAAGGCAGTCGCAAACCCGACACACGCCAGCACGATCATAGGGACATACTTCACAACTCCAGCTAAATTGCTTCCAATGTCAGGCGTGATATCAGCTGATATGCAGCCGATAGCGGTAGCAGCAGTATCACCGTTCTTGATCACCATTGTTGCAGTGAACGAAGTGAAAGCATAGGAAGAATAGAAGTTGTTGTTGAACCCAAAGGAGGGAAAAGAGTATGGGTCCCACCTAGAACCAATTAGCTCTTCGTGAATTACAAAATATATATTGAAGCTTGGCTTACCTTGATGCATTGAAAGAAGGGCCAAGGGGCATGAGCCATTGACAAGATGGTTACAGAATTCTACGTACTCATTGTACGGTTCATAGGTTAGCACTGTAACCTTATTGGAGAGCGTCGTAAGTTTGTGAGAATTTGGATCGGGCTGGTCTGCAATCTTGCCATTGTTGGTGTCGGATGAGTTGCTCTGCCAGTACGCCGTGTCGTTGGATGGAGGCGGGGAAGTTGGGGGTGATCCTGGGCCCGATCCCTTCACGTCACCCCATACTTGGACCGCAAGGTTATGAGTTGGTTCGGTGGTATTGAACACCGCCCACAGAAAATATGGAACGAATTGTAAATTATAAGGCTCGTTACCCTGATAGCTCTCCTCCAAACAGTTCGAAAACTCTATGAACACGGCAGACACAGGAGCGATCCAGAAGGCCGAGATTAGTACAAGGAGAATCCTCCAGACACCAGAAGAGAATTTCTTAGGTGCCCTAAGCTGAAGACAGGATGGATGTGTCTGGTCCTGCACAGAACGTCGAGGGGGTGAATGCGATCGATTCGAGGGTTGCTCGCCTCTGTATCTCCTCCCCCTTATCTTCTCTTGCTTCCAACACTCCGCGGACATTTTCAATGTGGTATTTGGAAAAGTCGTTCGATCATGGTCAACATAGGAATCCGGAATGACCTGGGCTTCGTATCTCGAATTTCCTGGCATTGGTAGTACGATTGAGCGTACCCAGCGACGAGCTTTAGTTGAGGCTAAAGCATACGAGGTGGTGATTTGATTGACTAGTTCAGAAAGCCATGATGATGTGGTCGCCGTCACAAATGAGTGAGAGTCCCTATTGGTAAACGATTCGGCCGTATTTAGTGTATTCAAAACTCCAAATGCACTGTATGATGATGGGTGGTTCCTTCTGAAACACCTAACCTAACGTAGATTTTGTTGGCAAGCGCTACTGAGGCCCCGAATTTATTTGATAGACGGCAAGAATTAATAAGGTCACTGTGACAACTGATAGAGAGACCAGTAAATGGAAAGGCTTTAATGATGGAGATTTGTTGGTAGGAACTTGGTAGTGTGATACTGCATGGTCTGCTTTTACAGTAGAAGCTCGAGAAGTATGAGAGGGACGGAATAGGACGTGGATGAGATCTCGTAATTGCGGGTTTTCCGTCAGGCACTAGAATCAAAAATGTTTCTGGATAGGTAGGTATCGGCTTACTTTTTGACCAGTCTTATCTTTTGATCATATGAGAGGGGCGTTTGTTTCAATGAATGAGTGAGAGAATGAGAGAATGAGAGAAAGGAAGAAAGAAAGGAAGAAAGGAAGAATGAATGAATGAATGAATGAATGAATGAAAATGATATACAATCCGTATACAATATAAACATCTACTAGGTGTTTACGTATGGATAGCTAGTAGGTAGGTAGATATTCTATCACCACCCCCCCTGTGACTTTATCAGTAATATAGCACTGCAAATTATACAGCCAGCAGAAGTCTATACACACACAGAATACTAATAAGTACCTAGGTCCCTTGGTACGTAGATACAAGACAACTTTTTGTTTCAAGTTCCAGGTTGCTTTAATCTCCAGCTCCTTAAACTGCCCAGGTCCACGGGTGTTAACTTTGTTATCTAATTAGGTAGTCGATAGTTAATTACATTGATTGGATTTGTCTAATTTTATAATCACTACCCATACTGTAGCACTTGTTATTACTGTATACCTAGTAAGATATCTATATACCTACCCAGGCAGTACCTAGTAGTTACCCACCCAGTTGGTAAGTACTAGGTAGCTGGAGATAGATACCTCAATAAAGCATCTATCTATAATAGTAGTAGTAGTAGTAGTAATAATTAATATAATAATAATAATAATAATAATAATAATAATAATAATAATAATAATAATAATAATAATAATAATAATAATATAATAAATAATAATAATAATAATAATAATAATAATAATAATAATAATAATAATAATAATAATAATAATAATAATAATAATAATAATAATAATAATAATAATAATAATAATAATAATAATAATAATAATAATAATAATAATAATAATAATAATAATAATAATAATAATAATAATAATAATAATAATAATAATAATAATAATAATAATAATAATAATAATAATAATAATAATAATAATAAATAATAATAAAATAATAATAATAATAATAATAATAATAATAATAATATATTCTTATATTCTTATATTTTATTTTATTTTATTTTATTTTATTTTATTCTATTCTATTCTATTCTATTCTATTCTATTCTATTCTATTCTATTCTATTCTATTCTATTCTATTCTATTCTATTCTATTCTATTCTATTCTATCATTATATTATATTATATTATATTATATTATATTATATTATATTATATTATATTATATTATATTATATTATATTATATTATATTATATTATATTATTATATTATATTATATTATATTATATTATATTATATTATATTATATTATATATTATATATATTATATATATTCTGTTCCGCCCATCCCATTCATCTCATTTTATCCTCATTTTATCCTTTTCATGGATACTGTGGCTATGATTTCTTAAGTCATCTAAATGGTCGATCTCTCGAACCATAATTTGTTTGATTGGCCTATATTAAGGGTAGACTCTATAAATAACCCCCCCCCATTGCCCCCCAAACCCATCCGTCACAGGGGATCTGGATACGGATGTTTTTTTTTCCAAGATGCATCAAATATCTGCATAGGTAGGTAAAAAAAATAGTGTGGGTGGATATGGATTTAAGATTTTGATGGATTCATTATGAAAAGTAACCACTTCCCTAAGAGAGAGCAGAAGAGAGGATCAAAAGAATCAAAGATTCCCTACATACCTAGCACCTATGTATGCCGGTCAAAGTTTCATAGTTCATTAGTAAATTACATATACGCTTTACTTTATATTCATGCTTTTTGAGATAACTAATGATACATTCATTTACACATTTCTATCTTATTTTTAGCTTTTACCACATCGGATATCTCAGCCCATGATGCTAAAAGAAGATAAAAAGCTGTAAATTTCGTGGAGGCGATGCATTTCTGTTCGCTTGTTAGAATGATCCGAGGAAACTCATGTACCTACATTAGGTAGTTCGAAGACTACCTAGGTAGAGCTAATTCAAGTTCATACTAGATAACTTGGAGCTCGGAATCGGACGATCGATGCTCTCCACATAAAATGTCGATTTTATGGTAATCATGCTGCTGATTGATGCCAGTCAAAAAAAAAAAAAAAAAAAAAAATACTCCAATACAATACAATAATGGATATCTTTCCGTACTGCTATTCGCTAATATTCGGATTCCAGTTCATGCGCCGTGCGCCTTGCAATTGCACCCATGTATCATATGCTCTGTGTAGCAAAAATCCTCATATGTCCAAAAGCTTGCTTTTATCTCTCCTTACTGATCCCATTCGTGAAGCCGCTTTGACTGGTGCCGGTAATGATTTGGCAAATGCATCCCGTTCTAATCAGGCGAATTAGCAAATGAAACCCGGATGTCACCTTGAATGCAAAATTTGACGCCCGTTCATTGGTCTGGATCAAACTACAGTTTTACCATGAAGCCAGGCAACGGGGGATCTCAGATTAGGGTGTGAATGAAGATAACGGGAAAACAAAAAGTTGCACATACCCGTTTCTGTATCAAAGACGACAGTGATATCATCATGCTCACCGGGGTAGTCAGGCATCTGAAGAAAGAAAAACATTAGCCAAATTGATATTCGATATTCGTGGTCGTGAAACAATATTGGTGTCCAAGGAAGTACTTACATCCAAATTGACAAATGCACTATCCAACGCAGCATTTCCTTCGCCACGAGGCTTTGGCATGGCAAATTTTGCATCAACTATGCGCAGGGAGAACTTTCCACTCTTGTTTGAGCTCTCAAAAGTATCAGTGGACTTCAAAGTGAAGCCCATACAGTCCCCGTGATTGAAATTTTCAAAGAAGGCAAGCAACTGCACAGTTTTTTCTTTTTGAACCAATTGAACTCTAGTGGTGGCAGCATCCCATTTCTTGTAGATAGGCACACTACCATTCTTCGTCTCGAAATGTTGAAAGATGATGCTTTTCCATCAAATGAGACAACGAATCCTGTCAATGCTGCTTGGAAAAAGATGCAGCTCTTTTAGGCTGGGAAACACATAAGTACGAGTTGTTTCCGCTCTGGCGACTGTCCCCAGAACCTCAGAGAATTCCTTGGGAGACTGATTTGACGGTTGTTGGCTTGTGTAGCCATTATGGTCATATCGTGCTGAGGTTGCCTCAATATCTTCAATTCATTAGTTGAGTGTAAATCAAGCCGAATTTTCAATTCTCCCGGTCCAATATTAAATCGATCGGTGAGTGTACCAGTCTTGAAATCCATAATGACCCGCAGATGTTCTGAAAGAACGGTCTTGGTGTTCTGAATGTCAAAAGCATCTTCGTTGATTATCCGGACACTTTGCCATTCTAAGCCTGCGAGACGCGGCGCTAGGCCCCCTGGTTCCTCGATGGCAAACGATTGAATGGGAACTTCACCATACACAGTCTCTTCACGTCCGATCACTCCGCCTGTGAGTAGGGCATGCAATCTGGCTCTCTGATCTGGCTCGTCGAATGTAAAGACCATCGAGGACCTGAGGTTTCCATCATCAATCTTCAACAGGAGTGCTGGGTGCCCATTATCACCCCGCAAATGACTGAATTGAATGGGGGTCGTGGGTAAGATATCTTGATCAATTCCCCGTAAATTTTTGGTCATCTTTCCAGTCATAACAGCAAGTCGAAACCCCCTATGCTTCTTTCTAGGGCCTGTAGCTGCTTTCTCCACGGTGCTCTTTTCAAATAACCTTACCTCGCATTTTGGCACTGGTTCCGCTGGGAACGACTGTGCGTGCTTTTCTTGGCCAAAGCATTGGAAAACTTTGACAGTCATTTGAAAAGACCATATCTTCATCCTCGAGTCGGGCTAGACTTTGCCGTACACTGTTTTGAAAGTCATAAGCGCCCCTGAGACTCCTAAAATCCTGTGGGGCACAGTTTATTTGAAGCTCGAAGCCTCTCGGGAGCTTGATGTTGATTGAGTTATTCTTTTGAATCCAAGATACATCATTCCACGTGGGGCCGCGAGTTTTGTCGTGCTGAATCATGAGTTTTTTAATGTGCCACTTTTGATTGGTTATTACGAAACTCAAATCTTCCTCATGACTTCCTCGAACGACAGACAGAAGGCAAGGGCAACGATAATGCTGAGAAGCTGCTTCTTCCAACAGGTATACATCAACAAAATTGACGTCCATATGTGAAGCTGGTGGCTGAGTCACCTAATGGAAGAGACCCAGATAAGTTTAGCGTGGTATTAGGACGTTGTAATGAAAGCAATGATCGATCGCCTTCATCTTTCGTCCATATTTGATTATCAATACCTTGAGGCAATGGTGCATCTTCGCCCGAGGGTGGGAGAATATTGTTTCTTTTCATAGACTGCATTTTTTTTTCTTCAAATCAGCAAAACTGGTTCACTCCGTATTCATCGATGCTTACCATTGTCAGCTTTTTCAAGCCAGATAAAATTGCTTGTCGTGATTCCAGAGCATCATTGTAGGATATGTCCGCATTCCTTTGGTGGGTCATCTCGGGACATTTGGGAGCAATCTTTTCCATTAACCAATATGCCTTGGCTAAATTGGAATAGGCTTGCTGGCGAGCAAGTGAGCTGTTCTGCTTTGCCTCTGGATTCGTGGATCGATCCCTGATACTACCTTCCAGCTCGGATCGGCCTTTGAGAAACCACCATGACCCACTTCTGACAAGCTCTTCTAGTGAGCAAGACGAGAGTGGCTTCAGTGTCTCGGCTGAAAGTTCAAATAATTTGAACATGTGAGATATACGTCTAGCAAAGTCATTTAGGGCATCATCCACTACAGCCATTGCCGCATCTTTCAAATTAAAGATTGGGCCTCGTGAGGCGGGGACGGGGGAGGGGGAGGGACTTTCGACTGCACTGAAATAGTTTGCAGTGAAAGCTTTTGAAAGTAATGGGGGACTGCCTTCTGTAGAAGTAGGGTTGGACTTCCCACTTTCGCTAGGTGTCTCTGGTCTCTCAAATGAATTCGTCAGAAATCCTGGCGAAGAGCTTAACTTTATGTTGTTATTCGTATTTAGGTGAACTACTTCTTGTAGGGAAGGATTCTCGTTTGCTGTTAAGGCTGCCAGGGCGAGATCTCGTTCACTAAAGTGACCTGACACCGCCCTTACGAACGCTTTGCCCTCTGACGCACGCATGGCCGCTTCTGTCTTGGCAGCGAATGAACTATACGATTCTCTCTTTTCATTGCCATTATAACTCGGGGGCTCGTTTCTTTGATTTCCATAGGGTTGAGAAGGCTCGTTGCCGAGGGGAGAGTCATCATCTGCTATCGTCGTGAAGCCTGTTTGTGCACGTCGTAAAGGCCCTGGCTTAAACATCTCGGGATCCCCATATCTACTCGCAGGCTCCTGTGAGCCATAAGCTGGAGGAGGACCAGGCCTTCCAGGTAGTTTTTGCTGTGGAATTGTTGCAGCTCGATTTCGCAGAGATTCTGCAATCTCGACTGTTGGGGAAGCACATTCATCACCTCCTTCACCAATGACCTCCGGTTGTGCTTCTGTAAACCTCACAACTAGTCCTTTCCTACTCCGTTTTGGGCTCGAAGATCGATTGCGTCTAAGATTGTTTATTTCGGCTGCCGTGGGCCATCGTCGCGCACTGGAAGTATCAATCCGACCGAGAACAGGTGGTCGCGGAGGGTTATTTGATGCTGTGGATGAGGTTGTGTACAGTTTATCGGTAGGTCCATGAAGAAAGTCGGACACCTCTTCTGCCGAGGATGGTTTCTTTTCCTTTTCTTTTTCCTTTCCAAATAACTTCCCTATGAATCGGCCCTTGGGCTGTTTATGTTCAAGCTCTTTCCTATCAGTTGCGTCCATCTTCCCATTAAAATTGATGTACTAAATTGTTGGAAATTGTAGACAAAAAGCAATGCAACAAACAACAGCGAAGTAGTAGGTACCTAGTATATGAAATCTGGAATGGGAACTTCTTCAAAGGAACGATTCAAGAAATATTAACGAAAGGATCAAAAATGCGAATTGTAAATTAACGGATGATTTATTAAACTGTAATTGTAATGAAATTGATAGTATTCACTATTTGCGCATCCAAAACTTCCGGGTTTGTTTTATCTGGTCAATATCCCAGGTGATAATTAAGAAAGATACGGTATCTATGCTGTAAATCCAAATTACGGTGAAATTGAGGCACAGTCAAAAGGTTTCCTAGGGCAGAGGTGCTTAAAACAATTGAAAGCCAAATCTCGTGGATCCTTGCTGGGAACGTGTTTCAAGGGACCTTCTATTTCATTTAATCGGCCTGCGACTCGTGTATCAAAGTTTCTTTAGAAATGAATGATGAGCTTCAATGAGGTAGCTAGGTGGAGACAATAATCGCTGTGTATTAATAGAACTGCATGCTATATCCTGCGTGGATGGATGGATGGATGGATGGATGGATGGATGGATGAATGGATGTATGTATGTATTTGTATATATAGATATAGATATAGGTGGTTATATATATAGATATAGATATATGGATGTATATGCTTTATATGCTTTATATGCTTTCAAAGAATGCACGTTATCTAGGTAGGGATGAGTAGGTAGGTAGGGTTTAAGAAGCTAACTTCAACGTACTTCGTATATCAGATTAATGTCTGGTTTGAGATAGAATCATGGAAAAGCAAAAGCGTGATAGTAGGTAGTAGTGGTGATGGTAATAATAGGAGGAAGAAGAGCAGCAGTAGCAGCAGCAGCAGTAGTAGGAGTAGTAGTAATCGGAGGAGTGGTAGTAATAGTAATCGGAGGGAGAGTAGGAAGGAGTAGGAGTAGAGTAGGAGTAGAGTAGGAGTAGAGTAGGAATAGAATAGGAGTAGAGTAGTAATAAAGTAGGAGTAGAGTAGTAATAGAATAGGAGTAGAGTAGTAATAGAATAGGAGTAGAATAGTAATAAAGTAGGAGTAAAATAACAATAGAGTAAGAGTAGCAATAGCAGTAACAATAGCAGGCGAGTAATAATAAGAGTAGAGAAGGAATAGGAGGAGGAGGAGTAGTAATAGTATACATAATAGTAATAATTGTAGTAGTAGTAATCGTAGTAGTAGTAGTTATAAGTAGTAGTAATTGTAGTAATAGTAGTTGTAGTAATAGTAGTTGTAGTAATAGTAGTTGTAGTAATAGTAGTTGTAGTAATAGTAGTTGTAGTAATAGTAGTAGATATATCTTTATACCTAATTGTCTAGTATTTACGAAATACCTAGGTATAGGTATCCATGGATATCTCCATGAATATTGTTCATAAAATGTAAATGGCTATACAGCATCTAAATAATTACTAGGCAGATACCTATATTAGCTAAGGATACCTGGTATCTACAGAGTAGTTATTAGTAATAATGAAAGGAACCTTGTTGGTTCATACGTACCTACCTATATCGGTATTCACCTCTGCCGTTCGTGAACATCCATCCAACATCCGTCACCCAGCAGTGTCTACAATAGTACTAGACAGGTACAGTACTACTAGTAGGTACCTAGGTAAGTAGTTCATTTGATGTCGATTGCATTTTATACCTACTACTGTTACCACTACCTGCCAACCTGAGTGCAATCATATATGAAGTCATCAATCAACACGCTAGTCACCTCTTGGGTAGGTAGGCCCTTGAAGATAATCAGATTCTAAGGTTGATTGTTTGTCATCTTGATTGTTCAAGTGTGAGAAGGTGATCATGAGTATTCAAAGGATTGATTGTTTACAATCTTAACCTCCGAATCGTCTGAACATGCTTGCTCAAAGCATTGAGTACTTCCAAGATTGTGGTCTTGATGATTCGGGTATGAGGGGATGAGTATTGATCGTATTGATTGATTGTGGTCTTGATCGTTTGACTATGGACGATTGATCAAGTGAGGTGAGTGAGTGAGTGAGTGAGTGAACACCTAGATAGTATTCAAAGCATCGAGAATCTAACATTTTGACTCGAATCTCCAATCTACCAGCAGATACATTCAATCAATATACTCCGTATGTCCCTCTCTCTCTCTATACATATCTACTACTTGGTAATGCACCAAGTCTTTTTCATCCATCACATCAGTCTACAAGTGAGTTGGTTCCCTGATAATGAGAAAATCCCAGATATAACATGCACTTTGACTCAGTATGTAGTGGGTATATCTTCTTATTTCTTATAAATCACAATCACAACAACCACAACGATAATCACGATCATACCAGCTGGTATAGCCTATCGTATTCATTCAAACAATCAAACATCATCTCCATATCCAACTACCCTCTACCAATTAAACCTCTATTTATTATTTACTAGTACAGGATCTATCTACCCATCTACCTACCTAGTACCTATCTACAGTAGATAATGCTACATTCCAGCCACACATTATTCCAATAGCTACTATAACTTGTTACTTATCAACAAACCAAATGTACCAAACGTACCAAACATACCAAGCATACCAAACATACCGAACGCTCAGTCAATTGATAGCAACAAGGGTTCCTCATATCTGTTGCTATCTCTCTCCCGAACATGCAGCTCAACCAACTAGTATAACAAGGTAATACCATCCATTCACTCACTCACTCATCCATCCATCCGTCCATCCGTCCATCTGTCCATCCGTCCTATCTGATGCTATCTTCTTACCATATCCAGTCTGCACTACATACGGATACGGAGATTATTCAAACAGCCAACGTGTGACGAGAACACCGAAGCAATATAGTAATCAAGAGAAACACGCTCCCTCTAAGGGATGAGAGGGCACAATGTTTCTAATGCTCATTACCCATTGATTAATATATATGAGAAGGGCTTTGTGGTTTAGTCTTCGGCATCAACGAAACGAGCTAGCGTTATGGGTAAACTCAATTTCAGCTGATTCCAACCGTGGATACCCGCAATGCGAAGAAGTTCGGCCGGTTGGAAAGATTCTAACGATTGATAGAACAACCTTGGAACCAACCCTATCGCTCAATTGTTATTACCAGGTACCTACCTACTAATATGCATGCCAGTATCCATGGATGCCAGTATGCCGTCTAACTTTCATGCCAGCCCCCCCTGTACTGCTGAAAATCTCTGGGGCTCTATATTAGTTAGCATATTAGCTGTTCAAGAAGACCCAAAAAGAGGCCACTTTATCACACATATTCTTTATTCCGACGCAACGTAATAGTGCTGGTTGTGAATTGATGCACACAAGGATTACAAAGTGATAGAAACATTATTTTTGATGTAGGTACCTAGGGACTGTACCGTATGATACTGTTCTGGGTAGGTATGTACGTATGTACGTATGAATGTATGGATGTATGGATGTATGTGTACAGAGCATGTGTAGGTATATCCAGAGTAATGAACGGCTGGGAAGCACTCGTCTGGTTTGGAAATAGAATCAAGAATCAAGAATCAAAAACAATAATAAATGTCTGAAAACAATTCAAGATTACGAATTTGACAAATCTTCCCCTGCTTCAACATTATATTGATAACAAGGAATCCCATTCAACTTTTCACCTAGTTGTCTACAAACAAAAAAGAAAAGTCAAAAAGTCAAAAGGAAGAAAAGAAAGAAAAGAGCAAAAGAGAAGAAAAGAGAAAAAACCCAAAGGCTTGGTTTGATGGTGAGTATCTAATAGTACCTACCGACCTTTTACTTCTTCTCAAACACTATTGGCCCTTTGTTTGTCGTCATCGTTTATCGTTCACGGAAGGAAGGGAAGATCAGATCAACACAACTCAACTCAACTCAACTCAACTCAACTCAACTCAACTCAACTCAACTCAAATCTCTTTTTACATACAATTGTTATCCTCGTCAAATAACTTCATTTCAACCTCATTTCAACCTCATTTCAACCTCATTTCAACTTCAATTAAAAAAGTAAAAAAAATATCAGCCACCCTCAAAGCTCTGAACAATAATTCATTTTAAGGGTCATTCCATGATTTATCCAGTTCAAGCTATCACCAAAATTACCTAATTCTTTTGCTTGTTCAGATTGGTCAATTTAATTGAATTCTTTCCCGATCTTACTATCCCGAAGCTTCTAGCTTCTGGCTTCTAGCTTGGAGCCGTCACTGCAACCTTTAATTGCCCACTCCACTTTCCCTACCCACCAAATCCGTCTAGACAAGCTCTTGAACGTCTCATATATAAGAAGCGTCCCTTTGTTCTTCGATCTGCTTTGCTGATTACTCTCTCCAAAGGCCCCATTAAGTCGTTGTCGGGTTGGACCAACGTTGTTGCAAGCGACGTTCGAATCTCGGCAACCTTGATTGGTCTGGATAAGTATAACCATAGCAAATATGTCGACAACAAGGGGATTGGAGGGAGAGCTCAAACAACAGGGTGCAGTGGAGGCAGCACAAGATCCTAATAGCTCCATAACATCTGCAGATGCGCAAGCAAAGATCGTCCATGAGAGTAAACGAGCAGGTGTCTCTGCCTTTTCTTTCGACCCAGATGCGAGTCCAGAAGAAAAAGCAGCACAGGCTCGAGCTGTAAGTTATTTTCTCTCCACTCCTCAAGCATTGGCTAATACAAAAGCCTATGCAGCATATTCCTGAAGGGTTTCATCATGAGCACAAATCCAAAGGCGTCGCGGTCGCTACAGATATCGATGATGGTTCACCGGGAGCTTACGATTTACCACCCCCCTCTACTGCTGGAGCACTCGCAGCTCCTGCAAAAGACGGCAAACAATCGGAACAGCCAGCAGCAAACGGATATGTAGATGACGATGAAGATGCCCGCTGGATTGAAAGAGCTGGCTGGGCTCCAAGATTTGGTACTGGTGATTCGGGCGAATCCATTGAAGGGGAAAGTCTCCTGGATCACCAAACCTGGATAGAAGGCAAAATTGAAGATAAATTTTATGGCGGTAATTTGATCTCTGGTGTTCTATTTGGTTTCTGTGCTAATTTTACATAGATTGGTATCAAAAATACTGCAGTCATTATATTTGCATGTCTATCCTCATGGTTGGTAGCCACTCTTGGTGGAGGTCTCAGTTGGGTATTTATTATCATGGCAATCTGCGGTACATACTACAGGACTTCGATACGCCGAGTAAGACGCAACTTTCGCGATGATATCAATCGAGAGCTCGCCAAGAACAAACTGGAAACGGATACGGAAAGTCTAGAATGGATGAACAGCTTCATGGTCAAGTTTTGGCCAATTTTTCAGCCAGTGCTCGCCGAAACAGTCATCAACTCTGTTGACCAGGTATTAAGTACAGCAACCCCAGCGTTCTTGGATAGTCTTCGTATGAAAGACATTTACTTTGGGCACGAAGCCACCACGACTGGAGCACGTGAAAACATACCCCAAAGCAGAGGACGATATAGTACTCATGGATTGGAAGTTTAGCTTCACCCCAAATGATCATGCAGACATGACGGCTCGCCAAATCAAGAACAAAGTTAACCCAAAAGTCGTTCTTGAAATCAGAATTGGAAAAGCAATGATCAGTAAAGGTCTAGATGTTATCGTAGAGGACATGGCTTTCTCAGGTCTGATGCGTGTCAAGATCAAGCTTCAAATCCCATTTCCCCACGTGGAAAAAATTGAGATTTCGTTCCTAGAAAAACCTAGTAAGTTTTGCTTTCCTTATATGGCTGGCTCATGTAAGCTTTGCGGTCCAATTGAGGAGTCGCACGGCATGGCCGTAGCAAGTTGGAATACCCCTAAGATGTCTTGATTTTATCTCACCATAAAATGATCCGCATTTTATGACATGGCATCGGATATTGATACATCTATATTCCAAAACTCTCTTTGAACGTTCAAACTGACTTCTCAAAAGCCATCGATTATGTGTGCAAACCCCTTGGAGGTGAAACGCTTGGATTCGACATCAATTTTATTCCTGGACTTGAAAGTTTCATTTTGGAACAGATTCATGCGAACATTGGACCCATCATGTATGCGCCAAACGTTTTCCCAATTGAGGTCGCGAAAATGTTGTCTGGATCTGCCGTTGATCAGGCCATCGGTGTGTTGGCTGTCACCCTCCACGGTGCTCAAGGACTCAAAAATCCTGACAAATTTGCTGGAACGCCGGATCCATATACTGTCCTATCGATCAACAATGGTGCACCTCTAGCACAGACTAAGATCATCAAGGAAAACGCGAATCCCAAGTGGAGTGAAACGAAATACGTTATCCTTACATCTTTTACCGAGAGTCTCACGATGGCTATATTCGATTATAACGAATATCGAAAAGATAAAGAACTTGGTACTGCTACTTTCCCGTTGGAGAGAGTGCAAGAGGTCACACAGAATACGAGAACGAACAGCTTGAAGTCTTAGCAAATGGTAAAGCACGTGGTTTATTATCCGCAGATCTTCGATTCTTTCCCGTCCTTGAAGGAAGAACTCTTCCAGATGGCACGACTGAAAGCACCCCTGAATCTAATACTGGAATTGCTCGTTTCTGCGTCGAACAAGCTAAAGACCTGGACGGTACCAAGAGTCTTATGGGTCAACTTAGCCCTTATGCTGTGCTTTTACTAAACAACAAAGGAAATCCATGTTACCAGAAAATTAAAGAGGACTAACAACCCTATCTGGGACAATGGATCCAAGGAAATTCTCATCACCGATAGAAAGAGTGCTACTTTTCGGTCTCGTCATTAAGGATGATCGAGAACTTGGTACTGATCCCATCCTCGGTACCTATCAGATCAAGCTAAATGACATGCTAAACTTGATGGAGAAGGGTCAAGAGTGGTACACCCTTGCTGGGGCTAATTCTGGCAGAGCCAAGTTGACGCTGCAATGGAAACCAATTGCATTGCAGGGTGTGGGCGCGGGTACTGGCGGCTACGTCACACCTATTGGTGTAATGAGATTTCATTTCAAGAATGCACGAGATCTACGTAACCTTGAAACTTTGGGTAAATCTGATCCTTACGTCAGGGTATTACTTTCTGGAATAGAGAAGGCTCGAACAGTCACATTCCAGAATAACCTCAACCCAGATTTTGACGAAGTCGTATATGTGCCCGTCCACAGTGTTAGGGAGAAATTGACATTGGAAGTTATGGACCAAGAAACTATTAACAGCGATCGTACCTTGGGTTCGGTTGAATTATTGGCGTCTGATTACATTCGACAGCTTGATAATGGAGAGTTCATCGTACATGATGAAAAAGTCCCACAGGCTGGTCCATTGCGCATGCATGGAAAGGGATCTCCCCGAGGAGTACTCAATTATACTGCGGCATTCTACCCATGTTTGAATATCGCAGATCCCGAAGAAGATGAAGAATCAGCAAAGGAAGAGGCTGCCCGCAAAGCCTCTTCCGAGAGAGGTCGGATCGCTGCTATCGAAAATGGTGTTAAGAAATGATGGGGAGAATGGGGTCGAATCGGAGAAGCCTACTCGATCTTCGAGTGAATCTGCAATGGCAGCAAAGCTAGCTGAAGGCGAGCAAGAGCAAGAAGAAACTACAAAGGAAAAGCAACTTCCTAAGATCCATCTCACCCCCGAAGAATTACTCAAGTACGAATCTGGTCTTATTATCTTTAAGATAATTGATTGCGATGTCACCCGAAGTAATGTCCATGTGGAAGTCGTTGTCGATGATATGGCATTCCCATCATATTCGTCCTCCACGATAAAAACGAAGAAAATGACCTTGGACGAGATTGGCGATTGTTTTGTTCGCGAACTCGATTTCTCCAAGATCACCATACGTATCCGAGAAAAACAGAGTAAAGGGGATGAAAAGAAAGATTCAACCATTGCCCGCTTGAGTGGCGATACGCTAGCCACCCTGAAAACAGTGCCTGAATAATCCTACCATGTAAGTGCAAATATCGTCATCAATTTCCTTTCTCTCGGAGCCCTAACTTTAGGTAACTGCTAACACTCTTGGTAGACTCAAGCTTAGAGACGAGGAAGGCCATACGAACAATATCAAGGTCTCGCTTAAGTATATTCCAGTCAAGATGGAATTGGACCCAAGTGAGAGTATCAATAACATGGGTAAACTTCGAGTAGATGTTCTAGATGCTGCGGACCTTCCATCTGCGGACCGTAATGGATATTCTGACCCATACTGCAAGTTCGAGTTCAATGGAAACTCGGTATTCAAGACTAAAGTCCAGAAGAAGACTTTGCACCCAGCCTGGAATGAATTTTTCGAGCTAGATGTACCTTCGAGAACAGCTGCACACTTTCTTTGCAATGTTATGGATTGGGACTTTGGTGACAAGGCTGACTTCCTCGGCAAAACTGAAATCAATCTCAATCTTTTGGAACCATTCAAGCCAAAGGAAAAATGAACCTTGCTCTGGAAGGCAAATCGGGATCTATCCGTCTACGCTTGCTTTTCCGCCCAGACTATGTGACCCGATCAAGACAGGGAAGTTCGACATTTTCTGGTACGTTTGCCACACCAGGCAAAATTGTTACTGGAGTGGCGGGAGCTCCAATCAAGGGTGTTGGCTTTGCCGCACACGGTGTTGGAAAAGGGGCTTCATTTATCCGTCACGGTTTCAAAAGCAAGAAGAAGGACGAAGATGAACTTAATGGTAGCGCTGTCACCGAATTGGAGAACGATGTTCCTGTAACAAATAGCACTGGCGGATTAAGGCGCGCTGGTGGTCTTCCAGGTTCAGGACCACCAATCCCAGAAATTAATCCTCCGGTGACTCCCCCAGAACCTCATCATGGGCGAACAAAGTCCTTTGGAGCGGCCTCGGGGCACTCTGGTATGTTTGGTTCTCCTGGTACCACATGCGGGCCTGTTGGTATTGCAAACTTCACAATTGTGTCTGCATCCGGATTTCCACCTTCTTCAAGTGTTATGGTTTATGTTAAAACGCTTGGTGGTAAGCCTAAGGTCATCCATAAGACGGATCATATCAAATCCCCTACTGGCACTGTGATCTTCAACGAGAAGAAAGAAAGCTTCAAATGTACCACCTCCGCAGATGCGACCTTCCAGGTCTCGGTCAAGGCTCATAACACATTTGGTTCCGACGATGATCTTGGCGAGGGAGTTCTTGTCGTAGATGAAACTGGCACAATGCAAGAGAAGCAAGTCCGTTGCGGGGCAGGCTACATCATGGTAAAATCTAATTTCATCATGAGCTCTACCGAGAACGGATCGGAAAGTCCCAAGGCTCGTACAAGCTTCGGAAGAAGTCTACTCAGCAAGAAAGAGCCTGGTCGAACCAGCAGAGATATCACACACCCGTTGGTACACACGGCTCTTGATAGGATATAACACCGGGACCAAAAATTTATGAGCGGATTAGTATGGATGGTACATTTTCTGGCGAACGTAGGGAAGGGCTGTGTGGAATTTTCTCTCTGTGTCTCTTTGAGGGCAGGTGGCAGGAGATCAAAAGCTTGCGATACGATGTAATTCTTTCTCCATTGTTTTTACTCTCTAGGAGATGAAGATACCATAGCGAACAGGGATGTTTTTGTTATGCATTATTCCCTATCGTATTTACGAATTTCCTTGGCTGAAACTATCGTGCCTAGTATTGGTGCATTAATCATCCGGGGAGCACACGAGTATTTCTGAGAGGATTTGGAAAAATTGATGGGGGATTTATGGGCGGACTGGGGCGGAGCGGATGGTTGAATTTGGCAATGGAAAGGAATGCGAGGGTGTTCCATAAATAGGTAGTCAAATCCATACTTGCAATGATGTGTCCGTGAGAAGATCTGCTAGGCATGTTAATTTAAGTAAAAGAAAATTTAATATCGAACACGCCTAGTTCAAGATTTTTGAAATTGCAGAATTGCTCCCTTCTTCCGCTGCTTGTATCTTTTCCTTACAGCTTCAGACATTTGACAGTCCTTTCCCCATCAACTTTGGGGGAATCTGATAAATGCCCATTTGAATAAGTTTCTCGAGGTTTGAATCCTCGCCGAGAAAATCCATACATTTCGATCTAACCTGCTAATATGGTAGTAGAACTATCCTCAACATATGCAGGTATAACGTCGAAAATGACCAATTGACCTAAGTTTGAGCTTCTCTACCTACCAAATAGCTTAAGCTGCAGGTATGGTGATACTACTAGCACTAGCTAGTCAGGTGGTTGGGTCCTTGTATATATAGAAACCCTTTCCTAACAATTCTTAAGATCTTATATATCGATTTTCTTGTGCCACTTTCCTCCTTTTTGCATTGAACATATCCAATTGAAAAGGTGGGTTCCTCTCAATCGTGAAATTGATTCATCGTGAGAGTCCGAGGAGACGTTTGAACTTTAACTCTAGAGCTTTCTCCAGCCACACTTTCAATTTCTATTACTCAATGATATTCCTACCCCGCAATAAGATTTACTCTTTTCTCCATTATCCCGCTAAATTTGACCACGAGGATTAATATCGCCACCGCTATTTTCACATATATAAGTAGGTAAGTACCCGTTAGTACGATTGACTACCTGATAGGCAAAGAGGGTCAAAAGATGTCGCTTTTGCAGAGAGTAACCTCTCTTGAATCGCTGTCTCCGGAAAGAGGCAGATCCCCGGCTGGTTCGCAACGTCGGAAATTGAGCTTTAGTCCCTTGCCTGGGAATTGGGGAGATGAGTTGGAACGGGAACAACATGTGGTAGAGGAAATAGAAACTGTGGCGGCTTTTGAGGTTTCAAAGGGGAAGCGAATCCGTAAGTCAAGTTGGTGTTGGGGGTGTTCCTGTCGGCTTGGAATATACGAACGAATGCTTTCGTCTGGTATTTTGGGAGGGCCAACTGGAAATGTACTGATTAGACTCTCGGCTGTAGTACAAGTTGCAGTTGCAGTAATATATTGCCTCCTGGCCGCCGGGATTGTCTTCGGATATGCAGCTCTCAAACCGGTCCTTATCCACGAAGGGGTATATCGAGAATATTGTACGGATGATGAGCTGAAGGATGGAGTGAGAACTTGCTTTGAGCAGGAGATCCATTTGAACTTGATGTTCACGATCGCTGCAGTTGGCACAAATGTTGCAGCCTTACCAATTGGTTCTATTTTGGATAATTTTGGCCCAAGAGTAGCCGGCATAATAGGAAGCATTTTCTTGGCGGCTGGGGCTGCACTATTTGCTTTTGCTGAGGAGCTCCCCTTCGATGGTTTCATTCCTGGATACTTGCTGTTGGCTCTTGGAGGAGCCTTCTTCTTGATTACTTCTTACCAGCTTTCGAATACTTTCCCCAAACATTCTGGCTTGATATTGGCCCTCTTGACAGGTAAGTAATGCCCATTCTGCCTCAACTTGAGTCAGATCTAACGATTCTAAAGGTGCTTTTGATACCTCCAGTGCACTATTCCTTGTATATCGGATCATATATCAATGGAGTGATGGCACTTTTTCATATCAAACAGTTCTTCCTCATCTATCTGATCGTTCCTGTATTTATTCTCGCCGCACAGATCTTTGTCATGCCATCACAATCATACAAGACCGTAGGTGAAATGGTTAAACAAGTCGAAGATGACAACTTGTTCGATGATCAGATAGATGAAAACACTGCTCTTCTTCGCGAAGAACGTCGCCAGCGTCGTTCGTCAGTTGTCTCAGAAATAACCGAACTTCTGGGCACCAAGCCAGGAAGTAAACAAGTCAAACAAGAAGAACGCAAGAACAAAATCTCCGGAGTATGGGGAGCGTTGCACGGCAAGACTGTAGTACAGCAGATCCTATCCCCATGGTTTGTCCTGATCGCATTATTCACCGTCATCCAAATGACGCGCATCAATTTCTTCGTCGCCACTATTCGTCCGCAATATGAATACCTCCTTCATTCCTACAAAAAAGCCGTTGAAGTCAACACCTTTTTCGATCTAGCTCTCCCATTAGGTGGCGTTCTCTCAATTCCTTTCATCGGCTTGATTCTCGACAACACTAGTACCCCATTCGTCCTCTCCCTCCTGGTCACAATCGCCACTACAATCGGCGTCCTTGGCATGCTTCCCTTTTCCTGGGCCGCCTACGCCAACATCTCGCTTTTCGTCCTCTATCGTCCCTTCTACTATACCGCCGTATCTGATTACTCGGCCAAGGTCTTCGGATTCCGCACTTTTGGCACGGTATAAAACGGCTTAATCATATGTTTAGCCGGTCTACTCAATTTCAGTCAAAGCGGATTAGACGCCTTACTCCACAAAGTCTTCGACGGAAACCCAGTGCCCATCAACGGGTCGCTAATGGGTTCAGCATTGGTAGTTGGAATTATCCTCTGTGCGTTTGTGGGATGGAAAGCATACACGATAAAGAGAGATGGATTGGAAATCGAGGCGGAACATGCAACAGAAGTGGTGATGCCCGGTGCTCAGATTCCGGAAAGATTTTAATTCATAAATTGTTTCTTGATGGCCGTTGTGATTGTGGGAATTACGAGAGTATGCATTGGGATGCGGAGACGGAGTTTTTGGAATGTTATTTTTGTATTTGTCACAGTGAGGGCACGTGGATTTCGTCCCTTGCAATATTGTGTATTTTCACCATACATGACATGCTGCATATATACTGCATATATACATACATTATAGTATAGAGGTTTATCGTTAAGATGTCCAATGTTTTTATGATTGCCTAGGTATACTGCAATATAAATGATAGTTTAGGTATATGTCGAAGAACTTTCAACTCAAATTTCGTAACATCAGAAACCTAATTTTCACTAAGCCGATATTCTCTTACCAATAATGACCTTTTTCAGCGCCTATGCAAATCTCGATACTAGCTCACAGAAGACAATGGCAATGGCAATGATAATGATAATAGCAACTTATGGTCAGAAAAATAAGGATCAAGACATCTGTCTCAGCGTCGAAAACGCCATGAAGGGTGAGATTTTCATTCTGATCCAAGTTTCTAATAGATACGTCGCTGGTCATGAGTGGATGTAGAATGTCTAACAGGTCTTCCCTAATAACCTACTGTATACAGTAGTCTAATACGTTGAACCCTGACTGAGTTTCATAAAGGCTAATTACCATGGCAAGGAAAGAGCGCTGGTATGTCCAGAAATTTCTGAACACGTGCACCTACCCCACTGCAAGTGTCTCGTTTTCAACATCCCCCAGGGCAAAAAAACAAAAATTTGGACCCTCGAGAATAACATTTCGAGAAGAAATATCACTGTCGTATCTTGAAGTCTCCAAAAATAAGCGGGACGCGCCATATTGCTGCCAATTCCTCGTTGAAGCCACAAATTTGGACCCCCCGAGAACATGATATTGGCAAGAGAATACCACTGTTATCCCTCTTCTACAGCCTGACCAGAAGGCATAGAACTAGAAGGTTATGACTGGTGGTTAATTTCATCCGTAATCTTTTTGGCCTTCGAGAGACCAGCTGTGAAGGAAAACATCTTTCGGTCAAGATTTTCCAAGCCAGACTCTTCATCCTTCGAGTCTTCCGGCATGCTTTTAGAGGACGATGGCCGAGAAGTGACTTCATTCGTAAATCTCCCTGGATTCAGCTAGATTGGCTTGAAAATCTTCCATCCGTTGAGCTAGATCTAGCATGTTCGAATCTCCATCCCCCATATTCTCTGGGTCGTTCTTCGTAATCCATTCCTTAAGTGAACAATCCAAGGGGCGTGCAGGCATACACAACTGCTTGTATCCTTTCCACAATGCGAAATATGGCGAATTTGGAAGTGGACGAATGTCCATGATCATTTTAACAGAAGGTGTGGTGTCAATATATATACCTGGCTTTTCCAACTTTATCTTAATGACCGAACAAAGATCCATTACCTCGGTTTTCTTCCAAGGGACCATTTATAATCATCGCTGAACCTCTCCCACTTTTTTTTTACCTTTGGTACTTTGTGATTGGAGCTTTGCTATGATATTAGGAATTAAAATGTATCTGGTGACTCGTTTGCCTATTTCTTCTGCCAGTGCTTCCAGAGTTTGAAAAGACGATTCTTCTATCGTCTGAAAATCATCAAAATCGAGTTAATACGCATACTGAAAAAAGTAAAAATGTAGGTTTCATGATATTTACCTTCGTAATCATCTTTTGTACGTCCCAATGCAAATCTCCAATCGATTGATATCTGTCTATCTCCACGTTCGCAACCACGTTCTGCTTCGCAAGGCGTTCTTTGTCCAACATGCCTATTATGGTGGGGACTGTGAGATCATGCACTCGAAGAACACAGGAAGCTCCCCAAGCGCCAACCTTGTTCTTCGAAGTAGGTTCGTTGTAAAGAGTTTCCACAGTCAAACTCATGCCAGCTCCTAGTAAACATGATTTTGGAAGCATAATTTTATAGGAGGACCAATTGATGTGTTTTCCTGTCGTCAACTTGGCAATTTGTGAGAAGTACTCAGCAATATGCATGATAACTATGCCTGGGCAAAAATGCATCGGACTATCAAATTTGGGGTCTGACGAGTTGTAGTTTTTGACGGCTTCGATGATCCCGGATCTAAGACGTCCATAATGGATGGTGTCGTCTGTAAGATCGTCCTTTTCGGACGCCGTTTTGAAAGGTTGTCGCAGAGAAAGTGACATGGAAACAAGAATTGGCTGGGTTGGACAATTTTCTATATCCCAGTCCCAACCCCATGCGTCAGCACCAACACGAGCTGATAGCTGCAGGTCTTTGACTTCAATAATAGCGACAGGTTCTTCTCGAGACTTCCAGAGCTCCCACATTGACATCGTAGTCATGTTTGAAACAGAACAGGAGTCCTGGTTCTGTTAGCATGCATCTTGGGGAATTAGATAGATGGATCTCCTGATACTCACTTCACTAGGAGCTGCTGAAGGGTCACCGAGACCAACTCTTGATAAACAGACGGTATGTTAGTGAATGTAGAAAAGCTCAATATTTGATGCTTTCCAAAAGAATAGCACGGGCAAGAGAATAATGCAAGGATAAAGAAACAAAGGGGAACATCAACGAGATGATTGAGGTGTATGATGATATTTATTGACGTTGAAGGAAACAAAGAAGGTACAAAGATACTTACTGAGACTCCATATTGACTTAACACAGATTGAGTTTCAATTGAGACCGGACGTTGAATTGAGGAAGGAAGGTTTGCTACATATGAAGTCGTAACCTGTAATATTTAAGTGAGTTTACAGAATTGCGGGCAGGAGACGAGATGTTGTGGCGGGGTAAAAACTTATATTGGCAGAATAATAAAGGCGGTGTATTTTGAGCTTCCAAGGTTATGGATGGTAGATCCAGAGGGGTCACACAGTAATAACTACCTAGGTATCTATACCTACCTAACATAAGCATTGACGAATGTGGCTCACTGGGTTATAGGTAGGTATTATCTTATTGTTCCATTATTTTACACAACCAGGTACGTCCTACTCGTACAATGTAAGAATTTGATGCTGCACTTGATAAAAGGGCCCTAGTCCATACAGAACTAATGTATTCAACCCTCCCAAGTAGGGTTAGCATTAATCTAATTAGCATACTATCATTGATGAGCTACAAACCCCAGAGTTCGCTTTAAACGCCCTTTGTTCGCGGCCTTATCCGTAAATAATTTGTATTTGCCTCTGCTCCAGAACTCCATGGGGGTAATCCCAAAACGCCTCGCATCGAACAATAATTTTAGGCCTTTTTGGGCATTTTAGGCGTACAGATTGGACAAATCCATGTACCCAAGGGGTCACTTTTGACACCAACACAAGACCAGTGAAACCATTCATACGGACAGTCCTCGTTATCGCAAGCCACCATGTCTCCATAACTGATATTGTGACAAAGGCAGTATTTCTTGTCATCTCCACCATCCTCATCGTCAACATCGACCATATCGTCGTCTCCATCAGCATCCTTGCCCGGACGTCCCGCCGATTCTTCTTCCTCGACAGAACCAGACTCAGCATCACTAAGCTCACTATCATTTGCGGAGGATGGCGAGTTCTTGTGTCCGCGCTTTAATCTGCTAAGGCCGGATTTTCCTGGCTTTCCTTTACGTGGAGCGCCACTTTGTCTACTACCCTGCGGAGCAACTTTCTTCTTCTGCGAGTTTCTAGGTCCTGCACTACCACCACGTACGGCAGACGGTGTACCTCCACGGGGAGTACCCGGGGTCATTGATGAATGGCGAGCAAGTCCACTGGAAGCCGCTGGCAAAGTACCCAGTCCTCCAGTTAGCCTTGGCCGCTTATTACTCGCCCCGAGAGATGTTTCTCGGGCTTGTCTTTGTAAAAGTAGGGTGGCAGCTGGCGTTGCTGGAGCCGAAGACGCCGTTGCGCCATTAAGTTGATTAATATTAGTGGAAATTCTAGAATTACTGGGGTGTCGTACATGAGGAGAGGAGACCGAGTTTATGATTTCACCCAATGGTCTTGCGTTGGCGTGCGCGTCTAATCGAACCGGCTGTGGTCGTAGTAGTGAAGGCAAACTTGGGTCCTGTGGAAAATCCCCTCTGTCTTGTAATCCTTTGATTTGTAAGTCGAGTCGCCGAACATGGTTCTCAACAAGTGTATCTAGATCCTTGGCTAACTTGATTTTCTCCTCTTGAAGGCGCTCAGCTCTGTCGAAATTCTCCAAAATAATTTTATTTAAGGCAGCTTCTTTTGGATTTGGCTGGTGTCCCCCGTTGGCTTTGGTCCATTTTTGAAGAGCGGCATCATGCTTTGCTATGATAGTGAGGCACTCTTGCATTGCTTTATCCTTTTCTCCTATCTCATCTTGCTTGAAAGCAATTTCGTGGGGTAAATTCGCGACACGGTTGATCCAGTCATCAAGAACTCCCGCTGTATCTAATTGTTCGATCTGTGGCATATTGTGTCTGTGTTTGGGGACAAAATCGATGGAAAGATCGTCTCTGGGCATTGTTATTAACGTTGACGGGAATCCCGCAGCGAACGTATTATGTAGGATATGATACGATATCAAAAGGAAGTAACCAAAATCAAGACCAAGACTAAAACCAAAAGACGAATAGGAATTTGCAGGTATTCAGAGAATATGAAGGTCTTGTAGGTAGGAATGGTTGCGCATGCAAAACTGAAGTTGCGACAGCTTGCTTACCTTGTTAGAAGTCAAAAAAGTATCGATGGATAAAGTTATCGATAATGTATCTACCTGTATAATATAAATTAGTGAAGGGGTGGCTCCAGCGCTCTTATCCTATTTGATTAAGAAAATTGGGAACTTTTCCTGTTACAAATAATTCGAGGGGCAGGGAGCGAACAGCGAACAATACGCGCGAAGGTTGGGTTTCTGAGAACACACGCATACGAACACAACAACAAGCAGGTGCCCAGGTGGGATGATTTGTCGGCTGTGAACGATTAAAGAAAATAAAGCCGACTGGAGGGAGGAAGGTTAATAAGCAGCTTTTAGATAAAGTAAGGTTAGCCGTTAGCCGCCCGGCAAATAGATAAATCAAAAGAAGCGGCAACACTGGATTGGTCCTTTTAATCGCCATCAATGATAAATCCACAGCCACATGCTTTAATTAAGGCTGGATAGAGCTAGGTTATTAATAATCATGCAGTATTTCTCTAGTATTTGATATATATATACATCCATATATGATAATTCTTCCGCAGAGCCTCAATGATCGATGACTCGTAATTGGGTATTCAATGACAATCGAGTGACCTTCTTGTGATTTTTTTCATTCAAGAATTTTTCATACGCAAGAGAGAAGAAAAGACAGCGCCTTATAGTTCTTATTAGAGCAGAAGAAAGAGCATACATATAATTACACTGTCGAGCTCGAGTTCGATATATCTTCCTAGAGAGCGGCACATCAAAAGAGATCAAATATTCGAAACGATGGCCAGGTGAACAACAGATTTGAGAATAAACTGCGTATCTATCAATTAGCTTCAGGCGAGAAGTACGATATATATCTATTAAATATTACACTGAACGGCACCTTCCCCAACCTTTACTATCAGCTAATTCGCATTCTTATGCAGAGCGCATTTCCTAGATCTTACGCATTGCATCATAGTCACAATCATCAGGTCAATGGTCTTTACTTTATCAACTCACAGAACAATCACAATCTAATTTCGGAATTCCATTTTTACACCCGTTCGATCAATCATACTCGCGATGGCCGGCATTGTTCAAGAGTACAAGATTCCACTCAATCAACCGAATGACTGCGATAATTCCAAATATGCCACCGAAGTTAAAAACGAAATTATAAAGAATGGAATCGTTCGGCCGACGGGTTATAATGTTTCATTTCATATAAACCCAATGGTTGAGAAACATCATTTCGGTAGAAGCCATCCCATGAAACCGTGGCGTTTAACTCTAGCAAAAGGGTTGATCATGGCATACGGTATGCATGCGGCCATGGATACTTTTGCTTCGCGAAGAGCAACCCAAGAGGAATTGGAGGAATTTCACACTCATGAATATTTAGAATATTTAAAGACTGCCAAGGTCGGTTTACCGGACGAAGATGATAACAAACCATATAACCTTGGTAGTTATGATTGCCCTGTTTTCGATGGGTTGTTTAATTACTGTTCGATATACTCGGGTGCATCGATTGATGCTGCTCGCAAACTTTGCAACGGGGAATCAGATATTGCCATAAATTGGTCTGGCGGTCTGCATCATGCCAAGAAATCCGAGGCTTCTGGATTTTGTTACGTGAACGATATTGTTCTCGCCATACTTCAAATGCTGAGAAGATATCCAAGGGTTTTATATATCGATATAGATGTCCACCACGGTGATGGGGTAGAAGAGGCCTTTTGGTCTTCAGGTCGAGTTATGACAGTTTCATTCCACAAATACGACCCTATAAATTTTTCCCTGGAACGGGCGGTCTAGATGAGACTGGCCCCAAAAGCGAAATTAATCCAGGTGCCCATCACGCTGTTAATGTTCCATTGAATGACGGTATCGATGACGATCAATATTTAAGGGTATTCAAACAAGTCATCTCGAAATGTAACGAAAAGTTTCGCCCTAGTGCCATAGTCCTCCAATGTGGCGCCGATTCACTTGCAGGTGATCGCATCGGCACATTCAATGTTCTTGTCCAGGGCCACGGCGCTTGTGTTGAGTACATCAAGACTTTGAACATACCTCTTATGCTTGTTGGGGGAGGCGGGTATACACCGCGGAATGTTGCACGTGCTTGGACAAATGAAACCAGTATTGCCATTGGCGCAAAGTTACATGAGGAACTCCCTTTGCATACACCTTATCGCAGTCATTTTCGAGACCAATCACTTTATCCAGACCTAACTGAATTGTTAGCTGCCAAAGGTCAAACCGGTGCCAAACGAAATCATAACACTGAGAAAAAGATTAACGATATCGTGTCGAGCATTCACGAACAGCTGCGCTTTGTTGAACATGCACCGAGTGTGCAAAGCCAACAAATCCCTCCCGACTTGACCGCATGGAAGCAAGAAGTCGATGACAAGATTCGTGAGGAGAAAGAAGAAGAAGAATCATTTAGGTTACAGAAGGAAGAGGGCTTAGGGGTTTTAAGAGAATATGGTTAGGTCAGTGCTTTGTAAGGTGAAATGATTCTTTCGTATCTAAGGAAGCGGGCGTCTTGCAAATTTGATCCATTTGTGGCGTTTGATTGGATGGTACAGGAGTTAAGACTGTTATACCTGAGTTACTGGATGTGGCATTTTTTTGATGGAATTGAAAGCCATGGGAAGACACAGTTGGCATGGCCATGGCAACAGGTAGGACGGCATCAATTCGGTGACTGCAAGACTGTTACTTGGTTCAAAATTTAACAAGCCAGTTTTGAAGTCATGTCTATCTATCGGCATGATCAAAACGTGAACCGTCTTCTTACTCTACTCTATGATTAACCTCTCTCTATATCCGTGTCTAATGTCCCGTCTTTCCATCATCACGCAATCGAACCCCTCCATATATGAACGCCATAGTAATCACTTGCAACCTCACCCTTAAATATGTTCCCTCATTTGATCACCACCTCATCAAATGGATCCCTGATTTGGAACATCTCCCTTCGTCACCTCCTTGACAAAGTCTGGGTCGGGATTGTAGAGCATAATGTGGAAGTGCTCTACGGCATGAACCGACTTCAAAGTCTTCCAATTCCTAAACCAGATCACCTATGAATGGAATTCTCATCAGCTCTCTTGACATTTTGACGTAATCATGCCCGCGCAATTAGACAATGCAAGCCAAGGCAAACCAGGGTAAGCCAGGGTCATACCAAAAATTTCACGTGCAGATATAAGGGGAAACAACAAAAAACAAAACAAATAATACGTACATTCTCACCCCCACACCTCTTTCCAAACACCTCATCGACCCATCCGTCAATCTCCCTCTTCACATCCTCCCTCGTATCTCCCGTCTCCGGATCATCCTCCAACGCAAACTTCGTCCATACAACTAGATGAACGATTTTTCTCATCGATGCCATAGGGCCAATCATTCAGCAAACACTTTTAAATTATTTCCGTCGGCAAACGACGGCTCTTTTGCCCCGGCCGTTATCTCCTCTTCCTTCCATTGCAGTTTCACGTCGAGGATGTATCGCATCACAGAGCCGTGTTGGGATTTAATGGTGTGGCAATATTCGAGATATCGACGGAGGTCGGATGGTTTGCGTTGGAAGAGGTCGAGGCGGTTGGCGTCTATTATTTGGCGGACGGATGGCCAGGTTAGGATGTGGTATTCGGGGTCCGGGGTGCTGAGGATGGATATGTCTTTTTGGAGAGAGGTTTTGGAGGAAGTTTGGACAGGAGGCTGTGTGGGAGGTGGGGGGGATGTTGGTTTGCCAGTAGGGAGGGGAGGGGGTGATGCTACCCATTTTTTGAGGGTGGGGAGGGGGAGGTTCTGTAAGCCTGGTGGACCGGTGGTTGATATCGATGTTGTGAGGTTGGGTAGGTATCGGTGGGATTAGATGAGATGGGATAGGATGGGTAAATTGGAAATAGATTGATGATGTTGGGGAGGGGGGGGGGATCAATGGTGATGATGGTGACGGTGATAGTGATAGTGATAGTGATGGGTGTGGGGGAAAGATTTAATTTATTTGTTTACTGTCAACAGTATTAAGTGGGTAAAGAGTAGGCACGAACGTAGATACTAACAATAATAAGTGTGTTTATATTCGAATTTGAGGAGATGATGTGTACGACGAATGTGCTACAATGTACCCGTCCTAGATTATATTAAAGACAATGACAATTCATAGGCCATGCCAATGATCCATTAGAAACCCATTAGAAACCCATTAGAATTAGACGCTTAGACACTCCAGAAAAGCATAAGGTTTAGTTACCCCTTTCCTCAAAGATCTCCCCGGAATCTTGAAGCTATTCAATATGTACATCCAGCTTCCACAAACCTCTAGGTAGAGATTGACTTTATATATAGGAACAGTATGTATGTATGTATGTATGTATGTATGTATGCATGTATGCATGTATGCATGTATGTATGTTATGTATGTATGTTATGTATGTATGGTAAGTAAGTAAATAAGTACGTACTTAGTAAGCAAGTACTTAGTAAGCAGGTACTCAATAAGCAAGTACCTACCTATAGCTACTAGTAGTAGTATGATTGATTTAAGCTTCTTTCTCCTGAATCTTCAAATGCCCATGTGCTCCGTACTATCGGAACGACGCCATATGCAATAAACAATATAATAATACATGCTCGGTTTGAACTTTATTGATTTTGATGTTACATCTTCATCATCAATATATTCATCTTTCATCCTATTGGCCAATTTCTTGATTTAACGAGGTTCCATTGAGCCACTTGATCGGGGGGTGGCTCCACTCTAATTTCCTTGAACCTGGTGGTATCTGATGATCTAGGTATGGTAATGGTATGGTACGGTATGGTACGGTACGGTATGGTATGGTATGGTATGGTATGGTAATGGTATGGTATGGTATGGTATGGTATGGTATGGTATGGTATGGTATGGTATGGTATGGTATGGTATGGTATGGTATGGTATGGTATGGTATGGTATGGTGTGTATGCCCAGATGGCAATACAAGTACAATCAAGAATAGATCACGGCCTGGACTTTTTGGATTATGTTTCAACGGGACTCGATGATGCATGGCATGCTGCTTTTACTTTATCAATTTACAAGACGTCGGGATATCGTTGGGTGGGTGCTGAGGGAAGCTCTGATATCTCGATTTTCTGCCCGAGGAGGAGAAGGAGGGGGAGGAGGACATCAGAAAGAGGAAAGAAGAAGATAAAGCAGCCATCAAAGAAATTCTTCCTTCATACAATCAACCATTCAAGCCCCCAGCCGGACCTTGATAATCTATCTAATCAACCCCAAAGTGGAAACTACGAATTGCGTTACATCTGGGCAATCGCAATCGCAATCGTACGTACTCACTCCATACAAGCATTTTAATAAGAGCCGATTCAATTGTGGATCAATCCAAACTTCTTATTATTAGTCAGCCCACGGCTGATGATCATGATCATGCATGTGTATGTGTATGTGTATGTGTATGTGTATGTGTATGTGTATGTGTATGTGTATGTGTATGTGTATGTGTATGTGTATGTGTATGTGTATGTGTATGTGTATGTGTATGTGCATGTCTTGCTCTTGCTCTTGCTCTTGCTCTTGCTCTTGCTCTTGCTCTTGCTCTTGCTCTTGCTCTTGCTCTGCTCTTCGTGCTCTTCCCTTCACTTTTCTTTTGTACCAAGTAAATTGTCTGTTGGGATTATATCTGTGACTTGCATAGATGAAAGTCTTCCAGGGTACCGGTCCTTCTTGTTTTGAATCGGTGAAGAGCATCTAGTACGTATCATAAAGTAGACAGCTGCAGCTCATCTAGTACGTATCATAAAGTAGACAGCTGCAGCTCTCATCTAGTACGTATCATCATAAAGTAGACAGCTGCAGCTGCAGCTGCAGCTGGAGCTGGAGGTATAAGAAGTCAAAAAGGGCTTGTAAAAACTTAATAATTAACAACCTTGAAATCAATCATCGTGTATTTGATTGAGTGGTTTGGAATTGATTCTTTTTCTTCTTTCTCTCTTTTTCTTCTTTTCACTTCTCTTACTTCTCTTACTTCTCTTACTTCTCTTACTTCTCTTTACTTCTCTTTACTTCTTTTTTACTTCAATTTATATAAAAAACCCTTCAATCAGTCAGTCAGTCAGTTCATCTTATAATTATCTCTCATCTTAGAGATCCTGTCTGTTTGTTCCATCTCTATCTTTTGTTATTTGTTTTCAATTTACAACCACCTCCCTCCTTGAATGAATGTTGATGTGAAAGTTGATAGGTACTCTCTTTCTTTCTTGAACCTCGCCTCACTCGTTTGTCCTTGGGTCCTTCGCTTTTCGCTTTTCGCTTTTCCAATATCGCATTTCCAATATCGCATTTCAAATTCCAAATTCCAAATTCCAAATTTCGAGATCATATGAAACAGGACTGCTCAGCTTACGCTCTTTTGACTTTTAAATTTATATTCGGACAAGGTGATTGACTCAGTTGAATATTGGGATTTGTTTCAACGCTAGTCTTCATCTACAATCACTTTCATATAAGATATCCACCTCGACCATACATTCACACAAACATACCAACCTTTGAGATTATATACCTCTATCTCAACCCAACTCGATCCAAGTCATTGAGTAAACGTCTATCGCCAGAAATCCTCTCCGACAAACTTTCGGGTACTTCTGATCCGATCAAACTCCTTCCCTCATCATATCACATCGCCTTGTCGATCATTTTCCCAATCACTTGAACAGTTGTGGCAAAATGGGAGCAAACCACGCAATTTTGGAATGAAGGAACATCGTCCTTCACCGTTGAAACAAGAAGTCTCTCAAAGACCTGTCTCAATGCAATCCCCCAGCATGGGTTTGGTCAGAGATCCCATGTTCTGGAAGAGATTCTCGACAGCTGTTCATATGTCGGAGGTTGATCTGAAGGAGATTGAGAGTGGTTTTTGCTAGTGAGAGATTGGAGAATAGAAAGGATCCTTATGGGTAGGTTTATTTTGTTTTAAAAACTGTTTCTCGGTGAGGATGGGATGGAGGGTAGGATCTGAGAATGGCATGGATGGATAGATCGGATAGCGAAGAAGGGCTTTTGCTAACCATACTGTGTCTGGAAGTAGTGGAGGTGAAGACTGGTTGGATCAACAATACAAGGAGAAACGCCGATGCCGCTTGATCTGTATGGTGGTTACTTTCGGTGTTGCGATTCTCGTGGCTGCTGCCGTAGTAGTGGTCCTGTACTTTACAGGAAGGATCGCCTTTTAGGACCAATACGAATGGATGGAAGGATGGATGGGAGAAACCGAAGTCGGGAACTCAACCCTCTTCGAAACAACTTTTTACGATACGTTACGAAATTCTACGACGATGATAATGGCATGGAACTTGATATGGAATGGTTTGAAATTCGATTCGACCGGTTCGACTATAGCAACAACGAACTTCATGGGGCAGATATCTACCATGGGCTGAGATTACGAACACTCCTGTACTTCTGAATGGATATGGATGGATGAGAAGTTCACGCCGGAGACTCAATGGAAAGTGTGAGGATGTAATGCATGGTTATATCTTTAATATGTCTTTCAGAGCGAGGGACTCATGAATCGCAACGCAACCTGTATTTGTCGCTATAAATTCACAATTGCTGGCCGAGCCTATCGACTCTAATGTCGGGACTCTATGTGCTTGGCTTGGATTGAGATGGATGAAATTTGTATTGAATGGAACGGATTTGAAGATGGCGGCAAAATGCTGCGCTAATTGATAGATACCTGTTTTTAGACAGATATGGGTGGCGGGGAGCATGGAACTGGAACTAGTTATTTAAATCGAAACAATGCAATGCAAAAACATGTTAAAACTGACGGGGAACCTTTTCTTGTGCAATGTGTGCGTGAGTGAGTGGATGGTAGTGCATACGCACCATACGTACATAGAATGGACAAGCGAAGTAAGTATACTGAGCCTGGGCAATACATCCGGGAGTTTAAGGTTATGATGTAGCGGGGATTGGGGGTTCACTTTCGATGCGGGTTCTGGTTGGAGGTTAGAGGTTGGAGGTTGCGTATCGTGTCTGGTTTATTTTATATACATCGCTCGATCCATGGATCCATGGATTACCCAGTGCCGGGAATGTGAACGTTGAAGGGTTCTGGATGGAGATGGGGGCCGGGTTTGGAGGGGATGGCGTGGGGGTGGTGTGGGATGATGGGATGGGATGGGGTGGGATGGATGGGATGATGCGATGGATAATGATTCGTAGATTCGTTATGGGTTGTGTTGTGTTGTTTTTGTTTTTGTTGTGGGTTGGGTTGGGTTTTGGGGGTGGGGTGGGGGAGTGGGGGAAGGGGGAAGGGAAGGGGAAGGGAAGGAGGGATGAAGGGACGTTTGGTGTTGGCGGGTTTGAAGAGGGGATGGGGGAGAGCTGGTATATATATGTGTGAGGTTTCAATGTCGTTTTTGGAGGATTGGATGGATGGATGGATGGATGGATGGATGGATGGATGGATAGACAGATAGACAGATAGACAGATAGACAGATAGACAGATAGACAGATAGACAGATAGACAGATAGACAGATAGACAGATAGACAGATAGACAGATAGACAGATAGACAGATAGACAGATAGACAGATAGACAGATAGACGGACAGACGTTCTGGGAGCTGTTGGAGATGGAGATGGAGATTAAGTTGGGGGATTGGGTTATCGAGATTGCGATGTACAGTGATACATTGTGGATTTGGAGTTGAGATTTGGGCGGGTGTGGTGTGGTGTGGTGTGTGGCATATGGATGGGATGTGGATTGGGGATGTAACCTTTCTGGATCATGGAAAGGTTGTGATTCTTTTTTGGGGGGGGGGCGGAGGGGGATTGGTTGGTTGGTTGGGGCTGGCTTGGATATTGTATGTACGGTGCTGTGCTGTGCTGTGCTGTGTTTGATATTACGTGTGCAAGGTTAGATGGTTAGATACCGTACAGAAGATACTTGTATTTTTCTACAAGTGGATTGTATTGGAGGGCTGGTGGTATGCATATTTGTATGTGTGTGTGTATATATGTAAAATGACGAACGGAACTGGGACGGGGACTTTGGATGTATGAGGTAAAGGAGAGGGGAGGGGATGGGAGGTTACTTGGGGATTTGTACAGTCCTCCCCCTTGAATAAATGTTAAAATATGGGTCGGTCCATATAAATCTAAACGAGTAGAATTTATCATTCAACTTCGATTTTACCACAAAGCAAGGATGAAAACTTGTTTAAATGCCGCCCTGAACTGGCTAATAGACCCGAATCTGGCCTAGGCAAGCAATTTCAGCCATTCAGAGTGAAGCCAACCAGAGAGGATCCATCATATAACATTTATTCAAGGGGGGGGGACTGTAGTGTGCGTATCCACTGTATCCAGAAAGCTAACAGTGTCTCCTTGACCCCTCTGGAGTCGGCTAACTTGGTTTTCTGGATACCAAATAGGGGTAGGCTGAAAAAGAGTCGGCTTTCTAGGCATCGAGGGTGCGGTATGGGTTCAGTTGAGATTCAAGAGCCTTCTAGAAGACGTTGCGCGCGGTTGAAACTGGGTTTGCCGTAGGGGGGTATCAGATACGAGCTTGTAGACATAAGTGGATCTCCTTGAGGGAAGCTTAATATCGGTGAGTTGCCTGGCGTGTACAGGATGGGATGGATCATGGAAGTATCGGTAAATTTCAGTAGGTTCCGTGGCTCCTGTAGCAGACTGTTGTTCTGTACGGTATACTGTTCTGTAGTACATACATAGTACATGCTCTCGTACATAATCATGGAATGGCCAGTTGAGACTTAAAAGAGCGGTCAAAAAGTCAATATTCTAGGTATCCTTTCCCATTCCTGTACTATCTGTGTAGACCGAGAATAAGGGCTGGGGCGACTGTGGGGAAACTGTAATTTATGAGCTGGGAGTCTGGGACTTGTCAATCATGGGAAGACAGTGAGCAGTGAACAGTAAACAGTGAACACGTCCCCAATGCCACTAAGCGATATTGAGCCTACATAGAGTCGGTCCGGGCCACAGCAATTTTGAACAGCGTGTTAGTTTTAGTGGTCGTCTTTGCATGTGAATGCTAACATTATAAGATGACCAGAGCTCGAGCCAGCAAATTTCTTTTGAAATCTGGACCTGAACCTTAGAAGGAAGACGCAATGGCCCAGAAGAAGAAGAGTTGAGACTTGTATTCGAGAAATAGCCCCACGTGACAAAGCTATATCATGCACGACTTCAATCCGCCGAAGCCCATCTCATCACCCTGTTGTTGAATCCATGGATACATACTTTATGCATGTCTCATCCTGAAATGAGATACGCAACAAAATCTTTGTTTGTCAAAAAACTAATATTGTGACCTTTCTTTGTGGTGATGATGATGATGATGATGATGACGATGATGATGAACATCACGTGTTATCAATGTTACCTTGGGCCTTTACCAGAGATTGCGTGCTTGTGTGTTGGGTTGAAGATACATGTCGGTAGATGAGTATGGTTTCATTGGAAGAAATGTTGAGAAGTTCAATACTCCAATTGGGATATCCTGAGGCGTCCGGGTAGTTACACAAGCAGTATCAGCAGTGCCTCTCAGATAAGGCTGGGATGAGACGTGAATGGTATTTCCCGTTGAGAATCCCATGTGGAAGTTGTATGGAATTTACAAGTTTTTCGTCCCATCTTTGAGTGTAACAATAACTTCTAGGTTGGCCGGTTGCATGAAGAACCTCCAGCTACCTACTTCGTAGGTATCTAAGCAGGTACTTAGGTCGGTAAGGTATACATACTACATCCATCCATCCATCCATCCATCCATACATACATACATACATACATACATACTCCAGGAACGAAGATATCTTTCCAAATCGTATTTTGATGTGGGTGGTACTGCTCGTATAAATGTTTGACATTTAAAAAGAAAGATGCCACATCAACTTTGCCAGTTCGTGTAACGTAACTGTAATTACAACTAACCTTACCTACCTAGGTATCAGTAGTTGGAAGTGATTAATTACATGTATCATTTTCTTGATATAGTGGCTAGCTAGATAGGTAGGTAGATAGGCGGTTAGCTACGTTCTTTAATGTACCAGACATCCATTCATCCACCCACCCATCCATCCATCCATCCATTCATCCATTTATCCATCTATCCACACACCCATTCACCCATCATACATGATAAAATTACTGTGCCATTGTCACAAGAACCGTCCGCATATGTGTACCTAATAGGTACCTCCAGCTACCTCCAGGGCTACCTCTGCAATGTCCCTTTTCAGCCTTTTCAAATCCTGCCCAGGTTGTACAGTAGAAGTTGCGGCTGATGGCAAGACGTAAACTCTCCGGAAATTGTGATTCTGTAAATTTTGGTGGATATGGGCTCCGTTAAAACCCCTTTTTCTCTTCGACTGAGAGGATTGCAGACCCGTAGATGAAGCTAAAGTGGATTGACAGAGCTGAAGTTCTCCATAGTAAATTGATAGTTCGGTCTTAGATCGTTGGTGGAGATATCTGACCGCGATAAATATTCCAAGGTTGGGTTGGGTTGGATGTAAAGGGACGGGACAGATTTACTTTAAGAGCACTGCATGGGTGTATGGGTATTGTAGGTACATACAGGAAATGTTATATATAGATATCTACCTAAGTGGAAATTGCTGGTTTTGTGAAGCTTTTTGAAAGAAAAGTATATCTCAATCCAATCTAAAAGATATTTTCAATATCAAATTTCCTTCTATAGAGAATGCCTATAGCTAGCAGCTACCCACCTGCAGCTGGGTAGAATGAATGTACGGAGTATTGATTGTATCACGATCAAGAATCAGAATCAGAGAGAAGACGTAGTATAACACATATTAATGTTAAACTTTAGATAAATCTACTCTGGATATAAATAACCTCACAGGACAGACAGTAAGTAGGTATCTAGGTGTGATGATAATTGTTGAATTCAAGGATATTCTTGCCACAACATGAGCGTTATGCAAAATCGTGGATTCTTTGGGTAGTAGAGTAGTAGATGTAACAACGAATTCATTGAGAAGACGAATGAGATGAGATGGTGGTGGTGACAAAAGTAATAATCCTAGTAAGAAAGCATATTTTTCTATTTGACAAACGAGCCCCTCCCTCAATGGTTTGTTTTCCTTGGTGATACTAAGTAGGTAATAGGTAGGGAATGAGAAGGAGAAGGAGAAGGAGAAGGGGAGGAAGATCTAGAAGACGAAGAGGAGGAAGATGATGATGATGATGATGATGATGATGATGATGATGAAATGAAGAAGAAGAGAAGAAGAAGAAGAAGAAGAAGAAGAAGAAGAAGAAGAAGAAGAAGAATAATAATAATAATAATAATAATAATAAGAATAATAATAATAAGAATAATAATAATAATAATAATAATAATAATAATAATAATAATAATAATAATATAATAATAATAACAACAACAACAACAACAACAACAACAACAACAACAACAACAACAAACAATAATAATAATAATCATTCCCAAAGCTAAAATGAACCAATTTATTAATTAAAATCGTATTTTTTGGTTAGCAATTATTATGATTACCTACCTAGCTACTATATCTACACCTCGTTTACATCTGTACACCTATACACCTATACACCTTAGCTTACTTTAGCTTAGCTTACCTTACCTGACCTTACTTTACCTACTACATCTACACCTTACCTGGCCTCCCTCCTTATGTACCGTACCGTACCGTACCCGTTCCCCGTCTCTATCCCCCTTATCATACCATCATACCTCTCTCCCTCTCTCCCTACCTCCCTACCTCCCTACCTCCCTACCTAGCTAGCTAATCCAAGGCACATACATACATGCATACACACATACACACATACACACATACACACATACACACATACACACTTACACACTTACCTACATACCTACATACATATATAAAAGGTGTCCACCAAACCCAATTCACCCAGCCTCTTGCTTCTTTGAACTTGTTATTTTCTTCTCGCCATTCTACCTTTTCTGTCTTCTTGTTGCGTGTTAATTTTGAGTAAGTTGATCATTTTGTATTTCTTGGCTTTGGCGGGGCATAACTTCTCAAAATGCTCCTTCCCATATTTCCTGTTATGTCCAAATCACCGTTGATCATTATTGTCGGCTAACCAAGCTCCTCTCCTTCATAGACCCTCGAGCTTGAGACTTCTTTTCCTCAACATACCCAACCGTTTTACTTCTTTTTACGAATCTTCGAAGATATCATAATACAAAATGGCACAAGCATTGAAAAGCGCCCTTCCTTCTCACCTCAAGCCTTCGAGCTTGTCTCCAAACGATAATGGCGAATTCGCACGCAAGCATCATGGAAAGACACAATCACACATGGTATGTGCTGTCCTTTCACAGAATCCCAACCTCCTTTTCTTTCGTCATAGATTATCTGCAAAGACCTTGAATCTTCGCCTTTGAGAATGGCAGAAGTGGGAATGCCAAGAAGTGAAACACATCGTTTCTCAATAATACAAAGCTATCTAATATTTCAAATGAAGTATTGCTTTTATATAAACAATGGCAGGAGATGAGTTTTTGTACCATCTAGTGGATGTCCAAATATCTCAAATCATCAAATGACTCGAAGTTGGTGTTTTGTATCTACCTGGTGTTTTTATGCATGTGGCAGGCGGCTCTGATGGAGCAGAGCCAGCACTGCATCACCAGAGTCCTGGAGTCAATATACAATTTGACTGCACATTCGATCTTGATACACAAACCAACGAACTGCATCCTGCACTTTCATTAAAACCTCAACTTCCTCAACCACAACAATTTGCTATTCCTCCTATTATGAAATCTTTCAGTTCTGATGGACTAACGAGCAATAACCAGGCTTTCGAGAACACCTCTACATCTGTAGCTGCCAGCCAGATGCGAAATGCTCTCAACAGTCTCGCAGACACTGTCTCAGATCCAGAAGAGAAGAAGGTATACTTCAGGCACCTTTTCCGTAGATGAAGAAAATATGGCTAATGTTTTCTAGCTCTTCGAGACTGAGATGGACAACTTCTTTGCCCTTTTCCGCAGATACTTGAACGACAAGGCAAAGGGAAACCAGCTGTGAGTACTAGCCTCCTATGAATACGATGATTATGATCTTATCTAACACCAAAAGCAGTGACTGGGATCGTATTGCTCCACCTGCCCAAGGCCAAGTCGTCGATTACAATGAGCTTGCAAAACTCCGAGTCTGTTGGATTCCTTAACAAATTAGCTGTCCTCAAGCTCAACGGAGGTCTTTGGGTACTTCCATGGGTTGTGTTGGCCCTAAATCAGTTATCGAAGTCCGTGATGGCATGTCCTTCCTCGACCTTTCCGTCCGACAAATCGAGTACCTCAACCGCACATACAACGTTAACGTTCCTTTCGTCTTGATGAACTCTTTCAACACTGATGATGATACTTCAAACATTATCAAGAAATACGAGGGTCACAACATTGACATTCTTACATTCAACCAATCTAGATACCCAAGAATCTTGAAGGACTCGCTTCTTCCTGCACCAAAATCATTCGACTCTCCCATTTCCGACTGGTACCCACCAGGACACGGAGATGTCTTCGAGTCTTTGTACAACTCTGGCATTCTTGATACCCTCATCAAGCGAGGTGTTGAGATTGTTTTCCTTTCCAACGTCGATAACTTGGGCGCTGTTGTCGATCTCCGCATCTTGCAACACATGGTTGAGACCAAGGCTGAGTACATCATGGAGTTGACCGACAAGACCAAGGCTGATGTCAAGGGTGGTACCATCATTGATTACGAAGGTTCCGTCCGTCTCCTCGAAATTGCTCAGGTACCAAAGGAGCACACCAACGAGTTCAAATCTATCAAGAAATTCAAGTACTTCAACACCAACAACATCTGGTTGAACTTACAAGCTGTCAAGCGTATTGTTGAGAACAATGAGCTCGAGATGGAGATCATTCCTAACAACAAATCTATCCCAGCTGATAAGAAGGGCGAGTCTGATGTCTCGATCGTTCAGCTCGAAACTGCCGTCGGAGCTGCTATCCGTCATTTCCACAACGCCCACGGTGTCAACGTACCCCGTAGACGTTTCTTGCCAGTCAAGACCTGCTCTGATTTGATGCTTGTTAAATCAGACTTGTACTCATTGAAGCACGGTCAACTCCAGATTGACCCCAGCCGCTTCGGTCCAGCTCCTTTGATCAAGCTCGGTAACGACTTCAAGAAGGTGTCCGACTTCCAAAAGCGTATTAGCAGCATCCCAAGAATCCTCGAGCTTGACCACTTGACTATTACTGGTGCTGTTAACCTTGGTAGAGGTGTTACTCTCAAAGGTACCGTTATTATTGTAGCAACTGAGGGACAAACCATTGACATTCCTCCCGGATCCATCTTGGAAAACGTAGTGGTTCAAGGTTCCTTGAGACTGTTGGAGCATTAGAGGGTTATTGATTTAGTTGCGATGAGCGACGGCCTGGCTGGAACTCCTGTTTATATGTTCCACTCATATGCCGCGTGGGTTACTTTGATAGTTTGACATGGCTTCCAAGTACAATGAGTTAGTCCCATACCAGACTAGACGAAGAAACTATTTTACAGTTTTAGCATGATGATTGCAACTATTACAGCTTAATACCAAAATTTACATAGATACCTCTACCTCTACCTGCATTTTTTTTAATCTCAAATGTTGTGATTTGTGCTAGCGAGTGTACTTACTGTTTGCGTGACTCCTTGTGTGGCAAGCATGCGTTGGCGGCCTTCTTTTTTGTACACTAGTCATGGAGAAATGATCAACGATATGTAGTCCAATGCTGGCAAACGCTTCTATTCCATGTCTACTGATCCACCGAGGGGCGGGCATGGCTGCCCAATAGTATATGTGGGATGAGAGGAAGCCAGATAGTAGACCTTAAGGGTGGTTTTTAGTGTCATTGATAGTCATAGATTTTATAGAAACATTCAGTCGCACTTATCTTCAGAATCCGAGACAAAACAATTTCCCATTTTCTATATCTACCAAGTATATCCAAATCAATATCAAGTTTGTAGCCGCCGTTAACGTTACGACAAAGCTAAGGATAACTGTTCCCCTGCAAATTTAAAAGCTCACGGGAACAGCCGATAACTCTCATCGCCCTTATCGCGATAACATTAGTAGTACAAGCGATTATTGTACCACTTACCGGTACTGGTTAAACATCACCTCTTCATTCTCAGTACACATTTGAGTTGCGCAAGAACTAATCATAATCTCATTACAATTTTCGAAACGGTTGTTTGTTCTACGTGTTAATATATCAGTGTTTCTCTGATAGTTGAGGGACGGGGAAGAATAGAGGGCCTGGGCTACATGTCACATTCAAACTGATCTGATTGTCTTGTTGGTCATATACGTTTTGGAATTTCAAGGTCGGCGTTTAAAGTGTCGGGCATGTGCAATTGTTTGATGGGATTATAGTGAGTATGCTCTGTGTTCTGCATGTATGGGGAGGCTTATGGAAGCATGGAGTTGCTGATTGTTCGGTCGCGTGAAGTACAACTCACCCCAACATTGACGCCCAACCCTTTGGGAATTCGGCAAAGCGAAGTTCTGCGATTTTACTTGACTGCATTAATAAAAGGCACCCTGGGAGCATAGACAGGAGGGGTTTGCGCGAAGCTCTTATTGTGTCAGACGAAGCCTTCATCCTCTCTAAACAATTTCCCTCTGCGGCCCTTGGGATTCGCTTTCTTAACAATACATATAATTACACAATACAATTCTCGAGGAATCAAATCGTTCCTTGAATATTACGAAGCTTCTTTTTCGAAATATTGGCTCGTCCGCTCTAATCCGGAGCTATATCGAAGTACTGGAGAATGGATGATCAATGGGTAACTTCCGCTGCGGGCCCCTCCAGTTCCTCCTCCACCAACGTACCAGAGGGGCAACCACTGAAAAGTCCCAGTAACTTTCCGCGGTCTCACTTTTATACCGAAGGTAGTGATTCAGGCGAAGATTCGCACATGGTGGGGTTTGTGGGCCCCTCTTCTTCTGAAGACAATTTCAATAGTCAGGTAATGGTTGGGCCAGGCGAAGACTCTGAGACTGGGACTGAATCACAAGCGAACCCGAGAAGTAACAGTCGAACTGAAATAGAAGGCGATATTTCTACACTAGAAGTAGCTTTGGACGACCAAGCGACGGTTCGAATGAGTCGAGGAAGTAATACTTCCAGTTCTAGTGAGGGAAGTCCGGTTAACAGTGATGAACCAAGACAAACCTCGAGTCTCGGAAAAGCCCCCATGAGAGAAGAGAGCTCAAGTCACAGTGTTTCTACTGCTGGCTACCAGGCAGATATGTCAACTACATTAGATGGCGTTCCAAGCCTGGCTAGCAACTCTCGCGGAATACATCATCCTCAAGGTTCGACCGTAGATCTTCATATCATTCTTTGTCATCGAGAAGGACCTCGACCCAGTCTATGCAGAGCAGACGTACATCCGCTTCCCAGATTTCGCTCGCGGAGCAACCCTTGAGAAGCTCGGCTAATCCTACAAATTCATCTTCAGATGAAGATGGGACACCAACCATGTCTCGGTCCTCCGAAGGTGTATTACAGCAGCAAGCGAGGGGCCAAGAAACTTTACATGGAGAAGTTGTAGTTCCCAGGTGGCAGCCGGACTCAGAGGTCACTCAATGTCCTATATGTAGTACTTCATTTGGCTGGCTGAGCAGGAAGCATCATTGTCGGTATGTCTTTAAACTTCTAATCCGCCATTTGACATTTTTGATTCACCATACTTACCCGCCTAGAAAATGCGGCCGTGTTGTCTGCAACTCTTGTTCTCCTCACAGAATCACAATTCCTTATCAATACATTGTGCAACCTCCAGACCATCCTTCTCCATATAACTCTACCGCCTATAATCGCCTCCATGACCCACAGGGTGAAGGGCGCACAAATACTTTAGAGTTTGGTGGAGGAGATAGAGTTCGCTTGTGCAACCCTTGTGTACCTGATCCCAATGTAGCTCCTCCTCAAACCAATCAGACCGGCCCTATCTCTGAATCTCGAAATAACTTTGTACATCATGGCCGGACACAAAGTTCCATCGTTCCGACTACATCTAGTCCTGGAAGTCTCCCAGCAGAATCTCGGTTTCGACTTGCGGATCATCGTTCACACACAGTTCGTGAGCAAAGTTCATCCAGTAGGCATTCGGGGGCTGGGACAAATTCCAATCCTAGAACAGCAGAAGTATTCCAGAGTTGGTATAGAGAGCGAGCTGCTCTAAGCTCAGGGCAGTCTACACGCTCCAGAAGCTCGACAGTTGCTGTTGTGGGACGAGATACAGCCGAAGATATGGTAAGTTATCAACCAGCCATTAAAAAAAGATGTAACCACCTAAGATAAAATCATAGCGTACCTTCCTCAGAAATTTTCGTGGCCCTTCTCCCACCTCAACAACAGGTAGACGGCACGCCGTACCAGTCGAAGACTTGCATACCCGCCCTTTACCACTAACGCCTCAAATACGAGAGGAAGATGAATGTCCCATCTGCCACCGTGAACTTCCATCTTCATCTCTCGCGAATGCGGAAACTCTTCGATCCGAACATATAATCTCTTGTATTGAGCGCACCACATCTAGAATTTCTACTAGGACTCCAACTTCAACGACTACCCCACCAATCTCATCAACAACACGTCCGGTGCTACCTGTTACCTTACCATCTAACCAATCAAGCTCATCTCGCGCCTCTGCATCTTCCACGCCAGGGGTACCTCCTCTTATATCAACCCTATCATCCGGCCCCTCACAGCCTCGACGCACGGGAGTCTTTCCATATATTGCTACGGAAAAAGATTGCCAAGACGATGCAGAATGCCAAATATGCTTAGAGGAATATGAACCGGGTTTGGAAATGGGGCGGCTGGAATGCTTTTGTAAGTTTCATCTAAGTTGTATACGGAAGTGGTTCGAGAAACATCCGGGACGGTGTCCGATGCACCAGCATGATGAATATGGATATTGAAAGATCTCAAGTTGGAAATTGATGTCTGATGGGACGCTGAAAGATGGAGAGGAGCCCATGGAACTAGATGTTGTGGTTCAAGATGGTTTCTGAGACCATTATATGATGACCAAAAATCATGGTATGGGGAATTCAATGCAATAGCCTTGGTATTTCACTCCTCTCCACATCGTAGATTTTGAAAGTGTCAAGGTAACCTGATATGATATGGTATGGTTCCACCAGATTTATAGCATACAAGACCAGGACTGGCATGCCATTCGTTGTATTGACCGAGTGGATTTATATTGGACATGGTGTTTATAGAAGGCTCCGGTTACGGTAAGGATGGGGTTAGGATATGGATACCAATCTCATGACTTGTTTATTATGTCAGCGTAGATAGCAGCTCAAGATACAAATACATTCTTTCACGGCGTACACACCTAGAGTTAGGTGGCTTAACCAGACAATATGACATTATACACAATCACCGGGCAAGAAAATATATGGTTATTTGGATGATCCTATTGCTTTCGTACCCAAGTTTTTAGGGCCACTCATGAGACGAACTAGTTACTAGAAATTCCAGAATCGCAAGAAAGCTCTGCTTTGATTTGCCCCAATGCCTGTTTCAGATGTCATGATAAATAGTACAGGAGAGGGCCCCTGATCAAGATAGAACACCCCCGTAAGAAAGAGCTGTCAAGAGGAATGATGAACCCAAAACTTACAGCCCTCCATCAAATCCCGGGACGCTACCTCCCATGAATTGTCCAAAGATGTCTTCGCCAAAGTAATTACCAATGTCACCAACCCCAAACGTAATACCCATTGCCTGCTCGAATCCATCGCCATTGCAAATCCGAGATCCATGCCGAGAGAGGGATCGATGTTTTCTGGTATTTCGGTGTAGCCTTGTGCCTGGGCATTCATGGGATTGAGAGATGGGTCATAGTTAGGATAGGATTGCTGTGTTGGCCAATCGTTTTGCTGAACTGCAAACTGGTTTTGGTTTTGGTTTTCGGGACGGGAACCACCGGAGTTGCCGGTCGCGACTTCGCTGAGAAGTTGGAGGGGTGTATTAGCAGGGCTGTAACCTGGTTGTCCGTTGCGTTGTTGTGATCCCATTTGTCGAGCAGAATTCTGATCCGTCTCGTTTGTGGCTTCTCCAGAAGCATCACTCGCAATTTTGTAGGGTCGGCAGATTCGGTGGCATGCGCGGGTGTTGATTTACCCTCTCGTTGGCGATGGAACCACGTTTTCAGCATTATGAGAACCATCAAGAACTTTGCCGCTGGTCGAGATTTTTCGTCGGCTGCAGAAGCACGGAAGATCTCGACCAAATTATCAAGATAGTGCTCCACTTTCATATTTTCCTTTATGAAAACCTTTCCAAGCTCACCATTAGGATTGGCTGCGGCAAAATACAGTTTGATGAGTACCACAACTGCATAGGCCACTCTAACGAAGTGTGCAATTGGAAGGCATCGGATGACCTCGACATCGAATTGCAGGAACGTTCCGAAAATACCGTCAATGGATGTTAGGCAGCAGGACAGTGCAGCAACATGAGCTGAGGTCAATACATCTGTGGTTTCTGAGGCTCCATGCAATGTCTCTTCAGTAAAAGGTGGCTTGAATTCCTCAACGTTGTGATCAACGTGCATAGCTACCTCATGCATATAAAGGTTGATGACATGTTCTGTAAGCTTCAGGGATGCTATATGGCGTTGTCAGTATTAAATATTTAATGATTGTATAAACTGCCACTTACGTGTTTGAACATCTGGGGGTATTTGACTGCTCCATTTATCGAGGTCTTGTTCGAAGCCTTTGAGGGCATATTGAACCTTTGGGTCTGCGATACTGATGGTCGCACCGGGGTCATCCATTGAAAATTGTATTCCAACCTCCTCTGCAATCCGCTGACTGCGAACCCACTGGCATAATATCTTATCTGTAGGTGCGGCCTCCGGAGAGGTCTCCAGTACATCGACAGATTCCGCCATGAATGAGGACCAGCGAATGAGGTTTGTCCTACGTAGACCCATAGATGCGTTGCAACATAAAAAGTAGCAGCCCAGCCAAGTACGTCTTGCCTCAATGGTTTCAGGGTCCGGATATGGTGTTCGTCGCCACGGATGATCTCTCCATAATCCTGCACTCTTCATTTTATCAGTCCTACCAGTCTTTCCCTTCTTTCCCATTCCAATATCAATTGCCATAACTGCCGCAATGTGAATAAGTTGATAAAATTTTAGCTCTTCAAAATGTTCAGGTGGCCAATACCAAAGGGTGCTGACATGAAGAGCTTGTATAAGCTCGAGTGTCTTTTCACCATTGCAGATAATGCGATCGGCATAAATACTCATCACTTCCCTTGTCAACTGCTTCTGCAACGATGGGTAATTTGTGCCCGAGCTGGCGCTGAGGATAGCCAAGAATAAGATCGGTTTTGTCTTGCGAATCTCCGCAGCAGTAGTACCAGCAGGAAAGACGACAGCAGGCATATGAGGTGCCATTCTTTCAACATAACAATCAAACATTTTGTTACCAATCTCGGCTGTGATCAAGCCTCGATCTACAACATCCGCATACTCATGAGAAGGGGCCTGTTTTTGCGCTCCATTCAAAAACGATTGGTGTGGATGAGGGTCGGGAGCCTTCTGACCCATTGGGCCAGAAGTCATGAATGAGTCAGCTGGGGTGCCATCTCGACTTTCGGCATGCTTCCTCTTTTGGCCTGCCATCACCATCGGGGGTGCAGATAATGACTGGTTTTCCGATTGGGGGGCTTTGGGATAGCTAGACCAATCGGTTGTGTTCAGCCTTGATTCAGGATGGCCAGTGAAAGGTGAGCCAAAACCTCCATTTGTGACCTGCTCATATGGATTTTGTCTTGCTAGGTTGTGTTGGCCATGGTCTTCGAGATTGTTTTCGCCTGCGTGGCCTGCTGATATAGGTGCCGACTTTGTTGCTTGCAGTGTAGCTGTTAATGCATCAATCTTCTTCTCCAATTCAGCCACTCGACTGTCTGCCTTCTTTTGTCTCTTCCGACTTGGTACGGTAACAACGCAGTGGCGGGAGGCTTTGGCGCATCGTTTGCAAGGACCATCGAAATTGTTCATATCAGGTTCGCATTTCACTTTTAATCCTCGACAAGCTTCGCAAGCTCTTGGTCGCTTTGCATCGGTCGATGACTCTCCAAACATAGTCCCTCCATCATCCGGCGTATTGCCTGCCGACTGAGGTGTGTGAGGGAGATAAACTTGAGGTTGGTTCCCATCGTGAATAGGTTGATGGTACTGCTGTAGCTGGGCGAGTTGGGTTGGTGAAGGAGCAGATAATCGAGGTCCGCTCACAGGAATTTGAGTGTTGAGATCGTGGATTTCGGGGTGTGATTGTGGCTGTTGTTGCTGTTGGGAGTGCGCAAATAAATTTGTGTTAGATTCATCTCTAAGTCTAGGATCAATTTGACCCAGATTCACATTATTTTCCATTATCACGGTATTTGTTGATGCCGACGGAAAGTTTGATGCCGTTTGACGCCGTGGTGGGAAAGTAACCTAGGCTCTACTAAGTAGGTAAAGATTTGACGCTAGTAATATTGAAAATATTCTTTATCAAAAAAATGGCATGATCTATGTAATTTTGATTTTGTATTCACCAATCAAGTATAGAAAACGATATCCATGGATGATTATTGATCAACAAATAGAAATTGTTTAGTATTGGTTCATGTCAGTTGTTAAATAGATACTGCTAGGTAGATACGCATCATGCATGACATGCCACTCTGAATGCTGACATGCTGTATGTTTACTAACAGAATTGTTTATATTAGATGTTACGGAGTAGATTATACACGTCTAGTAAGGGCATGTCGCTTTGGATAACATGATGAGACTATGATTGTTCACATTAGATAGTTGTAGATAGTTTAATAGATTATTGAATTCATGGTCTGTATGAGAATGTGTCAAGATGCTAACTTGCAATGTCTACAACGTACTTACTAGGTAGTTAGACCATAATACATCATTGAAAGATTCACAAACATAAAAGAGGAGACTGACCTCCAAGGACAAATGATTTAGACTGCAACTAGTTCTAACTTGTACTCATATCATCATCTATCTATTCATCTATCTTACCGAGTTCAACTAGATTTTACCTTCCTAATTTATTTCCATGCAAGACATGCAAAAACACTTTAGTCTCTCAATAACAGCTAATTAGATTGGATTATTTTACACCTATACAATTGAAGATTCTTTTCTTTTAGTTATTCTTATCCTTTTTAGAAGTGGTTCATATATCTCAGCTGGCCTTTGTTTTGAGGAGGTTACCGAGATCCTTCGTGTTTTGAATTGCGGGGTAATTCAACTGATAACTACCTACCTACTCCCTTCGTTTAGTGAAGCTTATTACCTGCTCAAGGCACGCTGGAGATAAACCTTCAATGGAAACAATGATGAGGAACGCATCTTCTGAGGATCTACTAAATAAATGCTGGGGACATCAAGAATGCTGGGGTTGTTTAGCCACAGGACCCTGCTCTTGGTGTCCTGTATCCTCTACTTGCGTACCAAATACATCTCCAGTGCATATTCTTGCACCTATCTCTAACAGTGGTATTTGCCCTCTCTGGTCTGAAAGGTGGGAGTTGCGAACTCGACCTTTAGGCTGTCATGTTTCAACGTGAGTGTTTAGCTCAAACTTCTTCCTCATATTTTCTCTTAGCACTAATTCGCTGGGGACTAGTATCACATTCTTGACGTTCTTCGGATCGATTTATGGGACACTTTCTAGCAATTGGGCTCGTTGTTCTCATAATGAGGTGTATCAGAAATAAAGAAAGAAGACAAGAGTGGTGGAAGAAATTGGGGCGATATCCGAGGAAGTGGTGGGGAGTGAGGAAGTCAGGCGTGGTTGAGGAAAATGAATCTCCAGAATCTCGCCCATTATTAGATCAAGTTTGAATTACTACCCCCGGCAAGGTTGTCTTGTATTGACTATGAATCGGTTTGCACTGTAGAGCATTTCAACATTTAAGTTCTTGAGAATAAAACGAAATGTTTCCTTGAATCCAATTTTTCTTTTCTGTTTTCTCAAACCCCGTCCCGATTGTTCTTCGTACTCCTTTAATGTCTTTTCCTTCGTCAGCTATTCTTAGTCAGATTGTCGCTCAAAATGCATGAGCATAGGAAATGCTCCGGCCCTCATACTCTGTGTTCTGCCCCCTCTCTGCGCCTCCCATGTCTTCTCTTCTCCCAGATATACCCGGTGTACCGATCCTATTCCCTCTCTCCCTCTAAAAGCTTGGCCCTTTACCGCGTTCCACGAGCTTCTCTATATTCCCCCGCTACGTCTCGCCTTCCTTCCTTAACCCCATACCACCAGCCTTTCATAGTGCCTAATTGCAGACCATCAACCACTGATATAGTATTGCGATGTTTGATCCCCCAAGAACAATTCAAATGCTATCCAAGTTGGGTAGGTCACGTGGACATCCATGCGACCTATAGACGCGCTTTCCAAGGCCCGAAAAACTTGAGAAATGTCCTTCTCACTGAGATTTTGAATTTCAAGTTTCTTGAGCACAGTTCGTGACCCCTCTAGATTGTTGAGATAAATACACTGCATGGGCTGGCCAGGATAATATTAGGGAGACAGTAAGCCAAGGATCATATCTTATTTCTCAAACTTGTCATCCTGTGTGAAATGTAATGAAATTATGTCAAGTGCCATTACGATTAGGATGAAATAACTCAGTGAGTCTTCTTCCAAATGATGACAAGTAGATTTGTTGGAGATTCAGAAAATCCTTTTGAAAATAGTAGAAATAAAGATAAAATTGGCAAAAAGACGCTAATTAATAAAGACTTCACGGAATTTTGTGATTGGTATTGTAGATCACGAAAGGCTCCCAAATTTGGCTACATCATCCTGAGCTCACTGGTGGAATGATTGCAACTTCATCCCCATCCTTGATGATTGTCTTCATGTTATTCGAACCTGTTTCTGGAATATCAACATATTCTAAGTTGATAGTCACCAAACAGCTTCGTAAAACTTTTTCCGTCATTCCATGGTAACGATTCTCTAAAGTCTCGAATAATTTTGAGAGGGGTAAAGGTGCACTAAAAGTTTCTGAATCTTTCGATGTATATGAGCTAGCGGTAGCAAAGTAAAGTATTGTAAACTGCTCTTCTTCAGCAGAGTTAGACATGATCCCAAGGATATCTGTATGGGAGAGACCATTAGCCTGGCACCACGGTTTGAATCAAAGACGAGTATGTGAGTTTATGAGTAGTAGTCAGAGATCTTGGTGTAGACCACAGTGAAATCTCGTCGAAACGATCAATCTTCAGGTAATACATGCTAAAGTTTGTTCATCATACAAAGTGTATTGGGGTGGAATGCGTCGAATGATACTAGACAAATTGGAATAGATCTTACATTGATATAATGGTTATGAAAGTTGAATATTCATATAAAGGTCGAACTAGTGCTTCGTGGGGAAGATTTACCATTTGATGGTTTTGGAAGAAAAAACATTTTGGCCATGAGGAATTTAAATAGTTCTATTCTAAAGCTTGGACCACTATGCATTAATTTCACGTGCAAACGCGATAACGTCGTGTAGAGCGTTATCTTCAAGCTCAATCGCAGAAATTTTGCCGCTGGAATACACAATTGTATGCTTGCAGAATCCAGAGTCTATATAATAATTGCACGCTCACACCATACCTAGGCATCTAGTGTATGAGGAGAGTATGTTGAGGAATTCACGACTCCCAAGGCGGAATGTGCAATCATTCGTATGCTGGAAGTGTCTCGCAAGCCTTCACTCGGCCTCAACATCTGGGAGACGAGGACTGCTACAAGGCACATTTAAGAATGCCCAATTGAGTTCAAAACAGATTGTAACAGGGCGAGATACAAAATTGTTCAGCACCAGCTATGTAGTATGTTGAACTTTCATTTCCTTGTAATCTTCTTCTCTTACCTTGTTTCTAGGTACGAGCCGAAACCGAGACGCAAAATGGCCAACTTGCCCATTCGTCTGATATTTTATCTATGCGGAATAGAGCTCTGGTACCGATCAGAGATCGGCTAAGAGCTTGGGAGGCAGAGAACGCCAGCCGCTATGTTCCTATCACAACTGATGACGGTGCTGAGCCTGGGTCTGTGGAAAATACAAGTACTCGGATCGAAGATTCCAAGTTCGAAATTGACGAAGAGGATGTAGCCGATGAAAATCTTGAGTTTGATGATTTAGTCGATGTTGGAAGCAGGCGTGGATTCCTCATTCCAGGAGATCTTGTTGAAGTTATGTATGTGCCCCTCCCCCCTACCCCATCTGTATATCTAAATGAAGAACTAACATAAGCCGATTAGTGGCAAAGGACAGAGGCTTGAACTTGCAATATATCTACGCGATGTCGACAGACTGGCCGAGTTTTATACGATGTCTGGTACTTTGGTCAAGGGTTCTTTGAGATCTACACAATTTTATGTACCAAACTTCGTTGGGAGTGACGACCTTGACATAATTCGCCCATTTCTGCCATCACCCGAGTCTGAACAGTCAGAGGTTTCAAATATCCACAAACTTGAACAGCAAATTCCTAGAGATGTGAGCAAGCCCTTAGTGGAAAAGATGCACAAGTTTTGGGAGGAATCCGACGAGATTTACCAACAAAATTCTTCTGACTTTGATCATGCTCATGGCCTTGTTGCCGAAGACAAATCATTTCGATATGTTACACTAGACGAGTTAGCCAACATGGTTATCAAGACAGAAATTCCAAGGACCAAGGATGGTACATTTTCTTACCCAGTTTTATATGCATTGCATCGCTCTATTATCCGTGATGGAATTGGCTTTCGACCACAGTTGAGGGGGGCAACTAGGACAGGCGGACAGTATGAAGTCAGCTCTAAAGCGGAAGTGAAAAACGTTATCTATGCTCTCGAGGTGGTTCGCAAGTATCAAGGAGCTTCAATGACGAAGTCCAAGCTTCATGATAGTGTTCTACTGAAATGGGTGAAGGATTGTCAGGCAGTTATAGATGAGAGTCGCAAATCTCGTCAACTCACAACACATGGTACCATCAAACCGCAAACCACTCCGGATGATAAAACTAGTTTTCGACGAAAAGTCGCTCCGTCTCCACTAACGGAATTTATAAAATCATGGGCGGCTTTCCGGACCATTGAGCGCAACTCTTTCATAAATGCAGCGGGATCTGCCCTTCTTCGAGCCATAGACCGATATGAAGATTTGTTGTTGGATCAAAGCACTGCGTGGACTTTATTGCAAGAAATCGGCGAGATTGAACCTACGGAGAACCGAGTAGGCTACGATCTTCGGATTCATAGCCATGGGCACAATGATGTCTACCAGCAAGATTACTTTACTTCAGAAGACAGTATGTCAGCTCTTCGAAAGGATTTCCACCTACCTGTTTACTGTATTGATGCTGCAAGTGCTCATGAAGTTGATGACGGAGTCTCGATTGAGCGTACTGAGTCACCGAATGAGTACTGGGTCCATGTTCATGCAGCAGATCCTGCGTCACGATTAGATGCGAAGGGTAAGAGCTTGAGAGAAATTTCAAATCGAACCGAAACGGTTTATGCGCCCGAAAAGGTACATTTCTTGTTACCGTCCGATTTCGTGCAAGATAACCTGAGTCTCGATACGAATCGTCCATCTTTAACCTTTAGCGCGAAGATGAATCTAAATGGCGATATATTGGAGACACAGATATCTCCACGCACCATTTTTGATGTGAAATATATCACGCCTGACGTAGTTGAGGAAGTTATTACAGGTAAAAATCCTCTGAATCCCGCGGTAACTACCACAACCAAGACGGTTGGACTACCTATTGCCCCGGCCTCGGAGAAGAGAAACATGTTACAGATCGATCAGCTTTCCTGTGAGCATAAGGAGGACCTTCAAATATTACACAAAATTGGCGATGCTCGACTCAAGCAACGTATAGCTCAAGGTGGTGTCTCCTTTAATACTGCGAATACTGAATTGACAATTTCACCCATGGCTGCAACCATTCAAGTACAGAGGAAAGAATCCAGTAGTCTAGAGTCAAAAGTAGACGCGGTTGCACCACTTATGTTGATCGCTGCCGAGGTTGCAGCAAAATGGTGTCATGAAAGAGGGATTCCTATCCCCTACCGCATCACGCCTCGCAATGTAAGCAAAAAAGACCCGTTGCAGTTTTACAAGGAGGTTGTATTGCCGTCATTAGACGAACATGGCAATGCACCACCGAACATTGCCATAAAATATTTCCAATTGCTTGGCTCAGTGATTCCATCCACTGTTCCGGGTCCACATATAGCAGTCGGAGTTCAGATGATGGCCAAGTGTACGAGCCCTTTGCGCCGGTACGGAGACTTATTACTTCACTGGCAGGTTCAGGCAGCGCTGCGCGAAGAAGCACGTTTGGGGCACAATCTTATCGGTAACACGAAAGAAGATTTCCTTCCTTTCTCAAAAGTCGAGCTTGATCGTATTATATCGCATCTAGATGCTCGCGAAAGGATGATCAAACAAGGCAACAGGGACTCTATCAAACATTGGCTATGTCATTTCTTGATCCGCGCATGGCGATTCAAAGAGGCACCCCTCCCCCCTACATTTCGCTTTGTTGCCAACGAAGACGTCAAATTTGAGAAAGTACCTGGAAGGCTAGACTTCTTTGATGCCACCGCAAATATGGTAGGATCTGAGACATTTAATATTACAGATGTCAAAGCTGGCGAAGTGTTAGAAGTTGAATTGGAGGATGTCAATGTATACTCACGCACCATAACTGTAAAAGCGATTGGTCATCCGACATAATTGTTATAAAAATCCTTACTTATGCTAGGTTAAACGTCCCTTGTATCGATATTCCTGGTTTATTTGCACGTTTTCTGTTATATGGGTTCAAAATACGCTTCCTTTCCCACCCAAAATATATAACTTAATTTTATAACAAACTATTCTACCAGAGCCATCAATTTCTATATCGTTACCATTAGTGATCTGCCGATCACAAACTCATGATTGCATTTAGCAGATTATCACGTTCCTGGCCAGTTCGATTACCCTCGTTGCTTTTCTTTGCAGATGGTACGTCAGGAATGCTGTTGTCGCCGGCAGCTCAGTCCCACATTCCACAGAGCAAGTTTCCTTAACATCTCTGTTTACTGGAATTTTGCCGCTCTGTGACCGGATTTTAGCTAGATTGATCCCCATCGACAATCGTCTTTCTTGCTTCAGTCATTCAATCATTTCATGCAGCCTTGACAGTTACACGTTTTCAACACCTTATTTCAGTAAATTATTATATATATTCTGCAAAATACAACCAATCGACCATATCCAAAACCATGCAACCACACCATTCCTCTCTTTCCCATTCTTACCTTCCTTACAATCGTTCAATCCATTCCCTTCCCCTCAATCAACATCAACATCCCATCAATACCTAACCCTCCTTCTTTGCCGCGCCTCCAGATCTCGCCAACGGTCAATCTTCCTCAACCTCATTTTCATCATCTTCCAGTTCTTCTGCAGATGGCCAGGGAGGATCGAGTATCTCGCAGATTAGCACGACTTGTAACGCTGACGCGAAATGTGAGACGCATGTCAATAGTATCGTTAATGGAACAGCTGTGGGTGTGACAAGTCTTGCGATTTCAACTGTGAAGAGAACGAGTACTAGTGCTAGTGCTCGTGGGAGCTCACAGCGCAGTGAACAGACCGCAGGACCGGTGGGAAATGGAGGGTTACTTGGGGGTAATGCGGATTTGGCTGCGAGTGGGACGGCTGGGAGTACAGTGGTTGTTACGGGGGTGCCTACTGAGACGGCGAAGGCGACGAAGCCCGAGGAAGCGAGTAGTGTAGCTAGTGGAGGGCTTGATGGGATGGTATGTTGTTCTCTATGGTTGTATTATTGTTCGGGATGGGTGGATGATGAATTGGTACTAATTGATGTGGTTTGTAGGGAAGAATCATGATTTTGACCCTCGTGACTGTGATGGGAGCTTTGATATTTTAGGAGCTGGCTTCAATCAAATTTGATCAACATTCTTTCTTGGAGAATTTTGGGACTACTTGTTCGTGTCTGGGGCTGCTCTTGAGCTATAAAGCACACAGGGGCAATATATAGGGATCGGTTGTTTGTGCTACCATCAAACAAATTTCACAGGTGTTCTAATATTTCGGATCTGGGTATGGGAGATGCTTGGAGTCTTTATGCTTTCAATACAAGCCTTGCGGGTGATAATTATGGTCCCATGATTCAATGAACATCTCATTTGATCTACCACATTCATACCCATTTTCCTCCTCCAAGAATAATAAATCTTGAGGCATAACCACCTTGGACTGATGGGTTATTTTTCTATTTGTTTCAATTGTCAAAAGGTTAATTGGTGGGATTATATTGCGATATAAAATATTAAGAAAAGTAAACCAAAACAATAGATGAAATTTCTCACTGCGTATGGGTTTGTGGCTGATATCATTACAGTGACTTCAATAAGACGATCCAATTAGACTGAAGACTTTAGTGTACCAAATATATACAGTATAGCGAGGGTGTCTATTGATGAAGATGAACAAAGTTCACCTAGTGCACCGAATTTAATTTTTCTGCACAAAGTTGAATTTGCTCTCGATATACTGAAACAATTAATTTATATACTATTATTATCCTAACATCAAAGCACGTATTCATCCTATTCTTCACAACTTTGCATTCCACGCTGCTCTATCCGCAGATTCCAGCGGCTGTTTCCTTCCATCCCAAAATAGAGGACACAGCTGAAACCATTTCTCCCGACTACAAATTGAATGGACAGATCGTTTGTGGCCCAAATCAACATATTTTCCGATGGTAAGACCTTGAGCGTTCTCATATGATAGAATCGTGGCACCTGTGGCTTTTGGTTCACCAACTGCATTTGCAGTCCGTGGATCGTCTAAGAAGACATAGTGGATACAACTCGAATACCATGCGTTAACACGCTTTGGTCCACGGAACGATGCATCGCCAACAAGAGAGTGGCGTCCACGATCATAGTCTCCGGCGTCGTAATGAGCGCCATAATGATCCTCCTGTGAATGAAATGTCAGTATCAATGCTGGATTAAGGAAGAGGGGTGTAGAATTCAAATGAGAGCTTACCTTGGCCCAATAGAGCTCGAAATACGCGAATCGAGTCTCGTTGAATCTTCCGAACAAGCAAAGCACGTGAGGATCAATGTGCAGTTTGCGTAGATACTCACGATGCTGGTCCAAAGTCCCTGTTTCATTCCAGCCTTTGGCAACACGTGGATCATTTTGCCACGTGTTGAAGAGTTTCAGATGCGCGTCATCTTGCCAGTCAATTACTTCGAGAGAAAAATGCTCGTCCAGTTCGGGAATGTAGCGACTATAACAGATCGATCCTGGGTGTGGTTTGGGACGGCGTGTTGGATGACGGGTATATACAGCTTCTTCGGGGAATTTCATGGTGAGTTGGTAGTTCTCGGGCATGACAGGATATTGGGCTAGAGGTTCTCTCAGGGGTCCGTCGGTGCCATCTCCAACTACCCAGATGGGACGAGGACCCAATGGTGAAGCTGCTCCTTGCCAGAATGCACCTCGAAGAACTAGTAATTCTTCAGTGGGTGCTGCTGTTGCTGCCGCGCTTGAAAAACGCCATGGTTTTGGATGCTCGATTCCCAAACCAGTCGTCAAAAGTTCGCTTCGAATGAGGTCCTTTTCAGGACCAAGAAGAGTAAGTCGGAAATACTCCAAAGTTGGATGGGCGAGGTATATTGCGTGGATTATGTTCCAAATCTGACCTAAAGAAGGAGAGTTGGTTCCTATCCACTGAAAGGTGGTTTGTGGGCTTCGAATTGCTCGTGCCCAAGCAGTATTATCAGAAGCAGGTGGACACTCATCTCCAGGCCTCGACGACAAATCAAGCCACGAGAGTGTGTCGGAATGTAGTGGATGTGGTAAAGACTTTTTAGCTGGGGGTTGGCTATCCAATTTTAAAGTGTGCCTTGCTGGCGTCGTTTCGGTGACAGTGTGCACTTTGTATGTGGTAAGAAAGGGATGTGGTAGTTTTACCAGAGGGTATTTGTGTGGAGGAATTATATTTGATGTCATTTTTGTAGGGTGAATTTTTTTTACTTGAATACTATTAAGAATGTTGTAATACGAGACACTTGCGGCGACTTGTGGAAGAAACTTGAACTTAGGACATACCAAAGCAACCAATATCTTCTATATACAGTAATATAAATTGCCTAAGTAATATTTTGTTTTCAACAAGGATAATTTGACACCGCTCATAAGTATTGGAAAACGGGGAAAATTTCTGTATTCTTCAGAGTATCGGTCTAAGAAACGCTTCAAACACTCTAAACGCTCTAGATTTGTTATGGACTCTACTCCAGAGACAAGAAAAATACAATAACGCTGATCCAAGATCATCCATCCAACTTCATGCACACCCCACTTCGAGCGAAACAAAAGAAATCACTCGGACCGACCAGGGTAGCTGCAGAACTACACGTTGATTTGTATCCGTACCTTTTCCGAAGCCGCTATTTCCGATACCGCAAATGGAGATTCAGGGATGCCGAAGCGAGAGACTACTCTCCAGGACTACAAACTAAAAGAAAAACACCTAAACAAGAAATTAGGGATGCCTCATTCATCGAACGCATATGAGTTTAATGGTAGCATGCATTGATCAATAAATAGTATAAAGTTGAGGAAGGGGAAGCTGGTAAAACTAGTAAACATATTGTCCATACTGCCTGTGAATTTACGTGGCTAGTAACAGTGAGAAGTCATATATCATCGTCCCACTTTTTCATGTCTCTCAGATCGAGATCCTTAAATTTTCGGCATTTCTATGTCTCTTTCCCGCACGAAAGGGTTGTTCAGGTCACGCTGAATAGACCTGAAAAGCTCAATTGTATCGACCTAGCTACGAGTCGAGAGATTCAAGAGATTTGGGAGCTTTTTGATCAAGATGAAAGTTTATGGGTTGGCATTATCACGGGCGTTGGGAGAGCGTTTTGTACTGGGGCGGACCTGCAAGGTTAGATTCACTATCCATTCATTATTTCGTACTAGCATAAACTTTAGTACAAAAACTAATCAACGTCTATGAGAACAGAGTGGAACGAGATGAACAGGGCAGGGGTGGTCAATGACATGTCTGCACCAGGTCTTGCAGGACTCCCCCGTCGAAGTGGCAAAAAGCCGATTATTGCTGCAGTGAATGGAATATGCATGGGAGGGGGATTTGAGATGATAGCCAATTGCGATGTCGTAATCGCTGCCTCCACAGCCGTGTTTTCTCTGCCTGAAGCGAAGCGTGGGATAGTCCCTGTGGCGGGGTGTCTACCACGATTAGTTCGCACTCTGGGTCTGCAACGAACTTCGGATCTAGTCTTGACTGGTAGAAAAGTAAGTGCCAAGACACTGTGTGATTGGGGACTCGTCACTCGGGTTGCAGACTCCGGTACCGATGTTGTTGATGTTGCAGTCCAAGTTGCTCAAGACATGTGCACGAATAGTCCAGATGCATTAATTATTGGTCGTATGGGAATACGATTAGGCTGGGAGACTGGCAGTGTAGAGAATGCTGTGTCTACTTTGGCGGATGAATGGTATCCACGCCTGGTTAAAAGTCCTAATTTTGCCGAAGGCATCCAAGCATATGTGGACAAACGACCACCGAATTGGATGAATTCAAAGTTGTAACTTGTGAGGTACTGTCACGAGAACCAACAGTAGTGCAACTCTAATTCAGGAAGGAGGGAATGGTGATATACGGAGTTCTTACTTGGAAACTGATCTTTTGCCATATGCTACCGCGAAGAAAAATTTGAATCAACCAGTAGTGGGGATAGCTAAGGGAAGGGAAGGGAAGGGAAGGGACGGGAAGGGAAAGGAAAGGTAGAGACAAAAGTATGTGAAGTAATTATTATCTTATCAGATGACATGGATGAACATCTAATCTCAACTGTAAATTCAGTTTGATCTTAGAGTAAAGTCTATATGTGCTAGCTAGCAAGGTAAGACTACTTTGTACCTACTTAGCTAAGCTCTACTCGTATATTTATTATCTTATCAGATTAGATGGAGAAAGATCTGATAAATATTTCGAAATCCCCGAGAAATAAGAAACTACTACTAGGGGGGAGATCGTACTTAGTCAGAAGAACCTCGGTAGTCAGAACAATTGCACAACACTGTGCTCCGGTACTCCGTATACAATGCACAATACAATAGAAAACGTCCGGGGTTGTTTTTCACGTCATCTAATTCGTATAAGGTGGGTCGTGAGCTCCGAAGCCAATCAATTTTTATCTTATCAGATGAGATGAGATCAAACAGGGTGAGAAAATTTAATCCTAGAGTATCCCGCTAGTGGAAAACGACTCATTTGATGAGATGACATGGATAACGTTTCAAATAGCCAAACAACTACTGCAATCACTGCAATCACTGCAGGACTAGACTGATGCAAACTCCTCTCAGTTTGTCATGTCCAGTTCAAGTCGAAAGGTGGCCGATCTCGGTTTAGATTTTATGCTCAAAATTGGCATTATGCATATGCCGTAATAGTTATCAACCCTGGTATGTATAGAGTAAGTAGTAGCTTTGAGGCTCTACTCCGACGGAAGAAGATATGCTATCATAACTTCTGCCGTCTGTCCACCTGTCACCATACATAACTCCTCAGCCAAGTTCAATCCGTGTGAATGAATCTTTACTGAATCGAATGCACGGTCGAAGTTCAAATCTTCCTCCTAAATCTCGGAATAACGACAGGACTCCAAGACCATAACATCTGGACTGTCGGCAGGATGGGTTCCGTACATGGCGATGATAGACAAGGTCAATATTCTCCTGAAAATGGGTTTGTTGATTTATTGTCAGGTCAGCCTGATGGAGATGGCTTCAGGGCTTTTAACGTGAACGGTCTTGCATCTGATGAGGTCACCACTCAGACAGATATGGCAACAGGAATGAGAGAAGAGATTTTACTTTTATCCTGGCTCATCGTGCTTTTACGTATTCGGGAAGAAGGCAGCCAGATTTCTTATGAATGGGCTTACAAAAGTCGAGAGGACAATTTCGAGCTTGAGCCCGTGAAGGGGCGTCTCTCGTTAGATGAAGTAACGACAGAATTACACAACAATGTCGGGCAGGTTACTTCGAAGGTTTTACACCACATTACTAAAGTTAAATCAAGTCAGGACGCAGCTATTTCTAGTCCTGTCTCGCTTCTATTGAGCACCAGTTCTCTGTCTCAAGCATCTGAAGAGGCAAACGATGAAGTGAGCCAATAATCCATGTATATTGCCAAATCGCTGACTGTGATGAGTAAAGGGTGTTCTCCATCTCGAACTTCGTTTCGTTAATAACCTTCTCGAGATTCGTCCTGTGTGGCACACCAAAACTATACTTGAATTTACAGTCACGCACTTCGTCGAGACACTAGTCGACACCATTAAGATGTGCATTTCAAATCCCGATGCTACGATAAAAGACTGTATACGCCCAACTACACGTGATCTGAACGAAATATGGCGTTGGAATCACCAACTACCTCCAACCTACAGCTCTTGTATGCACGATATGATTTCCGAACGAGCCAAATTATCACCAGAGAAAGTAGCTATTGATTCTTGGGATGGCACTTTAACGTACGCCCAAATCGATCAATATTCCACCTCTGTAGCATGCGCACTCAGAGAAATGGGTGTCAAATTACATGACGTCCTACCTGTGTGCTTTGAAAAATCAAGATGGACAATAGTAGCCGTGCTTGCGGTGATGAAAGTAGGCGCAACTTTGTTGATGACTGACCCAACGCTTCCACTTGCCCGTCTCCAGAATATGGCGGAACAAGTGAGTGCAAAAGTAATAGTGACGTCTCGCAACCAATATGAGTTTTCAGAATCGATCGTTCCAAATGGAAAGATTATGGTTGTGGAAGCGGACACGTTCACAAACTTTCCAAATTCTTACGTTGGCCCACAGTTAGAGGCCGTGCCACCGTCTGCTCTAATGTACATTATTTTTACTTCTGGCAGCACAGGCACCCCGAAAGGAGTCATGCTTTCTCATGAAACTTACACAAGTAGTGCTATTCCTCGAGCGAAGGCAGTTGGGTATACGGAAAACTCCAGGGTTCTTGATTTTGCTGCTTACGCCTTCGATGTTAGCATTGACAGCATGTTATTGACTCTTGGAAATGGCGGATGCCTTTGCATCCCTTCGGATGAAGATCGACTTAACGACATAAACGGAGTGATGCGAAAAATGCGGGTCAATTATGCAGGCTTAACACCTTCAGTTGCACGCATTCTGGACTCGGATGTCATAAAATCTCTTAGCGGATTGGGTCTCGGTGGCGAGGCGTCGTCAGTAAGAGATGTTACGACTTGGGGTCAAGACACTAGAATTATTATAGGTTATGGTCCTTGTGAATGTACCATCGGATGTACGATAAACAGCGACACAGCCACTGGCAGAAATTATATTTCCATTGGAGAAGGAAATGGAGCGGCTATCTGGATTACCCACCCTGACGACCACGAAAAGTTGATGCCAGTCGGTGCTGTAGGTGAATTGCTTGTAGAAGGGCCTATTGTAGGACAGGGCTACTTGAATGATCCTGCTAAAACTGCGGCATCTTTCATCAAAGATCCTTCATGGCTCACCGCAGGCCACAATGGATATGTAGGCCGTCAAGGGCGTCTATACAAAACTGGAGACCTTGGAAGATATGACCCTGACGGTTCTGGAGGAATTCTGTTTGTGGGAAGAAAAGACACACAAGTGAAACTGCGCGGGCAACGTGTTGAGCTCGGTGAAATCGAAAGTCAGCTCATGGCTAGGCTTCCTTCAGAGATTAGCGTGATTGCTGAGGTGATTGTACCTCAGGGACTCGGGGGTCAACCTACATTGGTAGCATTTATTGGACCCCAACAGAAGAAGGGACAGGAGGGTACTGAAATCAAGTCGATACAACTTTCTGAAGTCCTGAGCAAAGCACTATCTAAAGCCAATACAGAATTGACTAAGGTTTTACCGCGATATATGGTGCCAACGGCATATATCCCAGTCAACTACATTCCTGTTTTGATCTCCAGCAAGATTGATCGCAAGAGACTCAGGCAGTTTGGAACCACGGTGGACTTGCGGGACGTGAACGAAGAAACAACCAACACCAGTACTCGGGACTTGAATGACCTTGAAAAACGTCTGCGACAGGCCTGGAGTCAGATACTAAAGCTTGATGCAGAATCGATACGACTCGACGACAATTTCTTTGCACTAGGTGGTGACTCTTTGGCAGCAATGAAACTTGTATCTGTTTGTAGGGAGGAAGGTCTCGATCTTAGTGTTATCAACACTTTCGGTCACCCCACACTCTCAGCGATGGCCGAAGTCGTGCATGTCTATGACTCGAAAGTAGAGACGGAAATACTAGCATTTTCGTTGATTTCACAACCTGCTGAAAGTGCCTGCCTCGAAGCCTCGCAGGTTTGTGGGACAGATCAGGCATCCATCGAGAACATCTACCCTTGTACACCCACACAGGAGTCATTGTTCACCTTTGCTCTTAAATCGACCGAGGTATACGTTGCCCAGAGAGTCACATGTATCCCGTCTCATATCGACCTCGAAGTCTGGAAGAAGGCATGGGGTAGTGTCGTTGCAGCAATTCCTATCCTTCGTACTCGCGTAGTCCAGCTTCAAGAGCCTGGAATCCAACAAGTGATACTTAAAGAAGGCATCAGCTGGAGAAGTTCAACTAATCTAGCGCAGTATCTCGAGAGTGATCGCAACGAGAGAATGGACCTGGGACATAGCTTAGCTCGATATGCTATTATCAACCAGCCGGGCGATGACAAGCGATATATGGTCTGGACTATCCATCACGTAGTATACGATGGATGGTCAGAGCCTTTATTATTGAAAGCAGTCAGCAATGTTTTGCAAGGCCAAAATTTCGAGATGCAAGCATATATGAGTGATTTTGTCAAATATGTGCGGGATACAGATGAAATCGCCATGCAGGAATTTTGGCGGCGTGAATTGGAAGATGCCGTAGGACCTCAATTCCCTCGCTTACCTTCTAGAGATTACTTGCCAACTCCAGACGCCAATCTGGAGATTAACATAACCCTCGACAGAAGCAGCAAGTCACCATTTACAATGGCAACATTGATTCGCGGTGCATGGGCGCTTGTAGCTTCGCAATACACAGGAAGTGACGATGTAGTATTTGGTGAGACTCTCGCTGGTCGGGACATCTCATTGAAGGGTGTTGAAAGTATTGTCGGTCCATTGATTGCAACAGTACCTGTTCGCATAAACGTCAATCGATCAAGCTCTATTGAGTCTTACTTACAGAGTGTGCAGCAGAGCATGTTAGCGCGCATTCCATACCAGCATATGGGAATGCAAAATATCAGAAAAGTCAGTCAAGATGCTCAGCATGCATGCGAAACTGGAACAGGATTGGTTATCAATTCAGAGCCTGAATACGTGGGTAGTGATCTTGGATTTAAGTCAGGAGATGTTGAACTAGAATCCCTCCATTTCAACCCTTATCCGCTTATGCTGGCCTGTGGAATACGCAAAAATGGTTTCAGGATCTGCGCAAACTTTGATAGTAGCCTGATCGAGATTACTCAGATGGAACGGATGCTAGCGCAATTGCAGATGGCTTGTTCGCAACTAACTAAAAACCTATCCAGAAGAATTGACGAGGTATCATGTCTACCCGACATCGAACTGAACCAAATCTGGCAATGGAACCAAACTCCACCGTTGTCTTTGGATAAGTCTTCAAAAAGGATTCGAGCTGATGCAAGCATCAAGCAAGGGTCAATCTACCCCCAAGCCGTAGTTTCCTGGGTTTGTGATCCACGAAACCCGTCCCTGCTGTCGCCTATCGGCTGTGTTGGAGAGCTCTGGCTTGAAGGAGCTTTCTTCACAGAAGAAACTGTTGAATCTCCAGCCTGGCTCGTGACTGGAAGCTCTACGTATGGTGGTCGCACTGGCAGAGTACAACCCACAGGCGATATGGTTCGGTTACTAGAAGACAAAAGCTTAGTATTTGTTGGCCGAAAGGAGAACGTCATGCCAGTTCAAGGGCATGCAGTGGATATTACAGATCTTGAAGATCACTTTGTTAAATACCTCCCGCAAAACGGTCCGTACTGCTGCGGCGATATACCAACCATTGTCAGACAATTCTCAACAAACTCTAAAGCAAGAGCTGTTGGTCTTTGTAGAGCAACAGCTTTCTGAAGAAGGTAATGTTGATATCATATCGACCAAGCATGATATAAATTGGAATGCACCGGATTCGCAAAGTTTTGAGACGACCATCTGTACTGAAGTTTCTTTGAGTCTTGCTTTAGCGCTCAAAAAAACTCGATAAATTCATTCAGGACTCGCTTCCATCATACATGATGCCCTTTGCATATGTCGTAGTTGAAAAACTGCCCACCCAGATGAAGGATACTGATCATAGATTGTTGAATAAGTTGGCATCAACGATTCATCGACCCATACTTTCTGAGCTTCGTCAAGGATTCAAAGAGGTTTGGTCGAAAAACTCAGCGAAACAAAATTTGACAACCGCGGAAAATATTCTTCAGGGTGCTTGGGCAAACATACTTGGAATCCCTTCAGAAAAGATTGATGTTGATGATAATTTTTTTCCGTCTCGGCGGTGACTCCGTCATGGCGATGAAGCTGGTTTCAAGTCTTCGTATGCAAGGTCATGGCCTGACAGTGGCTGATATCTTCCAAAATATGCGCCTTGGTGATGCTGCCAAAGTACTGAAGGTGGATCAAGTATCGACGAATAAGGCCCAGTCTTATAAACCATTTTCGACTTTGAACAATATAGAAGTAGAGCCATTCTTGTCCCAAGTCATCCGGCCGCAGCTTGCAGACCCAAATTGGTCTATTCGGGATGTATCTCCAGTTACAGACTCGCAAGCACTCGATATCAGAGGGACCGTCCAGTCACTCCGTACCTCCATACAATATACTATGTTATATTTTGACGAAAGCATTGATCGACAGAAACTTTTCCATGCCTGCAAAGAGCTTGTAAAGACGCACGAAATCTTGCGCACTGTTTTTATCAAGCACGAGTCGAATTTTTTCCAAGTTGTCATTGATGAGCTAGATACTCCTGATGTCATCACGCTACGAGCTGACAAGGATATTGAACGACACGCCGCCGAAATCTGCACCAAAGACATAGAGTCTAACTTTCAGCTGGGATCTTCTTTCCTTAAAATCCTACATGTTGAGGATGAAAATGGTAAAGAATGCCTTATTATAGGCTTATCCCACGCTTTGTATGATGGTGTCTCTTTACCTATGCTACTTCGAGATTTGGAAGTTCTCTACAAAGGAGAAAAAGTCGATGATTTTGAGCCTTTCTCATCATACATCGCACGAATTTCCGATAAGCGCACCCAAGAAACAGCGATTAATTATTGGCGCAATCTTCTTATTGGTTCATCATTATCAGTTCTGAGCGGGAAATCAGCAGAGCCTACAGATAAAGCAATCTTCCAAGCGAAACCAGTCGACATCTCTCATCGTCCCGAAGAAATTACCACGGCAAACTTGCTTACTGCTGCATGGGCATTAGTGCTCGTACGTCGTCTTCAAAAGCCAGATGTGACATTTGGCAGCATCACTTCTGGGCGAAATATTGACTTAGGCGGCGCGGAGAATGTTGTTGGCCCATGTTACCAATTCACACCAACCCGTGTCTCATTCCAATCTCGGTGGACAGCCATGGATCTCTTGAGGTTCGTTCAACAGCAGAGTGCCGAATCTGCGGCACATGATTTCCTTGGCTTCGACAAGATTTCCAAAGAGTGTACACAGTGGTCCGAATCAGACGCACAGTTCTTTGACTCTATTGTGCATCATCAAGACTGGGATGATTTTGATACCATGCCTTTTGCCGGCAGGGAATGTAAAGTGGATATTTTGAATCCGCATGGAGATGCGGCGACTCCTTTTAAGGCTGTCTCGTTTGTTAAAGAAGGGCAGGTACATGTAGGGGTCGTAGGAAGTGAAAGAGATGCAGCGTTTGTGGATACGACTCTTAATGAGTTGGTTTCCGCTATTCAGGAACTGGCTACTATTCGGTCAGAACTTTTGCTTGATGGTCAATTGTTTTAGATAGCAGTTATATTAGGTGGTGGTACTATCTTTATAAATAGATAAGTATATAACTTTTGTACATAGATGAACAAATATAGCGGGTACTGAAGAAGCAAATCCCCTCTCCTCCACCCTTTCCCCCTCCTAACTTAAAGAATACTTAATGTATCCCATAAAGCATCTAATACTGGCTATCAAAGGTAGCAAAAACCCACATCGTGGCTAAGACTAGAGTTCTATCAGGTAAGATTGATGTATAACAGGTCCAATTGTCAGATCTTATATTAGTGTTTGAATCGACTTGCGACTTGAACTGTGCTGTTGCAATCTCAATTATACCATCGACTTCTCAAATGCAATATTGCAAAATATCACAACCTTACAACTGTCACGTATATGGCACTGTATACAGACTCTCACTCTATTTTAACCTTTCGGTGGTCTCGTACTTGAACAATGATAGTCATTAGAACTAATAGCCACTTCATGAGTCTCGTGTATTCCCTTAAATTCAAGCAAGGATCCCCAGAAACTGTATATTCATAATTTCCAGCTTCAGTTCCGGTTTCTATTCGGAAATGGTACTCTTGTATTCTTGTACATCACCCCATTCACATGTAATAGCTTTCAACTTTTACATAACAAGTAAACGTAAGTACACGGGTCTCGAGTGGATCGTCATGTACTCCCTTGTACTACCTACTATACTGGGCTTGTTCTCCGTACGTAACCATGACTAGGAAGTTGCACGGCTAGACCCACTCTAACCAGTTCGGCAGTGGACCCCCTTCTCGCTAGTCAGTACCCACCTACTTCCCACCCACTTCCCAACCATTATCTAATCTGATGATCCGATAATCTGATAAAAATTTTAACCTGCGTGGCTAGTATGGGTATATCAATATTAAAGAACAAGTGGAATTCTTAACATCCACTGTAGAATTGCCAAGTAGGAAAAATGCATCTGCTTTCGAGCACCATGCCTTGTCTAGCCCCTGCAAGAGAAAAAAAAGAAAACTAATGGATGAAAAGCTTGACTAATGTTGTCGGTACAAGTACGAGTGCAGGTGGCATTTCAATCTCGCAATGGTAAATCTCAATTTGTTTAGACCGATGTCGGGCTAAGTTTCATAGCGGAAAGTATTATCATTGGCATTATCCATCGAGGAAACAAAACAAGTTCTATAATTGGTGGTTCGAAAGAGATGTATACATACTGATCGAAAGACCTCCTTCCTTCCAACTCAAGTAAACTACTTCAACATGGCCGAGAAATTTACCGCCTTTCCCCGCCTTCTTTTGGCTGGCAGTCCTTCGGCTATTGATAAAGGTACACTATTGCTGGGTTCGATATGTTCCATCGCAGCTGGTGTTCCCTTCCCACTGATTGGAGTCCTTTTTGGTCAGCTCCTTGACGATTTCAATGCAGCCACGTGCGCTGAGTCTGAGGGCTCCTCTGCGGACGAGGATCAAGGTGAAATCAATAGCAAGATCCTGATCATCGTGTATCTTGCTATTGCCCAGTTCGTTCTCATATATGTACATCTATCATGTTGGAGTCTTCACGGCGCGCGATTGGCGCAGAGACTGCGCGAACGTTATTTGCAAAACTTGCTTCGTCAGGAACCTTCGTATTTCGATGATTTACCCCCCGGAGAAGTCGCCTCGCGATTAAATACCGATATTCAAACTATTCGCTCTGGTACTTCGGAGAAAGTAGGCATAGTCCTCTCCAGTCTCTCCTTTTTCGTCACGGCCTATATTGTAGCCTTCATCAAAGACTGGAAGCTTGCGGCAATGTTACTTTCCTTGATTCCAGCCTACTTCCTGATGTCTTTTACTGGAACTTATTATATCGAGAAATACTCTGGTCTCATGTCGGATCATGCAGCAACCGCCGCCTCCATTGCTTCTGAGGCGCTTTCCAATATTGTTGTGGTGCAGGCTTTTGGTGGAAATACTCGATTGGAGAACAAATTCTCTACCGCACTTAAAGCTTCGAGGACTGAAGGCTTGAAGAAGGCGACGGCTATTGGTATACAATCTGGATTCTTGTACTTCATTGCCTATTCTGCAAATGGACTAGCATTTTGGCAAGGAAGTAAGAGTATTGCGAATTCAGTGCGTAACGAGTCTGGAGGAGTAACCGTAGGTGCTACGTTCACAGTAATCTTTATTCTAGTTGAAGGTCAGTTAGGCTTAGATATTCCTTGAGGAGTTACACTAACACCATAACAGCTACCCTGCTTTTGAGTCAAGTTGCACCGTTTCTCCATCTCTTTATAGCAGCCGTCGCCTCATACAAAAAGCTACGAACGGATATAGATCGACAACCATTGATTGATGGCACTACTGACTCAGGAATTCGACTTCCACAAGCAGAAGGTGGCTTTGAGTTTAAGGACGTTTCATTCACTTATCCTTCCAGACCTGAGATTACGGTTCTTGACAACATTAGTCTGTCTATTCCTGCCAACAAAAACACGGCCATTGTCGGACTCTCGGGGAGCGGAAAGTCAACTATTGCGGGCCTGGTCACAAGATTGTATGATCCTACCCATGGCCAAATTCTTTTCGATGGTCACGATATTCGTGAGGTCAATGCTCGTGACTTGAGAGGTTTCCTCAGTTTGGTGCAACAAGAACCCTCCCTCCTCGACCGTTCCCTCTTGGAAAATATCGCACATGGCTTAATTAATTCGAGCAATCCTAGCCACGCACATTTGAAGCCTGCACTCAATAGCTCCGGACTTTCAGACCTAGCAAGAGAAGTTAGGGATGGCAAAGACCTCATGATTACGGTACAGACACGGAGTCCAGAAATCATCGAAATCGTCACGTTGGTTCGAAAGGCTGCGGAGCTTGCTGATGCAGATTCTTTCATTACTGCCTTGCAGCATGGATATGGCACAACTGTGGGATCCAGTGGGAGATTGATTAGTGGCGGTCAGAAGCAACGAGTGGCCCTCGCCAGAGCCCTTGTTAAAGATCCTGCCGTGCTCATCTTAGATGAAGCAACGGCTTCTCTAGATTCACGAAGCGAACAGCGTATCCAGCAGGCTATCAACAAAATTGCTAGTGGTAGAACTATGATCACCATTGCTCATCGTTTGTCAACAATTACTACTGCGGATAATATTATCGTGATGCACAAAGGTCACATTGTGGAGCAGGGAAGCCATTCGGTACTGATGGCTAAGAACGGGGCATACGCCGACCTAGTTAAATTGCAAGGTCTCGGATCGTCATCTGGGAAGAATGAAAGAGCCAGCATTGATAGTATTAGTAAATCTGTTGCGACTTCATCAACAGACGTTGATATCGAGAAACGCAGCGTGATAAGCGTGCCTGGAGATGCTGAGAAAGTCAAATTCTCCGCCAAAGAAGAGACAGTCACCCATTCATCGGAAGAGGAACAAGAGCCTGAAACTCCATCTAAATCTTTATGGGCTCTAGTTAAAGGCTATGCCCCAGCATTGAGACCACATTTGCTTATGATATTTATCGCCCTTGTTGGCTCGACCGTTGTTGGTGGAGCTTTCTCTGGCGAAGCCGTCATCTTCGGAAATACAGTCGGAAGTCTGAATCCCTGCAAGAGCGCTGATAGTATTGATTCTCGAGGAAATTTCTACGGACTTCTGTTCTTCATTCTCGCGATTATCGAGTTCTTCGGAAATTTGGTCAGTTGGGCTGGATTTGGCTGGGTCTCTGAGAAAATAGTTTTTACAGTGAGAGTCTTATCATTTCGATCATTATTCGAACAAGACCTCCAGTGGCATCAATCTGAAGGCAGAACACCAGCCGTGCTTCTCTCATATATCACAAGGGATGGTAATGCTTTGGCTAGTTTGAGTGGTTCCGTCATTGGAACATTGTTCTCTATTACCGTTAACCTGATCGCAGCTATTATTTTGACTCATATCATTGCGTGGAAAATAGCGTTAGTCTGCTTGGCTTTAGTACCGCTTCTACTTGGGGCTGGCCTTATGGAACTTCGAGTACTTGGCCAATTTGAAGACCGACATGAAAATGCATACACTCAGTCGGTTGATATTGGTGTAGAGGCAATCACATCCATCAAGATCATTGCATCACTCTCGCTCGAAGAAGAGACACTAGCTACCTACCGAAGATCCCTGAAGGGACCTCGCACCGAAACGTTTAAAGTCAGTGTCCTAGCAAGTCTCTGGCAAGCAACAACCTACTTCCTTGGTAACCTTGTGAATGCGCTTGCATATTGGTGGGGTGCCAAACAGATTCTAGCAGGAACCTATACACAGACACAATTCCTGATTGTAGTCTTCTCCCTCCTTGTCAGTGCACTCCTCTGGAGTCAAATGTTCGCTCTCGCACCAGAACTTTCTAATGCTCGAGCGGCCATGGCGAGAATCCTGAGCCTGATCGAAATTGGATCGGACAAGATGCAAGGGCACGTGAGGGAGCTTCCATCCACCGACATCGAAGCGACAGCCGAAACCAAATCGCCTATTCCGTCTGATGGGCCAGCCTCCAGCGTACAGCTCCGCGATATCCATTTCTCATACCCCGCTCGACCAGATATACAAGTATTGAACGGCTTGAATATTGATATACAGCCCGGGAAGTTCTGTGCTCTTGTTGGTCCATCCGGTGCGGGTAAATCAACAATCATTTCATTAGTCGAGCGATTATACACACCACAATCCGGATCCATCGTCATTGACGGCGTCGACGTGACAAAACACCGCGATGTCGCCTTCCGGGATTCCATTGCATTGGTACCCCAAGAAAGTGTCCTCTTCGAAGGAAGCGTCGAGTTCAACATTGGATTTGGCGCCAGACCCGGGCACGAAGTAAGCATGGAAGAAATCATCGCCGCATGTAAACTCGCCAACATCCACGATACCATCGAAGCATTGCCCGATGGATACAAAACCCTTTGTGGAACAAACGGTAACCAATTCTCCGGAGGCCAAAAGCAACGATTGGCGATTGCTCGAGCACTTGTTCGAAAACCTAAGTTGTTGATTCTAGACGAATCCACCAGTGCTTTAGATGCGGAGTCGGAGAAGCTCTTGCAAGATGGACTCGAGAAGGCCGCAAGAGGAATCACGGTTATAGCTATTGCTCATCGTTTACATACGATTAGAAAGGCGGATGTTATTTTCTTGGTAGATGCAGGAAGATGTGTGGACCAGGGATCGCATGAGGAGTTACTAGAGCGATCCGAAAGTTATAGGGCGAATGTTATGCATCAAACGGTAGTATAGGATGCCTGCCGCGGGAGTAAAACTTGTATATACCATGTGTTTGTTTGTTTGTTTTGAATGTTTAGAATTTAATAATATTAGGCAGTATCGATTACTTAGACCCGATGTTTGTGATAGATGAAGAACCATCGATCTCGAGTTTTTGCCAAATTGCCGCACCAAGCATTGTCCAATGGTAGCTAGCGCTATAGTGAGGAAACAGGAGCATTTAAAGCAACGCAGTTTGCGTTTTTCTTTTCAGCGTTAACCTTCATCACTGCAAAGCAAGTTGATGGAAACCATATAGTATTTTCTCTGCAGGAAAGTACGGATTTGAGAGCGACACTTGATGCTTTTGTCGAGGTACTTTTTGAACACGGTTATCGCGGAAATCACATTTCGGCCGAACCATATTCTGATGTTCAATCTCATGGATACCCATTACGGGCTACACTTCACCAAATCGATTCAGAGATCTATTTCCTAATGTGGATATTCGGCGATGAAGATTCAATAATGGGTGTCTAGGCAGTGATGATCTATCAATATTGACATATTATTTAAATGGGTGGGAAGCTGACAATAACGGACAAGGGGTCTATATGGACTGCTACCAATCGGAATGCGTTCAAAGTAGGGGGGGCTCAGGTCATGACCTGACACTCGGGAAATGTCAGATTATCATGCGGAATAAGCGTTCTGTAAGGTAAAGAGTATTGATTATGGAAATGTATGTGAGTTCCGGATGGTATGGTGTATTTGTCTAATATTAATGGTTCGGTATACACTTATAAGACGGGACTGTATTGTTTAATATCGGTTCGGCAGCCACTGGGCGGGAATATATTGTTTAGGCAGCCTTGGATGAGACTTTTCTTATTTTTCTTTACTCGAAATAAGCATTTTAGGCCCTAGGGCTGAAATGAAAGGCGAAAAAGAAGCAGGAAAATAGGTGAGGACAAAAGTGGAAGTCACGCGAGACGTCAAAAAGAAGCAATCCTGTGTCGCAATGTACATACATTCCAGGCGTTGGCCTGTAGATCTACAGCGGGGGCTCACATTCCCTTGGGCTGGGCTGAGGAAAGCAAAGGACCTAGTATGTACATATGTACCACCCGAGGTTGACCGCTGACATGCAGAGCGGCTCCAGAGGTCCTCCTCACCAACAATGCAGAAAGCAAGTGAGACTGACGAAAATGAAAGCGAGAGCATAAAGTAGCCCGAGTCACTAACCATGGTTCACATGGGACCAAATGATAAGGCAAAGTCTCGAGTGCTTCGTCCTGCCCTACCATCAACCGATATATCGACATTGGCACCTTGCCTTTCCCGAGTTCTCGGATCTCGAGTAACAAGATCCGAAGTCCTGCTCCGAGATTGTGAGACGATCGGGAACTTTCAGCGGAGATATATCACACGTGATGAGTACGAGGAACTGGTGCATGAAGATGGAAGATGCATCGAGTACCTTGGTACGTATGGGTGTTCAATATGTAGATATGTGATTCCTAGAAGGTATGGAGGGATAGGTTGTAATGCTTTGCTTTGCTTTGTTTTGTTTTGTTTTGTTTTGTTTTGCTTTTCTTCGAATTGACTTGGAAGGGGAAGGGAAAAGGACAAGGAGAAGGAAAAGGAGGGGAAGCGAAAGCGAAGGAGAACGACGAAAAAGAGAAAAGAAAAAGAAAAAGAAAGGAAGAAATGTCTTTGAATCTTGTGAATCTTTGATTTTCCCCATCTTTTCTTCTTCCCTCCCTTCACCCCACACCGCTCCTTCCACACGGGTACTTACTTGCAGCTTTCTTCGAATTCCTCGACGCTTTCAAGCGCTTGGGAATGGAATTGATAATCCGAAATACTTTATATGACGAAAGGAAGCGACCGATTATTTTGATTTCATGCGGGAAACCGTTGGTAAGTCTCAAATCAGTATATTGGTACTAGATAGCATGTAGGTTAAGACCGGAAGATATATGAATCTATCAGTTTTCTTGTCATTGATCAATCAATACCAAGCCAAATTCCATGAAACCGCATGAATAAGATGAGTACTAGTACTTTCTGTAGCTGTAGTGAACAACTGCCTTTTACTTTACTTCTCAACCCACATTGCAATTGTTGTATGTAAGTATTCATAATATCTACCTCTTGATCTGAGACATAACAATGGATGACAATATGATTTATGATGAAAAGCATGCTTCGTGGCTGAGAATCAAAAAGCTTTTCCCCTTCTTGTCCAACCATCCATCCGCAAATTCTTGCAGATGACTTTCTTGAAGAAGCAGAAGAAAAAGAAGAGGAGAGCAAATGATCGGAGGTATTTCCTATCACAAATATCTACAACTGCGGAATCATTATGCAATGGTTCTCTTAATATGAGCAATCAACTCTTTCTCTTGACATTCTTGTCTCTTTCCAGGTTTTGGAGGATTAGAAGGGGAAAAGTTACGTTTCTAGCAAAGGTGCCTATAGGATGATAAGTTTTATTATGTACGAGGGCAACAATCCAACCATATCCTTTTCCTCCATCCATCCATCCTTTGGTGCAGTGGGTAATACGACAACAGGTGCTGCACGACACGTTCACAAGTGTGCAACTTTCTCCGAGAGCTGGGGCTGGGGTTGGGATTGCCGTCCCATTAATTTTTAATATTTTTTTTCCCCTCATATCACATCTCATTCAAGCTGCAGGCATTTGGGAAGCAGACTACTATAAAAGTGTTCATGAATTCATGCAGGAATTTCCGCATACGATTATGGTACATTTCGTGTACCTGCAACGCACGCCATCGGGGAAATGGGAAGATAGCAGCCTTTTATTTCTTTTCATGGGGCGGGGGGAGAGAGCGCGCAGATGGCGAAGAATGCACGGAAGAAAGACAATAGAATTCACCGCAATTAGGTGGTGTGTATATGTGTGTGTGTGTGTGTGTATTGGACTCGAGGGCTGGCCTCCCTCATACGGTATACGTACGGTAGCTTATGAGTGAGACATGCGATAGGTTCATAGAGAGACCGATACCTGCACTGACAAGCTGAACAGACTTTCGATAAATGCACCAAAGGTAGAATGTCAAAAATCCTTAATTCTCTTTCGTTGATTACCATATTCCTCCGGTCGGGTGGTGCGGACAACAGTAGGCAGGGTTGGTAGTTCATGATCCAATACACATTCGGACCCCATATTCATAAGTCTGATGTCGAAAACCATACAGGAGTAAGATTTTAGACGAGAGTGAGAGAGGAGGGGAGAAGGAGGGAGGCGAATAAACCTTCTTGATCTTGAATATGTGTTATCATGTGTGAATAGGGGTTTTATTCACCTTCTTGTATTGACGGGATTCATCATATCCATGGATGCCTTTCTTTTTCGCATTCGATTAATTTGAATTTATTGCCAATCCTTTCTAATTATTTCAAGCCATCATCGACCGTTGACCGTCCGTCGAGGATCAACGATCAATGATCAACCATCAACCATCAACCATCAACCATCAACCATCAACCATCAACCATCAACCATCAACCATCAACCATCAACCATCAAACCATCAATCATCAATCACCATTCACCATTCACCAATCACCATTCACCAATTCACCATTCACCATCACCATTCACCATTCACCATTCACCATCTCGCATATCTCTTTATACATCATCTGCCGTAACAGCAGTTGACCAGTTCCCGTTCAGACTGTCATGCATTTGGTAAGGTTATTGACTCCAGACAAAGCAATGGTTATCATTGGATTGTAATACTTTTGCATTGACTCTGACGTACAGAGACAGGGACAGAGACAGAGACAGATCGCAATATTGAATATATTCTCCCGCTCCGAGTGATATTAAAGTGTCCATGGAAGGGCTCTTTTGTATTACTTCTTAGCTACCTAGGTAGGTACATAGGTATTCTAATATCCCCTGAGGACTATACGGCTTCTCTTTCCTTTGATCATTTTGAAACCGCGAGATTATATATATATATATATATATATGATACTTATTTTCTCAATATATAACTCGAACGATTTCAAAGACATAATTAGATATTATTATTAATATAAATCAAGTAATAATATTATATTGATTGTGTACCTAGGTAATAACAAATTAATAAGAACACTTGGTTATATTATGATGCTATAATAATGCTATAATAATGCTATAATAATGCTATAATATATTATAATACTATAGGTAATACTATTATAATACTAATAAAATAAAACTTCCCTTTGCCATTCATTCTCCCCACGCTTTACTAATATTTTACGACTCAGTCTCCTCTTCTTCTTCTTGTTGGCATTATTATTATTGTTAGAAAGTGTAGGCCACTGCTGGGTGTACTTTCTTGCTTACTCATTCAATCGTGAAGAATTGATTATAACCAATCAAATACTCGCTCTCCAATTAATTCTAGCCAATCACTTATTTACTTTATCACCCACCACCTTAATAAGAATATCGGAAAAATAATCATTTATTAGATAAACCCCCACTATGCAATCTATCTTACCCATTCATTATCCATCCATACATCATTCAAATCTACGTACATCCATCCATCCATCCATCCATCCATCCATCCATCCATCCATCCATCCATCCATCCATCCATCCATCCATCCATCCATCCATCCATCCATCCATCCATCCATCCATCCATCCATACATACCAATCTACATCAATCAACACCTGCATCTGCCATCCCATCTCTTTCCTACCTATCTATTCCAATACCGGTATCGTCCTTTCCAATTATGGATTCATCCCGCCTAAAACTGCGTCTCGAATACCATTAAACAATTTCTTACCTTCCTACCTGCCTACCTAACTACAACAACCCCCAATTCAACGAACGAAACGCCACCACATCCCGCCTTGTTAAACTCTACGCCCAATCTTCCTATTCAATCCAATCCAATCCCATCCATCAGTTACAGCACAGCACAGCACATACACACACCAATTCGGCAGGCCGAGGCCGCCCATGCTCGTAACACTAAATCGCACATCCTATCGCGCATCTTGTCTTGCACAGCTTTGAGGATCCTAAATCTATCATCCCCATTCAACCGTTACCCTAATCTGCTACAATTACCTCTTCTAGCTTGTGCTCAGTTTCTCACGCCATTCACAATAACCTCTTACCCCGACACAAGAACAAAGAAGAAGAAGAAAAAAAGGTTCCCTGCGAGACCTTTCTGTCTATGAATTCAAATCCTGTGGAGAGACCAAGTAAGCAGAGACGACAACGGCGCAATGATTTCAACTCCACTAACCCCTCCTTACGAAGATCCGGCAGATCATATCGAGAATGATTCATCCAATGGGCGTACCTTAATAGGTCAACCAAACACTTCCTATACAAACCAACCTTTTGCGCTTGCAACACCGACAACTCCCAGTATGATTTTCAGCGATCCTAACGAAGTATATATGTCCGGAAGCCGTTCCATTTCCGAGGATTTGATGGAAGAGTCTGATCAGGATATGTCTGATGGAGGAGCGCCTTTATCACTTAGTATAGAAGAATCTAACTCTGTAATGGAGACGCTAGATGATGAAATTATGGGTCTGGACGATATGATAGGGCTACATTATGATTCACACTCCCAATCTGCAACCAGTCCATTCTACACATACGGCTTATCGGATGGGCCAAATCCTCTATCGGAACCGGGAGCCATTTCATACCTGCCTGTCAGCCATACACCTATGCTCGAATCCATCAATACCACCGATTTACCAGCTGTAATGTCAGAGGTTTCACAACAACTGCAGGATATTCAGGATGGACAGGAGCATGGAGATTTTGAGTTGGCTCAAGATGAACATCATGATTTGTTTATAAATCATAATCAGAGTATAACACCCCTTGATTCTTTGAATTTCTTTGAAAATTTCCTTGCCCAACCTTCCAATTCCCAAGAACTTTCTTTTGACCCAGCTTCCACTGTAGCCAAATTAGAGATGTGGACAAATACCACACCTATAGAAGCTGAGTCTATGTCAAATACTCAATATTTCTCTTCGTTAGGCATGGTCTGGGGGGGGGGTGATCAGGAATCTGAAGCTGACCAATCCGAAGTTGAATTTCAGATCAACATGAGTTTCGTCAACTTCCTTGGTGAGTGGACAACGTCTCTCGCTCGCAGAAATCCAAGCCAGCCAAGAGTAAGAGCTCCTTTACAAGCTGCTACCGCTAGTCACTGTCTCGCCAGTAATCTTGAGCCTTTGCGGAGGTGCGACCTTCAGGGAGAGGAATGCGATATCCAGAGGATTAATTGGAAAGACCTGGGTGTAACACGACTGCAAGCCAGACAAAGGCGCCGGGTAACCTATAAAAACTATACCAATCTCATCTACCCCAACCGTCCACAGCTTCATGTAAGTTTACTCATACATGGCTTAGTTGCTATACTAATGAAAACAGCCTCGGCAGTTGCATGGTATAAGACTTGCAAATGAAGATAATTACTTTAGATTTCGTCGGATGGATTTTCAGCATGAAGTTGTGATCCGACACTTTCAATTGCGTAACTTGATCACCTGCCCTTCACAGAGTTGTGTTATATATGCCGGTAGAACGCAGATCATGTATTATAACCCTACCATAGGATCCGCTCCTAGTGTGTGTTGATGCCTCTTGGCAATTCAAGGTCGCAGTTATTTCATTCTGGCCAAAATGAGTATCGGATCTCTACTCTAACTAGCAGTCATGATATTGTTGTTGCAGGTGCGTTCGAGGGACAATACGCCTTGATCAATACCAGGGCTCAAAAAGGCACGAAACACATCGAGGGTACAATCACAGAGCACCCAAATGATATATAACCAACCATGCTCAAATCCATCTTTCAAGGTCTTCATCACCCTTGGTTACGTTTGCTTCAAAACGACGCGGGCATTAGAACTCTTGATGTTACAACTAATAAGTTTATTTCGGAACACATGTATGACTATGCTATGAACTGCACAGCTGTATCTCCCGATCGGCGCCTACGTGTACTAGTCGGCGATACTCGTAAAGTAATGATTTGCAATTCCGACACCGGGGAGCTTTTACAAGAGCTTGATGGTCATCTTGATTATGGTTTTGCCTGCGACTGGTCTGATGATGGGTGGACGGTAGCGACTGGAAACCAAGACATGCAGGTGAAGATTTGGGATGCTCGATATTGGAACCGCCCTGTAACAAGTATTGCTGCCGATATGGCCGGTGTCAGGAGACTCAAGTTTTCTCCTTTGGGTTCTGGCAGGCCGGTTTTGGTTGCAGCGGAACCAGCAGATTATGTCAATATCATAAATGCTGAGACCTTTGACAGCAAACAGACTCTCAGCTTCTTTGGAGAGATTGGAGGCTTTGACTTTACCAATGATGGTCAAGAGTTGATGGTTGCAAACTGTGACTCCTCGAGGGGCGGAATTTTCGAATTTGAGCGCTGCGACTTTGCCACCGAAGGTTTGTGTGGGAAGGACGAGCAGATCAGATATATGTTGGCTGGAAAGAAGCGAGATTATTGTCTTAGCAGTATGGGCGAAGATCTAATGGAGGAATCGCCAGATCTTCGAGGGACTACGAAACGCCGAGAGCGAAGAGCAGCACTTTTGACGGATTTAGGATTGTTTTAAACCGTGCTTCGTCACATTGCCCAACATGCTGGGAAAATTTCGGAAGACATGTTGGATCTGATTGAGGCAACATCTCAGTTAACCCTACTTGACCCTACTTTGATTCTCCTTTTTATTGGCATTTTGGTCTCACTATTTCTGCATTATTTGGAGTTAATCATTCATCATCATTTTTGGTGGTTTGGCATGTGGAATGGATAAATGGCATATTGGGAGGGAATACTTAGGCATGGAAGGAAAATACCACTTGGGAAGGAATGATTTTACTATGTGAGTACTTCAGGTTCTAGTATTGTATTAGGGTGCCCAATATCGGCTACAATATGAGTTCTCAAGTTAGCGATGGAGTCTGGGTGCGGGCACCTTTTTTACTATTTTCTCATTTTCCATTTTGCGTGGAGCCAGGGAGAGAGAACTATATATATTCATTGTGTATCCCAGAAACCTACTGGAGAATCTTGGCTGTATTGATACTTGTTCTAGCAATGGAGCAGGTACTGGCCCCGATTCAACTTTTCGTTTCAGATCATTCATTCATACATATGATAGCGCATTCTCTACTTTGATAGAGCATGCCTTTGGCTTTATTGTAAGAATGTGGTAGCATGAATGGATAGGGGGGGAGGAACGTATAGGGCTTATATTTTTGTCTATACCTTACTTGATTTTGCCCAGTAGAATCTCATTAGGCAACTGTTCAGGGAACCCGGGTGGGAAGCCCGAGGTTGAAATTGGGGTTGAATCTGAGACGGTGAGCACCAGCTTATGGCTCGTGCAAATTATGGATGAAGTAGACGAAAAGGGAAATATTGAGGGCTCTTTGGTATGTGTCGGGAAATGGATCATGTGACTTTTGGGCTGCTGTACGAATAATACGTCTAACCGTATTAGGCGTACTAGCACCTCGAGGACGTCTATAAAGTCGTCCTCCATTCCATAGATTACATAGAAAATAACAACGATGATTATTACAACAAGAGATTTAAGTACTTACACTTTAACTGACCAAGTTAATACCAACAGTATGGAATGATGGAATGGTATATAGCAATTTCATGCATGAATACACAAAAGTTATTGTGAACCTCACTTTCTTCGCTGCCCGGTTGTCTACGATGGCCAATATATGCATACATACGTATGCAAATGTAAGTCTTCTGCCTGCATATATCTTCATCGTAATATCCTATCCCCATCCCCATCTGTCTCCGTGCATCATCCTTTTCGGCTCCCCCTTTCGACTCCCCACTTACCTACCTACCTACCTATATCAAGCAAATGTCAAATCAAATCAAATCACTCCACCACCCAAAAGAACAACGCACGCACGAAGTAAATACTCACAAGTGACATTAAAAACAATACAATAAATAAATATTAAGTTGCGCTCCATACGATCTCTTCCTACATAAAGTAGACCGCGTACCCATGAACGTGTGTGTGTATACGTTGCAACGCCCACCAAAGAAATGCAGCGTGCTGCCAGCAAGCAAGCAAGCAAAGTACTACCAAGTTAATAAGAAAGAAACTACGCCGTCCCTTGTCATCCCTATCATCCTGAATTTAGCGTCGGATATTCCAATCCAGCTTCCAACCATGAAATGCATGCAAAACTATATACGCTCGACAAACATTAAATTCAAAGACCAAAAGGTCCAACATGAAACCCGCCCCATCAACTATCCGCGTAATCATCATATTGATGTTGCTGCCAACGGTGGTTGTCCTTACCCAGTGAGACGTTGGAGTTAACCCAACTTGAATTACTTCTTAGTATTCTCTCTTTCTCGAACTCCTTCCATCGCTTCATTGTAATCTTTGAACTATCAAATTCTCCCTCGTATTCAATTCCTGCTTTCTTGGTCTTCTCACCCGCAGTCTTACGAGTGTCACCCCAGGAGAAATCGTCAAATTTCCAGAACGCATACGTAGGAAGTAGGAAATTCCAGATGGGTAGGGAAACGAGATAGATCAACATCCAGAGAACGTAGACCCAACGATGAGCTGTTATCACGATCAAAACACCCGGTAGACCAAGGATCAATGCTAAAAGGACTAGCGGAATGATTTGAACTGGGCGACGAACGATTGAAATGATGACTGGAGAGTCATTAGTGAAACTCTACAGTGTTATATAAGGACGATTTACTTACCGACGTAGAAGGTAAAAGCGATAGCGGCTGGAAGAACCAAAGTACTGACAAGATCGATAAAGACAACAAATTGCATACTGAAGCAGAATGTACCGCAAAGATCTCTAACCAAAACTAACTCCATCAAATTGTGGATAGTACTGTTGATCCATCTACGTCTTTGCGACATGAGAACCCACAAGGAGTCTGGTACTTGAGTTTTACAGACAGCTTGCGGAACAAACACTTGTTTACGCTTGGGGAAAGTTCGAAGCATGAGCGTTGAAAGGTATCGATCTTCTCCCAACAGTAACAAGTTCTTCTTATGTAGCGTGTCTACCACGTTGTCTGAGTAATGTTCAACAACATCAGGATTGGCCAAAATAGGAACCCAGTAGTTACCACCCTTTGGAGCTTTGATTCTGTACATGGAGAAACAACCAGGAAGACAAGTAACACCACCAAAGATTGACTCGAAGGATTTGACAGAGTGATGAGAAATGAAGTACTCGAAAACTTGAATCGCGGATGTGAAGCTGGCACGTTTGTTTGCAATCTTTGTCTCTCCACAGAGTCCCATGATTTCAGGATCCTTTACCATTGCTGATACCATATGTGTCAAACTGTCTGGGAATACTTTTGTATCTGCGTCAACCATGAGAACGACCTCATACATATCCGGAAATATACCACTGATTTGGTAGAATCCATTGAAAATTTCGAACTCAAGTTCGGTCATGCGTTCATCAAACATTACTTTCTGCAAGAAAGACATCAAGATGATTTGACTATCTCGTTTTCCTCTGTTTCCAGGTTTGCGATGCGTAGCTTCGTCCGGAGTACCACACTTTACAATGCACACCATCGGGACGCGAAGTTGCCTGTTGACATTAATAGTACTATCAGCACCATAGTCATAGAATCCGGCGTAAACCTTGGCCATGTTATGCCTCTTTGATCCTCTTTCTACAGCCACGTAAGAGAACGCCCGGTACTTCGTCCGGAGGAATCACAAAGTCCTTCATCATACCAAGAACAACCTCTGGTGTTGACCTTGGTTCACCTTCACCCTTAATAATACCGTCACAAATAACGAGGATAGTTTTGTGACTGTTTGGATAATCTGTTGTAGCGATAGAGTCGAGAGTAGTACGGATACCAAGTTCACCTTCAGAATAAGCGGTCACAAGAAGAATTGCATGGGCCAAAGGGAATCCATATGGCTCCCACTCTTTCGGTGGCTGGGGAACTACAAGTTCGGAAATGAAGCTTGCAGGGCCGTGTCCATCTAAGTCATTTGTAATGTCTGTTCGTAAGAGGCTGTTCCGGCTGCTATCTTGATTTCGGAACATAGGATTTGGAGGAATCAACTGAGCCGTAGAGTTTTGGCTTGCCATGGTTGTTGGTTGAGGACGTCCAACACGAGATGATCTATCAGCAGCGGCATAAGGATTTGAAAAACGAGATGTCGTTGGCAAGAAAACACTGGCTCGTTTACTTGTCCTGTCAGATCCTGATCCCGCCGCAGAGCTACCAATATCACCAGCCATTCTTGGAGGGGCTCGGTAAATATCATCGGACCACTCCTCGATTTGTTGCTGGCGCTTCTTGGGGTCGGAGGATTGAGATGTTTTTGAAGCTGCGTATTTTGAAGCAATAAACCACTGGAATATCAAAGCCAAGACGAACTTGACGAGAACGATGGAGAGAATAAATACCAAGGATACATAAAGCACTACTTTGGAAGCGATACACCCAACAGTCTCGGTATCAACACTTCCTACTTTGATAATCTGCTCGAAACATTGCGCAATTTTCTTGTCTTCTGACGATTGGAATGAGTGAGTAGCATCCCGACCGCGTACCGCTGCGTTGGCCGCGGATGAAGTATCCGCAAGGGCGTTGAACCTGGAGGGGACACTGACTTGAGTGGTATTGAACCACTTTAAGAGGTCCAGATCAAGAACGTTGCCAGAATACACCATGAGATTTCTCGAGGAATTTTTGATGTCGTCCCAGGTAAAGTAGACATCTCCAGCATTACGGAGATCGTAGAATGAAGTGCGAGCTTCTGCTTGCAGATGGCATGCATATCCAAAATAGGGGCCAACAGTCTCGTTTGGGGAGCTTGAGCCATCTTGGTTGAAAGCATGACAAGGAAAGTACCATGCAAGATCTTTATCAGAATTGGTTGGAACATCCGATCCATCAGCTAGAGTAATCAGACCTTTACATTTGCCATTGACGTTCTGGAACAAGAAACTTCCGTCCATACCCCGTACTTTTGTGGCAGGTCATACAGGACGTTTGATCCAGATGCAATCCCCGTTGCAGCAGGATGAGATGATTTCGATAGATCATACGCGCGACCATGAAAGATCATATATCCAGAATCCACATGGTTGACTTGCAATCTTAAACCTCCACCATTGCCACATACCGCTGCCGTGAACCCAAAAGTCAAGAATCCGACGCAGGCCATGATACAGAGAATGATACTGATCAAGCCCATTTTTTCTCTCCAAGCTCTTTGTTGTGCCTTGGACTGGAAGCCAAAACACTTGAGAACAAAACCTGGACACCAAAAGGTTATGATGGCGCAATAAACATTCCAGAGACTAGGCGGCTTCACGGTGTCCAGGGCCTTTTGTCTTGCTTTCTCCTCTGGAGACATCTTTTGCACTCTTTCTCTCCTCAGTTTGTTGCCCCCTCGAGATTTCGAGGCAAATCCAGCCTTTTCGTTCGAGGTGAGATCATCTGGTCCAGCTCCATGACCGCGCGTAGGTCGTTTCACGGGAGGTGTGATATCAGATTCCGCATCGCCTGATGTTCGAAGCCCAGATGTCTCCGTATTTGCAGCATCCGCCTCTATATCTTCCATTAAGGAATCGTTGCCAGTGGTTGAAGGTTGAGTATCCATGTTGGCGGCATGTTGGCGATAATGGTAGTTGGGATGATTTTCATCGATTCTATGACGTTCTGGACGGATAAGACTTCGCTTTCTCGACATGCCAGTCGCAGGCATATTAGTTCGCGTTGGCGAGATAGGTTCACGAGACATCGTTGGAGTGAGTGGAGATGATGCTGTATCACCAAAGGAGGATTTAGAAGGATGACTCTCATGTGTAGGGGAAGCTGCGGGTAGGGTGTAGTAAGTAATCTCTTCATCTTGAGCTCGTGCGCGCCGCGAATTATTTCGATAAATATGAGATCTATGTGATTCACTATAATCAGGCCGCCTAGGAGGAGACATGATTCTATTCTTGTGAGATTGTCAGTTTTTAACAATGAATCAATGAATCAATGAATCAATGAATCAATGAATCAATGAATCAATGAATCAATGAGATTCAAATGAATACCCCAACCTCAATCACCTCGGCGCCTCTATCTCCCAGTAAAAGTGATTAGAAGGAATGAACCAGTGGTGATCAAATTCCCAAGGAGAAATTAGATGACCGATAACAATGATTTTTCTTGGTAAAGGCTTTCAAACGAGGTGATTCATTATGAGGGGCAATCATGAAGAAAGTCTAGAGTGAATGAAGAATATGGGGAAGCGTACATTGATGGCGGTCAACCAAATAATGATCAAAGTTGTGTTTTGTTTGTAAGAAGGTTTGTGATATTATCCCTGTTTAAGGTTGAGTTGGTTCCTTGGTCGACGAGAATCAAGACGAAGTGGCGCCGTTACAGAAGAAGTCTATGCACCAACCACCGCCAATACTGATTTATCGATTATGCTTTGGAAAAATAGCGAATGTATATGTAGGAAGGTTTTTGGATTGAAAAGTTAGAGGGGTAGAGGTATTTTGGTTTGTTTCCGAGAGATAGACTTTGGGGAGGAGGGAGGTCTGGAATATCACAATGTACGGAGTATTGACTTTAATAATTCTCGATGGCGCAAGGGAGGAAATGGATGAGTGAGGGAGTGAGTGAGTAAGTGTGTGAGAGAGAGAGAGAGAGAGTGAGTGTATGTATGTATGTATGTATTTCTGGTAAGAGCGTATTTCCCACTACCTATTTGTGAGTACTTAGGTAGATCTAGATGGTTGGTATACAATAACAATAACAATAATAATAACAAGAGTAATAATATACAACAATCAATCAATCAATCAATAATCTTGAATACGAAGAATTTCGCCTCCAGCCCCTTCTTTTTTAAACGAGTGGAGAGTGGTAAGTAAAGGTTTTGCAAATAAGAAAAGGTCCGTGAAAACAATAAAAACTAATACAGGAACAGTACTGCACTGTAGAGAGAGATGGAGAAATAGAGAGACGGACAGATCGATAGATTGATGAATAGAGAATAGAATGACGGAGTGGATAAACCTCAGTAGAGATGTTGGAGTAACAAGAAACAAACGAATGAATGAATGGTTTTGTTTCTCCCTTGATCTTCATAAAAGTAATTGTGATTATGAAAGATTATTAATTGGGTACATAGGTATGTTGGTAGGTAGATATATATATGTAGAGAGAGAGAGTATTGTTGAGTGAGGTTCATATATAAAACAAGAAAGAAAAGAAGGAGAAAACATTATGATACATACATACATACCTACTGACTGATTGTATGTACTGAGTATGATATGCTCACCGGGGATAAATGGATAAATATAACAAGACTTGAATTCACAACAAATATTTCAAATATTCCAATAGGATGATAGTAGATAATTGGACATCCACCCATTCATTCATTCATTCATCCACGGTTGCTAAGGGAGACGGGATCGATCATACCAATAGCTTATTCTTATCCTTTGTAAGCATACTTCGTATATAGTATACTCTCTGTACAGTAGAGTGTTATATTTCCTGTACATGTATTTACCCGTAAAGCTATCTAACAGCCAACAAAAGCAGATGTAAAGTTTAAAAATCCCTTTTCCTTTTACGATACAGTTCATCACCAGTAGATCTATGTAAATCTTCCATTCTTGGCCGCGAGAGTGTAATCCTCTTGACACTTTCTCAACACAAACCTTCCTTGTACCATTTTGCATTCCCACCTCCATTCCACCATGTATGATGTTGTGCTCGTTTCCCTCTTTCGAATCTCTACATCTTCGGATGTATTACCCATCGTAAGATTTATATCTGTATTTGAACTTGCATTTGTATTCTGCCGATGATGCAAGATGGATTAATTCATCACGAGATAGGTATCCAACAGATTTTCTGCCTTTATAGTTTTTCCCGTACGGATTAATAATTGGAATGCAGGTCTTTTTTTAGGCACGAGGTACACTCCACCTTGAGAGTCAAAAGACAGGGGAAAATACGAGGAAGGTTACGCCAACCGATGCTATGCCACCAATAATGCCATGCGTAGGAAATCCCACCTTTTCACTAACTTGGGTTCATGAATCGTCGGTCTACTGTACGGAGTACATAAGTAGGTACTTGTTATTGTGGTGTTACGATATTTAGGTTGGGTATCGATCGAATAGACTATAAATGCAATGCAAAACTCGTATCAAAAAGGTTTAAGTAGGCAAGTGATGTAGGCAATGCAGGTAATGTAGGTAATGTATATAAGTATAAGTCAGAGATGGAAAAATAACACAAAACGTATTTCCTATCTATGATTTGTTTCCAATGGCTTTTCGCATGATTCGGTCTAATTAGAATTGAATAGATCTCAAATCATGTCATGCCTGTCTGTCATATCATGAAAGGGGTACAACTATTACTCCTGTCGGTTACGCAAGTATTTAACCGATAGACCCTTGATTAGCTTTTCAACGTTACTGTAACTGTCCAGGTCTTGACGAAGGGGAGGGATTCTCCGCATTCAATATCCATGTCATTGTCTTGGAGTGATCGCCACAAAATCGGGAGCGGAAAGGTTAAAATACTGATTTACATTATCATAGTTTCTTAGGATTATTAGCCGTTGTATCATTACTGTCTATCTTCATCTTCATCTTGAATATCAACCTCCTCCTCATCATCATCATCGTCATCGTCATCATCAATCCTCCTTACTGAAGCAGTCACGGTCAAACATTGTCATATCATACTGCCACTACTATCTTTTCTATCGAGTTTAATGTTGCAAGATACTAAATTAGTCCTATCTAGCCTCCCTTTCTCAGCGATCATAATGGTCTCTCACTAGGTAGTACTTGAACCAGAATAACTACAAACGACATCTTTTGAGTAGTGACACTTTGGCCTTTCGTACTCGTTTCTCCTAGAATCCAACTACGCCCTACCTACCTATTTTCCACGATTCTGTGGGCCTACATTCCTTAAATTCGTAACTCAGCCTCATTATATGCTGATTATTATAGCTGATCTCAGCGCTTGTGGACTTGGTACTGTCGACTTAGGCACAATTCAGGTACAATGACCGAGGACGCAGGCGGCGTGCCAGTAAGGAAAATAAGTATTGGCTCGTTCAAATCGTCTTGTTTGAGGTTTCAATATCCGAAAGAGAATGCGGCGTAAAAGGAGACGAGATGGCTGGCAATGAAGCTATATGAGCTTCCCGAAAAATCTCACCTTGGTAGACAGCTAAGATTCCTAAGAATGATGTATTAAAATAGTATTGCATCGATTTGGGTACTTGCAATTGATTGATACTTGTTAGTAAACAATCTAGATGTATGCATGCTACAATGATTCTAGAATTCACCATACAGACGCCATTACACACAATGACATTCATTCATAATGGGGAAAAAAAAAGATTCAAATACACAAATCAATACAAAACCATTATATCGAAACATGTGTTTCGCAATATACCATCTTAGCTTAGCTTAGCTTAGCTTAGTTTACCTTGCTTCCTTACCTAGTAAGTCCCAACATACACTACACACAGTAGTGGAAGAAGGATGAACAATCCAGTCCTACATCCAGTAAAACCATCTTGCATCAACATCCATAACCAATCGCGCGTTTCTATCTCGTGCATGATTTTCCACTTTTCATATCGATAACAATACGGAGTACGTACATACATACAGTCAAGTCGGTTCGACATCATACAGACACTACAGAACACTAGGTATGAAGTATACTACAAAACTTCAACTCCAAGCGACGGGGAGGATCTTGAGGAAAACTGGAACCGAAATACGATGCGATGCATGTGATGCAGTGAACTAATTTCTTATCTTGCTTGTAGGATCAATGTCGATAGTATCCATCGTTGTAATGGATTTGCGTATATGTAGGGGGGGGGTGATTGTTTGTTTGTCTGTTTGTTTGTGCTGTGCTGATGTAAAGATATATATATATATATATATGTATACATCTATCAAAAAAGAAGAAGAAAAGGAGGTATAGTGATTAGATAGTTAGGAAACACTAGTAGTTTTAACTTGTACAGAGTACATAATTAACGCATTGGAACACAAGACATCCCCAGATCTTTCAAACCGCCATCAACCATTGTGTTGGGTACAGTTGGTGGGTGGGTAGGTTAGGTAACATTAACGAGATGCAACACGAACCGGCGAAATGTTACTATGACTTTCTTTCTCTCTCTCTCTCTCTCTCTCTCTCTCTCTCTCTCTCTCTCTCTTTCTTTCGTTCTTTCGTTCTTTCTTTCTTTCTTTCTTTCTTTCTTTCTTTCTTTCTTTCTTTCTTTCTTTCTTTCTTTCTTTCTTTTCTTTCTTCTTCTTCCTTCCTTCCTTCCTTCCTTCTTTCCTTCCTTCCTTCCTTCCTTCCTTGCCTTCTTGCCTCCTTGCTTCCTTTTTACTGCTCTTGGATTGTCATTAGCATTTACCGGATGGATGGATGGATGCATGGGATTTGGATTGAAAGGATGATTTCCCCGCAGCTGGAATTTCCTCATTTTAAACGCTTGAATTAACGTCTTTTTATTTGTTTATTTATTCACATCTAATCTAATAACAATTACCATTTTAGGCATTTATCTATTCATTCATTCATTCATTCATATTGTTTATATCTAATAATACTTAGTAGTTATTCTTTCGAGGTTTTGTTCATTCATTCATTTCCAGGTTATTTATTTATTTATTTATTTATTTATTTATTTATTTATTTATATTATTTATTTATTTATTTATTTATTTATTTATTTATTTATTTATTTATTTATTTATTTATTTATTTATTTTTTTATTTATTTATTTATTTATTTATTTATTTATTTATTTATTTATTTATTTATTTTATTTATTTATTTATTTATTTATTTATTTTTTATTTATTTATTTATTTATTTATTTATTTATTTCATTTATTTATTCATTTATTTATTCATTATTTATTTATTTATTTATTTATTTATTTATTTATTATTTATTATTTATTTATTTATTTATTTATTTATTTATTTATTTATTATTTATTTATTTATTTATTTATTTATTTCATTTATTCATTTATTCATTTATTCATTTATTCATTCATTCATTCATTTATTCATTTATTCATTCATTCATTTATGTATTTATTCATCCATCCATTCATTCATTCATTCATTTATATAATAGTAATAATGACAATAATAATAATAATTCTTTCAAGCATTTACTTCGTATACATCCATAGAAATTCGTACCGTCGTTAAATACAATACAATAATAATACTACACTCCATATTGATTAGTATTTTCTGTTTTGATCAATTATCGCACCAGACGGGTTCAAGCATCACAACACGCACTTAAACTTTTTGGTAAGTGAACTTTTAGTCAAACCCAATTTATATGCAAGCAAGGGTTCATCGAGAATTTTATGGAGATCCAAGTATCTAGTCATTGCCTAGCTACTCCGTATGCCAATACAGTACGACCATATCGTCCGTCCACTTGCAAGACAAGCTCCAATGATGAGAAAGGAGGGAGGGTTGACGTCTTGTTGTTCAGAGAGAGAGAGAGAGAGAGAGAGAGAGAGAGTGTGTGTGTGTGTGTGTGAAAGAGAGACCGGGCAATATGGGAAGAGAGAGTTTGTGTATGAGGGAGTTTTTAATTCTGACGTGCGTGCGACAACAGCATTCCTGCAATATCTTCATTCCTTCCATCGCGCGAACCTTTTAAGTCAATAACAACTACAACTACAACATCATCAACATCAACATCAACATCAACATCAACATCAACATCAGCATCAACAACATCAACAACAACCAATCAATAATCGACGACAGAGCCATCTAAATTTCCCATTCTATCTCGATCTTATTGTCAACAAAAACCTTCTTATGAGAACATTCTTGAATGACCAGTGGAGTAAAAGTACTTGACCCATCAGTCGCACTTGCCTGCACATCACCCCACCCAAAAAATACCACCCCACTACTGTACTGTCCTGTCCTGTCCTTTACCCTTACTGCCGGAGGCATAATCAATTCCAGGGTCGCAGCAGGGGTAGATTTCTGAAATATTATTGTTCGCAGTTGCACCCGTTTTGATGCTCCGAAAACCAACAAGAATAGGGTTACCGCCACGGATACATTCTTTCTTTGTGTTCAATCAGATTTCATTTGGAATTTGAGGGAAGATTGGAAATTTTGATCATTTTCTCCAACGGCCAGAGAAGATATCACCGGTAAGATCCTACTACATTGTACAGTCACATAATTTCCTCCTTGGAGATCTATGACACCATTTCCCCCAATACTGATTCACATTTCCATAGATCAAACTAGTCGTTTTGTAACGCCTCCGATCTACCACCACACTCGTTTGCCTTCCTTCTCAGGAATAAACGATTGCACAAGTCTTTAAGGAACACATTCGCAGACAAAAGTCCTCAGTCTCGCATTTCTCCACAATTCTCTCTTCCTATCTCGGCAAATGCAAATAAATCTCAGCACCACGGCGCAACTTGATCACCGGGGGAAGCACGGAAATATTTCAAAGAGAATCATCTGAGCACATCCAGTGGAGTCTGGGTGGAGTTGTGTCAAACTGTGGGCAGTGCGGAATTTGACCATGCCAATCCAGGTTGCAACCCCCCTGGTCCAGACGGGCCGCAGAAGAGCTTCCTCTAAAGGGTCGCCTGCCGGATATTTTGACGGAGAAGATTTGAAAAGAAAACAACACTGCGCGAAAATCGCGAAAATCAGTACACACCATCATCCTCCAGCTGGAAGAATACAAGGATCACCAATGACTCCAACCAAACTCAATATACAGCGACAGTCTCGTCAGTCGCAGATCGAGAGCGAAGACTCGACTGTCTGGAAATCACATAAGTCGCACGAACATGATCATTCTCAGCAGTCATCAGTGTTCTTACCAATGACTGCCGAAATTCCATACCGTACTCCGCCACCACCGCCAATAACCAATATAGAACCTTCGCAAGAAGCGAGAACTGAGAACATCTGGGGAATCGTCTTCGGGATCAAGAACTTCATCTCAGAATTCGTCGGCCTATCCGACCCGGTTTGGAAATGGAATCCCCGAGCGACTTGATGAAAATGAGGCGGATGCAGATGAGCAGTCAGTTCCTCAACTACAATATTATCATCAGACTTCGATGACTCCGAATCATCGAGCCTCTATGCCCATCGGCCCAAGTTCGAATGATTTCGCAGATGCAGGTGCCTTGGTAAATCGCCACTTGACCCCTAATTCCACATATGGCAGACGTTCTTCGAATAATTCAAGTCAAAGACCATTGTCTGCATACTCTGACCTTGGTGGCAGAAATCGTTCACCCGTCAATGGCCCAAACTCACCTACTTGGAATGGGCGTGCGGGGTCCGCTAACTCGGGGAGGTCTGGTGATAGGCCAATGTCGTATATTGATCTCGCCAATATGCCCTACACGAGGCAACATGCACCAGGTCCGATTTCACTCGACAATTCACAACTGAGAACGGTAGTAGGCTCAAATGCGTCGTTACTGAGTGCACAAAAGACACTAGAGATGTACCGGCAAAACGCCAAGAAATCGAGCAGTTCGGAGATACAATATTCGTTTGCCATATTTTTTAATACAAGCAGCTCAAGAGGCCGGCCTAAACGTAGAGGATGACACACCGCGCAAAGCTAGTCCGAAGCCTGGTCGTAGTAGCCCTTACATTGAAAATGAACCCGCCACTCCACAGAACCTACTGCGCGAAGCGAAGAGTATTCTACAAAAGTTGGCCGATCGAGGATATCCATTTGCACAATATTATCTAGCTGACGGCTATTCTTCGGGTCTCTTTAGTAAAGGAAAACCGGATCACCATACAGCCTTCCCATTATTTGTTTCGGCGAGCAAACACGGCCATGCTGAGTCTGGTTATCGGGCCGCCTTGTGTTATGAATTTGGGTGGGGATGTAGGATCGACGCCGCCAAAGCCGTGCAATTTTACCGAGCAGCGGCAGCTAAAAATCATCCCGGAGCCATGACTCGTCTTGGCCGAGCCTGTCTTTCGGGTGATCTTGGTTTCGATAGAGATACAAGGAGGGACTTAAATGGCTCAAACGAGCTACCGAATCGGCTGATACCCAATATAATGCAGCACCATATCATCTTGGCTTATTATACGAGACTGGCTATGGAGAAGATCTTTTTAAAGACGAAGGTTATGCAGCTGAGCTTTTCACTCAAGCAGCCGAATTGGGGAATGCTGATGCTTCATTTAAACTGGGCGATGCATACGAGCATGGGAAGCTTTCATGTCCTCGAGATCCAGCTTTAAGTGTTCATTTCTACAATGGGGCAGCGGAGGCCGGTAACCCCCATGCAATGATGGCGTTGTGTGCTTGGTATTTGGTCGGTGCCGAACCTGTACTTGAAAAAGATGAGAATGAGGCATACGAATGGGCACGACGGGCAGCTGAAATGAGTATGTTTCCTACATTATTCATCTATGAATCTCTAATTAATCATATTACAGATCTTACTAAAGCAGAGTATGCTCTGGCGTATTTCACCGAGATGGGTATTGGATGCCGACGCGATCCGCTTGAAGCTAACGTTTTGTACGTAAAAGCTGCTGAGTCCGGCGATGAACGAGCGAAACATCGACTTGCCAAAATTCGAGCAGCTGCATCAGGGGGTACACCTATGGAAGTTGCACCACCAAGAAATCCTGCCAAAATCAAGAAAGGAGCTTCGGCAGTCGACAAGCCGGGGAAGGATGAAAAAGAGTGTGTGGTCATGTGAATGACGGTTCAAAAAAAATTCATTCCTAGGAGAGGAGGAGAGCATAGAGCTTTTCTACTACGCCAATTAGTTTCAACGTCTAATAATTATTCGAATAACAGCTTGGGATCTATCTCAAGTTATATGGCTCCGCCTTTGGATCATAGGGAGAAGAGGACTTGTTGGCATTGAGGGCTGCTATGGACGTCATTATGGGAGCAATTCATCTGTGAACTCGAGGTGCAGTATGCATCTTGCAGGACACCATTGAATGAATTGAGCAAGGGAGGGTTTTTTTCGCGTTTGAAACGTTGCATGCGAGGCGTTTTTTTTTTCAATACAATGAGCGGCGTCATTTCTTTAATTTTTCATCATGTTTGAAGGAGAGTAGGAGTTTGTTTCTTCCTATAGCGTTGATGGTCTTTGCATTTGGGTGGGGAGAGGCCATATTTTTGAGAGGAGCATTTGTAGTTCTTTTAGAAAATGGGGATAGAGGCAGTAAGTGGGGGAATACCTGCTAAGAAGCAAATATATGTGCGAGGGAAAATGATAGGGGGTTTAGTGTACGATTGGTATAACTAGTTAAGCGAATTGGTTGTGGATGAAATGAGACGGAGTGAATGGAGTGAAATGGGTTAATTTGGGTTGGGCATGAATGGATGGATCAATGGACAAATGGACGAATGATTGAATGGGAAAAGATAGTGATAGTTTAATGCCACTCGAATATAATGAAGCCAAATGATTGATGTAATTTATGATTTGTTTTTGGATTTTTTATTCACGGAATAGATATACGATATTTTTCGATACATATCTATGCTGTGTTTCGAATAGAGGCTTTTTGTTTTGTTTTGTTCTTTTTTTGTTGTTTTTTTGTTTTTGGTTTTGGCTTTTGGTTTTCATTTGTTTTTGTATTTAGAGATTTACTTTGTCTCTTTAATACGTTTTGTTCCCCTTCTTCTTATTGTGTGTGTATGTAGCATATTGGATATCGTATAGTAGGTAAATATATAACATCAAACATCGACATCAAACATTAAAAAAGTAAATAGATATCATGTCATATTATATATATCGTTTACCGAGAATCAAAATCAAAAAAAGCGTCTCGATTATATTACTTTTGTTATTGTTATTGTATTGATATTATAGAAGTTCGGCCGAGAGGGGGGAAGGGGATGGGGAGGGGGGGTTTTTTTTTGAAAAAAAAAAGAAGAAAAAAGATTAGATGTTGGGTTTCGGGTTTAGATATTGGATATTGGATATTAGGTATGCGGAGTTTGATGGTAGGGAGTTGGGGAATGGGTGGATGGATGTACTTTTTTTCATGCGTTTACTTTGTAGACCTGGAGAGGAGAGGAGAAAATTGGAGTTTTGGAGATGGTTGATTGGTTGGTTGACAAGTAGTGATTGTAAAGAGAGGAATGTGAGATGAGTTGAGGTGAGAATGAGAGGGTAAAAAAGAACAGTCAGTTATTTTATTCCGAGATGGAGTTTCAGTATATCTCTCATATTTGATAATTAGAATATATGATTTTTTTCAAAATATCTAAGGGTCATATGCGTAGTGCAAAACTAGCAAATCTAACATTACATTGAACATCTAATGAGCAAACCTAAAATCCAACCTTGAGCTACCAGTCTCTTTGGCGTTTCTTTTGTAGTCCCGCTGTTCTTCAGGAGTCATGGCACTCCAGATCTTTTCTCTCTGTCTATTTCTCGTCACGTAATAGACCTTGGTGAGTAAAAATACGACAATACTGGCGATGTTGATGATGACCAATTGTGTATTTCCCCGATGATAGAGCGGTTTATCATCAGCTCTGTAAATGAAATTTCCGCAGATGTTTCCAAGTTGGACTGCCATGTTGTACAGAGCCGAGGATACCGATCGAGTGCCTACGTTGTTGGCATTTTTGGAGGTCCATCCTACAAGAATGGCATGACAGTAGGGGTAGGAGAGGAGGACTGTGACGAGCGCGTATGTGTCCCAAGCTTTGATCCCTGCGCCAGGCCAGAAGCGAAGCGCAATGACACATGGAAGGGTCCATATAGGTTGTAACATGGAAACGAGAGTTCTTTCGTTGGTGCGTTCAGAGAGTTGTGTGATGAGAAGTAAAGTAATAATGTGGAAGACTGAATAAGGAATTGTCAATAAATTGGTGTTGAAGGTGCTGAAACCCAAGCCTTTCAATGTGAGGGTGATGTAAGAAGTAGGAGGTTGTTGGGGATATATGCAATCAAGCCGATAGCGTATAAGGGCCAGAGATCGTAGTCTTTGGCTGCATTCCAAAGTCTCTTCAGTGTGATAGCTTCTCGATTGTGCATATCGCCTTTTGAAGGATCGTCTCGAAGAACTCGATTAACAACAATTGATATCTCACGATCAGTAAACCAGCCGTTGGGTCTAAACCATGCCTTTGTTTGTACCGCAGATGCTGGCATCATAAAGAACGAAGCAAGGCCTACGAGCAAGGTTATCAATCCCTCGATTAGGAAAAGCCAACGCCAACCTGCCCAACCTGCTACACCTCTGAGATGGAGCAAAGCAAAAGCGAGAATTGATGTAATAATAGTAGTCCCAGAAAGTGCAGTCCAAAAGAAGCTAAGTCGAATTGGAAGTTCTTTAGATGTATAAAAGTATGATAACCATAATACAATATCTGGGATGAACCCGCCCTATTGATCGGTGAGCTTCGACTTTCAAACACAAATTTGACGATGGCACCTACCTCAAGCATGCCCAGTATACTTCTTGTAGCATAAAACCCAGGTCTACCTTTGATCGCGCATTGAGACATCGCAACTACCGACCAAAAGAGTTATTTGCATTGGAATCCATCTATCGGGTCCAATCTTTTTAGAGATCAATTGCGAAGGTAGTTCAGCAAGTAAGAACGAGATGAGAAATATTTGGTTTCCAGTATTATAATCTATTTAAACATTAGTTCCCCATAATGTCTCGCTGAAGGAGATTGTGGCCAAAATACCATTTGTAGACAAGCCTAGATCGTTCAACAAATTATCCGAGACTGCCTGTACCAAATTACCACGGTCGACCTGTAGGCCGAAGAACATTATACACACTAGATCGATATTAGAAATTATCCGAAAGGCTCGAGATCCCAACTTACAGCCCAGAGACAAACTCGCCAGTCTAACCGTCGAACCAGCCGGCGCTCTTCTTCCTCACTCCAACTGAAATCCGGATCAAAAACGTGTCGACATTCGTATTGTGATTTCTCATAGACTTCAATCCAGTGCTCTCTGGCATCGGGGTCGAGGAAAGGATTTTTTAGCGAAGGCTGATCCATCTTCATCTGAGTCTGATGTATTAGAGACAAAAGTGGCATTTTTGGCTGGAACTGGATCTCCAAATGTTGTTACCTCCTCGTACGGGAGGGTGTCTGGTTTGCGCGAGGCATTGTTTTCAGATTCCAGCTTGTCTTCGGGAATCTTAGACATCTTGGATAGGAAGTGAGCCTGCTGTGTCCTGTGGTCCGTATCGAGACGTAGGAAGCCCGATATTTAAAGGATATGTTGATTTAGAGACATACTTATACTGGGATATCATCTCTATCATGATTGGTGCGAAAGGTAGAAGGTGCTGTAAATATGCGGGACCGCCGAAGGTGGGCACCTACAGTAGAGGGAGATCCACAAGAAATCACACAATAACCGTTGAGGTATTTCGGAGCATTATTGCAACCAAAATCTCGTGGCGAAGACGATATGACGGATGGTATTATCCATGGTCTTGGGTCGAGACTGCATCTTTAGATCGCTAGAGTTTCCTTAAGATTAAGAAAAGAAAGTCGTGAAAAGCCATAGAGTTTTCATATATTGACGCCATACAACCCTATGGCATGCTTCTGGATAACGCATAAATCAACTTCATATAATGAATCTTTTACTTGTAAACACATACTGCACTGCATAGATATTGAGAAGGGGAAAATTCGACGACGCCACAAAAGAGCAAATGTCGGAGCATGCTCCAAAGTAATCGTGGATACCCTTGAGAAGAAGATTCCACTTTCACTAATCTGATGAGACCATCTCTAGCGCACTTGTCGCCATCCTCAATCATTACATAGCTTTACCCATCTACTGACTAAAGTAGCGTATGGATCGGTAAGATTCAGGTTACATTGGCCGCAGTGGTGAAATCCTTATCAGGACATAGGTACATAATAGTTGATCCGCATGGGAAGAGCTGCAAAATATTGAGAATCAATGTAATAGAACGATCTGTCGGGTGCAAGTACTGCATACAATGCCTGTAAAGATATATGTTGTCATTTGTCCCCGGACTTTCGTGATTGATTCGCGATCAATTGAAATTTCAGAAAATTCAAACAGTAAAAAGTTGCAAGGTTATGGATGAGTGCATGAAAGTTCTCTCTGTGATCTGTGGTGTAAGCGGTATGAGAGATGTTATACCAGAGACTTAGCCTTTGAACAATCCTCACCCACAGCCATCCTCATCGTCTTCGAATCTTCTGTAAGGATACGTTGATTCAATGTTGCAGTAAAGTTTTGGATGGGAGTGGGGAATCTTAACCCCTCATATGGTCACGTGACTCTGAAGCACGGCCATCGATTACCGCGATTATCTTCTCAATAACTTGAACACTTTCGAGTTGAAGAAAGTACAATGTGCCGGCAGAATAAAACATGTTGCCTTTTGTGACTTCAAAATCATAGAAAAACCTTCAAGCCATGGCTTCGATACTCAATCTTATATCGTTCTACGAATATTAGCGAGTAGATAAAAAATGAGTCATTCACCGATCCTTGTGCATTTTCAATATCAAGCTTCAGGCCAACCACAACAGGCAGCTTTTCGTCAGATCTCAGGTTACAACACGCCATATCAAATCATATCATGTTATAATTCCTTAGTATCTCGCAACTATTTACATCAAATTCCTAACGCTTCTCGTCTTGATTTGCTCTCGGGGTCTAAGAATGGCTTCTCCCAACGCTAACTGCTCTGACACCATACCTTTCACCCTGACCTTCGAGATCATCTGTGGCGGTATGGAAAACCGAACGGTTATCCCAGATAGCTATATTTGTCAGTAGTAGCACGGAAATTCTCATGGCTGATGGATAAACTTACCCAAGTCATTCTGATTCTTCCACTTGAATCGCACCTGCAAATCGTGGTTGTCCAGCAACAATCGTTTAAACCATTTCAACAATGCTTGACTCTCCAATTGGGTAACATCGTTGATGTGGCTGACATGGCCTCCAACAGGGAAGACTGATTTCCATCCAGTAACTGGATTAGTTCTGATTACTGGATGCACAGCTTTCAATTCCTTTCCAATATTTTCAGGTGCTCCTCTAGGTTTATCGTACAGTTCGAAACCTCCTTTCTCGGCAGCTTCAATAAAACCAGGCTGGTGGAATGTTACTGTGAGGCTTTCGAGGAATTTCTGATATGGTTCTGAGATACGGTCATAAATTTCGTATCCGCTGGCCCACAGTGTGTCACCTCCAGTCTTTGGTAGTACCTCTAACTTTAAACTAGAATAATCAGATGGCTTAGGCTCAAACGCAATATCTGAGTGCCATTTAGATGAGTTCTGAAGACCGTTGGCACGATCAAATCTGGTCTTGTTGTAGATTTTCTTATTGAGCACCGAATCGATGGTACTGATCTCTGGGTCCGTCACACGATATCCCTCTCTCTCTGGGTTAAGTACTGGGTGAATATGGAGACCTGATGTAGCTGGTTTTCCGGAAAGCAGACCAATGCGCTGGATGAGCTCTTTTTGTAAGTCAGGGGTGAGATCATCTTGTGAGCGGAAGAATACCACACCACGTTGAGATACTGGATTCTCATCAGTCTACATAGACTCGTGGAATCATCAGGTTCAATAGGAAACTTACTGGTAAGGGCAAGCTCACGCAGGAGCTCATCAGAATTGGGAGCTTGTAACCATTCTACCAGATTGACATTTGAAAACTCGCGGCCAATGACGGGAGTAACGTCGAAAGACCCAAATTGGTCTAAAGCGCCGGTACTTTTCACCCACTTTTCCTGGGAGGTGACATCTGGCTTGACGTTGCCTTTGCAGCGTTGAGCTCTGGCACTTCAGCCGTGACTGATTGGGCGTCTGTTGCGGAAGGAGCCATGATTTATTGATTGTAGACTTTGCGTTGTTCTTGGTTCTTGATAAAGGGGATGAAGAATTAACGTCGAGGTTCTCAGACACAGGGAACTGGAGATCATGATGTTCTTACAGAAAGGTTTCGTTCAGTCTATGTATTCGTTTTTGGATATGCGGGGTCAGCTTCAATCTCGACTGCTATCTTATAAAAGCATCAATTCCTACTACCGGAAAGGACGGCACACATGGCGAGATACACTAGATGATGACGAGATATGAGGTTGGCATCTCGGTCGTCAGGTACGAATTCAAAGTTGGGACTGTATCGGTAATGCAAGACTACCGGCTAATCCCAGGCTCCCTATTATTGCAGGGCATTGTGACGCTCGAATGATGATAAATATGATCCAGAGAGTGGGTTGCCAGATAAGAACGCGGGGAAGTATTACTGATTATTTTAGATAATGCTCGTAAGATTTTCCCGTGAGGTCTATTCTGCGATGATGAGCCTAAATTGCGTCATACTAGAAAGCACATGATTGGATGCTTGGCATCAAGAAAGTCGAGCACCACACTTCAATTAATATCATGAAAGCATGAGGTTTCTATGTCAATGCTGAGTAATCAATAAGCCATGTGTAACCTTGTATTGACACCGGTTAGACAAAATTTCGAGTTGTTTGATTAACAGGGTTCTAAATTGGTTACAAAAATAGCCCTGATTGGATGATTCGACTGTAAACTCATTTAACCTCTCAACTAATTATTAGACCGTTCGTGTATTATAATTAGCTCCGCAATACCTACATTGTACGTTATTATTATTGCTATCATCAAGTCCATGGCCTCATCAACCCATTTCTCAGGTAGATAAAATAACGAATTCCGCTAGTCTACCGGCCCCTTTTCGCTTACATATAGGGGTAGATCGGTCGATCTACTGACATTACTGTACAACAGCGAGAGGAGAAGACAAAAAGGCCTTATACTCCACTGATCAAATGAAACAAGATATCATGCAAGGCGAAACTAGAAATGCCGCCTAGAGTAACTGAGAAGGATGCGTTCTTGCCGGATTTTGGAACCGCCTAGTTCTAAGCTCTGTATGTTAAATGATTTTGGTATGGTTTCGCCATCCAAGCGTTGTTGGAGGTGTCAAACAAAACGAGAAGGAGACTAATGAACAAGGAATTTTAGTGGAAGACGTCGAGAATTCCACACATGGGCCGGAATGAGAACGACAACCGACTGGAAGACAAGATGTATCTATTTCCATTTGTATCTCACTTTTCTATAGTGATGCCCATATATGCATGTATGCGCATGAATCAAAACCTAAAACACCTGTTCTCCTGCCAACTAATCCGTTTTTTGGGGATATCTAAACGCCGGTCCCGTTGTACCAAACCGAAACAAGCCATGCACTGCCCATCCATTCCTACACCGTTTTATACAAAGATCATTATACCGCCTAGTAAGAGGAGATTCTTTGTATCCTTTCATCTAGACCGTGAATCCATCCATTTATAAACCATCCAACCACGAACTCAAGCAACATTTCCTGCCATACCCATAAATATTGCCTGAATTGCCATTGAAATCGACCAAAACCCTACCTTTTTCAATCGACGCAGACGTGCCTGACCATCTACCACATCTTTCGCAAATGCTTCGTAAGTCTCAGCAGACAAATCATCCATTAGTCCGCTGTCGAAGATGGTCCAACTACCATCAAAGTCGCTAGCACGTTTTACAATTCGACAGTTTATGGGGATGAATGTTTTCTTCGCATTAATATAGGCGACGATGGGGCGAATAAGTGCTTGATTGATGTATGATAAGTCACGGGTGAAAAGAGGCACAGCAGCTTTCACGTCATTGAGGTGGATGCGGAGATCCATGACAATATAGCGTTTGTTGTCGTCGTGGGAGAGTTCATCGGCTGAAGAAGCGTGCTCGGCTGGTGTGTCCAACTCCTCGGTTCGTGGACTACTTTCAAGAATATGTAGGTAACGATTTGAAGTCACAGCTTCTTCCATGCGGTCGTAAAAATCAGAGACCACCTTGGCAATACTGTCATCCGTTTCAGCAGGTAGCATAACATCGGCAACGATATCGACATTCCCTTCATGAATCCAGCCAAATGGTCCTTCGACGCCTCGATTTAAGTGATCAATTTTGAGACCATCTATACGAAGGCGACTTTGCTTCTTCCAAGGGGTTGACCCGTAATTTTCAGAAGAGTCGAGAGAGTGTGTGCCAGCAAACCCGTGGAGTTGTCGAGGATGAATTGTGAAAAGAGATCCATCAAAAGCCCCGGACATATTGCTTGCCGAAAGGAAATCGTAAAATAGCCACTGCTTCCGTAGCTGAGGAAGATCGCACGAGAAAATGCTGACAGAGAATGGTCGAAAACCGTTAGGTTGATGCACGGTAACCAAAAGATCCTCCAATTTGAAAGAGTCAATCTCGAAATCACCAGGGTTGTGCTCGTGCCGGAATGATTTCGGATCGACATATTCGTCGCCCCAATGTACTGAAGTTCTATCAATTACACCTCGGACGCCCTTCACTTCTACATCTCTAAGAAGTCCTTTGCCATTCCACCACTTGACAAATGATAGAGTGACATTCACTGTATCAAGAGTGACATCAAATTGGGTATAGTTTGTATCCTCCTCCTCCTCTTTCTTGCCTTCTATCTCCACTTGCCGTTGGGAGGCAGCAGCTGCTGCTGCGCTCAGTGATGATCCCTTGCTAACCTTACTTTTCCCCTGCCCTGGTCTTCTCGAAACAAACACATTCCGAAATGTAATTACTCCATCCTTCCATCGCGGCACAATAGCAGATTCGAAAACGACCTTAATACCTGCCGAGTGTGTGAGGTAATCACCGACCCATCTTGCCAATGTTTCTAATTTCTGATTAGTCAACGGATACATTTCATTTGCTCTCTAGTCTTACCTTGAGCGACAACTGTATTTATAGACAGGATGATGAGAGAGAAGAAAGTTGTGGTTCCGATGAAGATCCAGGCAATGTTTCCCAGAACAAACCACGAAACAAAAGCACTCCAATCATCTACATTCCATGGCCGTCCGCCTCTAATCGTAAACCACTTGAATCGAACTTTCAGCCGAGACCAAAACCCTGTCGCTGCAGCGAGTAATTCTTCTCGTGTAGGCCTATGCGGCATCTTTGGCATGTGAGGAAGGTGGTACTTGCTCGAGGAGGAGTGTGGGATATCGGAATCCGTGACAGTTTCCTTTGATGGCGGGGTACTGATAATCTGTGAAGGTTTGTGGGTCTCTTGAGGTATCCTCCGATCATTTTGTAAGCTTGATGCAGAGCTTTTATTTCTTCTCGCATAACCCCGCTCTCTTCGCCGATTGCTTGAGTGTATCTCGCGCCGCCATATATGTTGGAAGTTTGAGTGAAAGGGCCGTCTTAGTGGTGATGACGATGTTGAGTATAAAGTTTTCTCCACTGGGGTTGTACATGATGCTATCGAGGGAGCTGCAGATGAACCTGAGCTCAGATCAAGGAAGAAGACCCCGCCATAAGCAAAACCCTTTCGAACTCGAGTCTCTGGGGACAAGTTATTAAAAGCCCTGACTTTGGATTGCGAAAAGGTACGATGAGTAGTATTTGGAAAAATCGGATTAGCTACAAACGGTCGTATGGGTATAGGCTCTTTGCATCTCTTTGTCGCAACGAATAAGCTTGCATGATCCCATAGTTGGGACCATAACCTGGGTTTTATGTTCATCGACATAACCTCGAGCTCATCCTGAAGGATTGTAAGACTGTTGAAGTCGTGAAAATAGCTTGAAATATCTTGGAATAAAAACAGAAATGAAGGCACGCGAGGGATGAATGATGATGGGCTTTTTCCGGATGTGCCTTTTTGGAATTTTTGGAACTAATGAAGACGCTAGTGATCTTATCAGTAAATTCTATCGCATCCTTTCCCCACCAAATATTTTTTTCCAATTTGTTTGGCCGACATCACGAACATTAATAAATTCGACACTCAGAAAAAATATCTCTTCAAAATTTCCAAAACATTGGTTCTCTATACAATATCAAATTTGACGATACAAAATGCCTGCACCGACAGCTTTATTGCGAAGACCGGAAGAGCTTGCTGAAGGTACAAATGCGCCAGTACCAAATCAAAGTAATTCAATTCATGACGCCGCCACTGCATTATAAGAACAGTAGCTAATTCCAATCCAGACCAAGACGATGAGTTTCTATTAGATGTACCGGAAGCTACCTCTGCGGAATTGGATACCATCTTGCCTCCAGCCGGTGACGATAGCGAAATGCACATTGATGAAGAAGGACGACCTCGGTTTGCACCAGCCAAGAATATTGTACGATTCCCAATCTATACTGCTACTATGAGCAAATACGCACTCAATTCTAACAAAATAACAGGACCCAGTGACTCGAGTAGAAACCCGCAAAGTTCCCATTCCTCCACACCGCATGACCCCTCTCAAAGCCGCCTGGCCCAAGATCTATCCTCCTCTTGTCGAGCATCTCAAACTCCAAGTCCGCATGAACATCAAAAACAAAGCTGTTGAACTCCGTACCTCCAAACATACTACCGATACCGGGTCTCTACAAAAGGGTGAAGACTTCGTAAAGGCTTTTTCGCTGGGCTTCGACGTTGATGATGCTATTGCATTATTGCGACTTGACGACCTTTATATCCAAACATTCGAAATCAAGGATGTCAAGACTTTGCAAGGTGAGCACTTGGGAAGAGCTATTGGTCGTATCGCTGGAAAGGATGGAAAAACCAAATTCGCAATTGAGAATGCAAGCCGGACAAGAGTGGTTCTTGCAGACAGTAAAATTCATATTCTTGGAGGCTTTAAGAATATTCACATCGCGAGAGAGGCAATTGTCAGTCTGATTTTGGGAAGTCCACCTGGAAAGGTGTATGGTAATTTGAGAACTGTGGCGAGTAGAATGAAGGAGAGATTTTAAAGGTTGGGCTACATCGGCTAGATTTACGACAGGAAATGCAATTGCTGGGCGTTGTGGAGTTGGGAGGGAATATAAGGGGAAAAGCACGACTTTTGGAATTAATGAATGCATTTTATGTTCCCATTAGAGCTTATGTGGACAGAGAGGCCATCTTCAAATTTCACGAAATCTCAGAGCATAGTTAAATCTTTTTTTTGCCTCTATGAAGTGCATTGGCGCACTCTCAGGCAAGCGAGCATGTGAATCTCTAGGTACTAGGAGGTAGGTATTCATAGAGTTCCTAGCTAACAAAATTTACTTCCATCGATCTGGCTACTGTCCCATACATATATTAGAGTATCCTAATTTATCTATCATAGAAAGAAAAACAATATCCATCGCCAGTATCTCGTCAATATTCCATGCACATCCAAACAATGGTACAACCAACCCTCTATTCTTCAAAATCATTACGGATATACAAGATTGACTCGCCCTGAAGAATATAAAACTTTATGTGTTTGGTGTCAGTGATTATGAGTATGAGAACTCCCAATATCTCCCTCCCTAGATGACACTGAGCCAAGTTCCATAACCTAGATGTATACACACCACACACACATACACACACACACACACATATATATAAGTAAGTAATGCTTGGCTAGTTTGGTGTTCTATCTCCTATGGTGACAAATGGTATCTTCATCATGGAGATCACCAGATGGATGAATCACTTGAGTTGCACCTAGGTATTTTCGAATGCATTAGGGTTTGAACCATTTCTCAACCGTGATCAAGATTGACTTGAACCTCCACCTTGGCTGAGCGAGTTTAAATATGGCATGGCACTTCACTCCTTCGCGATACCTTCTGCACGCTTTCCCATGTTTTTGTGGAGCATATTCGCCTTAAAGGCTCTTCATGGATATCTATGCAGGATCCCAATACAGGGATTCGAAGGTATGTATCACATCAAAACATCAATCATACCTTCGTAATGCAAAGTAAGATGAGTTTTATATATCTATCGCTTCTAATTCGTAATTACCATCACTGCCGTGCTAATCCTATTATATATAGTTATATCGAATCATGTATTTCAAGTTCTTGAGGGAGAGTCTTCAAACCAATAATGAGGGCTGATACTTGATTGATGGCTTTCAATGTCGTCCATCCTATGACGTTTCAATTGGAGTGAGTTGTAGGAAAGGGAAAGAGAGGGAGAAGAGAGAGGGGAGATGGAGGGAGAGGGGCAGCGAAAAGGGGGGAGGGAGAGCAAAACAGAGTAAGCAGTCTCAAGAGGCAAGTAACAATACCTACTACATTTTATACCATCGCACAGCAACATAATAGACGAAAGAGGATGAATGGATGCCGTTGTAGCCTTTGAAAAGTAAATACTAACATTCCATATACCTACTTACCAACCTCTCTACCAATAACAATCTTTTGAACTCTAATTTGTCTTGAGCTGCATAAAGAAAAGACAGTAAGTATCGTTTATCGTTTATCGTTTATCCTTCTCACCCTTCACCCTTTACCCTTCACCGGTGTTGATCAGGTTTTCCCCCGAGATATATTTAAAGGAGGTCCCTCGAGTCGTCTTATTGTTGAAAAGTAACATACGAGTAAAATACCGCTTCCGAATAGCCCGTTGCCCGGACCAGGAAAAAACATGCCCCTGTTGAAGCGTCTCCTTGTCATTTGTTTTTGTCTCTGTATCTTGATCTTCACTATACCTTATCTATCGTGCACCAATATCGAAGTTATTACATTACGCAGTACCCCAATGACTAAAGGGTTTTAATAAGTTTCTTCGACCGAAGTCTGTCAATAATCTGGCACATCTCAAGGGGACCTCTATTTACAAACAAATAAGCTTTGATTCGTCAACACGACGCGCCGCTCGCCGCTCGCCGTGACTCGTAGAGTTTGGATGTCCCGCCTAAGGGCCTCTTCTATACACACAGCAGACGGAGTGGCGAAAGGTGACTGGTATGCAGGCAGCAAGGCTCAAGGCTGAATCGCAGGGCCGGAAAGCTAAGGTAGGCATTACTCAAGAGTGTTAGGTTGGCGTAAGGAGAAGGGCTTCTTGGGAACTGGATGTGAGGGGCTAATATATTCGAGTCACAGCTTGCCAATTCATATCATGAGTTACTGGAGTACGTATTTCCTGGATGAATAATGTTGAACAATACTGACAATGAGTTCTGTGCAGAGAGTTCTCGTCGAAAGACCTACGGTCCGTAGGTAATTACACTTTGGGGAGATTAATTGGGAAGGGGTCCTTCGGAAAGGTCTATTTGGCTTCGCACAAACTTCTACATAACTCTAAAGTACGTGCCAAAGACAGTTTTCAGGTTTCGCAGAATATCAGCTAACATGGCGGTCTACCATAGGTTGTACTTAAGTCTGCCAACAAGGACGATTCGAATCTGGCCCGCGAAATACATCATCACCGACAATTCTTACATCCTCATATTGCTCGCTTATACGAAGTAATCGTCACCGAAAACTTGGTATGGCTTGTTTTGGAGTACTGTCCTGGTAAGTGGCATATATAGGTGTAAGTAAGCTGGGCTAATAATGGTGCAGGCGACGAACTCTACAATTATCTCCTCAAGAATGGGCCATTACCGGTGGAAAAGGTTCAAAAGATTTTCACTCAATTGGTTGGTGCCGTTGCATATGTTCATAATTCGTCCTGCGTTCACCGAGACTTAAAGCTTGAGAATATCCTTCTAGACAAGCATGAGAATGTTAAGCTTGTAGATTTTGGGTTCACTCGCGAGTATGAGGGTAAGGCGAGTTATCTGCAGACTTTCTGTGGCACAATATGTTACAGTGCTCCTGAAATGCTGAAGGGAGAAAAGTATGCCGGAGAAAAGGTTGATGTTTGGAGTCTAGGCGTCATTCTATACGCCTTGCTATGCGGAGAGTTACCATTCGACGACGATGATGATGCCGTTACACGAACTAGGATCTTGACCACGGAACCAAAATGGCCGGAGCACCTTCCAGCTGACGCGCGAAATCTATTGGGCATTCTACTGTCGAAGAGACCCTTGATACGACCTGCCTTGTCGGATATTCTCACTCACCCTTTTCTTGCCGAGCATGCGCCACAACAGCAAGCCATATTAAAACTACAGAGAGCGGCGCCATTTACCACAGCATTAGAGAAGGAGACCTTGGAGCGTATGAGAAGTGCGGGTGTAGATATTGATCAGGTCATTGAAAATGTGTTGGCTCAACGGTGTGATGCTCTAGCAGGTTGGTGGGCTCTTCTGCTCGAAAAGGAAGAGAGAAAGCAGGTTCGGAAGGAGCGAAAACGAAGGGAACGAGAGGCAGAGAACCGATCCTCAAGAAGACTGAGTGCTGCGAGTAGCCGTTTGGAGAAAATGACACCGATTTTAACAGGGGTTGATGAAGAAGGGCAGCCATTAAAGATGAGCGATCCACCTAGGAGTAGAGGAAGGAAGGAAAGGCGAAGCGCTCATTACCCGGATCTTATCCTGACAGATTTTACCTGGATTGCCCGAACATTCACAGTTCTCCTCGCCTGATGTTCACACACCTCCTCCACCACTCGAAGAAGACTCAGTTCGGTCGACAAGCTCGTCTCAGCACCGGCGCCCTATTCCTCCTCCAAAAGAGGGTACTCTCAGAAGTGCCCGGTCACGGGGAAGCACATTACAGCTGGTTACTTCTAATCATGATTTTCTACACCCTAGTACTAATGGCATTGTCAAACCTCCCCAACGTCGTAAGCACCAGCACCCTATCATTAATCAATTGGCTCATTGGAAACATTGGCTTCTCGATTCTGCTAGACGTGCCAGGTCACCTGGAAAAAAGACAAAAGCTAGTCGCTCAACACCAGATCTCCGCGAGAAGGCTGCTGACGGCTCAAGCAGTCCGAAGGAACCTAGTCCACGACCAGTCACTTCGAAGTCACCTACGATGACGCGTGCTCCAGTACCACATATAGGCGGTCAGCCTCCTATTTCACGAATGTATACAACATCAAGCACCAAGCGGCATTCTTTATCTCCATCTCCCGTGACTCCTCGCTCAACGTTCCAGCGCCGACCAAGTAGTGGCTTGCGAGGACGAAAGTCTACATCATCTTCTGTATCTTCTGTACGTAGCATAATGCATCAACATACACATTCAAAAGCTTCGTCAACTTCGTCCAACGGATCTGGCTCAAAGATATCGCTGCCTACTCGTAGTCCACATCACTCCGTCAAAGTCCTTCCTGCAACGCCTACCCTTAGTTCATTCCCTTCAAACATTCGCGTCGTTCGGCAAACCCCACTTTCAAGTTTCAACGAAGGCGTCTCGTGGGGTAGTAACAACAGTGCATTTGGTGCTCCACTCGTTTTTGCAAAACGAAAAAAGAAATGTATTCAAAGGGCCCTCACTTAATACTGCATCTTCAGCCACTTCCGGCAGCGGACTTGGACACACAAGAACAGGATCACATAGCAGAAGTACCAGCATAGCAGGCAGGAGAAGCGGCGAAATTATTGAGGAGGAAGACGAGGAGGAAATTGAAGAAGTCGAAGTCTTTACCCCTGTAACGGGTCCAGGCGAAACAGAAGAAATGGTCTTTGCCCCGAGTGATATGTTGAGACTCGATGATACGATTGAGGAGTCGGATAGAGAGAAGACGCCTACTAATGGAGTTGTATAGAAACCAGGAGAGTGATGCTGTCTTTGGTTAAGGGGTTTATGGGTCTAGTCTTTTGGGGATCGATTGGTTGGAGCGCGATTCTTTGTGATGTGATGCGCATGTACAGATGGCGTACGCATATCCTGTACAATGTTTTCCAAGCTATTTTTCTCTCGCACCTCATAGATGTCGCGGATATTGCAGATGTCACCGATGGAGATGTAGTAGAATTAGTTAATATGGATGGAGGGTGGATTGGTTGGCATGTTACATAGAAGCGTTGTTATTTCATTTCACCTTGCTTGTTTTCTGTTATTTTTCAGCGACTCATCTCGTTTTTGCTGGCCTCTGCTTTTGCTTTTCCTTTTCTTATTTTTTGGCTTTCCACGTACCTACATACCTTCTTGTTGTTTTTACTTTCTACTTTTACTTTGAAACCCTTATACCTATTTATTGTTTGTTATTTTTATTTTATTTTATTTTTTTTCCTTTTTTGCTTCTCATCTTTGGGTGTTTGGTTGTTTCTCCAATTCGATATAAGTAAGCTTTGATACCAATATTCGTGTATAGCGAGATGCGATGAGAGGAGAGGTGGGGAGTAGGAGAAAAAGAGGAGGGGAAACCAAGAAAAAAACTAGTAAATTTGCAGAGATGACGGTAGATATACGAGGATAGGGGAGAAAGGGGCAAGAGAGAAGCAGGTGGCAGGAGAGGGAAAGATCAGGGGCGATGGATGCATAATGGGCGAAGCCAAGAAGAAAAATTTAATAAAATCTTCTCGTTTTCCTTGTGTATATATCTATGTATCTATGTATCTATGTATCTATGTATCTATGTATCTATGTATTATCTATGTATCTATCTATGTGTGTATATAACTTATAAGATTTTACCCCCCCCCCCAAAAGAAACAAATGACGCGCAAAATGTGATTCGCACAAATTTATACATCTATTACCTGCTTATATATAGCTTGAAGATAGAGAGAGTCGGTGAGTCTTGAGATACTCGACTGATGACTTGTGGGTTTAGTAGTATGTATGTATGTGTAATTTGAGGGTGTCTTTGCATGTATGGCATTTGGATTTGTAGAATGTTAAGGGCATTGGTATGGCTGTGGTGTATTTATTAGATAGCTTACATTTATTTATTTAACGACTTTCGTATTTATACGTGGAATTACACTTCCGTGTATTTCGCCACAGATTTCACCGTGAATCAATTTGAATGCGCAGACACTATCTCACAATGAGAAATAAAAAGGACTTTTGCCATTAAGCTTCTCCATATCATTTTCTTGAGTATGGTTTACTCATATCCCTAGCTTATCTATGTATGCTGTGACCGAGACAGCTCAAGTCAGCAATCAAATGCAGGAGACCTAATTCTTACATTTAATGAACGCCAATCACCAAAGGTAATCTCTCAATTCCTGGTATCTGACCCAAATTCCCATCCTATCCCATCCCATCCCAGCCCAGCCCAGCCCAGTCACGCTAATATTGAAAGCCCAGAATTATGTACCAAACGCCTCATTATTCTGTTCTATCTTGTCTCTCTTGGATAATGCCTCTGCAAGCGGCTGGCCCTGCTAGATAAAGGTACAATACGAGGCGGTGGGGAACCTCGAGGAGTTCTTTCTCTGTGGAAGCCACGCGGTGGTATAATGCGATGATGATTATTTCTAGTATCACTATTTCCATGTGACGGAATCTGATGATGGTATTGAGCTCGGCGACGACTCCTAGAGGCTGCCTCAACCCGAATATTGTCACGGATCTCATCCCCCCATGCACCTAGACCTGGATTTTGAGCATTCCTAACAGAATTTTGATGCTCTGCAAACAACATGCTTATTCTTGGGTCGTACTGTTGAACGTAGGGGTTTTGTCTCGGTTGTCGACGTGGAGGAGGGCGTATAGAGGTGTCTGATGAATCGTCATCTACCTCAGCCATTTCGTTGGCAACACCAAGATTCTCATAAACACTATTCACACTTACACTCCGACTGGAACGTGGCAAACCAGGAGAACTCATTTCAGTGTCGCCATCTCGATCCATATTGGTTGATTGGCCTCCATCAGTGTCATAGTCATAAGAGTTCCCGTGCTCGCTAGTGGAGTCGACTGATTCGCCGTATCTCTCTCTACTGTAATCAATAGGCGCGGCATCTCCACCCATACTTGAAGGATAATTATCGAGAGTTTGTTGGAAGTTGCCAGTTTCATAATGTCCTGGTTCCGAATATCCTCCTCTCTCATCATCATCCCCAGCATCTGAATTTGGGTTGCCGATCGTCTCAGAATCGCTCTCATCTGTAGCTCTTTCATCTTCAGTTGTAGCATAACCAGTATAATGATCATGAACAAGTCCCTCGTCGTCATCGTCTTCCCCTTCATCTAAAGGACTCCAACCACCTGATGCCCTCAATCTCATCCGCATCTCACGAGAATCATCATCACCAAACTCCGAACCATTTGTACTGCTGCCATTGTCGTCCTCTGTATTCAAGGCAGATATGGAGGGGGTGTTGGAGGTCCGATTCCAGCCAGGTCGTTGTCGGCGACGGTATGTAACAGCACCACCTTCATCCTCCTCAGACTCGTCATCGTCGTCTTCGTCTTCGTCTTCATCTTCCTCTTCATCTTCTTCGCCCTCCTCATTCTCATTTTCATCATCCTCATCATCTGATATGATTGTGACCACTCTCTGATTTACTCGACGTGGTGCGGCAACAGGTTCGCTGTCATCGTCTTCTGGTGCAATAAAATCTCGGAGCGAACCTGCATCTTCGTCTTCACTATTTCCCTGATAGCTAGTGTTCTCCGAGTCATCCGTCACATCATCAAAAGTGAAACCATGGTTATGAGTGTGATAATGGCGAAGAAACTGGTGGTGTGGACCACTCATGAAAGGCCCTCCCGGATGATATTCGAAACCGTTGATATCACCGGCTCCCATTTGCATTTCGGCCTCAAGCTCCTCCTGTAGATCATCATCGTAACCAACATCAAGATCCGAAATATCGTCGTCATCGCTCATATCACTAAAGCCGTAGACATCTTCAAACTCAGCGCCACAGCTTTCACACGTTGGACCGCCTTCATGTTCATGCCCACAGGAAGGACATCGCATGACCCCATCTGCTTCATCGTGCCATAATTCTCCGTGGCGGAGTGGAAATGTTCCTTTGAACAATCCTTCGGGGCTATTCTTATCACTTTCTACCGCCTGAGTTTCTTCGGCATGTCTCTGTTTGTGTTGTTCTACCGTCTCATCGTTTGGCATTATTTGTCCCTGTTCATAAATATTTCGACCATGTGTTTAACCTGTGAATAATCAGTAGGTATAATTTTTGGAAATGTCATTCTCAGGGCTTTGTTACCAGGAAAGCTGGGGCTGGTATTTGCTTCACCGCAGTGCGACATTCTGGGCATGTCTTCTTTCTCCTATTGGGAACAAACCATTGGCACAAACACTATATTCAGATTAGCCCTACCCACATACCTAGACCCTCGAATTGTACTGACAGAGTAACAGTAGGTATGGCCACACTGCAAGGTCCATGGTTCATAAAGCAATTGGTCGCAGATGGAGCACGTCAAAGATCTTCTCATACCTAACAAATCATCTCTAAATCTCTTAGCAAGCTAAAAAGAAAAGAAATAGATTAGTATGTGCTATGAAAAAACGCGCTTCTCAGACGAACCTGTGCATCACCTTCAACTGGCTCTTTTATTTCGACTTTGATGCCACGTTCAACTTTTATAGCAGTTTCGATTTTTATAGCAGTTTCATCCTTCATCCCAATCTCACCCCTTGTACCAGGTTCGACTTTTATGGCAGAATGTCTAGCGTCATGGTTTCTGACGGTGTTTTCGGATATGCGAGAGCCATGATTTGACGTACGAGTAGAGACGAGGGCAGGGGAAGAAGAATTCATGGTGATTTCGGTATGGACAGTATTTTAAAGAACAGGCCGGGGTAGCGTTCAATGGTAAATGTGCAATCAAGCCGGCAATGAAAATAAGTTTGATTTGGCTTTGAATTCTTGATAGAGAGCACCTTATCGTCGAAAGCGCTCGAGAGTGCCTTCTAGATGAGGCGGTGGATGGTAATGTAGAATTCAATGCCGAGTCGTTAAAGTTGTTGATGATCACACAAAATGTACGCAGCCCGCAAAGATAACCTTAGCCTTAGCCTCGATAAAATGGGGTAGCTCATCACGTGTCGCGGGCGGAAAAGAAATGAATGGGTCCATATTTTTCTATTTGTCCTACGAAGTACAGTCCAATCAGTAGCTTTGGCACTAGCGATGTCATCATTGGTAGATTAATATTGTGGGTGTTTTGTATGGAGGAGGTAGGTTGACACAAAAAGGTGAATTTTAAGAATTTAAGATAGATTATATAATTCACAATGATCTATATCTAATAAGACTTCATATTTTTGTTGTTTGGGTGAACAAGAAAATGAAGCTCGACTATCTACATACGTGTCTACCTAGCTAATACTTTACCGAGGCCTAGTATTCGGTATATATACAAGTGCTCATATTTGGTAAGTTTTTCCATCTAGACGGCATAAGTGCTTGTATATCGTTTGAGTCTGTCACTTCCTCTCTCACAATGTGTACTCTCTGTATCTAAGGGCTAAAACAGTAACAGTATATCGGTAATCATGTAAGTCTCAACTCAATCCAAGCAATACTCCTCCACAACATGATATAGAAATCAAATCCCAGGTCCACCCTTCGAGACCTGATTCGAACTATACTTCATACCCCAGCTTCCCCAAGCCCTGAATCCATCCCTCTAGCGCTACCTCGACCATTCTATACTTCATACTTCCCCGCACACATCATCATCAAGGAACACATCGTCAAGTACCGCTACCGTGCAAATGCCCAATACTTATATAACCCCTCATAAAACCAGCCCAAAGTGCAGATGCCGTATTGGCCCTAGTTCTTCCATTTGTGGGATGAATAGCCAGCCGACCAACGCAATGATATGATTCCCCCGAACCTTCTACTACTCTTTTATAGTTTCGCGAAAAATCTATACGCTCTTTACAAAAGTAAACATCTGCAGCATCAATTCAAAATTCAAAATTCAAACTTCGTAATTATTTAAAGATACTATTGTACTAGGGAGTGACGTCCAAAATGGTGTAAGCCAGAGGTCGTAGAACAAGTAATAGATTAAGAAGAAAAGACATCTAGTCTGAGATTCTTCAGCGGCCATGTTATCTCTCAATCCAAGAGCAATTCTTGGTATCCGAAAAAGAGAGCGCCAATGAGGGAATACAAAAAGAAATTCGTATCAAAAGTCGTTAGTAGTCTAGCCATCACTTGCTCCGAACACTCACTCGATTGGGAGCTTCTTGTTTGGATTCGCAGCATCCGCGCAGACTTCTCCCAGCTCCCCCATTTTGACTAGAGATTCGTCGACAATTTTCTTTGTTAAGATGGGTGAGTTGGTTGATTTCAAATTCAAGGAAGGTCTTGATGGTTTTGGCGTTGATGGCACCAGCTTTCATGGAATCGCGAATTTCCTTGAGCATAGTTCTGATACGTGCCTCTGCATTTTCCAATTGGTATTCGACTGTTTGTCCATAGAGATCAGAGAGGTTGGAGATTGGTCGAACGGTGGTGAGAACGGTGTCGTCGCGGATACGTGGAGATCGTGGACGGAAGGAAGTGACCATGGTAATTCTCTCTTGTCCACCAAAAGCTCGCAGAGCTTGATGATCAATATAGCGACCTTGCAAAACTACAGCGCACCCCTAGAAAATGTTAATAAAATATGATCGAAGGGGTGTAATGAATCAATCTTACCTTTGATGGGCCGCGGACTTTCTTAATATCACCATATCCAGTTCTCAAAGCAGTTTCGCCGCCTACCATCCCAGTTGTGTCGCTCATCATGAGAACACAAACGAAGGGATAACTGTCTCTGTGCCAGCCGACGATAGCCTTTTCATCATCCTCGCTAATTAAAGCACTGCTATCATGCTCACGTCTATTTCCTGGAACAGACAAGTTTATGTGGCCAATTTCGTAATCCATGACAGGGACAAGATCAATACCGGCAATTTTGGAGATAATTGAGAGAGTTTCGGGGTGCTTCCAAGCCTCGTAGATAAATTTGCCGTGACTGTGGCAAAAGCCATGTTATTCCAATGATCAATGTCAACAATGGGGCTACCTCGTTTGAAACTTACTCAGGAGCGTATCCACGGAGCTGCTTGGGAGCGATATCTGAAGTGTAGCTGTATTTCTCTTGAACTTCCTTGTCAAAGATCTCTTCTCTCATAATGTTTGACAGCATCCTCGCTAAAAAGACGAAACGACTCGGAGACAGCAATAGCAGAGACGCCACTTGTTGCAGAGTACCCAATGTCTTCCATGGTATGGATATAGCTAGGCTCTTCATACTGAAGATGACTCTCGGGTTGGAACAGCGTTCCAACAGCCTGTGTACTGTGCTCGGAAGCCAGATACTTGGCAAAAGATCGTTTCAGACTTTCTTGAGTCGCTCTAGAAGAAGTATAGTTTGACATCTTAGGGAATAAGTTTGGCTCAGGGGTTCCTGGTTGGTAGCTCACGTTGATTGTAGCCATATTTATCGTGATAATCTTTGGATATCGGGGAGACGTTCAAAAAGTTAGAATGTTGACTACAATGTTGTTGTTGAGATTTCTTTTTTGGGTGACGTTGATGTACTGAGGTCGTATGCACCCTAGCGTGTAAGTATGAGATTGAGAGGATGAAGGACTAGTAGCTTTCTATCCAATGCTACTGATTGTCAGACAAGTATATATAACCGGCATAACGAAGGGGTTATTAAAGGACTTGAAGGGACTGTAGCCCGCAACTAAAGAGGACGCCCCCGATTAAGGTTTAGGGGAAGCGATTGTGGTAAATTTCAGCAGAGTTTGATGCATTTCCAGCTCGGTTACCACATCTTAGACTCGAGACGCAATATACAGAGGGTGTGGGGAGCTGTCTGAAACTGATCTCTTGCCTGTCTGAAGTTGAGGCCCAATCTCAATTCATTGCAATAGATGAGGGAAAGCTAGTTCAACAACAACCACTCGTGGATGACAGACAATGTATTGGGACAACAATAAAGAACGTGGATATACTAACAAGAGATCAATGTAACTGAGACGCTACTGATAACTAGCTTGCTGATTAAGTTGACGGCAGTGTTATGGCACAAGGGAAGAGTTCGTGTATGATAAACAGTGAGACGGCTGTTGCAACTGCCAACTGAAGAGGGAATGTTCTTTTATATCTATAAGAATCATTTCAATACCTCACAATTGAAGCCCAATTCACTTCTCGTGTGGGAATTTCTTGGTGCGACGGTTGTCGCCCAACCATCACTACTATCAATCATTACTTTTTGCACGTCCTCAATGCTTCAATCCTTGTCACCCTTGCTCTGCTCCTCTACACCTTTTTAGCAGCGAATTTTCTGTTTCCAAGTTGCTTTGAGTGTGGAATGTGGAGATAGCTCCACGATATCTAGGGTGTAATCGTCACTACAGAATACTCCTTATCGTCGATAAATATCCGGACTGGCAGATCAACATTCCTAGGTCTAGCCCAAATAGCAGAATTGATATCTCCTACCAAGACAACTCAATAATAGCTCCGAATTAAGCGGGCACGAATGCAGAGTAGTGTAACTATGATACGTTTGCATGGAAACTGTTTCTGCAAATGGATAGTGAAAACACACGAATGATAAATAGGCACAAGATAATGTAGTGATTGAGTCCTAGCCTGGCCATAATATCCAATCGGTGTACTCCCTCAGCATTGAAATTAGCCACAGAAACAAGGGAATTGTATACTAGTTCCATACTCCAGAGTCATCAGCTGTTTTGATCTCGCATTTGACAAAATAGTTGGAGTACAAATTAACGCAGTTCAAAAGTCGGCCACCAATTATGAAGACACGTAGAATCAAAAGTGGAGGAGTTTTGACAGGTGTGGGAGGGCTAATGCACCATAAGTCGATCAGACCGGCTGGAAATGATGACCCGAAATGGAACACAAAACGCTTATAAGCACTATCGGCTATGTTTGGCATGCCTCGCTTGATGCATTAAGCAATCTATCAAGGTTTCGAAACACCTGACCAAAGGCAAGAACAAGAACAAGAACAAGAACAAGAATAGAAAGAATGAGACGTAAAAAAAAATCGTAATTGATTTTATCGCAATGAAGAGTCTGGAAGAAAATGTCGCAATGGGAGGAGTAAAAAATATACCTATATCGTTTTGCAGTTCCAAAGATGATTTCTCATAGAAACAGATACTGGACGCAACCATAATGAGCTTTTGCATCTACCACCGTGGCAGTTTCAAGAGTGTTCAATTCCAACTTTCAAGAAGAGATAAACGCCCTGTGATCGGCATTTTCTCCCTAAGGGTTAGGATACGACCCTGATAACAACATTGGGCAACATGAGGGCATGGTAGAGGAGTGGCAGCTTTGGGGAAGGGAGGATCCCCGTAATACGCCGTCTATGATTGACTCTATTCATGGAAGTCTCTCAATCTAACGCGTAGGGAGTTAACGACGGATCAAATGTATATACATTTTCACTGATGTCGATGACAATCATGATAGCGATGGTGATTGTGATTGGCGATTATCTTTCATTTGTTGCATTGTGGGCTTTCGTATCGATGCTGCTCTCACATACTTATAAAATTATAAATATAGTTCAACGTTGGTCCATACTATGTTATCGCGAGCCTGAATAAATTCAAATGGATGTATAGGAAAGGTTGTAAGAATAACCGTCGGAGAGATCGGAGGATGGAAGTTGTGTTTCCTGTGTTGCCTCGCTAAGGAAATTTACGTGAGGCACGAGAGGGGAGAGGAGAGGGGTAAGAGCAAGCAAGCACAGCAGATAGACCGATAAGAGATAAGAACCTTGGCAGAAAAGAAACATTTTGCTAAAGACGGAATTTCGGTTGATCTTCCAATCGGTATCGTCATCGGCATCTACGTGAGATGAGACGCAGGAGATGAGAATCATGATTGGAAGAATAATTTTTTATATTTTTAGAGGAATTCTACAAAGCCAACACATTTATAGTTCTTTGAAGTTCGTTCTCCAATTCTACACGACCCTGCATAAATTTAAACGCTTTGACATTTCTTCTTTCTTGTATTTGGCGAATGGCGGTAGGGGTTCCCAGGTTGACTATCATGACGACCCCAAAGCGACCCGGATTATTTACCTCTCGTGTGATAAATACCTAAATAAGGAGAGCATTAAACCTTCTAACCACCAATATTAACACATCTTCACAAGAATTGTCTTACACTACTCTTCAGTGGGCGTGAAGACAGCAATCTACACATGTCAATCAGATAAGTCTACAAGCTACCCTTGTGATAAAGAGAGAGCAGTGTCGCAAGAAGTTCGTGAAGAGAGTACTTTCGGAGATGTTTTCGATTGGATAACGTGGCATCATTTGGCCCTCTTTGCATTCATTCTCTATTTCCATATGCTACTCTCAGAGTGCGAATCAGTGGACGCTCTACAGATCAATTCAATAGTAGGATAATACTTTTGGAGGTATACTTAAGACGTTCTCTCATAAATTGCAACCTAGACCTGGAAATACACGTTGATACCCTAGTGTAGAAATGGTATCAAAAGCCAAGCATATCGAGAGCAAGAGTTTCATTCGCCACATTGCTCATTCGGAATCGAAACGGAGGTGATAGAGATATGTGTACAGACTTATTCCAGTGTAATGCCTCTTTTCGCTGCGCGTTAATGCCTTTCTCACAGGGCATATGTAAGGGTGGCACGAGAGAGTAATGGGAAGTATCGAGTAGTAGCATGCCTCAACATGGTGTGTGGAGTCTTTCATTCAATAAATCATGCGAAGCGATGCTATTTACGATGAATGCCTGCTTTGGTTCTTTATGAGGGTCAATACTTTCATTTCTGAGGTGGTCTTTTGCATTAATATGAACAGGTGTTGAGTAATGTTTTAGGCTATACTGATATAGATGTTTAATAGTAGGAAGCATTCACTTGAAGACTGTAAGGAAGCAATGCTGTTAGTGGGTAGAGTATAAGATGCTTGTTCGTGTCTTGTTAGAGGAGAGGGTGTTCAATCACTATAAGAGGTGTCCGTTTTATTTATTGAGTCGGAATAATGTAGTTCATTGAATTCTGAGAATTGTACGTACTATATTGAGAACGCACGAACGAAAGGAAGAAAGAAAGATATGTCGTTGGTTATGTGCATAGTGTCGTCATGAGGGGCGTGCTTTCATGGGTAGCCAGACTATGGTATGGGAGAATATGTAGTATTTACTTACGATTTGAGAATGAGATGGCACTAGTGACGGGATTAAGGCATTAACAGGATGGGCATGGGAGTAAGGAAGAAGAATGAATATTCCCACTCGCACTAGAGAATTATGTGTATGATAATTTCAAAAAATAAAGGTGCATGTCGAGCTCGTGAGTGAGGTCGTATGAGTTTCTAATTGGTAGTAGCGCCGTACGTAACTTTGTAAGAAAGGGTAGAGATAAAGCTGAAACAGTGTAAGATAGGACAATGTGGTAAGGTATTGACGTGAGCGCAGTATGCTCTGTAAGTCATTTTGTAGGGTGAATACTATTATATTATGATAATGTCAGGGTATATTTCGCCCCTCTAGGACTCCAACACTATGCCAACATGGCATACAATATATTGGCATACAAATCTACTACCTGAGAATAGGTATAAGCATCATTAAATCCGCTGTACCAAATCGTATAAGACAAAGAATAAAAGTGTATTTCCTCTAATTATGTATACCTCTATAATTATGTCATAGAATGCTTTATCTATGGTTATGGAACAACTAGGATTTGATGTTGTTTCTCGCTAGCGAAAATTATGATGCAATCACCAAAAAAATTATTCATCAATATTTGGCTGACCTGTACAAGAGTTTCCAGACCTGCATCTAGAACAAGCCACAGAACCTGCATATTTTCTAATTTCAACCAACTGCAGATATTTGGAAGGAACTTTCGAGTAAACTATCAGCCGTATTACACAATTACTATGGGTGTACAAGCATTTGAGATTACTCACTGAGGAGAGCTAAGGCTTGTCCGAGAAGGATGATCCGAGATCATAGGACCGTGGTCACCTATTAGAAGTGCTATCGAGCTGGCACAGCAAATTAATAAACACAACGACGTGAATATATCGATAAGAGGCTGTTGCACAAAAAGTCGGAACATCTCAAATCATTTTATTGAGAGTAGGTGGATGGTCATATGATGGAAAACACTCACTATCTGCTTTAGATCAAATGCTGTCCATTCTGCCAACGTGACCATCATTTCTATCTTGCAAGTAGAACTAAGCAATCTTCCAGGCCCCATTCAAGATTTTATATTTATGGATCTATCTAATCATTTATCGATCTAACTCTCGGAAAGGATGCTGTCACCCTAAGACCATCTACTCGAGGACTTGGTCAACAAGAATAGCTCACATGCATCCGGTATATGCAACGAGAAAGGACATTGATCTGTATACGAATGTCAGGTAACAGTTGGACCATCCTGTTGGTAAATTTCGTCTTTGCGCCATGGACAATTGGGAGAGTTAGCGTCATAGGCTAGAGGAGAGAAGCATATCCTCAAGCAAGAAGATTACCGGATTGGAAAGTCTCTTATTCAGGGCCTGTGTTTGTAGCGGGAGCGTGATTTCGAAGAACGAAGTAGCTTTCAAATCAGCCGTATCTGTCAAGCTGTCACCTTAGTTCCTATTGCGAGTGCTGTATAGACTGAAATGTTACAGTAATGTGCGCTTAGTACACTTAGGAGCACCAGTTATTGCTCAGAGTTAGAAGACATTCTCAATAAACACACCAATACTTTCTCTGGAATATATCTCTTTGTTTCCTAAGTAATCTGTGAGTTCTTTTGTAGTGGTGAGAAACAAAACTTAAAAACACAATTAGCCTCATACTCTTTTGCAACAACAGAAAGTGTACGAAGCGATCCCTTATCTTCTAGTGTCCAAAGTAAAGATACAGAAACTCTGTGGGGACATCTAGTTTATGGGGCCAAATTAGATAAAACTCGACTACACTGCACTATACATAGCAGATGTATGCTATTACCTCTCCCATCCATTATCTCATTTTACCATACCCATGATCCAGAAGACAAAATCTCTCCCGCTCGTGCCATACATACACCACAGGAGTGTTACTTTTTTTGCAGCGAATTACTGCTGCACATGGAAACTAGAAGAAAGTGTAAAAATATCTAAATGAGCCTTCTTTCTTGGCCCCAGAGGCTAAAGGGGAATTTGGAATTATGGAGAATCAAAATTACAGCTCATGGAAGTATCTGAGCACTGGCAACAACTTTTCGAAGATAACTGGGGATCTACTAAAACGAGCGCGCACGAAGGATGAGCGCGGCGAGATAGTCGAGGCTAGAATGGCTGACTGGGCTGTATGGCAAGCGTATCTACGTTCCGCTCTTTGCTTTGCGAACCCCCTCGTAAGTACTGTAATTTCAATAAGTGGGACAAGAGCTTACAAAATCAGAACCCTTGATAGTGTCTCAACTGAAATTACAGCTCATCTGAACCCTGCTTCTGGAATTGACAAAACGTGGAGACGAAAATGCATCTTTGGCCTGGCTCGAGTTTACCTTTAGAATTCTTCTATTCCATTTGCTACGAGACTTCAGGATCAGATCTGGAAAATACCCTCGAGTAGCTGCGATAATTAAATACTTGCAGGAGTTTGGCGATGCCACTACAGCCTACAGCGATCTTAGACCTTACGTGGAGTTGTTACAAAACCGATGAACGAAGTAGATTGCTCGAGATTCTTAGAGGTGGACTTCAGTTTGATAAAACAGCAAAGAAAAATGATCTGGAGCCTGAACTCAAGGCCTTGTCAATTTCTAAAAATGAAGTAAGCGACAGCCCTACCCTCACTTGGCCCATCCTCTCCTGACTCTCGATATAGTTTGAGGCTGCAAATGACATGACAAGATGCGTTAATCTTCACAAATTGGCCTATCTTATCATGAGCAGTCTCCTGAACATGAACGTCGGTTGAGTCCACTACGCAAACCTGGCCAACTATCATTTACTTGCACATACTGCTCTAGTCCTTGCGAAGTATACTGCAGTGTTTGCCTCGAGCAAGTCTCCAAAAATTGCATTGCAGCTTACACATCTGCAATTGATGATAATGGCAAATCTCCAAGTCCCTTCTCCCCACTGATAGACATCCTGCCGATGATTTCTGTACATTAGCAGCAATGTGCTTTATGAAACTCTCTATCTCAGGCTCCAGTGATACTGATGGATCTCTAAAGAGCAAGCACGTTGCTTATGCTCTTCAAGCAGCAGTCTTCCTTGAATATGGCTGGTCACAATCTAAATCAAACTCCGACTTTTCCCTCTTGCTGTCAGACTATACTCTTCCCTTGGCTGCGGTCAACAAGCCATGAAAGCATACCTTCACCTAAGTCTAAAGCAGATACAGCTCGATACCTTGGGATACAGTCTACTTGATAGAATCTCATCACTGCATCCCCATGCATTCCCTTCTGCCCCAGACGGCTCTTCTGAGAATCTCAGTCCAGTGGACCATCTCAAGAACCAGAGAAAGATGTACACAGGTTGCCGTTACCAAGTTTGCTAAATAACACCTGGAAGGCATTTGAGCATGGAAGTTACAACACGATATTCCAGTTCCAAGAATTTTCTGGCATCATTTCCAACACAATATCCGCAGTATCCTCTGCCGTTGAAACTACAAAGATCTCGCGACTTTTAAAACAGAATGCCCCTTCTAACGTTTTTGAAATCCTTCGTAAGCTTTCCACTTTCATCGTATACTCTTGAGATTAATCTGACATCTATCCAGCCAAAGATCCAGAGATGCTAGAAAAATTCTCAGATTCTAATGACTATACTTCATTTCCAGACTATGAGTCTACATTAGGACTAGGACTTGAGAATTTGACCCGATTTTCACCTGGCCCATCTGTAAGTCTCCACATTAAAACTACACCTTCAGCCCACTAATTGCAAACAGAACAACCGAAGTCGTGTAAATTTGCTCGTCGAGAAACTAATCACCCTGATAAGTCTCGATTCCACACAACCGCTCGACCTCGCCTCTCTCCGAGAAGCTTTCCCTCGCATATCAACCGAGCTCCAGAAACAAGTTGAATTGATAAAAGCCAGCGCAGACGGAGCCTTCTTGACACGCTCCGAAACCTCAGCACTAGAAGCATACACCAACCTCGCGGCCATCATTCACAAAGCCAGCGATCCCACCGCCTCATCCACCGCAGATTTCCACAGCTCCCTCGAAACCTTCAACAACGCCCTAAACGAAACACTGGAAGAGCATCCTTCCCTTATCAAAAAACTCAAGATACAATGCCGGCTCTGTGGAATATTCTCCATATGCTGTATACAGCCTATGATCTTGCATCTACCATCATCCAAGCAACGAAATTCCTCGCGCGCAAAGATGTCAAGGCTCATAAAGCTCAGATAGATCAGAACAAGGGTTTGATGGAGAGCGCAGCACAGATTTTGGAGGCGGTGGTTGAGAAGTCTAAGGGGATTAAGGATGGGTTGGATGAAAGTGGATGGATTGATCGGGTTTTGGAGAGTATGGAAGTGGGAGGGTCGGGGGAGCAGTTGAGAAGTTTGGTAGGGGAGAACTTCGTGGAAGAGTGGGCTGGGTTTGTGGTAGAGGGGTGGAGGGAGTCGGTTACTGGATTGGGGTTGTTGAAGGTCTAGATAGGGGTCATGAGGAAGTATACATAAATTTGGCTGTGATGAAGATAGATATCTGGGTTATGTATATGCAGCCATATATTGTAAGGTGATGTATGGAGATACGCACTATAGCTACTCATAATCCCGCAAAATTCCTTCACATGTAAAGGTTACTGAATTCTCAAGTATTTCCCTCAAACCGATGCTCATATTCACGTTATATCATCTTATATAACCATATAAACATAAAAGTCTCTCCTCGCAGCACATTAAGCCCTCACATCATATCCTCCTCGGCAGCCTTCCTCTTCGCATGTTTAATCGCAATCTGTTGTCTCTCCTCCCTCAACGTAACGAAAACCCAAAACCAAGCCATCATCTCGATAAATGCCCATGTGAAGACGATGCGATTCTTGAGACCCTCGCCCCAGCCTCCAGCGCGGTAAGAGGCGCGTGAACTCAGCATCGGAGAAGTGGAAGAGAAGAGCCAGGAGTATAGAGCGAGGGCTGCGGAGAGCGAAAAGCGGACAGGGGCTTGGAAGGTTAGCTTGGACTTTGCACTTTGGGTCTTGGATAGAAAGGCGAAAGGAGATTGGGGTGCGCAGACCTTGGGTTCCCCAGTGGTATTGGGAGACTTCTTCGGGCATGGAGACCGAGATTAGGTCGGTGATGCCCATGAAGAGGAATACTACCCCCAAGAATGCTATGGGGGCGGATTGGTGGTCAAAGGAACGTTCGTAGGGCTGTTGTATAAGTTGTTAGTTTATACTTCACGTTTTTCGTTCATAGTATTTCGCAAGTTTTTGGAAAGGAGAAATCTTACCATTCCCATCGATTCACCCATGATGAAGACCAGCGACTGCTCAGCAATCGTAATGGGATTCGTCAGGAAGAAAAATGCGAGGGTGATGTGGAAGAGGGAGAGCGAGGTTATGATCGTGGCTCCTGATATCAAACCCATGTTGAAGAATTTTGAGGTTTGAGGTATTGTTTGAAGGGAAAAGTGAGTTTGGAGGAAAGGATGGTGTTTTGGTGAGCTGGAACTTTTTTGGTCAAAAGATCGGATTTATTATTAGACTGCGGGCTACTTGTTACTTGTTACTGGTGCTACCCCTGGAAAGCTTATTTGGTATAGGCGTTATAGTTTTTCCGAGTCCCGGCATAATGACATACCATACTGCATTTCAGATTGGTGGTCGAACAGACCCAATATTAATTGGTGCCGTCGACGTCTGAATCCTACGAATTCGAAGAAGATTGATTGAGTTGGTGAGGATTCAACAAGTTGGAGGTTGAAATATCAATTGAGGAAACTGATTGTCTCAAAACTGAATCGACAATGGAGAAACATTCTGGATGTTAAAGAACGAAAACAGGGGAAATGTATGATGTATTGACCTAATATCTTCTCCGTCATCTAAAGAGGTGGGCGATATTTATTGTATGATCATTTCGCAGCATCTCCTGCTTCTACATGAAGTTTAACATTCATACCTTTTGCTTGCCTCTGTCGAATAATAGCATGTAGATGTTACTTTCAATTCCGCTTTAATATTAACGTTTGATTAATCCATCGTTTTAATACCCCTTATTCAAATATCCAATCTGAACACCACGTTGAACCAGCCAGGTACCTATAGCTAATAGCCGACATTCCTCATAAGGTAAATGGGATTTGAATAGGGGAGATTCCAATATGAGGGCAACCGTTAGTCGAACACTTGAAGCCATCAGATATCAAAAGGGTTCTCTCTCTTCTTATATATGTTATCTATGTTATTTTGGTTGCTTTTTTGCTGGTAATAACATCCCTCATTCCCGTATGTAGATAATCATTATGATACTTCTACCTCGATTGACTTTACCTGGGTACAATAAGTATAATAAACCTACCTAGTAATTATATGTACAACGAATCACTGATATTAGAATGCATTGACTAGGTCGGCAGGTAGTACTTGATTCTTTGTTTCATTGATCAGTTGCTCCAATCAACAAGCAACAAGCATTAGTCCTTCAGATCATTTCAACTGTCTGGTTTATCATTGTTACAGAAGCGATGATGGTAATCTTTCAAATTTCCCAAAGGCCAAGATCGGTGTATGCATGCTTGGAGCTTTGACCACTCAAAATATAAGATGAGAAGAAACAATAAACAGCTTACTGTTATTTCAACCATACCGTCCATCATCCATGATCAAGCAAGATATTCAAAATGGTTGAAGCTAAGCTGGAGGTAGCTAAGCATATCAAGTATTGGCAAAGATGTTTGCATTCTCTATTACCTACTGTCTACACCAGCACCGATTCTTCGCGTATGACTCTTGGCTTCTTCATACTTTCCGCTCTCGACTTACTTAATGTTGGCGCATCTACATTTCCGGATTCGCAACGCAGATCTATACGAGCTTGGATCTTGAAGTGCCAGCATCCGCTTGGGGGGTTCTGCGGTTCTACTAATCATAGGTTCCCTGATATCTATTATGCCGATGTAGGGCATGGGAGAAGGGATGTTGATCCTGCAAATTTACCTGCGACTTTTTTTGCGATTTTAAGCTTGGCGTTCGTGGATGGATTAGCAGATGTGAAAAGGAAAGAGTGCTTGCGATGGTTAAAAACGCTGCAGAGGGAAGATGGAAGTTTTGGTGAATTCGTTACGGAAGATGGTAAAATACAAGGTGGGAGAGATATGAGGTACTGCTATGTGGCTACAGCGATTCGATGGATGTTGACTGGGGATGCGCATGAGATGGGAGATGATGATATTGACGTGGAGAGATTGGTTGGACATCTAAGAGCTGGGCAGACATATGATGGGGGGATATCAGAAAGTGCTCAACATGAAGCACATGCTGGATATACATATTGTGCCATTGCGTCCTTATCTCTTCTCGACCGCCTACCGAAGCGCCCCTCTTCACAACCTACCGAATCACCAAGTTCAAATCCCAGTTTGGCTGGTCTGACGAATCTACCAGAAACTATCAGATGGCTAGCATTGCGGCAGACATCATACCAAGAGGAAGCGGAGGAGAACGAAAACGACCAGGAGGAAGCGGGATCTGATCATCATTTCGTGCGCAATGTTGACTCTACATTTGTCGGTTTTAACGGGCGGTGCAATAAGCGGGTTGATACTTGTTACTGTTTTTGGGTTGGAGCTTCTCTAAATATGCTCGGTTTTCCCAATGTTATCAACAAAGATGGATCTCGACGGTTTTTATTTGAAAAAACACAGCATATGATTGGTGGTTTCGGGAAAACACCAGGAGATCCGCCAGATATCTATCACTCGTATCTAGGTCTTGCTGCTCTAGCAGTACTGAAAGAACCCGGGGTTAAAGAACTCGATTCTGCTCTGTGTATCAGTCTGGATGCCAAAGAGAACATAGAGATGCTAAGAAAAGCTGCGTTAGTTCCTTCTAGGACGTATTGGGTTCATGGATACAGTTTCAAAGTAAGGGAAGATAGCCCCGAATTTGGAGAAAAGATGGCAATGGATGAAGGTCCACCAAAAAGTCTAATAGATGCTTTCGAAGGAGTTAAGATAACGGGATGATTACGGCGTAGGGATCGATGGCCTGGTGTTTTTGTAGTAGTGTTCCAATGATACCACATGAATTCGTATCTAAAAAGCCGCATCGAGTCAAGGATATTGGTCTGGTAAAATTATGCTCACTAGCGACGTGTAACTATGCTCGAGCTTATCTTCAAATTATTTCAGCAGAACCCCTGAAGCTTCAATTCCTCGGCTTTATATCGGTAAATAGCCTGAGCGTTTGGTCGCGCAACGTCATTTGTAGAGGATTTGAACTCTTGCAACCTCATTCGAACAAATCAGTTCACAAAATGAGGCTTCTCACGCTTTCCTTTATTCTTTTACTGGTCAATGCAGTTCATTCATTTGATTCGCAGACCCCTATCATCGATGAAACAACCTCGGGCTCGTTATCTCTACTCCAACTGCACAAATCTCTCGTCGAAATCGGATCCATTACAGGGAACGAACATGATACCGGCGCATTCCTAATTTCTTATCTTAGAAAGCAAAATCTTACAGTGGAGGTACAAGATGTTGATTTTGTCGAATCATCGGTTTCAGGGCAGAGGCGCCAAAACGTGCTAGCATATATTGGAGATAAGAGAAAAACGAGGACATTGGTAACCTCGCATATCGATACTGTACCGCCATTTTGGCCCTATGAGCGAAGGGGCGATGAGATATGGGGAAGAGGAAGTGTAGATGCAAAGGGGAGTGTTGCTGCCCAGATTACTGCGTATCAAGACCTCATTTTGGGTGGCAAAATTCATGAAGGAGATGTCGCGTTGCTGTTTGTGGTAGGTGAGGAAACATTAGGGGTTGGCATGAAGCAAGCTAACGAGCTGGGTCTTTCATGGGAAACGGTCATTTTTGGCGAACCTACAGAACTGAAATTGGCGGCTGGGCATAAGGGAATTATAAGTGTTCATCTTACCGCGAAGGGGAAAGCTGGACATTCGGGATATCCTTCTTTGGGGAGAAATGCCAATTCGATGCTGATACCTGCGCTTTATGAGTTGGGAAGAATGGAACTACCGTGGAGTGAGAAGTATGGGAATACTACACTGAATATTGGGAGAGTTGATGGAGGGGTTGCTGCAAATGTTATTGCCGAAGATGCAATGGCAAAAATTGCCATCAGAATTGCAGCTGGAACGACAGAGGAAATACAGAAGTTGGTTTTGGATGTTGTGGAGAAGACGGGGCAGGATTTGGAAGTTGATTTTACTCAAGGATATGGGCCAGTTCATTGTGATAGTGATGTGGAAGGTTTTGATACCATCACAGTCAACTATGGTACTGACGTTCCAAATTTGGATGGAGACCACAAGAGATATTTATATGGACCTGGAGATATCTTAGTCGCCCATTCGGATCACGAGCATCTCAAGATTTCTGACCTTGAGGAAGCTGTAAGAGGCTACAAGAAGCTGATCGAGCACTCGCTAGCCTAGCTATCTATTCAGGATACCCAACCCAAACAGGGTGCAATAGGATATTACAAATCACGAGCACGAATGCTTCTAACATTTGGTATGAGCCTCTATTTACCACGGGGTTCTGGAATGGAAACTCCCCTGAATCAAAACTCCTTTGGATTTCGCAGCTGGACGCGTTGTTTGTGATACCTCGATGATTTTTGACTGACAACATTGGTGCCACAACTTTCTTATGCGTATAATCGAAATCTGCGACCTAATGCAACATATACCATGGTAAAATGAGCAGGTGAATGGAAAGAGCTTCTTATTAATTCCTTACGTGGTGCTCGCTCTTTCTCCAGATCTTGGTTCCCGCATAGCCCTGTCCATATTTTTGGATTTACCTCAACACTCATACTATTACTTGATTTTAGGTATCAAATGGCATCTTTCCGGGGAGTGGTAATCAAGGACTGCCATAAGTCTTTGTTTTCTTCCTTCGTTCCTGGATCTTGATGCAAACTACCAAGATCTACACCTTATAATTATTTCTACGATCGCCACTTCCTTCTTGCAGGTTTCAACACGAAAACACTTTCGAACATCATTTCGTTATGAGTGATACAACATCAACGGGTGGTGCTAATATGGCGCTCTTTGAAGTCCCTGCGGGGGCGTTTTACGAGTAAGTAATATGCTCCCTATGTTTTAGCATCGTCTTACTCGTTATCTATAGTAAAATTGGTCTTTTTAAAGGGGATGGGATAATTGTCTATCTAGCTCCTTCAGGAAATGAAACTAGCAAGACTACTCGACTAGTACCCCAAGACCTTATATCCTACTATTCGAAAATTTGCGAGCGAAAAATCGAATTCTCGTCATCCAGAAGTGAAAGCGATGAGGAACTCGTTCATATCAATGAGAAAAATGATCATTCGCAGTCTACACGCACACTTGGTATGATGGAGCTCAATGAATGGGACGCCAGAACATTTGACATGGCGCTTCAGTGGATGTATATTGGCAACGTTATCCCCGATATTGACCCATCTAAACCTTTTGAGGAAGTCCAATCTTACGTTCAATTCTTCAGAATTGCAGAAGCGCTAAAACTTTCTGGTTCATTCCAGCTTGTGGAACAGAAACTTAGGACCGCACTTATCGTCGCCCAGGAGAAACATGATGATGAAAGCGAAGATGATATATTTACTTGCAACCCAGTCTTCAAAGAAACACTCAAAGTTGCTTTTACAAATCCTATCAAAAAATCTGTCCGAGAGCTCTTAGCAAGCTTCCTCGTCGAATCGTATGCCAATCACTTACTTTGCCCTGATAAGACAACGGCGAGAACTTTTAATGATTTGTTCAAGACGGTTGAGGGTCTTGAATTAGAAGTCCTGAGGCTGGTCGGTTCGTCTCTGAAGACTATTTCATTGAGGAAGCCAGAGGATGGACTTTCTACGGTATTGCTATTGTGTCCATTGGCAGATATGAAGTTCGAGACAGTGAAGGAGCTGAAGGTAAAGCAATTGGAGCCGAAGATGTCTAAGCTGAAGTTGAGTACCAAGTGAGGTTTGAGGTTTTTGAGTAAAGAAAGATGGGGTTCTTTGGTTGAACGATGAATTTTTTCGGGTATTTTTTTAAGGCGGTTGAGGACGGTTTGGGCATTCGTGTATAGATTACTTGGGTTCAGTTTAATACACGTTGTTTTTACATGGGAGTTTGAAATTGGCAGTTGAATTGTGAGCTGATGTTCAGCAATTGGCCTTTTTTGGTGACGTCTCATTCTTGGAATTCATTGGACTACTCATAGCTAAGGGCTAAGAGGGTGTTTTACTTTGGGGACATCTTGGCATGTTCTCTTTATCGTCCTTTTGTACCTTCTACATAATACTCAGTAAACATCATGAAATCGCAACGAGTTTCTTCGAGACAGAAATTAATACAGGTATCTCTTTTCTATACTACTTTATTAAACCCTACCCGTTATTTGGTTGCATAAATGAGCGGTGGCTAGCACTGGTCTTCATGTAGCTCGATTTGTGAATGTCTACCGCATTTATTGGACTTGACATTCATTCATCGCAACAAAAATGGTTCATTTGTGGAACACTTCCTGGTTGTAATCATCACACAAGGTATCTTCGCAATGGTCGAAAAATCAAAAATCGGCTGAGAAGCCAACAATGACAAGAATCAAGCTTTCTCCGAAACTCCTCATTGTGATATCCATGGATCTTCAAGTATGTGATACTATTCTCGAATTTTGGGAGACAAAAAACGAGAGACTTATTTTTGCCTAGTTTTACGAAGCTGCCGTAAGGTTCTTGTTGATATATAGGCATATATGGATGCAAGATAGCTCTTCTTTTCTACATCTGAAATTCAAACTTGTCGCCTCCTGCATAAAGGTATCGTGACACTTCTCTATCGTTGTTTCGACCACATATGATCTTTACAATACCCAGGACGAGAAAAACCACCATCTAGTTCCACATGTTCATAGCAGTCATGTGGTCTTCAATCTTTTTGGTTTGTTTAATCGGCTCGAGTTCACATTTTCAGAGGAAAATAATTCCTGAAAGAATGAATAAATAAAGGTTCCCGGATTTATGTAAGTATTAGTACACCCATACGAGAAGTAGGTCTACTTTGTACTTTTTATGATACCGGGGCTAATATCTTTAGTAAAAGGGGCTTCTATGAAGTTCCAAATGCTATTATCGATGCAGGGCCATCAGATGAATAGATACATTATTCGATCCCTTGAACTCTCCTGTGTCGTTATTCAATGTTCTCTCGCCGTGCTCTACACAGAAATTCTAAACTATGCATTATTAGATTCATTGAGCATCAGGGAGAAACACCCGAGGCATTTGAGTTATCCTTACAGTGTATTTATACCAAAATACTCCCCCAAAACCTTACCATTAAAGGTATTCAGATTATTCTCGCATTTCAAGCCATCACCGACAAACTCATATTGCTGGCCTATACTCCTATTTCGACTTGCTTTGGGGCGTAAACTTAGCCATTCAAAGACCCGTTATTATATATGCAAGCTCAAGATCAATGGCCATTTGACTAATGAGATCTCATAGTTCGTATACCAACTACCAAAAGGTCATAAGGCGCGTCATCTAATTGGCAAACATGCATACGACCAAATTTTATATGTGAAAGTCTGCTCAAAGCATACTTATATAGGAATGGTGAGATTCTGTTTCATTTATCCGGCTCTAGCGGGTCATATTTTAGGGCGGCCTTTGATACTATTGACCATTTGGCGTTCTAGGTATTGAAATCACCGGCGAGAGAATGGTTGCTATATATCTAGGTTTTCATTGAGATTTACCAACGGAAGAAAAACTAAAAGGTCCCCCATTCCTACCAAGATTCAATGGCGGGTTAGGATTGGGGGTTAGGGGGATTTGTCTAAGTCATGGAGATTATAGGAGTCAGCCATCTAATGGTCTAATATCTCAACGTATCTGGATGTATCTGGCAGCTTTGATATATTTAAAATGCTTTTTGAGACCGAGGCGAAGAATTCCATTTATTTGCTCCTGTTTCTCTGGCCAAATGAGGAATTCGGATACAAACACTATATCAATTCAATCTTCTGATTTTTCTAGCATATTTAATTCTGCATTTTAAAGAGAAATGGAGCAAAATCCTTCTATAACTAAACAAATTACTGACCAAACTCAATGGATGACCTTTATATTTCTAGGAGTCGTCTTTGAGTTAGACTCGCGAAATGCCTGCATTTTCTACTGAACCAGTTCCTTCCAATTCAAGTCGTCTCGCCAGCAACATGGGTAACCCAGGAACAGACTTCAAGCCAGCGATATCCAAGTTGTTTGGTTCTGATTGCACAGTTAAATCTTCTTCATACTTTGTTCATATAGAAGGAGAGGGGGCTCCTGCCGCAAGAAGTAAAGAGGTTTCTGCAGCGCAGCCGAGTACGAGCATTTTGGGTATCTCTCTGCCCATCACCGCTTCAACGGGCTCAGCTACAACTCAAGGTCGCCTCGTAAACAACTCTTTATCTAAAATGGGCATATACTCGAAGAAGCCAATTTCTGCAGACGATTTGAGTCCTTCTACGCCTGTGAAATTTTTAGGTCGGCATCTTATGTCGTTCGCCTAGATCCAACTCCATTGACTTAAGGAGATAGTACTGTGAAGGCATTGAATTCAAATGTTTATAGACCTCACATAACGAGCTCTACAGAAACAAGCCAGCCTCTATTCGAAAGTTCGGCCAGCCCAAGTCCTGGTGCTTCTATGAATCCAGAAAGTATGTCCATGTCCCAGACAAGCTTGACCTTTCGAAAGCTCATACTCTCTAGCATCTAATTTAGTATATCTACAGCCTTTGAAACGTTTCCTCGTAATATAATCACTCAACTACCCGCAAATGAGTTCATAGATAAACTCGATATTTTCCACGGCCCAGGAGTTCTCATTACCGCCGATTCTTGATTGATGCTCAAAAGCTACCAGGTGCCTAGAGAAATACTTATCCAGGCCTCACTGTACTTCGAAACCGTCATGGAAATTGAGAATATTAGTAATTTTTGACGGGAAGTAGTCAAATTTCAATGCTCAAGCCTAGCATTCAACTTCGTGGTGCAGTTCCTATATACTGGTAATTTTGTCTGCCCAAAGATGATAGAAAAATCTGGACTACAGAAAATAGTAAGTCTCCATGAGTCTCCTAATGTTTGAAAGTATTTGAATTGCTCACCTCCTTTGAAGCACTCATATACAATAAAGTGTTCACACAAGATGGTAAGATAAAATAGCGTAGACTACTTAAATCATATGAAATCTTGCTGGTTTATTAACCTTTATAGACTATGTGTTGGTGTTAACTTGGTCAGTTAAAGTGTAAGTATTTAAATCTTTTGTTGTAATAATTATTGTTGTTATTCTCTATGTAATCTATAGAATAGAGGACAACTTTATAGACGTCCTTGAGGTATTAGTATATCTAAGACAATTCAATATATTACTTGTATAGCAACCCAAAAGTTATATGATTCATTTTCCGACATTGGTAATTATCTAAAAGTGAAAAGATTATATGTTCAATCTTCGATTTCCTTTTTTTACTTATTAGGACTTTTTGATTATCAATTTATGAATATTAATCAAATTCTTTAATGTTTGATAAGGCCTATTTTTGGTTATAACATTTACTAGATTGGAATTATTGTTAATCTATTTAATCTATTTAATCTTTGTGATTTTTTTATGTTTATATAATTAATAAAATGATATGATGTTAATTATAAGTCTCTTTTAACTGTAATATCTAATTTAATTGATAATTCGTATAATGATTTCAAATTGATATAGACAACAAATAGAATCTGTTTTTTAGGTTTAATAATAGCATTGATAGATCCTTTAATTGCAGTTTTGTTGGAGATATCGATCATACCGTATATCAGGGAATTCGCTATACCATATCGGGTTAGTTATCATGTGATAACGTTAAAGCGCATAAACCTATATATCTTAGTTTAGTCTTTATAGCTTTATAATATTGATGCTTTCCACCCACATAATCTTTCAACAAGTTTTTATATTAAAGCCGAGTACTAGTTTGTATAACTTTGAAGTTAGTATGCCTTTTATAATTCTTTTGTATTTGATGGATACCCAATGTATAATATTGGTATTATTATATTTGTTAATAAGGTATGTAACATGTTTTGTTCGAGAAGAGAAATTGAGGTTGTTTGCGAACAATGCGTCTGTAGATACAGTTAATTTAATCGAATTGATGTTGAGAGGAACAAAGTTGAGGCTTTTTGGTTGGTTGCTTATTTGCCATTTGAGGACTTTATTTAATTTTTTGATATTATCTTCTTTTGGATCAATTATCTGGGCAGTAATAGAAAGATGATATGATACTTTCGGCTGATATACAGTTGCAATATATGCGTTTCAAGCTTTTTGGGCAACATATTGATTCTTCGATGTAACGTCCTTTCGCTTCTTTCCTCTTGTACCTGAAATATCCATTTTGCGCGTCTGCCCCTGATTATTGTGATATTGAGTCCTTTAATTCGAAGAGTTTTTTTGAAGTTGTTAAACATTGAGTTAATGAATAAGTGCAAATTCATTTATTATGAATAGCTTGAATTTTTTATAAAAAACTTTAACAAGGTTATTATTGTATATATCTTTCTTTATATATACTTTACGCTTATATTGAATGTATTTCAAAAAATCCTTTTAGTCGATTTTTCTAGTAACTTTATTAGATATTAATATTGTTTCGTATTAATCGTTGCAATAATCGATTTGATCTCCTTTCTCTATCTTAGAGTATATTGCTGTAGTTATCGAAAATTGAATATTGAATAAAATAAACATTTTGTAAATGTAAAATATAAAATGAATAAAAATATAGAAGGTTATAAAATATAAATATAAAATGTAGAATGTAAAATATAAAATATAAAATAAAAAATAAAATAGTTTTTTTATATAATATACAATATAAAAAATGTATAATAGATATAAATATAACTTTGTTTATTTAACAAAATCAATCTTCTAAATATATCTTTTTTATAAAGAATTTTATTTAATAAAATTATATTTTAAAAGTATATTCCTTAGCATCGCTAAACCAATATAAAAATCTATTTAATAAATTTTATATCTGATTCATTAGCCTCTTTAAAATTTCTACCAATCTCAAAAACTATTTTTCAATACCTAATATTAATTATAGAATCCAAAATCTCTAATTTGTAATATCACTAATTAGTATTAGTATTAACTTGGTTAATTAAAATATAAATACTTAAATCTCTTGTTGTAATAATCATCGTTATTATTCTCTATGTAATCTATAAAATGAAGGACAACTTTATAAACATCCTCGAGGTACTAGTACGCCTAATACGGTTAGACGTATTATTCGTACAGCAGCCCAAAAGTCACATGATCCATTTCCCGACACCATGCTTCTTGAATTTTACGAGCTAGCATAGAGATTTGGCCGTGATATCTTGGAGGTCTTGGGGATATGAAACAGCTACTTGTAGGCGGTTACTGTAATCTCTACCAGAGTATATTAGTGAGAGCATATTCGTAAGGCTGTCAATCTCTCGGCTCAACATGGACTTCACCAGATCAAGTATACAGGCCTATCTTGAATCAGTCAATCCCACCCAGAAACAAGCCTGGCCATTTATTTTAATAAAGACCTCGAAGAGCTGGTCGGGTTTGCGCCAGATCTCAAGCCACTGTACAGGGAAGTAGCAAGCAAAAGTATGCCAGGAAACTTCTCAGAATCTTGCAACCCACTTGATGGAAGGAAAGTTAATTACTAGAAGACAGACAATGAATGGAAGCGGGATGTCCGAGGTAAGAATTGTATTTTTTAGCTTAGATGTGGGCATGAGAAGTCACCTGAGCGTACTTCCAAATGGCTGACTTGCAATGGAACTATGGAGGAGCGTGTCATACTTAGGTAGATAGTCGATATACTATATTGGCATCCGAACTCTCGCACAATATCAGAAAGAAAATGCAAAGAACCTTGTTGGCCATTCAACTTGGTCGCATCTCACTAGCGTAAATATGGCCGTTAGGGAACTTTCTCGCTTGCCCTCCATCAGCTTCCCCCACCTGCATGAACCTTCGGTCCCGCCGACAACAATAGTAGTATACCTTGTTGGCTACCGACCTCAGAACTCCTCCCAATGACTTCAAAGGAATCAACTCAATTTTTCTCAACCATTTCGATCTACAAAAGGATCGAAGTTTCTCGAACGAGTTCTTCACATCACATCATATCATATCATATCATATCATAGATCTACCATGGACGAAGGGCTCTTCGCTTTCGAGGAGGATGACGACTATCAAACCTCCAATGACGAATACGGTGACGAAACTGAAAACCAACAATGGGAAAGATGCAATATGATGCCGGCAAATCAAGACGAGCCAACTTCCAGTGATATTCCAGCAGATCAATTCTTGAGGTAAGTACAGCGAATACATATGCACGATACACGCTTCCCTAACACCTGTCCATGAAAACTAAACTATATTTTTCTCAGCAAGCTCGACCTACCCAATGGTCCCACCTTCAAGATCTTCATCAGCACCAACGACGACTCTACACAGCAAGGCTTCGACATATCCAAAGACCTCCTATGCACCCACTCCACCTTCTTCAATTGCGCCTTCAACGGCCCCTTCAAAAGAAGCCACCCCCAAGAAATGCACCTCCCTGAAACCCCCCTCTCCACATTCCAACTCCTAGTCCAATTCCTCTACACCAACACCTTCACCTTCCCAACCCGCATCACCTCCCCCCACGAAAAACTAACCCTCTACCTCCTCTTCTTCGCCACCTGCCACCAACTCCACATCACCGGCCTCAGCCTCATTATCACCCGCTTCAAGAGCCTCGTGAAATGGTGTTCGGAGCGCGGGCAATTCCCCACGCGCTTACACATGGAGCTCGCGATGGACCTGCCCGCAGTCATGAGGCGCGGCGCATGGCCGTCGCGGCGTGCGTGGTGCCGTATGCGTACTCGGTTACGAAATCGAGTACGTGCTATGGACGCGCTTTGTTTCATCTAGAGGCCTTGATGGAGGAGTCGGCGGATTTTGCGGCCGATCTCTTTAGGGCGTATACGAGGGCTGTGAGGGGGGCGTTGGGCGCTCATTACCATTGTGGATCCGCTTACGATGAGGGCATATAGGATTACGACTGGGGTTGAGACAACTTGGAGGGTGTAGAGAATGTGAGGTTGGGCGTTAGTTTTGAGGGGGTGTATGTGCAGGTAGAAATGGAAAATGGTTGGGAGGATGAACTTGAGGTCTTTTCTTTTGTGGGATAAAGGTTGGTGCTGGTGGATTGCATGGATGGTAGCGGGTTGATAGTAGCAAATGATACCAGGTAAGAATAGGTGACAGGAGTCTGGACGACTTGCAGATAACGTACAAATCATGGAACCATACAGTGCTATCATCCCATTGCACACGCTCTTGCCATTTGCGTGTGACGAAAAAAGAACATGAACGATTTTACTACATGCTTACGCTTCGCTACAAATACACCGGAAGCAAAGCTCCCTATCCCAAGATTAGATGCGAGGGTCTTTGAAGACTAGACAGCCTCGTTTATTAGGGTTATCTTATACCTCCATCAAATAAGAAACATGGCAAAAGCCCAGGAGCGTGACGCTCTTTTACCCCCATGAAACATAAATGTCTATGGTATTATAATCCACAGCGAAATCACTGTCCGTATCGATTATCCGACAATCGTTAAGTAGAAGGGCAGACACCACATTCGAAAATGATATGTTCTAGCTGCGCCATCAAGACCTGTTGGTGCTTGGATCTCGATACTTGCTGCATTATGTAGAAATATACGGGGAGCGAGGGAGGGGATTCACTGGGAATGATGTGATATAATATATGCATGCAGGTATATACTGTCAGGAATGAGTAGACCATGAAAAGTATCTTAGAAGAATCAGATTTTTATGCTGGAAAAGTGAAGAATTGCAATAAATACTAAAGGGGAGGAGCAGGTATAATGTCTTTGTTGTACAGCTTTGCAATGGTGTATTCTTTATCCTTCAACTAAGAGGGACTTTGAGATTTCTCTAGTAGTATTGTGAGTGTAAATTTGTTTCCCTGGGTCTCGGGGGTGATGGATGGTATATCATCCATTGAGTAGGAATTCAATGTTGATTCACGATCTATCTGTGTCGCAAAAGTAGCATGCATTCCATGTTTTCTTCTCGGCATCAAAAAACTTGATATCAGTGATGCATGAGGTGTTTTGAGACATTTCCCTCAGTTTGAACCAAATTCTGGTGCTGCTTTGGCCAGCACAATCTGGTAGGCTACACTTGCAGCATCTGGGTTCTAGAATTTCAGCTGGAATACATGCGCCAGTCTACGTGGCCAGACTAAGGTTCCATAGCAAGCAGATGCCATAGACAGCAATCTTGCGGCTGTCAAAATCCATGATCACTACACCAAAAACATCCACTTTCTCCCGTCGAAAAAAACAAAATCAGAATCAAACTAATGCCTCGAGATATTTTCCCTGCAACGGTTTCGCATATGCTGCCTACCACATAGTCACATCGAATATGCACAAAGTCAAAACCGGCAGGTCAGATCCTCCGGAAAGAAACTCCGAGTCAAATACTCCACAATATCAGACTCTAGAAAGTTGTTGGCTCGCAATCTAGAACGCGTTGTACTTCCATTTCACACCGAAGCTTCGAATCCTTCGAACCCAAACGTCACCCGGATATTGACGGGAAGGCTGGAGTTCTATAAAACTCTGCATCTTCAGTTCTACAAATGAGCCGTATGTGAGGCTAGAAGTGGAGTCTTGTGGCCATGACATCTTGAATTTGCTAATCTTTGAACCGCCGCGCACGAGCACTGATCATTTCTCAGTGATAAATTGCTAGGCTTGTAATGATAAAAGGGAAAATACTGCGTACCCCCACAGAAGTTCAGGTTTTCAGGGGTGGGGTTTCAAGGCCCTGCAAAATTTGATGACCGGGATGGCTTGGGCAAAAGATTGCAGTGCTTTTCGAGCTGATGTATCGAGGAGAAACTTTCCGGCTGAGAAACCGCGTATGTTTGGCTCAACAGGCTATGTACTGAGCGAGCGAGCATCCTTTTGGGCGACTAGACCATGTGCTCAGATATAATTTCTCGTATTGATTAAGAAAGTTCTTCCTTGCTGCTGTGAAAGGAATGACATATGCAGTGAAATCAAGAAAGTGGCCGCATCATAGGCGGCCACGATGCCAACACGCATTTCCGGACCCTCGAACGTTTTCCACCATCACCTAGTACAGAAACCAGACACGGCACAGAAAGAAATCGAATTCAGTTCCATTTGCAGTAGGAGAATAGAGAACCAACTACCGGGTATGTTGGCAACTAGCTATCGGATATTCCTCTTTCGTGACTCTATTTTCCGTTCAGATCTATCGATCCCGGTATCATTGCGTATCCTGAGGCTACTTTCCGATGTGAAGCCTGGGATATTTGCCTGAAGTGAAAATCGAGCGAGGAGCAATGTAAATTTCCACTGATTGCGTAATATATATATATATATATATATTTGTGTATCGGAGAGGCCGGGAGGTGTTTTGTTTAATTGTGATGTGATGAGTTAAATGTCGGCAGTGGTAGTACGGACGGTTAACAGTGCGACGGAACTTTTATGTGGAGCCATTATTAGACTAGAGGATGATGATGATGTTGAGGTCAATATTGATTTCGACATCAGACCTAATCTTTTGAGGATCCGGTCAATTTCAATGAAGCTTGTATGAGATATTTGAGGAAAAAGGCTAAGAACGTGGGAGACTGGATGATCCTGGTTGGAATAGACTCATGATCACCTTTCTTTTTAATGGTAGTTTAGTCCGTACAGTAGTTTCCCTATCCCCAGGTTTGGATCATCCTTAGTTCGGAACTACGGAGTAGGTAATGTGAATCTATTCTCATTTAGTTTGTAGGTTGTAATGGGAAATATATATTTTGGATTTGGATTTAGATTTAGATTTAGATATGTATATCCATACTGTACTTCAATCAAAGGCTTTGGAGCTAAACATTCATCATTCTCATGACGGGTTACGAATACTCTCATGAATAGAACTAGAAGATGGTTTTCCTGCGCCTTAGGAGATGTAAACAAATGCGCCTTATAACTTCCTACGTATAGTAAGTAGTATACCTACCATATGTTTGAAGCTCTTTTTCGACGGTCATATGCATCCGTATATCTTGGCATTGATTCGTGACCGCAAATAGCACAATGTTAACCGTGCTACTTCTTCCCTTTCGATATTCCATGCCTCAGTGACTAGACTCAGATGACTTTTTAGCATGCCTAACTAACGGCTAATTCGATTCCATATCAACGCACCTCAATATTCATACCAACGCAAGGAAAGGAACAAAAGATACAGTCAGTCAGTCAGTCATCCATCGAAAAAACATCCCCACTCAAGATATCAACATTTACACATCATCTCATCCACACCGTACAGTATTACATCCTCACAAATCGTAACCCTCCAAAACCCCATTCAGACTCCAAAACACGCCTCCATACTTCCAACTTCCAACCATCCCCTTTCCCCTTTCCCCTTCCCCATCCTCACCCAATCAGCAGCCCCCTCCCAAACCCAATCTCCCAACTCCCCGCCAAAACCCACCAAAATATCATTAAACACTCGTGGGCGCTTAAGAAGATCTCCACTTTCCCTGACAGCCAATCATTTCGCTCCCACCGTAAATGCATGCGACACCAAATTATGCGGTCCCTGTCCGAGCATGCCATGTCTCTAAATCAGCATGAATCCCAGTCCGTTCATGCTCATCCTTGTCTCTTCATGCTTTTTCAATAAAGAAGTCCGATCTGGCGGCGCTTAAAACCTGGTTTGTTTACTCAGACCTGTCTTTCTGTCCAATGATCTGTGGAGGACATTTGATTACAGCCTCTGTGGCTCTCGATTGGAAGTCTAGAAATAGACTAGAGTTCTAGAGGTTAGTCGGGCGGTCTTTTCCTGCTTTTGGTTGGTGGGGTTGGTGGCTGCTTTGAGGGTTTCGTACGTATGAATGCCGTTCGTTTGGTTTGCGAGTCAGTTATTCTTATTATTCTGGGCATTCCTGGGTATTCTGGGTATTTCTGTGCCAAAAATATCAAAATGTTTCCAGTGCTAAAGTTTTAGTGGATGTAGATTAGTCTTGGGTGAAATATGGTGTGTGGTGTAGTGTAGTGTAGTGTAGTGTGTGTGATGTTATGCTTGATTATCTAATTTGGTATTGGATGGTTACTTGCAATTGGAGACTTCCAAGGTTATCTTATTATCAAGCTATAGTAGATGCTGATCAACTGTATGTTTCGTTTTTTTGGGAATCCCCTCTATTCTACCTAGAAGCATCGGGATATACCCAATTGAAGATAGACGGTTGACGGTTGACGGTTGACGGTTGACGGTTGACGGTTGACGGTTGACGGTTGACGGTTGAAGGTTGAAGGTTGAAGGTTGAAGGTTGAAGGTTGAAGATTGAAGACTGAAGATTGAAGGAAGTACACATAGGTATGGTTAGATTTACATCTGATCTGTCCAATACATTGATTGCTACAATATAGTAACGTAACGTTATAAAGACTAATTCCTCCAACCCAATACGAAGTATATACATACATACATACATACATACATACATACATACATACATACATACATACATACGAAGTATATAGATAGATCCCAACAACATCCAATCAACATCCTCACAAAAAGCAGTACTAAAACCAAACACCTAAATCCATCCAAGTAGTATGAATCTCCCAACTATCAATCTACTAAACACCGGTACCCATCCCGGCCTCTAATCCTCCAAAACAAATCTCAATCTCAAACCCCAAAGAAACCCCCCCCTAAAAACGAATAGAAGAAAAACCCTCTATACCCATCTAACCAAACAGTAAACAAGATAAACCACATCCCCAACCCACATCCCATAAACAATCTTCCACACCCACACCATACCATAAGCAAACTCCCACCCGTGCGTGGCTTTCTTTCTATAACGATATTCAGTTCGCGCCGGTTGTATCCATCCATCATCCATCTATCCATCCGTCCAATCTGTAGCTACCTACCTAGTGCTTACCTAGTATTGCATAATACATGTATGTACGTACATTTGGTACGTACAAAAGCGTGATTCATCTATCACGTCACGAAACGTCACGTCACGTCAGGTACCAATGAATCATTCTATTGAACAATCAATACAAACAAAACCATGGATGCATGTCTTTTGAGATTCTTGATAAATAAATAGGTAAGTAGATAGGTAGGTAGGCATTTATCTCGCTATAGATATAAGACTGAAATGAAAATGGAAGGAAGGAATAGTGAAAGCAAAGGAACTAATTATCTGTTTTTGTTTCAAGTTTTAAAGGAGGGAGAAAGAGGAATGGGTATAATTGGTGTATATAGTATTCGGGCTTGATTTGGTTTGTCTATGTATTTTGGATGAGTTGACCGATGGTTAAAATGGTACTAACATAACAGAACAGAACATAACGTGATGTAAACATGTAGAAATATGAGACGGTAACAACAATAATAGGCAATGGTAGGCAGGTATATATTTTTTTTTGGATTCATAGTTGTATAGCTACCAGGATACCAAGTATAGCTCGATCGTATGCATCCTAACCTGTAACCCCCCTCATCCCCTTACCCCTTAACCCTCCCCCCTCCCAGCTTTCCTCCCCGGTAACAACCAGCACGACAGCATCCAGCCCGTAACCTCGACGTGCCATAAAACGCCCATACAAAATGATACGCCAACGACCAGCCATGCGTCCGTCCCAAGCCATCCACTTCTCCTCCACCTTCTCCAAAAACTTATCCTCCACTCCTTCCATACTGTGCAAAGTCCAAGCAAACAAGATCCCCCAAATGCAATAGTCAAGTCAAGCCAAGCCAAGCCAAGCCAAGTCAGCCCAAGCCATAAATCAAAGATGACAGCCCTGCGATATCCCAAAAGCCGAGCCATGAACGATGTGCGCTCCGGAACTCCAGATGAGACAGACGAAACTCCAGGCCAATTTCGCCGAGCTCGCACATTTTCCTCCCTAAATAAAGACACGACGGTGCCATTATTGTCGTAATCAAGAAATGAGCCATAAATTCGTAAAAAGAGTATTGAGGTGTAGAGGTGGTGAATGATAATGTGATAACAAAAGAAATATGATATGTTGTAATGAGTATTGATGCAGATGTAATCTTCAAGGAATGAGTATAGTGATATAAGACGCGAAAGGTAGATGAGGTCGTCGAATGAGGGTAAAATATTGGTCTAAATCATCTACTCCACATGGTGGTCGACTTTCCTTCTCTTGCCTTTGGGAGCGGGGCTCATGCGAGGGGTATAGGTAAACGGTTCGAGTGACGACTTCCCTGACCTGACGAACGCTCGACCGTGTTTGTTTTGTGGCTTGATGTCAAAATATCGTGCCTTGCCTCGAAGGTCCCAATCATATGGTGAACGTGCGCTTCGGGCACTGAAAGCGAGCGTGCGCTCAAGGGAGAGTCAGCATATGAAGAGGCGGGTGAGGCGGGAATGCGAAGACGCCCGAGCATTGCAGATGATGGCGCCGATGTTGGGTAGAGGAAGGGGGTGGGGAACGGAGCTGGCGGGCGATTTATGTGCATCGCAATTGCATGAGCAGTCACTGCCTTCACTGCTGGTCAAGGAATCTGAGGAGGGTGCAGAGGTAGGTGTTGGTCTCGAACATGTTTTCTCCGCAACGATGGGGCTGTTCATGGTCTTGAGGAAATCGTATATGCAAGAGGGGGGTAATTGGAGTCTGATGGATCTTCTTGTTTGATCATAAAGTCGGCATAACCAGGGAATGGGCTACGTGCGGATTTGAGAGAGCTGATAGCTCCGAGGGGAGGTTGAAGACATTGGAGTCTTGAGTTGTGGGAGTTTGGGTTTGGATGAAGACATGGTCTTTTGGGGGAGGAAGAATAGGTGCGCTCGCGGGTGCGGGAGCGGAAGTTTTGATTGGGGACTCCATTATGTATAAAGAATGACGGCGAAGAAAAAAGGGTTGGAAACTGCGACGACGGCGGCGGCGGCGGCGGCGGTAGGATGAAGTCCGTAAAGAAGGAAGGGTAAAAAGTTGAGACGTTTTGGGTCTTGAGGAAGTATTATAACGTGAAATTTGAAACGATGTTTCCCCAACAGCTGAGGCAAGGTAAGGTGACGGAAAAGAAAATAGCGCGAAGGGAGAGCAGGCCTGTCTGTATTGACGGATTTAGCAGCCAGTGCTAGGTCAGAGCAGGGCGCTTGGGATTTTGGCAATGAGTGTACTCCGTAAGTGATGAGAGGCGGCCTTCTTGTAAGGGATGTGGGTCGTAGTAAGACAAGGGGATTTAGGAGCAGCCTGCAGGTAACTTTTTCTATCGCGTTGCCGTAATTATTTATTTTGCACCTTCAATGGCTGGAACATCCAATAATGTGTGAGGGAGGGGATCCTGTGTCCAACGTGGGAAAAAAGTGGAATACAGAGATAAAAGTTCCGATATATAAAAGCAGCGAGGAGTGATGTGTGACGCCGTTGTTTTTCTGGAAGCGAGCAAAAAAAGCAATAGAAGTAGAGTAGTAGTACCTAGGTAGTAGCTTATTAAGTTATTCCAAGGGTTCAACTCAACTACTTAGCTTTTTTCGTAATGATTAATTGTGACAAGGAAGTTTCAAGACCAAAAGCAAGATCTAATTGAACAAGGAAGACCGTCTAATTGGAGATGAGCAGCGAGTGAGTCGTCACTAGGGGAGTCGTGAATAGTCGAGAAGAGGTAGCGAAGTAGAGTAGCGAAGTAGAGTAGCGAAGTAGAGTAGCGAAGTAGAGTAGCGAAGTAGAGTAGCGAAGCAGTAGTGAAGTAGCGAAGGAATAGAAAATAGTATGTATGTACGTATGTAATCCGGTATTCCGTCTGTAATGCAATAATATGATTAATTATTCATACAAGGTTGCTACTTATTCGATAGGTACTAGGGAGGGTAGGTATGCTGAGCAATGGGTAACAGTGAGCTGCATGCCAGGGAGGAATCTCCAACTCAATCAACTACGGAGGTGATAGGATGAGATTGAGAAGCCGTGAAATCTAATAGTGGCGTCGAGTATCGCGTTTCTAAGTATCCCACACGAACGAAGTCTCGGAGATCCAGGTCAAGAATTCAAGCTGACGACCAATATGGCCGACAAAGTATCAATTCTACGACGTGATTCGTGTTTTGCCTTTGGGGGAACTGCAAGAGAAGGAAACCTGAGAACCTGAGCGGTTGGAGCTTGTCTCAATTTGATTGGCTCCTCTCAAATGGAGTCTTCCGTGAGTATTAGGCTATAGGCTATACTTAGGGCGGATGTCACAAACGTGGCGGGCGTCAAAAATACGCCTTCTGATTTGATGCAGAGTCGAAATCACTGGACTGTTCCAGTAATTGATCTAATGATTGGTGCTTCGAGTAGCTATGCGAGAATGATACTGGGCGAAAATGCTTTTCATTTGACATGAATGAGGAACAAAAATCCAACGCCAGTGTGAGAATGGGGGCGATGGGGGTGAGAGGGCCAATAATAAAGGCAAAACTGTGGTTCTCAAAGTGTGTTCACGAACGAGGGTTTTCGATCAGAGTTGATATAGATGAGAATCGATAGAAGAGATCGAGTTGAATGGACACAGATTTTCAATACTGGGACTATCGTTCACATTTTTGTAAGTTGTTCTTACCGCTCTTATCTTTCCATGTTACAATCCGCGCGCGCATCCAGACAAAACCTCAATGTTCAGTATTTCAAAATATCGCCAAGTCGAATCATCTTTCCCACAAAATCCATCTTCAATTAAGAGCCTTACAATTTGGGCACTTTCCGCGCGCCTGAAAGTCCTCAATGATAGACGGAGCCGCCAGCCATTGCGATTTTCTCAACAGTTGTTCGGAAAGTGGCTCAAAACATTGATATGAGTGGTTCCCGCACCAGGCAGGCTCCTATGTAACGATTTGAGTCAAGACAGCAGCGCGCGGTTCGGGATACATCCACAAAGGCGGGGTATTTTTCTTGAATGAGAAAATATCACCGTGTAGTTTCTCAAAAACTTCTATACAACAACCACCTGTCAAGGTTTGATACTTGAAATCCATGCGCCCATACTATTCTACTGTCTCGTCATAGTTTAGAGCGCTCGATCTTGTGCATTCAGGATTCTGGCAAGCCTTACGTGGATTTTGAACAATGCTTCTTTGTGACACATATGGCAGACAGACCAATACTACGGGTTGACAGACCATATACGATTTACATTGTATTGGTCATTTGGTGATCAGAAGCTATCCGCATCATGGTTTATTGGCCTTAATGCGGGCGGCGTTAATTATAAGCATCATCATTTTTCAGCTTTTAGCAACGATAGATCTCAGTATCTCATAGGAATAATCCCATCCTAATTTGCTGGTATTGAAGCAAAATCGACATGAAATTATCATGAAATGAATAAGATAGGATCAATGCATTGTCTGGCTGGGATACTCAGGGCAAGATGCAGGATTCGGCGAGATCTAGTACTGTGATCTGAGGGTGTTGGTATGCCTTCAATTATGCCAAAGTGCCAATACCGAGCGTGATCTGGACGATTGTCATGAACAGTGACAGATTTCTTTATTGTGAGGATCTCATTTGAACAATGTTCTATTTTTGGTACTGTCACAAGAATCTCTCCAATCGCTGATATCATCACCCGGCGAGATTATTCGAACCGCCTTACCGTGGCATGAAAGTTCCCGATGCTCCACTCATATGCAGGTGATTTTAAGCATATTGAAGCTTTAATGATGAGTCTTTGTAGAAAATGTCATGATTAGTATTCCAAAGAGACGAAACGTGGGATGCGTGGCATATGTGACAGCTTACCTACCCGTATCAAGCTTATCACTGTAGCCACTTGAGGACCTTAACTGACTCGAGGCTCAAATGGATAATGTGAGATACCAACTGTAATAAAGATGGGTCGATACCAGCTTGCGCAATCCTTCAAAGCCTATCGATATCCTCTTTTGTCTAATGCAATAAGTGTCGAGCAGACGCTATGAGGCCGCAGAAATGGCCTCATATGCATGGATAACCTGATTCCGATGGAATCATTGATTTTTTCGACAGAGCTGCGATGGCTCGCCTGTAAAGCATAATGGATGCATGCTCACGAGACAACAGAGACCACGTCAGGACTCATAGTCTCGTTGAATGTCTCATATTAATGAGAGTGTCACGGCCCAAAGATTCGACTCCCTATACTTCCTATTACACGGGGGATCTTGAGAGATCCTTTCACTTCGCGTTTAGATTATACCACATTCGACCGAAATATCTCATCAATTCCCAAATTGAGGATTCGTAAATGAAAGTATGATAGTATTGATGGAATCGCCCATCCTTCTGTCCGATGTTATGCTTTGCATATGAATCAATCGTTGGATGAAGAGGTTCGCACGCCACTGAAATGTACTTACATACTGTAGCTATAAAGTTACGCCGCAAGCAAAGATCTGCGGCGCTGGGCCTTGAGGTCACATCTACCTGAGAGAACTTCACTGGTTTCCATAGAATAGGTAGGACTTTTGCCTCTTGTGTGAGTGGAACAATTTATGTTGTTAGTTGCAATCCAAATCCAAGATTTGCTAGATCAGCCTAGATGCTACTCTAATGTATACTTGAAATGCCAACACTTCGACCTCCTAGTCAAATTTTGGGGTGTGTTTCATACGTATGGTCTGATTAAGCAAGCAAACGATTCACTTACCGCATGAAGATATACGACGAGCTTATTAGTCGGGCGGTGAAAGATGCCATGATATATTTAACCGGTACCTCCCGGCAATCTACGAATATAGCCTAAAATCATCCTGGCAAGCAGATGGCAAACCCTACTTCAAACCTCGACCAGCTACCTCTCCATGTTCCCATATGCGGGGTTCAATGGAGTAACCTGGGGAATGGTACGCTTGGTATTTTAAATTTGTTAGTGAGGAGTCCCCAGACCAGGGTGAATGCTTAAGCTTTACCACTTTCGGCTCTGTATCCATCCCACTTCATAGGCGGACCTCAACAGCTGATGTTTGAAGATACATGCCACTTACCGACAGAGTGTTCGAGGTTTCCTTTGTATATAAGTTAAAGAGCTTTTATGCGGGCCGCGATGCCGTAAGGCCGGTTGGATCAGGTGCAGACTGAGCTCCGGATAATAAAGAAGGATAAAATGATTCAGGATGTTCAGAAAGTAAATGTATATAATGCAATGTTTTCCCTAATGAACAATCATAAAACAATAGAGTGAGGTGAAGCACTGGTAAATTTGTTGATCATCCTCGACTTACTTGCGATACGCAATCTCGAGGCAACACAGTGCAGTCAACGCCAACATGCATTTTCAACGGACGAAAAAAACTTTTGAACTTGCGGGCAAGGAGTTCCCTCGAGTAACATGGTATAAGCAAAAAGGAATGAGGGGCTTGTACTTTGTCTTGATGTTCGTCGTTTTGACCTCTGCGACGAACGGATACGATGGCTCCATGATGAATGGCCTTCAATCTCTTCCCGCTTGGGAATCTTGTGAGTGCTTCTTGGCCGAATTATGTCCAAGATATGAAGCTTATTTGTGGCATAGATTTCCACCCCACCGCCTCCCAGCTCGGACTTCTTAACTGTATCATGTCTGTCGGCTCGCTCGTTGCCCTCCCCTTCGTACCATATGCTGCGGATATACTGGGAAGGCGTACAGGCGTGATGATTGGTTGCACAACTATGATAGTTGGCGTCATGCTCCAGAGTTTTGGATATACCTTTGGCATGTTTGTGGGTGCTAGATTTTTTGATCGGATTTGGAAGTCGCAATAGCCCATGGTGCATCACCATTACTTATCACCGAACTTGTTCATCCGCAACATCGAGCTATCTACACAACCATCTATAACACAACGTGGTACATTGAAGTTTTGTTGCAGCTTGGTTGACATTTGGTATGAATGAGCGATCAGAATCTATTGAACTTTAGCTGACTTGATACCCAGGAACAAATAACATTGTAGAAATTGGTCATGGAGAGCCCCATCCGTTGTACAAGCTTTCCCTTCCATCCTTCAAATGACCTTCATCTGGTAAGTATTCACTTGGCATATTCAATGAAGGAGAAGAGGCTAATCTGGGTCAAGGTTCGTTCCTGAATCACCAAGATGGCTTCATTGCAAAGGGTAAAAATGAAAAAGCACTTAAGATTCTAGCAGATGTCCATGCCCGCGGAAATCAAAATGATGAAGTTGTTCAGCTCGAATATCAGGAAATTCGCCAAACACTACAACTTGAGAAAGAAGTGGAAGGTAGCCCATGGGCTGAACTCTGGAAAACTCCTGGAAATAGACATCGTCTTATTATCCTCGTCTCTCTCGGTTTCTTCTCCCAATGGTCAGGAAATGGTCTCGTCAGGTTAGGTTGACATCAGATAAAAAAATATTCAAAGATAAAATTCACATGACATTCTAGTTACTACATAAACATCGTATTGGAAGATATCGGTATCCACAGCTCAACCACCAAACTTTTTGATTAATGGTATCCTTCAGATCGTCAACATGATCGTTGCCATAGGAATGTGCTTCTTCGTTGATCGACTTGGGCGGCGTCTATTGTTCTTGGTTTCCACAGCAGGAATGCTTGCTGTCTTCATTATTTGGACAATATGCTCGGCTGAATTCACCATACATGGATCCAAGGCGTCTGCAAATGCGGTCATCGTGATGATTTTCCTCTATTACGTCTTCTATAATTGTGCCTGGTCAGGTCTTTTAGTTGGTTATGGTGTTGAGATTCTGCCATACAACATTCGTGCAAAGGTAGGTCATATCTCCCTTCTTCGCTAGCGATGCTGATTGAAGTTCTAGGGATTGACAATCATGTTCTTGGCCGTGGGATCTATCGTTATTCTTCAACCAATATGTCAACCCGATCGCTTTGAAGCACCTAGAATGGAAGTACTATATATTTCTACTGCGTATGGTTGACTTTCGAACTTTTTGTCGTCTGGAAGTTCTATATTGAGACGCGTAATACTCCTCTGGAGGAAATTGTGAAGCATTTTTGATGGGGAGAATGCGATCGTTGGCGGTCAAGTCGCGAACCGAGAAGGCAAGAGTTATTGCAGCAGAACACGATATCCAGATTGGTACTGAGAATCATGACGGGGCTTGGATGAGAAGGAAGCCGTTCAACATACAGAGGAGAGAATGGTGTAAATTTGGCTTTGCGGCGGTAAGAATCGGTGTTGGAGAATTCGGATAGAACTGAATACTGGTAATCGGCAAATACAAGTAGCTCTATATTCACTACGTGCTTCAAGTTTTCGAAAAAGCCCTTTCGTTTCGCTCGATGGTGTGTAACAATGTCTCCATTGTATTCCCTTGGTAATTGATGCTGGCCGCAAGGCCTGGGAAATCTGGTTGTCCAGAGGAAGTTCTTAATGATTCGAGTGGAATATACCCAAGACATACGTTCCATTCGTGGATTGTAAGAAAATCCCCATCCGCTCCTTGGTTGACTGGCAAATATGTTCCAGGAATCAAGCTTTGCGATTTCGTCCCTCGATAAAAATCTTCAGTTCCATGGCCGCATCCCTAGCGGCATCCTGAAGCTCATCCTTCGCAGTCAACAAAGGATAATACGCCGCCAACCCTTCCAGCGTTATCCAATTCCTATACTCGCAAATATTCGATCTGCCTTTAATCGATACAACGTGTTGGACTCTCTCGGAACCAAAAGCCAATCGGGGTATCCAATCGTTTTCGCCGCCATTTCTTATGCGCAGGATCCAGTAAAGTCAACACGACAGGGATATTAAGGTCCTGAATTTCTTCTACTTGAAACTAAACTGGCATTAAATCTTGTGCATCTTTCCTCATAGCTGGGAAACGTCTTACCGAATAGAGGCCCTTGGCCCCCACGATGGGCATTTTATCCCGGTGATCATCCCATTTGTATTGGGAATATCCACTCCCGTACTTCTCGAATGAGGTTATTACACCAAAGACTTCGTCTGCAGATGCATTGATTCTAACACTAGCATAAGCTGTCAAAACCGCATCATTTTTGCTGATTGAGGGTGTTGCCATGATTTGTTTTTTTATCAACATGATTTTGAATGAGGAGTACAATGATGAGAAGAAGACATATGACGAGAAGAGCTAGAAATGAACAGGTATATAGAGGGATATCCATCATGATTAAGATGAATGGATTATACCTAGGTACTTAAAAGATGAAAGTGATGGAAGTGGATGGGTAAAAATCGAATTGATCCGGAATAGATGGATGAAAATGGAATCGATCCAGAATAGATAGATAGCCCTGATGTATGTATGTATGTACTCAAGTGGTAGATTGGTCGATTGGTAAACTGTTAGATATCCAAGTAGGTAGTCTGTATGAAGAGTCGAGTGAAAGAATCAAAACTGCTACTACTTTCAACCTCGGGAAGCAGAGAGACCTTTTTCATTGATTGATGATAGATTGATTGATCGAGTGACTGATGAGTGACTGACTGATGAGTGACTGACTGATGAGTGACTGACTGATGAGTGACTGACTGATGAGTGACTGAGTAATGTAATTGTATACTTATTTCCTTCGTCATACACATACGTACACATACGTACATATACGGGTAATATAATTATTATATAACAACGTCAAGTTCGAGTCAATGCAATGAATTCCAAGGTTTCAAAGTTCCAAGGTTAACAAAGAAACTCAAGTTTTACCTTTTAAATTTTCAACGCTACTGATATTTTGGTTGTTCGCACCGAAAACGAAGATCAAAATGAACATGAAAATGGTTAAAGTTGATGCAGGATGTGGGAAACAGGTGAAGAGATCGGATTTATCGGATGAAATAAATAAATTTACGATACGATTGGATTATTACGATTGTATTGATTATTGGACATATATATACTCTAGATACACACCCAGACCCTTTGATTATATATGGCTTTATCGAGCTAAACCTAAATCTTCTTAGTGTTATTTTCTTATGCTATCTATGGATATAGTATCTATTCCAGGTTCCAAGGTTAGATAAAGAAAGGATGGATTAGATAGACATCTATAAAGTAAATAAATAAAATACAAAGGTAGAATATAAAAGTATAGTTTTGGAAATATTAGATAATCAGATACTTGTTAAAGATACCTAAGATTAGTAGATGAATAAATTAATTAATAAATAAATAAATAGATAGATAAATAGATAAATACTAGGGAAATAAATAGATTGTTGGAAGTTGTGGCACGTGCGCTAGGCTACTGTGCATAAAACCACTTTCACTTTATAGTTAGATTTTACCTTAGTACAACTTAATCTACATAGTCAATATTACATGCATTCCACTGGCCTGCTCCTTTATATTCAACATACATGTTTAAAATAATAATAATATAGACACGTAAGATTGATTATCTATATACTAGCTTATATTAAATTACATTGAATTGCAATAGGTCTTGTATATATATATATATATTATATATATATATATATATATATATATTATAGATTCTATATTCCCTTTAATTTATTATTATTATACGTAATACCTATCTATTAGATATATCTAAATACCTAGTAAATCTATTAATCAATTCGTTCATCTAATCTTTCATCATTCATTTATTCATTTATTCATTTATTCATTTCATTCATTATTCATTTATTCATTTATTCATTTATTCATTTATTCATTTATTCATTTATTCATTTATTCATTTATTCATTTATTCATTTTATTCATTTATTCATTTATTCATTTATTCATTTATTCATTTATTCATTTATTCATTTATTCATTTATTCATTTATTCATTTATTCATTTATTCATTTATTCATTTATTCATCTATTCATTTATTCATTTACTCATTTATCATCCAATAATAGATTGATAATTACCTATTTCAGTATATATAAATATCTTTCCTTTTTATTTCCTAACTTCCTCTATCTTCCCTTATCTTCCTCTGCCTTCCTCTACCTTCCTCTATCTTCCCATATACATAAAACACCTTATTCCCTTCAAACATACTACTACGTCTACCTCCGTGTATTATACAGTAGCTGACTGTATTTATCACATCTATAATCCTCTAATAAAAGTATTTCGTGAATCGTCACCCCACTATTGTAAGGTTACCCAAGTTCAGAACTCCAGTCCCCAAGTATTTTAGCTCATTTGTTAAACCCATTTATAATCCATCTAATCCCACCCAATCTCACCCAATCCCACTCAATCCCACTCAATCCCAGTCCCATCACCAACCCAACCTCAACCCCGTGGAACTTTCGCACAATAGAAATCGTCCGAAAATCCATTTCGATTCTACCACTTCATACTGATATTCAATTCTTCAACCCCTTCAATATTCACATAGTATCTCAACTCATATATCGCATGTCGCATATCGCATATCGCATATCACATATCGCATATCACATATCGCATATTGCGCATACTCAAAATGGATACATCTAAAGTCTCAATATTCAAGACGTATGAAAAACCTCGAGGTCAAGGTGGTGCGAGTTCATTCGCAACCTTTATGATTATCGGTCGTAAGTTCTCTACCCTCCCAATAAATCCTCATCTCCATTCCAACCCCTCTCTCGATTCCAATCCCCCTCTCAATCGCAATCCCCCTCTGAATTCCAATTCCAATTCCCAATTCTAACCCCCCCACCAGCCGTATGTTTCTTCCTCGGCATTCTCTTTTCCTCCTTCCCCTACGACTACCCTCTCCTCTGGACCACCGAAAGCACCCCCGAAGCCTACTACACTTTCATCGAATCGCACCTGAAATTCATGCATGCCTCGCCCCCATCATCCCCCGCATCCTTCACATCGTCGTAACCGTCGGCTTCATCGGGCTCTTCATTAAACTCTTCAAGCCCTCAGAAGCGAACCTCCTCTTTGACGGCGCATCGCTCGTCCTGTACGTCGTCGGCGTCGTCGTCTACATCACCAACATCGTCAAAGGCATGCGCATCGTGACGCTCGGGCTCTACGGGGACGCTGGCGTCCCCGAAGGCGAACAGGGCGTGGGGCGCGAAGACAGCCTGCGCGTTCTCGCAGCCAGCAATACCATCTTGGCACTGGTGTTGGTGGGGGGTCTTGGTGCTGCAAGCGGGACAGTGGTACGCGGAGCGCAAGGATCAGGACGAGGCAGAGAAATATGAGAAGGCGGAGCTGGAGCGCAAGGAGCAGGACAAGAAGCAGAAGAGCGGGAGCGGTCATGTCACGCGATCCGCGTCAAAGAAGAGACAGTAGGTAGGGAATGGGGCAATGGGGAAATGGGGGTCATGACTCACGAGGTGTATGAATGGATATCCATGATTGGTTGACGGAAGGAAGCGGTCATCGGGCTTGGGTGTGGGAATTTTCGGATGAGCTCCATACAAAGTAGGTAGGTAGGTAATACGACGTAAAGTAAAAGTAAAGTAATTCACTCCCCAAAAGAGCAAAAATCAATCCCTACCCAAGCCTTACCTCACCTCACCGCCCTTCCTTCAGAGTTCCTGCCCACCCCCGCCCTCTCAGCCCCCAACATTCAATTTCCCAAAATTGCCCTTCCTTCCCTCCCTACCCTACCCAGGTAGCTAGAGGTAGGTACCTACGTATCGTATCCTCAGCGCCCAACTCAACTCAACCCAAACCAAACCAAGCCCAAACCTAGAAACCATCCCTAGGTCCCCGATCCCAGCCATGCACTCAAGTTCGTTCCAACCCCTTTCTTTACCTACCTACCTACCTACCTACCTACCTACCTACCTAGGTATACACAGACAGATACAAAATACGGTACAGAGAAATTACCCGAGCAGCCCCTGACGTTCTCCCATTGGCTGAAGAAGGGCATGGCATGCTAGGTAGGTAGCTAGGTAGGTAGGTGATGGAATGGAATGGAAAGTAGATGTTAAGTACCTACCTAGGTATGTATGTATATACATATTCTTCATGGGAAGTTCGTTTTCTTTCTTCCGTTCGTTCGTTCGTTCGTTCGCTCGCTCTATCCTTTTTTTTTACACATCAATCCACAGCACCCAAAATAAATAATTGAAAAAAAAAGGCAGATAAAAACACACGGAATACTATCTATCACTTTGCCTTCCACTTTTCCTTCCAGTAATTGTACCATGCTTTAATATATAACATTCATTACTAAACAACCTAGTACCTAGCTAGCATCCAGTATCCCAGAGAGCCGGCACCTCTCACCTCTCACCTCTCCCATTTAATCTTCACACGTAGGTACTCGATCAAATAACAACACTTCATGAAGGAGTGGGCGAACAAAAAATACAAATGAGATGAAATAAAAGAAAATAGAATAGACATCAACCCTTTATTAGCATGCCCATCTATTCTGTTACTAGACTTTGATATTCGCATCAACTTTACTGCTGATTGTAGATTGTAGAACGTAGACTGTACAATGTATGTATGCTGTGGAAAGTAGACAGAAGTATATCTATTTCCTTCCTGGTATTACACATGCTGATACCCATCGCCATAAACACCTGTAGAATGAGAAGATCCAATCGAAAAAATGGAGAACTCAAGTCGCTGTGAGTTGCTATCGCTGGGGGTATTCCTGTCCATCCGTTTGTGCGCCGTGATGAGGTTTGGAAAAGAAAGTTGTGGGTGAGTACGAGACATGCGGTTCGTGTACCGGATAGGAATGAACTGGAGAAGGTTGTAAGTTGGAGATGAGGAGTGTTGGCTGGTGAGACTTAGATCAGAGTTTGTTGCTCGAGTTGTTGGCAGGCTGTAGGAGTAGCCAAGTTGTCCCAAGTACCAAACCCGTGAGGTCGTTAGGTACCAGCATCTCGATCACGCATCCAAATCGCGTTCAAGTTTCCTCTAGATTTCCCATTGAATGTCCGTCTGAACATACAATTCAAAGTCGAAATCATTCAAAGGCAACTCCTTCAGCATCCTATGATTCATAAACCATACCTTTGCCCACTTCTCCACTTGCTGAAACTCTTCTTTGCCCATAATAGTGCCTTTTCCCTTGGCCATTGCCACTTCTGCCCACTTCTTCTTCTCAATCTCACGTCCAATTCCTTCACTGGAATTCATGTTACTGCGTCCATGAGCTCTCACGACAGCAAATGCATATTCGAGATTAGGGAATTTGTCAAGAACCTCGATGAAAACAGTATCAAATTTTTTCCTTGATTTCATTTCGGGCCCAATCTTTGAGAGCGATAGCACTCATACTTGAGAAATCGAAAGAGGGGTAAAACGGAAGATCCAGATGGATGCCAACCGATCGGATGTTCGTGAAGAACTCTGGTAATTGATCATAGGGGGGGAATACTGGCACGCCTGCCGGTTGTGCTTGGTCGATACCTGCAACTGCTGCTTGAGATGCTGTTTGAACATGCGCAGGATTACCCAGAACGTTGTTAGGATTGAACTGCCATGGGCCATGACCAGCCACATTTGAAGGATTGTTGAAACCTCCCCCCGCTTCAATACTCTCCACCATTTCCGCATGCTCAGCTTCAAGTCTGCGCTCTGAAGCTGCCATGTCGAGCATCATATAAGACGAGCTTGCCTCAAAAGAACAAAAGACCGGCTGTGGGCATCTCTTCTCTTTTCCAAACCTCAAGATGAAATCGTCACCGAATGGATTGACGTAGAAATAGAAATTTCCAATTGTTGTAGGGTCTCTGATATCATGTTGACGTCCATACGCATCACAAGTCTTGAATATTTCCATCCCATACGTTCGAGATCTTTGACATACGTGCATGAAAGCTGGTGTTCGAGGGCAATTGATGAATTTGAAATATTCTTGTCCAAATCGCATGGTGATTGTGCGCTTTTCTTGGAGGGCTGAAAATTTCCAAATTCTCATTTGAATCTCCTCGGGGAATCCAAGAAACTTTTTTGATAATGTGAGAGGCATTGTGTCTTCGTTGAGTTCGGTATCGGCGAGAGCTAACGTGATTGCTTCTATATCGGGGTCTTCTAGATTATCTGGATCTTCTGGATCTTCGGGGGATGAAGAAACTGAAGTAAGAAATCTATATTCATACAAGTCATCAATTTCTTCAAACTCTGCTTCATTAAAGAAATCAGCAGAATCAATATCCATGTAATCAGGTATATTAATTTTCGTTAGAGCGCACGAACTGCGAGGCCGGTGTGTGTGTCATTTTTCTGTTTCGCCCCCTTCAAGAGCTCTCTGAACTAAAATTAGATACTTAGAGTAATGTGGCTTGACAGTGAATTCGAGAAGTAGGTTGTCCACTGGTTTCTGCGACTGATAAACTATCTGACTCTTGTAGTTATGTCGGGTACCTAGTAGTCTTCCAAAATAACGAATGTAACCTTGGCCTAAGCTAAAATCTTTAGAAAGTTGCAACTTGAAGAAAGTCTGAGATGTTCAAGAGAAGAAATTCTTTACCTACTGTGCTATAGGTAGATAGTAGTACTTCTGCGAAGTTCGTAAATAGATTGAATAAACAATGATTGTAAAACTCTTAGGTCGGCGCTCATAACATATCCATCTATCCATCTATCTATCTATCCATCAACGGTTTTTTTTTGGCAGGGTGTTATTTTATCTAATCCGGTTCAAATTTTAGATGTGAAGAAAGTGATTTGTTTGTTAGTGGACGTTATGTAATTAAGGTGAAAGTGAAAGTGAAGTGCGATGCGATGCGATGCGATGCGATGTGATGTGATGTGATGTGATGTGATATAATTTATGCTTACTATATTTGACAGGAGATACTGGTTTCTCAGGTGATTGACTTATGAAGTACCGGTACTTGTTTATTATGACGAAACTATTTACTACGTACCAACCTAGGTGTTGGACTATGTGTATGTATTAGAGAATGAACTCAGGACTCATTGATATCAAAAGATTGAAAAGAGTCAGCCAGATTAGAAGCAGAAGCAGAAGCAGAAGCAGAAGCAGAAGCAGAAGCAGAAGCAGAAGCAGAAGATCGTGCATAACCTGAGATAAGTATTCATATCAAATGATTTATGAATCTGTCTTACTTTAACAAACATGGAAAGAAGACCGATGTTACCTACTTACCTACTTACTTGGTAGTACCATTATTTCTTCCCGACAACTCCAGAACATTACCTCATTACATGTACGAAGTAAATCATACATTAAACACCAACGATTTCCATGAACCCTAAGAACTCAAGTGTATTTAGATTCCAAATCAGAACCGACACATTAGAGAATATTTGCGGGCTTCGAGGTCTCTCTCCAAGACCATTCGATCCACGAATTTGAATCGAAACGTTGAAGGGAGCTGTAAGGTTTCTAAGTTTTCAGTACATCTTTCCATTACTTAGGTAATAAAAAATGACATGAGAACTGTATCACCAACTACCTAGGTAAGGTTCTCCCACCCCTTTTTACTAATCTCGTATTCGAGTATTTCAATTATTAGAAAGCTTACCTGTTCCACTCGCTATATGGGTGTTGAAATACAAACGTGATTCATACACACTCCCTGGTGCTCATCAACAAGCTCAGGGTAGAAGCTAATGACGGCGGCGGGAATGGCAGGTTAGCTAGTAGTTGTATGTCTTGGGGTCCTAACTACACAGCTTTCTTCAAGAAAGAACTACGTACCCTTGGCATGCTTTACATCGATATCGAAATGAGTCACGTTATATCTTCATCACCATCACCGTTAGCAGCGTATAGGAAGTTCATGAAAGAAAAGGAAGAATGAAGTGGTGAAAAATGTTTTTTTTGTTCTATTGTACACCCCTTGCTATCAAGTAATTATATCCCAATTGAAACTTTGTCTCCCACTTTGATGACTGGAAACTGGTGCTCTTTGTGTGGTAATGATGATGGTACATGACACATATGAGAGCCGAAGAAAACCTTTGATTCAAACCTTCGTGTCTTTGCCAAAGTAACAAAAGGCTCTTCATTTTTTTCCGCAGTATCTTGGTCAACACATATCATATGGCAACGACGACAGGACCCTAACATCTGATAAGTTTCTGAACCTATTGTCAGGGTGCTCCAATGATCCTCGTCATATGGCTTCTGGTGGTCCTTGGGTTCGTTCGACGCCAGTACGATATTTCCCCGAAACACAGAAGGTGAAGCAAGCTTGCCGCCACTCTTGGCAATCTCTTCGTTTAGTTTATCAATACTAGATCTGTTGATCGCAAGTATGGGGCTTTCATTCGATAGGAGTATCGGTCGTCTTCGGTTTTCGCTGTCATAATCTGGAGGTGTCGGAGGGTCAAAAAAAGAGTTGGCACTTGATTTCTCATTCACGACTAGATTATTTGGTACTTGATGCTGTTGCATGTGCGCCTTTGCATGCCTTGAAGAAGGCCCGCTCCCACCAGCGGGAAAGCGTGCCAAAACACACGACACCCCCAATATCTTGGTGAAGAAATCATTAATTTCATGACTAGAGTATGTCCGTACCACGATAGCATCTCCGCAAACTCTCGATGATAAAGAACGAATGCTATTTGGAGTTCTGTAAAATGACGGATCAGACGATAAAGGAACATGGATCTCATCCGCTAGAGTAGAGGAATCCGATCCTCGATATCGAATTCTTAGCAAACCCGATTCAAAGTCGATTGTTGGTTTGATGAGAGCCATCCGAGGGTAGCGTTTTTGACTTAAAGCTTGTCCCGTGCCTTGGTGAACAAGGCACCATTCCCTATCCCAAGTAAGACCTTCTGGTCTGACTTCCCAAGCGGTTCCTTTTGGAATCTCAAAGCCACCGCAGCTCTTGATCGGGTAAATTGTCAGACTTTCAACATACATGCGCGCCATCTCAAAAGTTGCAGTGTCCTCGTCAATAGATGTCACGGCTGTTTGATCCGTGAAGAACTCTTCCACAAACGAAAGAAAAGATTCGACATCGCTCATCGTACTCATGGCGCCTAGACTCACACGAATAACTCCCGTAATTTTACCCGCATAAATATCGGTTTCTCCACCACATCGGAGACCAGCCGAGAAATTCTTCTTCGTCTCCCACGGTTCAAGCTCCAATGCCGATGCGACACCGCCAGGATTACAAAGACCGCCTGTTCGGATGTGGAAATTTCTTATCGAAGCCAACCTTTCAAATTCGACATTTGTTACCCATGCTCCAAACCCATTTTTAACATTGAAAGCTATCGTAGGCCCCTGTACAGGGGAGGAAGTCTCACAAGAAAAGCCACGAGAATAAATTATACACACAGGTTCGAAATTAGCATGTCGCAGTGATTTTAAGCCTTCGTATAGTTTCCGTGCAAGGAATATGGTATGACTTGCGATACGCTCCATAGAACCGTACAATGACTTGTGGACATCTATTGCAGCTTCCAGTGCCAAAATATTATGAAAGGGTAGAGTCCCATCTTCCAAGGTTTCATGCAAGGACTGTCCTTTCGGAGCATGCCATTGCTCCTTCAAACATACTACCACTTCAACAGTGCCACCACCAAAGTATTTTCTTGTTTGAAGTATCGCTGCGGACTCCTTACGCACAATCAGTGCACCAAGATCAGGGAACCCAAATATTTTGTAAAAACTAAGGACCGTAAAATCTGCTGCCTTCCTGGCATCGCTTAAGTCTAGCGGGGAAGTAGATACCAGGGCAGAGGCATCAAGTAATGTATATGTGGTTGAATGAGTTTGATAGCTAAGATCTCGTACCCTTTCCAGCCAAGATAATGGTAACCTTCGACCATCTAAGTTCGATTGTGCTGGGTATGCGAACAGACTAATCTCAGAATTTTGTTTCCTTGTTACGAGATGTTCTGATCCAGATAACCAACGCTCCACAGCTACATCATCAAGACAGCGGGTTGAAACGGCATCCTCTCGTACTCCGACAAGACTAGTATGCGAGTCTTGGTGATAACCATATAAAAATCCATTCGGTTGGCCTCTGAATGCGTCCATAACCAGCTTAATTCCAGCCGTAGCATTTGCCACAAACACTACATCGAAGTCTGCCGGGTCTGCATTGAAGAACCGTAAAACACTCAGACGGGCATTCTCGATGCGCGAAGTCGATAACTGGGAAGATGTAGAGGCGGAATGTGGATTCCCATATAAGTTTGACATCATATCCATCATATATCTCTCCATGAGGGACTTCGCGTAGAGAGTCGTACCAGCATGATCAAGGTAAACAGCATCTGGACTCTCTGTCAGCTTGGTGCATACGAATCTGAGATATTGTATTACCTTTGAGCATTGGATACTCGTGCTTTCTAAATCCTTCAATCACCTTGTTGTACTCCATATTATGCTCAGTCATTTGCGTGATCTAAACCTCGCCACTGCCTCCGACTTCCTGGAGTATCAAGGGGGATGAACAATAAAAGTGAAAGACTTCCAGAAATTAGTTTGACTGTTCATCTTCAACACCGCAGCTATTGAATATGATGTTGTGATGTGTAATGCAATGTACTGTTTTAAATATCCCCGCATCAACAATGATAGGATAGCGGAGTTGGCCGTCTCCCTCGGCTGCTGGGTCAAAGAAATTAAAGCCTGAGGCATTAACAAAAATGCGGACATTGCGGGTGGTGCTTCCATACAATTTTTTGGATGCGAAATATCTCCTCGAGATTCAGAAGCCATCACCCCTCCAAATATGTTTCGCTCGCGCTTTCCACGGATAGGGCTCTCTGCAACGAAGAACTTCACTAGGAGTTTTTCTCAAAAGGTCCCTCCATTAAGACATGACTTCACACAGGGTATCAAGGAATTCATTGGCCCGGCAGCTTTTGAACTCTCATGGACTACCTATCAAAAGCTCATGGTAGACAAATTGTCCCAAGCAACAGCAGGTGGGTTATTTCTTATTGTTTCCATTATTTTGTCATCGCATGTAAAAGTAATTCAATTTACAAGAGCGGGGGGCTCTCTCTGGCAGTACAAGTTATGAGTGCTTCTAAGCTGCCATTATGCTTCTCATAATATAAGTTTACCACTGACATATTTAAAGGAAAGGCCCACCTTGAAGGGAGACGGCCCAAAGATATCGCCATTATGTGTGCGCGGGATCCAGAACACGCGGCAACTTTCAACTATGCATCAATGGCGTTCAACAATGACTTCTTCTTCAACTGCATCCAACCTGAACCCACAAATGACCCTGTCATACCGCAGAAGCTCAGAACAGCCATCGAAGCCTCTTTCTCCTCTGTTGACTCGCTCAAGAAAGAATTCGTCCTCACAGCGAGCTCAATGTTTGGTCCCGGATTTGTATGGTTGATGAAGGACAGGTTCGATCAACTTTCAATATTGTCTACATATCTAGCAGGTTCGCCATTCCCTGGTGCACACTACAGAAGGCAAGCGAAGGACATGAGTACCGAGAGCAACAACATGACCAATTACTTCAGGCAGAAGTTGACGGAGCCACCCGCAAACAGTGTTGGGGCATTTGGGCCAATGAGCAAGGACAAAAAGGCACCAGGAGGAATTGAGCTCACGCCAATTCTTTGCGTCAACACATGGGAGCACGTATGGATTGCAGATTACGGAATGGGGGCTGATGATATTGGAGGAAAGAAGGTTTACGTTGAGAATTGGTGGAATGTCATTGACTGGAAAGTTGTGGCAGAACTCGCAGCTTTATCTGGGGGCTCAGCTTCAAGATACGAGAGTTAGGGTCTCTACCGAAGACCCCGTCTGTGATATATGAGGCAGAGGAAGCTACACTGTGGTATATCTGGGAGATGGCGTTCAAGGCATTTGATGTACTATATGTGTAAGGTCTCGATGAAACTGCATTTAGAAGTGTGGAACATGAGATGGCAGACCAAATTATTACTGTTTATAGCTCAGTTGGAGAGTGGGTACCCCGTCCAACACGCGGAATGCCCAATCATTCTGTGCAAATCGCCCCCATGGAAATTTCCCAGGGGCAGATTCGGCAAACCACAAGCCTTTCCCCTTCCATGTAGACACAATGGAACAAAATTGAAGATAAGCTGAAACTGGGCCTTCTACTCTGCTCTTTAATTGAATGCCCTCACGACCTTTGTCGAGTCCACTTTTTGAATTATTCCACAGCCCACTAGTCACATCTTGAAAAGCTCCCATGCCAGAAAGACATACCAGCCCAAGTTGTCTCCCCAAGTTGTCTCCCCAAGTTGCCTCTCCAAGTCACGAATACATCTTCTACCCCTTCCACTATTGGCTTTTGATTCCAACACCCAGGATGTTAATGTCACGAAAAGATATTAATCCCCTATTGTCAGACGAAACAAGAATTCCAAGCATTGCCCAGCTGCATTCACATTCACTCTTACTATTTACTATTCATCTCATAACTATGCATCAACGTGTGAATATATTTTTGTACCCTGATCAAAGGGACAAGTTATATGCTCACTCGCATGCAATGAGACGAGAGCATGAATATACGGCATAAACAACCCGAAAGGGTCTCCAGTGATCAGGCAGGTAACGCGTGACTACTAATCTAACCGATATCTTGACACGGAAACAGCCAGAGTAGTACACATTAAGTAGAGTATATTCTGCTAATCCCATAAAAATAACTGGGTATACTATATGAAACCGAGACTCGCAATCTATTTACATTCCCAAATGAAAGATTAGAGTAATATATCCCATCCAACCATTCCTCCATCCGAACTCGCCGAGCTCACATTTTTTCGTCAACCGCCTGATACTTTTGACGCCCGCCTTTGTGCAAATCTATAATTCCTTACTAAAACACCAGTTTACAATCTTTGCCTATTCGTACACTCAATCATTCCCTTCCTATCCTTTCTCTTTGCGGCGGACTGGGCGTATATGCCGTTTCAGTCCCACGGTAAACATACGCTTTTCGCCAAAAAATCAAATTAGCAACAGCACCTCGAAAATCAAAAAGGGGGGGGGGAAAATCATAGTCAAAACAGAAAAGAAAAAAAATTCTATCTCTCCTTGTCTCTGCATCCTTCTTGTTTTGATATATTGTGGTAAAGAAGCTCATACGTACGTTGGCCCTTCTGCAACCCGGCTAACCCACTCCTCTCCATCATGTCCGAAAATGTCGTCCGATGACTCTCCCTCTCATGTCCATATATTGGCGGAAAGCCCAAGTGATTATGGTTCTGTTGTTGATGTTGATGTTGTTGATCCCTTGCCGCACGAAAAGAGCTCGCAGTACCTGCATCGGTAAATATACTTATATCCTCAGAGCTCGGTTCGCGCTGTAATGGCGGCGTAATAGGCCGTGCCTCGGTCATGACCGTTTGATTTGGTCTCTGTATATTTAATGGGATGGGTGGTGTGAGACTTGGACTTTGTTGATATGGTATGCCGGGGCTATTGGTCATTGCGGTGGCGGTGGATTTTCGGAAGAGGGACCGCACGCGTGTACTGGTTTTTTGTCTTTGGGGGGTTCCGCCTGCGGAGGTTGACGGGGTTTGCGGCACTTTGCGCAGGAAATCGGTGCGCACGTCGCTGGTGGGTACGGGGTCGGATATGTTTCCGAATGAGGAGCCGCTCTTGCGGCGGGATGCTTTGCGTCGGCCGAGACAGCATACGACGAGGAGAGCAAGGATGACTCCCAGGGCGAGGCCGGGAAAGAAACCTACGAGAAGTGCATCGATAGGGAATTTCTCGCATGTCTCCGGTACGATGGTAATAGGTGTGCCGGTTGAAGATGCCGCTGAGGTGGTTGATGGGTTAGTGGATGAGAAATCACTACTTGAGGTAGCTGTTGCTTTGGTTCCTAAGCTCGTGGCTACAGATGATGTTGCACTGTTAACCACAGAACTCTGTTGTTGACCACCCGGAACGGAATCTGCTTGATCGATGTTCATCTGGCAGTTACCATTTACGCAGGTATATCCAAATGGACAACAATTACCGCCACACTTTTCCAAAGTTGCTGTCAAAGCTGTAGTTTTAAGGGTATTTTCAGGATGTGCACTGATGTCCTGCTGAGTTATGTCGCAAGTGATAGGCTGAATAGTACTGCAATCGCTCCCACTAGGACAGCATAATAAAGTTGTATTTTGTGCCAAAGATATGCAAGTTGAGGTAGAAGGACAACAAAAGTCCGAAGGCAGCCCCACGTTTGTACATTGGGTGTAGCTTGAATCTGGACATGTTTCCCGCTCAAAGACGTTATTTGCTTGTGCGAAATTCGCGGCGAGGGCACAGACAGCAATCATGAATGACTGCTTAGTGATTCGAATCTGCCCCATTGTTGCAACCATCTGAAATGTGACTTTTCTCTTGGAAAAGCTGTCAACGAGTGATGTGGATACTTCAAAGAATGAATAACGAGCTCGAACAATCAAATCTACAAAAACCAATAGTATAAATGACCGGATCAGAAGTGAAAGTAGCGAATACAAGAATCAATGTAGATTGTGCGTGCAGACCAAGGGAAAAAAATCACCACGAGGATGATTTGTAAATATGAAAAAGTAACAAAGAAATACTAGATTAGAATCAAAGTTGCCTTCTTCATGCAATAATAAACAATGAAAGACAGATATTCCAGAACCGAGAGGGAGGTCTTGAATATGAGGAGATACTACACTTCCTTTGTTCTCTACCGGACCACCACCTTCGTCATCTAGCGTTTTGCAATAGACTTCTCCTAGAGGGTCGTCGCCCATACATTTTTCTTTGATAGCCCATGCCCATGTCTAGACGGTCACTCAGCGTTGGCCTTGTACTTTCGAATAGAATATTTCAAGAATGTAGCCATAATAAGATGCTACTCAGAGTACTGACCCATACAGCAGCGGCTCGTGATGGTGAAAATAAATCATTGGTTCAAAGTGTACCGAAGACCCCTTATCTGGAGAAATGTCAGAGTTGACTCAATGGCCAATTGAGGAGTACAAGTCTCTTGACCTTGAAAGTAACTGGAGATGGAGAGGTTGTCAAGCGCCGAGAGAAGATATTTGTTGTTGAATTTCTGAAGCGAATGATTGGTGGACGATAGTTTGAAGAAATTGATTGGGTAATAATGGTAGAGTAGAGAGTGAGTAGAAGAAGAATTGACGCGCTGATTCAAGTCTTGTCTTCTTCTTCTTTTAATTGGGTGATTGGTAGAGAGCATGGTGCATACAAAAGAAAAAGTCTAGACTGATGAGAAAGAAGTCTTATTATTTCAGTAGAAACTATTTGTCCTCGCTTCCTTTATTTTGATGAAGGGGCAGAGAAAGTAACTACCTACTCCGTAGTATGTAACAAGTCAATCAAAAATGAAATCTCAATCAACAAAAACAATTTGAGTGGTAAACTTACTGTACAGTACGTAGTCGATCGAAATCATCATTGTTACTCGAACTTAAAGATATTAGATACCATTCACAAATCGTGTTGATTAGTTTGCATTGATAAAAAAACTGCATATACCCGGACTGGATTGTGTACAGTGTTTGATTGGTACAAGACTACAAGTACAGTACAAGTATAGTATGCATAATAAAGCAAAGTTAAAGTGCATTTGAAGGGCTACCTAATATATATGGAATGAAACGCAGGTAACAGCATATTCTCTCTGGAGCTTTCTCCTTAAATTCAGCAGGCTGTCAGAGTCGAATCTCGTTCAAACACTAACAATTCCAAAGCTGGTAAAATATCTCATTAATAATTTCGAGAACACGAGTGATAAACACCATGACCACCAAGATCGCCTTTCCCTAAATCGCCACAAACGTTTCGCCGTTGAATCCGGTCGGGCGAAGTCGAAGTAAATGCCGACGATTACCAGTAAAGTAGGGGGTAACACAGCACAGGGCAGACAGGCAACTCAACTTGCCCATGTTCCCACAAAATTTGGTGAACTATTTGAAAGATGCGGTGGGCGTGCGAGAGGGCATGTACATTGTAGAGTTCTAGAATCCCTCACGGCTCGAGTTCTCGTGCTATCGAGTGATCGCAATCTTCTTCTGATCTTTTTCTGTTTTCCAATTCAAGTAAACAATCAACTGGAATAAAATTAGATGATCCTCTAAATACCTATGACCGGGATCGAGATGCATGACAAGATTGAAAGGTTCACTGATTGGAGGTTAACACGTTTAGCCAGGAACAAAAAAGGGATTTGTGGATATGAGTGGAGTGAAGACTAGGCTATGCATGGAGGTCCGAATGGAACTCAGATGTGACGCTTGTGTTTACTAGATTACTACCACCGTTGTAGATTACTTAAGAGCGGAAAGAGTGCATGGTTTGGTCGTACTTGCGCATGTTGCCGAAGTGACGGGACACCAAGAAAGGCAGAGATATGAGCGAGATATGAAATGGAATTAGATATGAGCGAGAGAACTGGTATTATGACGGCACAAAGTTTGAAGGAGCTTTATCTATTACAGTACTCTATGTATCATGATTAATAAGCTAAGGAGGAAGTTGACAAGTTCTTACCAGCGAAGAGCAAGAACAAGAACAAGAACAAGAACAAGAATTGCCATAGTCTGCTCTACGTACGTAGGTACTCTATGGTTAATCTAGCCCAGTATTCATGATGTAATCTCGAATTGCCGCAAATTCTTTCAATAGAATCAACAACAAAATGCATATATGCATATGCATATATGTATACATATATGCACAATATATACCTAGGCACCGGTAGTTCTGCTCTGATTGTGAGCCCTTTGTTCCCCTCCCCTTCTTTCGCATATCCATGGATCCCTTAACTTTCGGATAACTTGAACCAAGAAAGGAGTGGCTTAGCATTTCGAATTATACCAAATAGGGCTTAAAGTAATGTGCCTTTAAATTTTGATCGCTTTCCAACTTTCCAAACTACCCCTATATCTTCTTAATCCTTGATGCACATCCACTGCCTATTCGTCCCACAATCCACCAAACCAGGAAACCATAGGGGGGGAAATACGACACTGGGAAATGAGTTGACCTTGGTAATCGTGAGAATGATCAATGCAATTGATTATTTGGAGATTTATACAGTCACTTGCATTGGGCTAGTGATGAAGGGAGAGTAGAGGGAGGAAGTATGATGATTGCCAGTATGGACGGAGGTATTGGGACAATGGGAATGAGAAGGAAAACAAGAACGATGACTATTTTACTGAATAACAGGTAGGATAACTACAGTACACAACCGGGAAGTATCATTCTACTCTCTTCAATTCACTTCGTATTATTGTTGTCTTCCAAAATCCACTCAATTAAATTATCTTGGCTTCTATTGGGTTGTCTCTTGAAGTCTTGGTACACAAAATTTAAGATTCATCGGCTGTTGGTCAGCTTGTGGCGGGCCAGGAGAAAGCCGAATGATTGGTTAGACTGTCTATCAATCATCAATCATCAACTTCCAAGTTCCATCTCAACTTCGGGGTCTTACCCATGCCATGGTCTGGGAACCCACCTGCAAGCCCACCGGGCCTCTAGTTTAGCTTGCCGTCTTATTGTCATTTCTCCGCGTTCTCATTTATCTACTCCGTCTTCCCTCTTCCTTTCGTTTCCCTCCTTCCTATTATCGATGTTGTTGTTGTTGTCGTTGTTGTTGTGAATACCTTCACATTCCCTTCATCGCCGAACAACTATCTCTACCGCTTCACTCTTTCAGCGGGCATTCTTTTCAAGCAATCTTTACCAATACATTTAATCCAAAACAAAAATCGATTTTAAGATACGATATAATCTACCATATAAAAAATGAAGGCCGGAGTTCTCGCCGTTGCGGCTGCGATCGCTGGTGGTGTTAATGCCAGGGACTTTGGAAGACGACATGGCCATCAAGATTTCCATGCGAGAGGGTTATTGGCTACTGGAACCGGGTCATCGGAATCATGTGGTTGCACAACTGTTTTGGTCTACCGTCACCGGAGAACCTCAATGTATGTACCAACAGGCATGGATCGCGTGGTTTTAATACTTACTAACTTTCAATATTAGTATACTTCCCACCGGCCCCAACAGCCCCTGCCAGTGCTTCTAAATCCGTTGTAGCCCCAGCACCATCCTCAGCATCGTCAAACGAGGGGGCTTCAACTGTTCCAGCTGCGTCGGTTCCAGCTTCATCTGGTCCCGCACAATCGGCACCAGCTCCATGTGTTGCTTCAGGTGTCGTTCTTTCTGGTCAAACTGCCTGCCCAGTTCCTTCAGGGTCTGCTCCAGGTTCATCTGTTCCAGCAGGATCCGCGCCAGCGCCATCGGCTCCCGCACCATCTGCCCCAGCAGGATCGGCTCCAGCACCATCAGCTCCAGCACCATCTTCCCCAGCAGGATCGGCCCCAGCAGGATCGGCTCCAGCACCATCAGCTCCAGCAGCATCTGCCCCAGCACCATCAGCTCCAGCTCCATGTGTTGCTTCAGGTGTCGTTCTTTCTGGTCAAACTGCCTGCCCAGTTCCTTCAGGGTCTGCTCCAGGTTCATCTGTTCCAGCAGGATCCGCGCCAGCGCCATCGGCTCCCGCACCATCTGCCCCCAGCAGGATCGGCTCCCGCACCATCAGCTCCAGCAGCATCTGCCCCAGCACCATCAGCTCCAGCAGCATCTGCCCCAGCAGGATCTGCCCCAGCACCATCAGCTCCAGCAGCATCTGCCCAGCAGGATCTGCCCCAGCACCATCAGCTCCAGCAGCATCTGCCCCAGCAGGATCGGCTCCAGCACCATCAGCTCCAGCAGCATCTGCCCCAGCACCATCAGCTCCAGCAGCATCTGCCCCAGCAGGATCTGCCCCAGCACCATCAGCTCCAGCACCATCGGCACCAGCTCCATGTGTTGCTTCAGGTGTCGTTCTTTCTGGTCAAACTGCCTGCCCAGTTCCTTCAGGGTCTGCTCCAGATTCATCGGCCCCAGTACCATCGGCTCCAGCGGGGTCGGCTCCAGCAGGATCTGCTCCAGCGCCATCGGCCCCAGCAGGGTCGGCCCCAGCAGGATCAGCTCCAGCGCCATCGGCTCCAGCAGGATCAGCTCCAGCACCATCGGCCCCCAGCAGGATCGGCTCCAGCGCCATCGGCCCCAGCACCATCTGGTAACTCTGGTGCATCTGCTCCATGTGTCTCTTCAGGTGTCGTTCTTTCTGGTCAAACTGCTTGCCCAGCTCCTTCAGGATCTGCCCCAGCAGGATCGGCTCCAGTACCATCTGCCCCAGCATCTGCACCAGTTGTTTCTCTTGGTACTCCAGTGTACTTTACACCAGAGCCATCTGCTCCAGGCTCATCTAACGGAGTTTCAACTGCTCCTACCTACCCAGCTTCGACAGCCCCAGCCGTTGTTCCAACTCCTGCGGTCACCACATGTCCAACTCCAGGTGTCTACACTATCCCAGCTACAACTTTGACTTTGACAAACCCCACCACTGTCTGTGCTCCCACATCAACTGTACTCCCAACTCCAGGAGACTACACTGGAGGAGGTGTGGTTACTGTTGTGACTACTGCCACAACAGTTGTGTGCCCATACGCTAATGTCATAACAACAAATGGTGTTGTTACAAGCACCATTTTGACCACCACCTATGTTTGCCCAACTCCAGGAACATACACAATTGTTCCTCCATTCACCACTACCGTTACTGAGCCCGCCGTTTGGGTCTACCCAACTCCAGTTGCTTATCCTCCAGGAGTTTACACTCAACCTGAAGTTGTCACCACCATTACCAAGACTAACGTCGTCGTCTACTGTCCATTCTCTTCGTCTGCCTCGACACTACCAGCTAGCAGTGTTGCCCCCGCTACTACAGCCCCCGCTCCTGTTTCAACCCCCGTGTCGGTTCCAGTCGTAGCCCCAAGTTCTAGCTCGGTATATGTCGCTCCATCTCCAAGTTCTGTTTACGTTGCACCAAGCTCGAGCTCCGTTTATGTTGCACCATCCTCCAGCTCCGTTGCCGTTGCAACATCATCTTCCGCGGTTGTTGTCTCTTCCGCCGCATCTCCATCTGCATCTTCTTCATCTTCTTCTGGTAACGGAGGTAGTGTAGGAAGCTCAGGCAACAAGTGGGCTATCACTTATTCCCCTTACCAAGACTCCGGTGATTGCAAGACTGCCGCTCAAGTTTCTGTTGATGTAGCTCTCATTGCTTCCAAGGGCTTCAAGGCTATCCGTATCTACAGTACTGACTGCTCAGGACTTGAGAATGTTGGTAGTGCTGCTAAAACTTCTGGTCTTAAGTTGATTGTCGGTATCTTCATTGGCGCGTCTGGAATTTCCGAAGCTTCCAAGCAAGTTACTGACCTTATCGCCTGGGGACAATGGTCTCTCGTTGAGCTCATCGTCGTCGGTAACGAATCTGTCTTCTCTGGCTTCTGTACCGCTGCCGAACTTGCTGCTTTCATCAGCTCTTCTAAGTCATCCTTCAAGAGCTCTGGATACACTGGTCAAGTCACTACCACTGAGCCCCTCAACATCTGGCAAGAAAACAGTGCCACTCTTTGCTCAGTCGTCGATATTACCGGTGCCAATCTCCACCCATTCTTCAATGCCGAGGTTACTGCCGACAAGGCCGGTGAATTTGCCCTCTCTCAACTCAAGATAGCCGATAAAATCTGCCCTGGTCTCACTGCCATCAACCTTGAGTGCGGATGGCCATCTCATGGATCATGCAACGGAAACGCCTGCCCTGGTATTCCGGAACAAAAGACTGCCATTTCAAGTATCGTTGAGTCCTGTGGTGGACGTGTAGCTATCTTCTCATTCACCAATGATCTCTGGAAAGCACCCGGAAGTTTCGGTGCCGAACAAAGTTGGGGTTCCATCAACCTTTTCTAAATATCTACTGAAGAGGAATGAAACGTTACTATGCATGACAATACAAGATCACCTAATTTTTCCTTGTTCAATACATCACATTATATCAGCATGTATGGGTATTGCATCAATGAGTAGATCCAAAAAAGCATTTCATGACTGGGGATAAAGGATTGGGGATTTACTTAATTTCTTTGGCTTTGGAGGATTGGATGGGAGGAGTGTGGTTGGGTGATTTTTTTTTGCATACTACATAATTATATACATATATATGGATGGCTCATGGCCAAGCTCAGGCTCTATCTACTATCTACTATCTACTCTTTTGTTAATTCTACTGCGTCTTGTTCCTTTGTAAATGACTTCTTGTATTTTCGCATCTCTATCTTTCCTTTGTTAAGTTGAATATAGAGAAAATGAGGACGGACCAAATCAAGAAGATGTGAATGATGATTGTCCTACTATACGTACCTAGGTACTCTTGATTATTATGTGCGGTTGAATCTGGCGAAAAACATCGTCTTCAAGTATCTTGAAACCAACATAGATCCCTCCATCGTCCTCATTGCTTCGTGGTTTCGGAATGAATTCTGCATTTCAATTCTTGACAAGTGTAAGATTTTGTCAAAATTAACTCGTGGAGAAGCATCAGACCGACCGCGCTTTATGATAATCATAAGCTTGTCATTTCTCTACATCGACAAACATTAGTTCTCAGAGTAGACAAGCTACCTCGCTCGCTCCAAATTCTACGGCAACACCGCATCATTCCAAATACCCCGTCCAGGTTTATATATCGCATATTACTCCTACATTGAACACATGTGGCTTCTTCTGCGACCCCTCAATATAGTTTTACCTCTATCAATGATGAACCTACTGGCGAATGCGAACTCTATAGAGGAAATTGTTTCCACTGCTTCATCTTGCTGGGGATCTATAAAGTGACATCGTCGCTCCTGGAATACGGCAGATGCTTGCATATTCCCACAGAAGAGTTGGCTTGTACTTTGTTATTTGAGTCTGTGATTGAGGACTGTAGAATCATTAGATTATTGATTGTTAGGCTACTCTCTAAGCTTTATGAAGTCATGCTGATTTATCAATCATTCAGTCTTGTATGAATAGAAATATACCCGTATTTGCTATTTACTATTCTGTCTCCTCATCATAACTGTAGAACAATTACAAATGCGGCTTTTCTCTTTCCACCTTTCAAAATTTGCATATTCTCGAGTTTTCTCGTCCATCTCTCAAAGCTCATTAATGAAATAAAACAAAAAAAATTCAAGCCGAAACAACTTCCATATTGCTACCCAGATAGAAACTCAGTCCCCAAATACATATTTTCCAGCTTTGATATGTTGTTACCAGTGAGATAACTCAAGACTCGTGTCTCAAGCCTCTATTGCATATCTACAGAACTGAAAAGGATCGAAACATCTAGATCTAAAACACAATGCGTTTCCCATATCCATACCCGTGAGTAGGAACCGAGACTTTACTTGTGCTACTAGACTTTTTACTGCTAGATGTACTTTTGCTTGTGGTATATCCATACCCGGGGCTTGTGGTTGAATTAAGGGTTGTGGTTTTGATGGTTTTAGTTGTGGATGATGTCTGGAGGATTAGAAACATATGTTAGCTAATTGATTCAGAGAATGTGGTCTAGAGGGAGATTTGAAATGAGGTCTTGGTGGATAGGAAAGAAAGGATATATATACATACAGAAGAAGTGTTGGCGCTTGAAGATGTTGCGGGCGTAGTTGGCACAGATACAGATGATGTACTGGAGCTAGTGCTTGGAGTAGATGTTGTGATAGGTACACTTGTTGAGCTAACTGAAGTAGAAGAGGTAGAGGTAGTTGGAGAAAGCGATTCGGATGATGTGCTAATAATCGGAGTACAAGTTCCAGCGGAGACAACATTATCATCTAATGTAATAGCAGCTCCCGCATAGAGACCGCCTTGGTTCGTAGCCCCGGTTACCAAGCTTATAGACGCGGATGCTAGGATGTTGCCTACAAAAGCAGAGGTTGAACCGATTGTCGCAGAACTTCCTACATAGAGAAATACATGAGCTTTGTTCTCTGGTACGAAAATCAGGGAAATAAAAATGGAACCAGATAAACATACCGACAGCCCAATAAACATTGCAAGCCGAGGCACCATTGATTAGAACCACAGAAGAAGCAGACCCCGCAATCAGCGTCGAAGCAATCTGAAAAACCCAAGTAGCCGCCGAATTGCCAGCTGCATCAAGGGTCAAAATTCCAGTAAGTGATGCACCACTGGTATAGCTATAAACTCCCGCTTGAAGAGTTTGCCCACCAAGTTCAGAGTTGGCTGTAGAGTCAATACCTCCACTTAGTCCTTGGGCAGTATTATACGCTGTAAGAGCATCGGCTCTGGCTTGAATCACAGCAGCCGTGGCAGTTTCGCTTGTTCCTACCACAACTCCTGGAGGAAATCCGATGATCGAGGAGCCTGTGCTACCGATATTGCCATTGACGACCGTGGGACCAGTGTTAGTGATGCCAGATTCAGCCAAGGCACCATGGGAAGCAGCTGTTCCTAAATTGACCTGCTTCAATCAGTGTTAGAAGAGTCTGATTATGTATCACTTGAATGGAATTATACCTGAGCAAAACCAGGTGCTAGCAAGGCTGTCATCCAATAGAGAGGAGAGGTGATATGCATCGTGAGTTTCAAGATTAGAGGGCGTTGTAATGAAGTGGAGAAAAGTGAAGAAGGTCGAAAGAAGATTGAGAGAAGAATGAGGTGTTTGGCTTGAAAAGAAAATCTATATCAGAGGCGGAATTGATCTCTCTTTTAAGTGATTTCTTCAGAAATGTACGTACACAAAGCTTTGCGGTGATTCATCACGACCAATGCGTTTCCCTTGTTATGGATTTCGTATCCTTCCCATTATTAGGAATGAATATGGCAGGTGCGACTCTGGCAGGGTCGGTATAGCCTCACTTCGTATTATAATAACATCTCAACCTTCTCCACACCTATAATCAACCCCCCCTTTACCGTATCTTGCAAATACGTTGACCGATAAACAGTTTTATCAGCTCCGCTCAAAACCATGAGCTGAAAGGTCGTATATCATCAACCTTCACATTTTGAAGCGCTCAATACTTCCTCCACGTCGCAACAAATACCTGGAACAGACATCTTGGAAGAACAATTGGCCTCTGTTTTTTCCTACCAACACTTCCACTCGTATATTCGCTGACCACTTCAGCTTTCACGAGATGTCAGTGGAGATATTGAGCTTGTGGATGTTGTTTATAGGATTTAGCAAGCATTCTTGCTTCGCTAGATTTATATTGGCATATCACTTGCATGTGTCGAAATCGTTGAGAGCCTATACGACAACAAGCATGATGAAAGCGGCACTTGCAAGCATATTGTTTGCATTTTGAATGCTGCTAGGAAAAACCAAAGATCACTTCCACCAAGTTGATCTCCCAATATATCCAGCATTTCGCCACGAGATTTAAATAGAAATCTGCGGGTACTCTATTGTTCGAAGAGGTTTGTGTTGTAAGACTCCTCGAGTACGAAATATGGCTGTAAAAATGCTCAACCCACAGCAAAATTTCAAGATAGAAAAGCTGAAGCGTTCTCCTCGCCTATCTGAGATGAATACTCAAATAGTTGGTTAAGGGTTGACCTCAGAGTTGGCAATGGCTAAATTTTGACTATGCAATGGTCCCTTACAGCAGCTTCAAACGGTCCGCCCCGACCGACGAACTGCATATGCATATGCATGATGCATCACGTATTGCGACGCTGTATATGCGGTTTGAAAATACCATACCAAAAAGCCATTTTCGAGGAGAAATTATATCGATACGAACATTGACGTACTCCACCGTGCCATCCCGCTTGTGAGCCATACAAATGGCGATACAAAAAATTTTGGCGTCTGAAATGGTGTCATGGTGGCGAACGTATGGTGACGGAAGTAGAGTCCGCGGGCCTGCATGCATGATTCTACAGGTTTGTGTGACAACAGTTTGGGGAGGCCTGCTTTGTCTATATTGACGTATTACTTGTTTCTAGAATTGCTATTCCATAAAGTGTAAAGTAGCACTGCCTATGGTCATTATATTTTGGCATGATTGGTCTAGAGCTGTTTATTGATACAGACTCTCAACGTCGCCCATGTATAGGAAGTGGAAGTTTGTAGCAGGTAAGCTCCACTACATCTGACGAGTACGGACAGTGGACTTCATTTAATTTCCTTTTAGCAAGAATCTAGCTCCATGTTTGTTAAGAGATAAAGTATGGAAGATTCTCTGAAACTATTCACCGCAGACTCCCAGCTGGCTAGCGCCAACGTAATAAGCGTGAACATACCTCAGTACTTGTAAAGGACTATGCATCAATTACCCGAAACCAGTGATGGGAGCCCGTCCTGTCTGTTCCATACAAGCATTCAGATGGTTACCTAGCCCACTTATTCCCTAAGAGGCCTTTATTACCTTTGTACAGGTACACAACACTACTTGTATTTTGTCAGACTCTTGATTGAGGGGGTAGTTGTTGTTTTCCTCGTTAAAGGAAATGAGGGCAGATTAGGGTACATTTGGATATTCAAATATACTGATCTTAGTTCTGATCTGATCAGATAAGATGATAGAATGTTGGAATGGCAGTTATGGAATCATTAATTTGGGTTTGGCAGGATAGGTAGTGGCCTTGTCCTACCTTCAATAGGTGAAATACAAGATCCAGGACTAATGGGCATGTAATGTCCAATCGAGAACTCTACTTGTTGAAATGCACCCCACAGAACCACGAGAACTCCCCCAGAGATGAAACACCAGGATTTGCGAAGTTTTAGTTCATAGAACGTGATGTACAAAATTCTAACACATATATTCCCTACTATCCTACTCATTATTATGCAAGAATGGTATATACGTAAAATAAATAGAAACGCAATCTCAACTCAGCTATAGTAAGAGCAAACAAATAAACGACGTCAAAAACATACAAGTCATACATTACTCATAAATCATAATTCATCAATCATAACCCCGCAACACTCATTAAATCCTCCACTCCGTCATAAGGGTCATCATCAGCGTCTTCTACAACTCCCTTTACCGCCTCGCCTGCATTTTTCTTCACTTCTTCGTCTAGATCGTTGAATCTTCCTGCGACACCTACAGCATACTGCACTTCTTCGAAACCCATGGGAATACCCTTCCATACGGCTAGTTGTCTAGCTGTTCTGACGGCATGTCCAATTTCATGTCCGTTGAGCTTGTATTTAGCAAGAGCTGGTAAATTCGCGCGAAGCTCGGAAATATTTATCGTAGAGGGATTGAATAGAGATTCCAGTGATTCGAGATGCGCAATATGTACTTCCCATATTTTGGTTCGTTGGGCCAAATTGAGAGGAGTATAGCGGAGGGAAAGTTGAATGCGCGATTTCAGGACTTCATCAATGGCGGCAATAGGAGAACTCGTGAGAATAATAATTCCGTTGTAAGACTCAAGTGAACGTAAAAACACCGAAATTAATGCGTTGCGGTGCAGGTCTCCCAGGGTCCTTTTTTCGAGGAACATTTCGGCCTCTTCAAGGAGTATGACGCATTTCCAAACTCTTCCGAAATAAAGAATCTGTTCGAGAGATTTTTCGAGTGTTTCAGTTGTAGTTCCTAGTTCGCTACATGAAGTTACATAGAGTGGTTTCTTGACTACTTCTGCTACGCTTTCTGCTGTCATCGTTTTACCTGTTCCAGGGGGGCTGTTTGTCTATTTTTAGTCCAAAAATCGAAGTTTTGAATCTGTGAAATGCCTACCCATGTAATAGTATAGCCGAACCACTTCCCTTTCTACCAATAAGGCCTGGGATCTGTTCATCCTTGATTTGGTTCGCGACCAAAGATTTAATGAGAATCTTGGTATCGTTATCTCTAGCCAAGGATTCGAATGCATCCTTATTCCATTTCACCAGGTACATGCGACTAACTTCTAGATCGACTGACAAAGCACGTTAGTAAACAGAAAGTAGAAGCTGAAGATTATGCCACGAACCCCATTTCTTTTCGCTCATATTAAATCCAACGATCTTGTTAGGCAAAAGAAGTGTGAAAACACCCTCTGGTGGTGCATCAGATGCCATTGCCAAGGAACCTAGGTCATCACGATTGGGTGAATCGATCCCCTTGGACTTGGAGTGCAACTTCTTGTAAGTTTTGACGTCAATCATATACCTAGACTGCCCCTGAGCATAATCATATGTTAGCAAAATTACGATAGAGCTGATTGTCAAATTGGCCTACAATATTTTCTTCCGATTCATCTTGTTCACTATAGTATATATAGCAGGGCTTGCGAAATTTCCAGAACATTTCTCCCTGTTTTCTAAGTGAGGTTCCAATGGCGGGGTCGGCGTAGCGCATCGGATAAGTGCTGAGAGCAGTGATTTTTAATACTTCTTCTGACATCTTGAAATCATCAATTGTTATCGACTCCACGTTTTCTTGAAAAAGACCATCAAATGTCCACGAAGATACCAATAAAGAGGTTGTCAGCCCATCAGCCTCTCCGGACCCTTTCAGGCTCCCTCCTGCTGGTAGATCAAGCCATGATTTGGTCAGATAAGCCTTCTTCCCTTCATCACCCTTTTCAGTACGTAATATGACGGTTTCGGGGCTCTGGTGTCACGAAGTTAATTGATTTTCCAGATTTTTGGCTACAGTATTCACTTACATAAAGGTAGCAGAGGTATTTGCGCGAGATCTTTCCTTGACTTAGAAGTGCATCAACTACAGCATACTCGGGACCAAAACTATCATTGACGTACTCCACAAAGGAATTTACCCGAGCTAAGAGTTCAGGCTTCAACTGACGCCTTCGCTCTTCTAAAGGTGCTCTTTGGTGATAAAACCATGGATATGGAGCCGGAAACTCGGTACCAACATTAAATGAAGGGTAATATGGATTCTCCTGGATATTCTGCCTAGTCAATCTTTTGAGACCAGCGGAGAGCTCACTACCGACCAAGCACACCGACTCTCCTTCGAGAAATTCTGCTAGTTCGTTTCTCATCATTTGATACCAGCTGATCGGAGTCTCCAGATCCTGGCTTTGCTGGGTTCGCTTTCTTCGCTTTGTTGGCCCCGCCTTTACAGCAGGCGTAACTTTTGTATACTATGAATGATAGATTCGTGTATTGCTGGATATGGAGAGCGATATTTCTTACAAACATGCCACCATGAATATGCTCACCGGTTGGGCTGTCTTTCACAAGCCATGGGGTGTCCAAAAATATATGGGTTTGTTCTTTTCGATGACATTTCACTCGATAGATGGTATGATAAGGCAACGCCAGCTTTTCTTGGTTGGAGTCGCGGTTATCTGGCAAAAGCTTGCTTCTAGTCATTGCTAGCATTTTAAATAGATCCTCATCATGACTTTCGGGGGGCGCATTGAACAATTGGCAAAGCTGTGTTCGCCAGTCGACGAAGTTACTACGTCGACGAATGCTGGGTGATGACATAGACCCGGGAATTTCTATGATTGTTCGGTAAGTATAAGTATTAGCAAATGAACACTAGGTTACTTCACGTGGCCTACGACTATCCACTTCGAACTGATGCTCCGAACTGTATCCTCCCGCACGGCTCCGAGTGGAATTTCCATGAGATTCTGGTGTGAAATTTGATTGATTAGGAATTGTAGTTGCTAAAGAAAAGGTCAGTATTTGCAATTAGCGAAACGAATGAATGGAACCCAAGAACATACGAGGGCTGATTCCCCCTGAGAATTCTGATCATAACCATAACCAGGACCTAGATCATGCTCATGGTGGGGCCCATAGGTTTCGGGTTCATGTCCGTGATGGCTTTGCTGGATAGGGGCGATTTGGCCAGGGGGGCACATGACTAAAAGTTTTAGGGCTACCGTGAGCATTGTTCTGCGGCGCATAAGACATTTGATGTCGACTATTGCTTGATATACTGTCAGGAGTTGGGTAATTCTTTTGCGGGAGCCTATTATTATGGCCCCAGATTTCGGAGCCGTTAGGGTGTGAGGAATCATGCCCCTGCTCAATACTTTGTTGAGCAGCATTTTGCCGCGGCTGAGAAGAATAGGACGAGGGGTGAAGCCTGGATGCTGGGACCCAGACTCCGACAGCTGTATAGCCTGTGAGTCCTGCAAATTCTGAACAATATTGGCATTGTTTCGAGCAGGTTTAGGTGCCGCCCATTGAGTAGGAGCAGTCTGTGGAGACTGAGATTTTTGGTTCTGGGTAGATACGATCTGATTATGTCTGTATCTGTCTGAAAGCTGGCCTATAAGAGTGTGAGCTTATCCTAAATTCAGATTTTGAGTGCTGAAATTTATCTACTCACTGGCTACCGATGGCTGTGTCCCGGGGTTGGCTGTGTTATTCTCAAATTCCGATCGCTCGGGCGTTTGCTTACTGACCGGCATACGATTCCTATCTGCATATTGTCTAAGGTTTGTCATGTAGGTAGGCCGAGAATTATTTGCTTGGTAAGGCATATGAGAAGTAGAAAAGGTAGGACCAGGAAGAAAGTCAGAGATTGGAGCTGTTGGGATGGGTGGCGGCGGGGATGGGGTTATTTGCGTGCTATCAAGCTGACGTATGGATGGGGAAGGAGATCGAGGGGGATCTTCGGCTGGTGGGGAACCAGATCGGTTTCTAGGACGAGAGTGGTGCCAGGAGTCATGCCCATCTGTTATTTGATGTGTTTGAGATGTGTTTGAAGGGTGAGTGCGATGTAGTTGAGCTGCATAGTTTGTATGCTCGATTACAGGACTTCCAGAGTTTCCTGGCGGCTTTTGCATCATCAGTCCATGAATTTACTGTGATTTATATAACAGGGAACTAAAGAAGCTCCCATCCAGCCAGACTCACTAGGTATAGATTGTAGTTATACTTTTCTGCTAATGTGACAAGTAGCTTTTGTTCGTCATCTTCACTTTCTCTACTTGTATTTTGTGGCCCAAATTGTGCAACGTTATCGGCCATGACATTCTCATTTGCCTCACCTGCAACAGTTGCTTGTGCTCGACGATTGCGAATATACTCTTGAGCCTCGCGCTGTCTATCCATTGCTTTTTCTGATGGATTCGAATCGTGCTGGGGAATATCGTTCTGTGTTGCAGGTACTCGATCCATTTCCAAGTAATGCTCTAGATTCCTCGCCTTATCAGAGGAAGCCACATCTGTGTTCTCCATGTATGAATAATCCTACAGCCTTATTGCTTGAAACCAGAAGAAGTATCCACATGAAGAGGGGGTAATCTTTTGTATAACTGTACTGCAGTAGTTTACTGTGGACTGATAGAACGGCACGTATTAGATTGGTTGCTGGATGGCAAGCTGCAGGTCTATGGTGTCACTGTGGAAATGCAGCTTGCAATACAAATTGAAAGCAATTCCTTCCACAACTGCAGAGAGAATCTTCACAACGAAAAGAAGGGAGTGAAAAAAAAAACAAGGCTGTCAATTGAATGTGACGCATCATTTCGACCCATGTTTGTAAATTGCTGCCCTATGCATTGACTTGGTTGGGTTGGGCCCCACAAATTACCGAATAATGTCTCTGCCAACGCACTGAACAGAGAAAATGCCATCGGATATTTTGTAGAGGCTGTTTGGAAAGGGCTCATCAATACCAGGTTGGGTGGAGTGCACAGCACACTTAAAAGACGGGCCAAGGGCAGGGAAGGGAGGGTTCAAATCTTTGACAGCTTGAGTCAAAATCGAGCTTGTGATGAGAACGTTGTACAAAATAGGAACAGCATTGAAAAAGTACGAGTACGTATACTTGACCATCAAAGGATAGAATCTTGCTTCGTATTTATGTATGATCCGCTGCTATGGGCTTCAAAGTTACCATCCGGACAGACGATTGATATATATCGCGAAGTGTGTGAGGGCAACAAATGCAAAGCGACAATCCTTCGGGTCAGTATCGTGAGCCACTTGGCGCTTATGACAGAAGAGATAGCGACATCTGTACCAATGACTGCTGTGGAGAGTATCTCGATATGTAGTGCTAGGATTACAATCAATCTTGCACTCTGAGACAAAATGATCTGTCTGGGATGTTGCGTACAAAAACCAACCACCAATCAATGTGGGATATGTGGCTAGTGGATACTGACTGCAACAAAAGTTGATTGTGGCTGTGGCTGTGGCTGTGGCATTTATCAAAGTGGCTCAAAACCGTTTATATAAAAATTGCATGAGCTTGAGACTGCTGTACGTAATAAGTTGCTCCAGATGCCCAGGTGTTCTTTATTACTGTGGCGGAAGATGGCACTCATCAACCTTATTAACAAGGCACTTCCTTACTGGATAGTATCTATAGCTATGAAATCCATGGATACTTTATCAAAAGTCCGAAAGGGAGGTTGGGTAATTGATTATAAGAGATCTTTTGTCTGGGGAAAGAGATGTTAATGACCTAACCTCCTTTAAATAAACTATGGGGTAATGAACATCTATCAAACCCACTCACAAAGTAAGCCCCCATGTTATTCAAAAGAGCAAAAGCAATATCCATTGCAAGATGATTAGAAAGGAGGGGTAGTGAACTCCAAAAATCCAAAAGAACATGTTCCGGTACGGGGAATTGAACCCCGGTCTCCCGCGACCTTTTTGAAGCATGAGAACTTCGAATGAGAGGCGGAAATGCTAGCCACTACACCATGCCGGATGTTGAATCATTACTATTGAAAAACTGCGTCCAGTTTAAGTATATAAAAAAGTTTGACTAATTGCTTAGCGCGTAGAACTAGTCTCATCATTAGACGAGAAAAAAAGAATTGGGTGAAGCTAGTTTTGGCACGTGGACGAGCTAGTTGTTTTATACCTAGACGTCATTACCACGTGAGAGTATCTTCTCTTTCCAAATCTAATAAGGTTCTCTTCACACTGTCTTTTTCCATGTGGAAATATAAATTTCTCACAAAGGGACCACTCACTTCTTGGATTTTATTTCCGTATTTCCGCACTCTCCACAGTTATTTTGCCAAAAGCGGTGAAATTATGACCACTCCACTACCGCTTGACATGAACATAGGTACACATATATATACATGGCAACAGCGAAATAATCAACAAATGCTATGATTTTTGAGAAAATGTACAAATAGAAGACCTATAGGAAGTTTCAAAGCATCTCACAATGAACATGCTCAAATGACGATATCACCCAAATCTCCCCGTTTGCTTCGAAAAGTAGCAGCTGAACCTTTCCTGTGTGCTCGCAGCTTTCAACATCACGTTCGATTTGCAAGCAGGATGGCGCCCAAAGATCGTAGCTATGAGGATGCGGTAGCACTCTTAAATACCCTACAATCCAACCGAGCAATCGTTTCTTCTATATCAAATACATCGAATAACATGAACCTGTATGCTATACCAGAAATGCTTGAATGGACGCGTAAGGCAGGGTACGAGGCTTCGGATTTTTCGAGGCGTGGTTTGAAATGTATACATGTAGCTGGGACAAAAGGAAAGGGCAGTGTATGTGCCATGGTTGAGAACATTCTGCGACAGTATCGATGCGAGCAATTTGAGAGTGGAGTTGTGCTAGGAAATGTGAAAAGGAAGAGTTTAGGGAAGATTGGGTTGTATACTTCACCACATTTGATGACGGTACGTGAGCGTATACGAATAGATGGCTCTCCTATATCTGAGCCCCTATTTGCACGTTATTTTTTCGAGCTTTGGGATCGATTTTCTGATGCTGCTTCCACATCTACTACCCCGCACCCGGACCCCATGTCGTCGGAGACCAAGCCTGGTTATTTTCGATATCTTACAATAATGGCACTGCATACATTTATGGAAGAAGGGGTGGAATCTGCTATCATTGAATGTGGTATTGGAGGAGAATATGATAGCACGAATATACTGCCTGCTGAAGCCGTTACTACTACCGCGATCACGAAACTCGGCATCGACCATGTTGGAATGCTGGGCGACACTATTGATAAAATAACTTGGCACAAGGCTGGTATTATGAAAAATGGTGTTCCATCTTTCACGGTTCCCCAGCTTCAAGACGCTCAATCTGTTCTAGAGAGTCGCGCTAAAGAGAAAGATGTCACATTGGAGGTTGTGAATCGATATTCAGGGTTTAATGATGGAACCATTGAATTAGGCGCTGACGGGGAGTTTCAGAAGGATAATGCGAGCCTGGCAATGGCTGTTTCTGCTTCACATCTACAAAGCCTAGGCATTCAAGATATACCCACCACTTCTGAACTGTTGTCTCTTCAGCAACCAATCCCAGACCAATTCCTTCAAGGGCTAAAGACAATCAAATGGGCGGGAAGATGTGAGATTATGGTTACTGGTAACATTACATGGTTCATCGATGGTGCTCATACAGTAGATAGTATCAAGGAAACTGGGCTTTGGTACACCTCGAAAATCAAGGCGGAGGGAGCTCATCCTCCAAACAGCATGCTGATTTTCAATCAACAAGATCGCCACCCAAAGCCGCTTATCCAGACATTGCTCAATAGTCTTCAGGCTAATGGTTGTAGAATGTTTACCTTTGCTACGTTTTGTACCAACACGCCGTTTAAAAGCGAAGTAATTGATGAGGGTGCCAATAATCTTGTCCAACAGCGGCTCGCATCAGAACTTTACAAATTAATGGATCGTAATCCGTGCTATGTCGAGTGTGCGAGCATTGAAGAAGCCGTGGAGGTTGCGCGCCGAGTCGCCGAAGACCAAGAACGATTTTTCGTTCTGGTAACTGGAAGCTTGCATCTTGTTGGTGGCTTAATGAAAGTTCTTGAACGGCAGAGCAAGAAAGGGCGAGAAAAACAAAAGCCCTCTAAACACTGAATGGCAATGGAGTTTGTTTTGAGATACCCGTTCTTGATTTAGACAATTCAAGAACTGCAGTTCCCTTAGGAAATTTATGGTTCCTAAATATGTTATTCCAGGGTTATTTTTATATTCATTGAGGCACCAGCTGTTATGTTCAATGTAGGCTTGAATACTGAGACATGAATATTAACGAGGGCAAGTCGAATAACTCGTACTTACGTAGAGTATATGTTCCGGAAATTTAAAATCTATAGGTATCATATTGGTTGAACAATTATTGTACACATATTTGTGAATCCCATGGTATCTATCGCCCCTCCAGTTATCCCCCTAGTTTTGAACGTTGAGTTGCAGGCCGGTTTCATCCCGTGGAGCACTCGCCAATATTGCTTTATATAATATCTAAAGTCATCTCTATAACGCATCCACTGATTCCAAACTTCCCAATGCTCTCCCAACCAAATGCACACTCCCCGTGATGAGAGCTTGAGCATGTGCATCATCTGTTGACAAACTTCGCACATATTCAAAAGCATCCTCTACACTCGGAAGAACTTTCACGTCGGTATCAGGGTTAGAATCGAGAGAGCGCCATTTTTCTGCAAAAGCCTTTTGCATCGTGAGTTCAGATATAGATTTGGGATCGTAGGAAAGGTTGACGAAATCTGGTGGGTCGGGTCAGTACGATTGATGTATATTCGAAGGGTGTTGATGACTGGCTATTACCTCTTTTGGATGCATTTTCTTTCTGGATGGAAGTTGTGCAGAAGATGACATGGTCGAATTTGACGGATTCTTGGGTTGCGCTGTAGAGCCCTTCGAGTAATCCGATGGCTTCACGATGGCCTTGTTGATTGAATATTAGGACTAGAGGCCCGTTTCTAGAGATGGTCAGTTTCATTGGCTTAGGTTAAGGCAAAGAAATCAACTCACTTCTTTTCTACTTCGTCACCAAACCATTTCGCTGCGACGGCAATACTATCTCCGGTGTGTGCTCCATCCAAGTACCAGGTGACGTTTCCATCAACCTTGGTTTCGCATCTTCCACGCCAGACCACTTGCTCTAAAGCGTCAACAAATTCCCAGGGTAGAGAATCTGAGGTTGGGCTGAATTTGGGATTCAATTTATTTAGGACTGTTTCAGCTAAGCATATGGCAAGACTTGCGTTTCCTCTCTGAAAATCTGCAGCCGGTTTTATTTTTACCGACTTCAGCCTTGGGTCAATATCGACTATTTTGAGAGACTTCACTGCCCTTTCCGTCGCCCTCTTCTCGACTACTTCCATTGCTTCTGGCTTTTGTTTCACTGTGAAAGATGGCACTTCAGCTTTCTGAATTCCAGCTTTGTGCCATGCAATCTTGTCAATCGTTTCTCCAAGTGTAAACACATGATCAATCCCTAAAGATGATATGCCTGTCACTGCTGGCTGATCCACAATATTCGTCGAATCATATTCGCCCCCAACTCCGACCTCATAGATTGCAGCATCAACGCCCTCCTGGAGAAAAGCGTGATAGGACATCAAATTTAAGTATCTGAAATAAACGGGTTTCTCAAACGGCACGCCCGAGGAGGTCGCAGCTGCTTCCAGACGATCCCATACCTCAAAAAAGTATTTTGCAAACAGAGGGGCTGATATAGGAGCTGAGTTGATTCTGATTCTTTCGCGCACAGCGATGAGATGGGGAGATGTGAAAAGTCCAACCTTTTGGGGTAAATCATGTGACTTTCTATAACGGTTCAGAATGGAGTCAACGTAGGCGCACGTTGAGCCTTTTCCTTTGGTTCCAGCAACGTGAACAATATTCAATCGTTTAAGATAATCTTGCTAAGCACGAATCAGTAACGAAAAAGTGGGAAGAGGGGTTGAAAGGTACTGTGTATCCGATTCGGGTCAGGTGTTGTCTCATGTCTTGGTTTGCACCTTCATCGAGTTTGATTCCGGCTTCCCATCGTTTCTTGAGTACTTCATATGGTGTCTGAAGCGAATTTAAGGCATTAATTGCATCCTAATGATGGTGAGCAGAGACATCAGGTGTATAGCAAGGTATGACAAGACGAACATCGTAGGTTCTTTCTGCCATTGTGGCAATAAATTTTCGGGGCAAATGGGTTGCACTTATTGAAACTTGAATTGGTAAAAATTCTTCTCAGAGATATAAAAGGGCTTTTATGAAGGGAAGACCACATTGAATATCATGTAAGTTGATGTCTAGAATTTGAACATACAAATTTCTCAAGATTGAAATATCTTGCTTTGTCAGCCGACGGTAACCGGCGCAGCGCACAGAACATCTTTAATTTTGAAATGATCATTTCCCCAAGGGATTTACTCTGCCTCTCGCAGTAATTTGGTAAGTGATGAAACTAGGCTATAATTGGAGAAATCTTAAACCTCCAGCTAGCTTGGGCCGATAAAAATGCGGACTCAGAATGCGAACGCAGCGCGAGTGAGATCACCAGGGCTGTTCTGTTATTCCTTTAGCATCACATCTATCAGATGATATCAATGTGGTGCTATCTTGGGAATCGTAACCAAACTAAGCCCAAAAGTGGTAAATCTTTTGCTGGGGTTTTTCGATTTACGAGTCCTTTGCTCCTTGCCCTCGTTTGAAGTATCGCTGCCTATACGCATATGGGTGAAACACAAGTTGTGAATATTCTACACACAATTAAATTTTACATTATTTGGTCCTAAAGAAATCCATAATGTCTTCTCACAAATCTTTCCCTTACTCTTCCTCTTCTTTGGAATCTGAATCTCAGCCGCCACCACCCGAACCACCAGAAGAACACCCACTGATGATCATCATCAAGCTTTATAGGGAAAGCAAGCTGCAAATATACATTCAAATAAGATCCTGTTGGGATCCTCACTGGTATAAAGCTGCTGGTAAAAATCCTCAATGGATGAGAATGTCTCGTGAATGGCAAAGTGAAGGATGGGAGCCACGAACGGAAATAGGGCATTGGAATATATACTTACCCATCCGCCCCGAGGTGGCAAGATTACGTTGACGCAGTGAAGCAAAAGCCTGATACTCTATCGCTCTTTTACAAGGACGAAAATAACACCGTCTATTCTGATGGAATGGACGGATGGAGTGGTGGTGGGTTACGGCAAACCAACTGCCCTTTTGCTTTCCATAACATTCAATTTAATCCGCTTCCAGGTTGTTTTATTCACACACACAAGAAAGATGGTATGGAGCCAGAGGTTGATTTGCGGGTCCAGCAAAGCTCGGTGGTCTATACCAAAGTATTGCGCGAATATTGGATATTCCACTGTTAGTTAAACTTGTAGGCTTTCGCAGAGAAAGGCGGGATAGATGGAACCCATAGTGGTGGAAGTTGTGTATGTAAGACTAGAGGAAGGAGGCATGATTCTGTTACATGCCTTTGAATCTATGACCATAATTATCTTGGCATGCCTCTAACTGTGCTAGAACAGGAAGTTGTTGGTCTTGGAGATGTAAGGTAAAGATACCATCTGGGTGAATACTCTCAACAATATGACTACGATGGACAGGGCAGAATGTGTCAGAGATCAACTCCATCGCTCCGCTGCTGATTATAAGCCACATGGCTGGGCTGGGCTTTCAACGAGCTGAGAAGCGCAATAGATATGTCACCATTCCGTTTCTAAAGAGTAAAGACTTGTGTCGATGCAAATTTGAAGCCATATGCTTGTGGAAAGCTTGCTAATATTCCAAGAACCCTTGCTGTCTCAAACCTCAAAAACATTGTTTAAAATAAGCAAACGAAAAGGAGTCCTCACTCTCTGGAAGCGTCACGAGTTACAAGTTTCGAGGTATTTCGCCATAGCTACATCCTTCGTGGAGACGATATATATATGGTAGAAACTAGAAGTTATTTACAAATCAAATTCGAAAATGAAAAACTCGCCACAATCTAGGGCCGTATACTTCCAAATTCATCAAATTGAGTCTTCGGGGCTACTAATTGGCTCCAGTGCATCACATTCTGTTTTAAGCATGCGAAATGTAGATATTTATCGTAGTCACCACAAAGGTATGGCTACGTTACTACTACTAGATTTATTATGCATTCTTCGCCAAACTATAATAAGCTCAAATTAATATACATCCAAATCTTTCATTCAATCAATGTCTCCACAAATCATACTCAGCTCTCCGCTACGAAGCGAGAGAACTTAATACACACACCATAGGTATCTTGTCACAAGCCGAATCAATACTTGCAACAAGGTACAAAATGAATAAGTCACAAATTCACAGTCCCAATTTAGTAAAAAGGGACGTAGGCAGGAATGCGCTAGCTTGGGATCAAAATTTGATTAGAATGAACCAAAAAAAGTGTCTTGTGAATACCAAATCAACACGACGCCAGCGCTGCTAAGCCGATTGGTATTCATAAGATAACAGTTCGTGCTTGTTTGAATATATATAGGCTCCCTAGAGTTAGTGATTGATTTAAGATCCCAAAACGAGATGTAAACAATTTGCACATCAAAAATTGCTAGATTGGTTGAAAAGAACAGCGAGAAGCATGGAATCAAATAGTGGAAATACCAAACAAAGGAAAGTCTTCTTGATAGTTTGATAGAATCGCAGTCAATGGTTTTACTTGTTTGTATCTATGTCTAGGCTTCACAGGTAAGGCTTCTCCTATTTGCAAAACCAGTTCAAGGGTCCACAATTTCAACGTGAAAGAAATCTAATTTCCACAGCAGGGCATAGAGAGTGCATTAGGATGTTCAAAAATAGGGTTTTCATGATGACTTCAATCAATATGGGGCTGGCACTCCTAACCAGTTATAGTCACCGAGATGAAAGGGTGCATATGGACCTGTCTGATGATACAGAAGTCCTTACTGTGGGAGCTAGGATTTTGATTTGCTGCTGGCCGAAGAAGCTGGCGGTAATAGTATAGCAGAGTATTCATAAGTTGATCCATGTGTGTCCGTATTTTATGTAGCATATTCTAGGCTTATTGGTATGAAAAGCTGGTGAGATTGCCCAGGGAGCAATAGGTATTTTCGACAGTTCACCAGTCACACTAAAATACATACAAAGTTTGCAGAATCTCTATGATAATATCAAAAATTCATCGGTGGGCTCATGTCTCGTGATTATGAGCATGTTAACAGCCAATCTTAGCTTGAGGTGTAGATTTACTGGCTCACATCCTCTAATTTTTCTTAGAAAAAACTCAATATTCATGCAATCTTTGCAACCGAACACTATTGGTTCATAATAGAGCAACAAAAAGATCCCTCAATAATCATCTAAAGTAGGCATTTCCAATAGCTAGGGCCGCTTCAGAGGAGGCTATCAAAAACGAAAGCAGTGAAGAACACAAAAGTGTTCAACTTAGTCTTCAAAACCTCTATCAAGGAAGATCAAAATTGTAAACAAAGATTCAAAGAAATACTTCAACATCTAGAGATCACATCTACTCAGCAAAACTAAATAACCGCCAGAAAAATCTGGCGGTGTAAAAGTATCTCAAACGTTAGTTAGAATGAGCCAAAAGAAATATTAGACTAGATATCTTGTGTTACCACCAGGCATCCAGTCTATTATTGAGATATTTCTGCTTATTTAAACATATATCCCCCAAAGAATATCTCCTCTGGTTCATTTACTCACATTGGAGATAGAATTGGGGAGATTGGGGGGAGTCTGATTATTAGGACATTGAGGTTACAGTTTATCTGTTTGGGCATTTGAGAGATAGTCATTATATGTGATCATGTCAATATGCATTTATCACTCTGTATAATTGATTATGGAGTTTCTTGATCTAGCTTAGGATTGAAGATATTCGGTTGGAAGTAAGTCTTTTGGTCCTATGATGGGGAGCCGATCCTAGGGACAGCAACAATCAATGACTTGACTGTTGAGGGAGATCTGGTGTGCTTGTAGATACATAATCTACCGTATAAGTATTTGATATGATAGGTATTGTATTAGTTCTGTCTTCAATTTGCATGGACTCATATTAGACCTTAAATCCTTAAGTTATGTTGGATCATGATCATGAACGAATTCGAAGGGCTTCACATACTGATAGATGAACTTCGTTCATATTATGTCCAACTGAACAGTATTTCCCCTTAAGAACTACAAGGGAACCCCAGAGAGAAGCAGAGAGAATCTAAATTGACTCATTTTCTACAAGTAATGCCCTTTGATGATTTTGACAAACTTGAAGCAATGAAAGGTGATGCAGGCAAAGAGACATTGGGCAGCATGAAACAATATACCTACGTAAATTTAACAGCCTTCAGATATGGAAGATAATATGTGATAGTATTCGTCTTCTAACCTTCTTATTGTTTATCCAATCTTAATGCTGAAATTCAAATTTTGTTGAAAGTCGAGGACCGAGCTTTGGTTTTGGCTGGGAGGGAGATTGCCAATGGAAAAGATTTGAACGAACAATCTCACCGAAGCGAAAGACAAGCACTCCACACAGAGACTGTTCAAATTGATTGATAAGAGCTAATAATTATTCCAAAACTCCATCTTATCAATCTTCTTTCTTTGCCAGGTCCAAGTTTGCTTTCACCATCAACAGACTTGGTGTGTCCAATCCAGTTGTCCGGTCTATTATATAAGTCTTTGTGAATCTTTACCCTGACAAAGAAGCCAAGCAAGTTGGTATTGTGCACAACCGTTTGACAAAACACCATCTCACTTGGTTTTATCTGCTGGGTACGGAGTCCTGGGGCATCTTCAGGTATGTGATTATCCTTTCTTATTCTGCTTATCCTGACAAGATAGACGTGGAGATAGTCCTGCTCAGCAGTACAGCCAATGATCTCCTCCAAATCAAACGATTCAACACCCGGAGGATAAACGCGAATTTCATGGGATAACAAAACGATAATGTGAACATGAAGCTCCGGTCTAACTGCCAGCCAGTGGTTCAGGGATTCCCGGCTCTGCTTTTGCAAAGTACACGGTTAATACCCCTCTGTATTATATGCAACAACTGACATGATAGATTTAGCTCCAGCTATCCAGTCTATTATACGAATCTCAAGTTTTTTCTCGTTTCCTCGTTCATGAATGCCGTAAGTCATGTGTCAATTCCTCTCACCAACATATACTGACAAGAACAGGCCTTCTCGAATAACACTTTCGAAATCTTTCATCTTTGGTCAAGCTGCCATTCCCACCAACAGATTCGTATGTATACTTTTCCCCTGCCGCCTATTCTTGAGACCTTCAGCTAACTGGAATTACAATAGCCAAGACATCTGACAAACTACAATTCGAAGAGAACCAACTGATCAGAGCAATGATTCATTAGCCTCCATTTTGTCCACCAATGTAGCTCATCGGAGCAAAGATCCATTCACCTCCACTTTATCCACCAATGGAGCCCTTCAGAAGCCCGATAATTATAACACCCCTCGATGCCGATAAGAGGTATACATGGAACATCGGCAGCATCATGCACATATTTTGGGGAGGGTGATCGTACCACCGTGACTTAGAAGAAATCTTCAGAGCCACACCACCACAAAAACAAGTGATGATGTTCAGTGCCGCTCTTTCAAAAGTGAAATCATGCAGTTTATTGGCATAAACAAGGAGGCTGGGAGGATTAATTAATTTATGGAATAGAAATATCTTTTCTCGATCCAATGTTTTTAGAATTCGCATTGTCTTTGAACCCAAGTACATATAAGCATAGTGAAGCCAGGAAATGTTAAGTGATGAAATTTAACATGGGGTTTACATACAAAATTAAGCGAGATTTCATCGTCCTGCTGCTCAGATTTTACCTTGCGCCTAAAGCTTTCTTTCAGTAATTATGTGACACTACTAAGAGTACCAAGATCTATCCCTTTGGTATAATAATTCCTCGAGTTCCATGTACTATCTTCAATAAACATAGATAGCCATCTATTCCCATCTTCTTCGAATATACAACACTTCCAAATCGTTTCAGGCCGAACCCCTTTAAAGAGAAACATTTTGCCCATAGTCCCCACTCTACCCAGACCTAAGAGTATGCTCCCCAAAACCACAAGAGTTCCACAGATGACACAAATCAGGCGTACGTGCTACAATGCATTGGAAGGAAAACGGCAGACAGAAAGCTCGAACCCGGCGGCACATAGCGGAAGCATCAACGATGGTACCTCGCAAATCATGAACATCTGAGAATATGATACGAGGCGTCTAACTTCTACAGCACAGCAGCTCATGCGATGACCATATGCCAGGAAAAAGATGGGATGGAATACCCGACTTTGCGGTTCTCCATTCACTGCACCGATGATTTACCTAGAATCAGCGTTTCCTGCGTCCCCGAACTTTGTAAACTAATTTAAGCATAATTTCCGAGGTTTGTTTAGGTATTAGGGTGTCTACCAGGAGGGGAAGTGAATGGATTGCAGTGGTGATGGAGAAGCCTCGAGGAAGTTCGCAGAGCTATGTGATTGATTTGATGACAAATCTAAGACGGTGTTGAGGACTTACTACCCAGACCTTGAGCGTTTCTTGGCACCCCACCCTGCGGTGTCAGCCCTGCATTGTTAGCTTCAATATGTGCCGTGCTTCCGCTTCCTTGCAACTACATGTGCAATCTGCGAGTACCAGAGATCCGGGTAATCGCTCGTATTAGCATGTATACCTTGCTCTTCCATCTATGGTAGATAGGGCGCTAGCCAGTACTGCTGTTGCCGTAAGTTGGTATCCTGGTGGCTGTCACCTTCAAGTCACACTGTAAAAATGAAACCGTAGAGAGTATCTTAAAAGATTATATTATACACAGGGAATCCCCGCAGACTTCTCTATCTTTTGCACGACTCTAGAACTAAAGTTAAAAAGTACAAGAGAGCCAATGGAACATCCTTGTGAAGGAAGAGTAGTTCGAAAACATCAACTATAATAGTAAAACAAGTGAACCACCACCCATTTCCATACTCCTCATCTATCGCCCGCCATTTATCATCTTCGTGAATACTCGTGAATTCATGAAACATTGAAGTGTTATACCAAGTGGTCCATTCAATCCTAGACCATTTCGAAAGATCAAGTAGAGACATGAGAGTAACATAGGTAGAGAATCAGGAGAGTTGCTTAGGCAATCTTCTCATTCTCTCGGTATGCTAGAGTTGGAGAAATTGCTTCCTCATCTCCCTTCTCAAAAGTCATCAAAGAGCTGAAGATAAAGAAATTAGTATTATTTAGGCAGTAGAAATGTAATGAAGAAAAGTGAAGTGGGCACGTACATATCTCCACGAGAGTTGGCGAGAGCACCTTGATCACTGGTAGAGTTCAAGTGGTCTCCAGAGCGACCAGTGCCACGGTTGGTGACACGAGTAGTATTAATGGAAAGGAACTCTCCCATACGCTTGCGGCGAGCAACAAGCTGATCCATCCAGTCCTTTGGCTTTGGACTGCCATTCTCAGTATAATGTGAAGGATGTTGCATACGAGCAACCATTTCCGGATGCATTTCTATCTCTGCCTTCTGGTTATCGAAGGAATGAGCCTTAAATACCTTTTGGACAATCTGCCAGCAGCAAATGAGATTACCAACCCAGATAGCCACAGAAGACTCGCGGATGTACCAGAGCTGATAGGTAGTTGTCATTGGGCTGGCAAAGTTGTAATATCTGATCAAATAGTTAATTGCTGCTATAAGATTGAAGCTGAGTTGCTATGCCATGACTTACTTATTCAAGATCGCAGCGAGGATTGTGAAAACAGCAAGAGAGAAGACAGCCATTAAAATTGCCTTGCGCAAGGGAGGCAAGCGAGCGATGTAAAACATGTGAAGAGGGATAAGAATTAAACCGAGGTCAGAAGATATGTTGAAGACCATTTGCACGATTGAGTAATGCTGATATGTTGCACACTGCTCGTTTTCAACGGGGACTGCCCAATACTGCTTGAATGGACGGCAGACACCAACGTAGTAAACGAACATAATTACAATGTATCCAGTAATGATATAACCCATAAGGATCTTGAGAGCCATCTGCAAGTTTGGAAGATTGCGGCTTGAAGGAAGTTAGCATCAAGAGTATGTGTAATGATATAGAATGAGCCTACCAAAGACGCCATAAAAACAACCAAATACAAACCTTGACACACCAAGTCGAAGCTAACATGCACTGCTCCAGTGGTATGACAATTATTGAGCCGTATACTCGAGAAGCAACATCATCAGGATCAGCAAGAATTGAAGCCAGTTGCTCGGGAGGGAACAGATTGGTTTCGTAGCGAGCCGAAACGTTGATCAAAACCAATAGAACACTGTAGAAACACTACAAACGTATTAGATATAAATTTTAAAAGTGATGTAACAGAGAGGATTCTGGGAACGATCAATATTACTTACCATTGATACGCACATGAGCCAATCTTCAATTCGCATTTTGGCCATGACCCAAGTAGCGTTAAGACTATAACAAACAAACACGTCAGTTGTGTCACAACTTGAAGAATACTTGCTTTGTAATAGCTTGGGGAAGGAGAGGTCATTCTAGACAATTTACTTACATGCGAAAGCCAAAGAGAAAGAAAGAAGGAATAACAAAACCGATAGTATTATGAAGAAGTTCTGCATTGGATGGAGAGACAATTCCTCGCGGAATCAGAGGCGCCATGACTTCTTCTGGGTATAGAAGACTTCAGTATTGTTGTCGTTGTTTGAGCTTGTTCGCAGTTGTTTGATGTTGTTTGTAAAGAAGGAGGTGGTGTTTAATTTGAATATTCTCTTCGAGATATTGTCAAAGAAAAGAATCTTCTTCTTTCGAAAGAGAATGGTTTTTCTTGAGATGGAAAGGAAGAGAAAGGAAACCGAAGATGAGAAAATATCCAATCTTTGAATATAATATAATTAACCGTGCCCTCCTCGGTGGTGAATAATTCCTCCTCCTCCCACCCAAAAAGGACGCTAATGCCAACTTTAAATTTGACAGTCCGTTTTCTTCATGAAGTCCGTTTCTTCATGAAGTCGGCTGGTGAAATTGGGAATACCGACATTCAAAAAGATGAAAGAAGAAACAAGAGAGTAAAGATTAAAGAAAGAAGATGTTATTTAGAAGAGACAGATATCATCTGAAGAAGAAATTTCTCAAAATACACTAGATGAAACTTGGAGTCTCACAACCTTATCCGATCTTGTCTGACTGACCGATATATAGGTATCGATATATCGAATCTTCAGCGCTTGGATATGTGGATTGACAAGCATACAAGCATACAATCTATAATCTCGGACTCGAGACCTGTAGCTGCTGCATTCTGCATTCTGCAATCTGCAAGCTGCCATAGTACTTCAACGTTGAGCAACAATCAATCTTAACAATGTTGTTATGCAGCCCTACTATCCAACTTAAGCCACCCCCTCCCGTTCCTAAAGTTCTTTTGAAAGTTACCATAGAATTCCTGACAGATTCAACGATTCTTTCTAGAATTGGTACGACCAATCAAGATGCAAACCATGTCCTCCTTTTTGACTTCGCAGAATGTAAGTCTTGATCATTGAGCGGGGAATTGCATATGGTCGTAAGGTTGGTATCCATGTATCATACGTTGGAGCTTGGCACAGCTGTGGAACATATCAAGGCCAATTCTGCAAAGGCGCAGTAGTTGTGTAAGGAGAATATGCAGTCGTCCGCATCAAGTGAGTTCTTTGGTTGTTGAAGCGAAAGTCATTGCTGACACACAAAGGACATTGTTGTCACTTCTTGGAAAGAACGATCCTGCAAGGCAAGGGCATATTATGTAGAAGCGCCAAAGCCACATACCTCTTTACCTAAACTATATCATAACATCAAGAAATAAGCCTCTTGATCCCATTGCTTTGATCGACGGAACACAAGATAATCTGGTTCAACGGAAGGCAGAGTTTGACAACGATCAGAATCTGGGGAGCTGGTAAAGCTTGTACTCACTTGCACTACATGACATTGATACAGTAGTGCTGTTCTGGATCGCCGACCAAAGTACGGGATACCGATGATCCGATAATGGCATCCAATATACTCCTACATCTGTCAAATGTGCATAGCTATATAAGAATAACAGAAAACATAAGAAACAAGTTAAGAAATGTTTAGTATGTAAGAATTTGAGGTCAGATTCTTGACTAGATTCTACGACCTTGAAATGAAATATTTGTAGGCTCACAGATGATCACCATCTAGCGGAATCATAAATCCACCACCATACCTATCAAACTCTGCTTATTATTTGATATCACCATCTATGTATATCATGCCACAGGAGTGATATATGCTTTCAGTGCTTTCACAGCATCACCATCATGAGCCTTCAATAAATCCGTGCCTTGATCTTCGTCAATTCGAGTTGCTCAACCTATAGTAAGAACTTTGGTTAGCCTCTGACACTAGAATCAAGCGTGACGGTATGGCTAGAAAGCGATATAATAAATGAGGGATAGAATGGAACAGTAGCGAGGTCTGCAAAGGCTACTTCGCCCCAGGTAATTTGAAAGTCATGGTATCAGGAACAAAGATCTTATTTTGAACAAAGAAGGTTTAACTCGAACCAGTCCTCAATATTCCAAGCTCAGTATAAGAGAATAAAACATACCAATAAATTAACATCAGCTGCTTCAACCTTCACTGTCTTCTTCACAACCTTTTTCTCATCTCCCTTCTTTGCAACTGTGCCATGTGTTGTCTTTGTGCCTGTCAAACCTGTCCATAGCTATCTTCACAGCTTCTTGGTCTATATCTTTGGTACTTGTAGAATCATCTTCACGGTGTGCATCGAGTGAGGAGAGAGCAGCAGCAGCTTTGCGATCTTCTGCAGACTTGGCCTTTTGAGGAATTTCATCATCAATATCGCCTGTAGTTGCACCTTCGACCACTGCAGGGGGTTGAGATTCCGACATTGTGTTGAAAGAAGGTTTTGAACTAACAATCAATTATTGAGGACGTCTGTTTTGCACAGGGAAGAGTGTCAAAGTGACGTTTTAAGAAGATCAAAAGCACACCTCCACATCCACATCCACATTTGTAGGGCTGAGAAGGCTTATATCGGCAAAAGGAACTCCGACGATAGGTAGGATAGCCTGAGCTAGAGCCAAGTAGAACTAGATCACCGGTGAATCTACCCTACTCCATACTAGGTAGGTGGTAGATAGTGAAGCCACACCACACCACACTAACAAAAACAAGAAAACCAAAACCTGCTGATTTCACTCACATCCGCTAAAACATTCAACTTGAAATTCAATTCGTCCTCATCGTTCTACAATATTTTTGAATATCTTCATTCTTCCCTATATAGGAATAATACTACAATTCTATCCAATATGCCAACCTTTGTTCCCGGGCCAGCAGAATCAGGAATCAACCATGATGGAGCACCAATGGATAAACCTGCTGACTCACTACCCCACCAAGTTGAGCCATGGTCACCAAGTTCTTGGACTACAAAGCCGATTAAACAAGATGCAATATATAAAGACCCCAAGAGTCTAGAGAAATCTTTATCGAAGCTTCAACGCCTTCCTGAGCTTGTAACTCCCACTGAAATCGTTCAACTCAAAGCAAATCTACGAGATGTTGCTCTTGGAAAGGCATTCTTCTTCAGGGTGGTGATTGTGCTGAACTATTCGAATATTGCGAGAAGAATGCAATTGAATCAAAGATCAAGCTCTTACTCCAGATGAGTTTGGTTTTAGTTTGGGGCGCCAACAAGAAAGTAGTCAGAATTGGTAGAATGGCGGGGCAATATGCAAAGCCAAGATCAAGCCCCACAGAGATGGTAGATGGCAAGGAGATCCCGTCTTTCAGAGGAGATATCTTGAATGGTTACGCAATTGAGGATAGAAACTTAGATCCACACAGGCTTGTTGAGTAAGTAAACTTCTAAGATCCATGAAGGTACTTGACTGACTCGCAGTAGTGCATATAATCATTCCGCAGCCACTCTTAACTTCATTCGCGCATCTCTATCATCTGGCATTGCCGACCTTCATAGCCCAATGAACTGGGGACTTGGGCATGTGCGGGATCCTGGGTTACAAGAAAGATACTCGAAAATTGTAGATTCCATCAGTGAGAGCTTACGCTTCATGCGTACTATCGGCGCAGATACTGCTGATCAACTCCGAGGGGTTGACTTATATACCAGTCACGAAGGTCTTGTCCTTGAATACGAACAGAGTCTTACTCGACGACTCAAAGATCCTTCTCAAAACTTACAAGCCAATGCTAACTCCAACAAGAATGTCGATCCTAGTAAGGATGGAGAGGCATGGTTCAATACATCGGCACACTTCCTTTGGATTGGTGATCGGACAAGACAAGTGGACGGAGCACACGTTGAGTTCTTTCGTGGTATAGCTAATCCTATTGGTGTCAAAGTGGGCCCTACGACTTCTTGCTCAGATCTTTTGGAGCTTCTTCGAAAGCTTAACCCAACGGCAGAGGTTGGCAAAATAACACTCATCACCCGTTATGGAGCTTCTAAAGTCCGTACACTTCTTTCAAAACACATCAGAACAGTTGAAGATAGTGAATATGCTCGTAGTGTTGTTTGGCAATGCGATCCAATGCATGGAAACACAAAGTCTACTTCAACTGGCATCAAGACGAGACAGTTCACAGATATCTTTTCTGAGCTCCAGGAGACTTTGGCCGTTCATCAAGAGGAAGGCAGCTATCTTGGAGGCGTGCATCTTGAATTGACTGGCGATGCTGTGACGGAATGTACTGGTGGTAGTGAGGGCCTTGCCGAGGAAGACTTATCGTTGAATTACACCAGTTTCTGCGATCCAAGACTCAACGAAAAACAAGCACTAGAAATGGCTTTCTTAGTTGCAGGTCATTTCCGTGAAGGAGTTACTGAGAAGTAAACAAATCGATGATATCTAATTCAAAAAATGGCGTTCATGGTGCAACAACAAAAAAACACGCTTAGTGACTGCGAATTTTCTTTCTTCATATCCTTGGAGCGAAGGATTTGCGTGCTGACTGGCCATCAATCACCTTGCTAGAAGGCTTGAATTGGTTATATTCAGCCATACCTAGTAGCTATTTGAATTATGTGACCTGCCAACAAATGCAATATGAAGTATCGAAGCTAAAGGTATTTCTGTTGGGTTGAAGAACACCTCTTTCTCAGGTGGCACTCTGAATATCGCAGCGCGTACGTACCAAAAGGGCAATTGATCTTTGAGCACTATATTTAATGTGCTTATGCGAATTTGGGGGAATAATAAACAGAGATAGGAGAGTGAGCAATCTCTTTCGTCAAAAAAGGGTATATTGATGCTGGGAGCAACATTAGGCCATCAACAGCCTTTTGAATTTCAGCTAATGTTATTATTCTTTATTTATTTTTTTGGAAATGCCTCCCACCCACACTTCATGTCCTGGGCCATCGAATACCAATCTGGATTCTAGGTTGATGTCGACTACCATGATATTGATGGTACAATGTATGGACTGGAGACTTATGAAAATTTTTCCAATTGGCTAAATTCTCTGAAGGAATAACCTCCGGACCCATCCGAACTGTTGTATGGCTCACAATGCATGATGTTTTTAGAGAGAAAATAAAGAATAAGGGGTAGGTGAATAATATTGGAAATAGTTGCAGATATCATTTCTATGAGATGCAGACCTTGGCCACTATTATATAGATTCACAAGATGACAGTTTTCATACGCGCTTGGAGAATACCAATTCTCTTCCCCGTACATCTTTAGAAGATATTGAAAATACACATCATTTAACAAAGGGTTTGATTAAACAACACTTACACCTTAATAATAGAGAAGCCCATAGTTAAAAGTATGTTATCCATTTTATCTGCCCAATGTAATATCAGTACCAAAGTACAAAGCATTTCAAATTCACAAATCTAAAGGGGAGGAAGTTTGGTTCCCGAAACATAGAATTTGGAAGGAATAGTAGTGTGTGTACGTAGAATTGAACTCGAAAAATTGGGGATAATATTTCTATCCCTTCTCCCCCCCCTTCTACCAATTTTCCATGATAAAATTACAGTCTGCATGAATTACCCAGGCGTAACTTTTGGAAGGATGTTTGAATCCTTTTTTTTTCAGATGGTATTAAGAGGTTGTAAGAGATTAAATTAGGGAGGGGTTAAATATAAAATGTTTCTGGTGTGATCGATACTGGGCGTCTTTGTTTGCTGGTATGTACTGTGGTATGGGTAGTTTGTGTGTTGGTTATCGTTCATTCATTCATTCATGGAAATACACCAAGAGCGAATATAACCTCCATTACACTCTTCATTTTAATGCTCGATTCTGAACTATATGTATACCTAGCACTTCACTTCACTGATGCCCTATACCGCACTTCATGTGCCCCATCAAAAAGAACAATGGATTCGTATCATTGTCCCTAATTGTTTTCGCGATCGAAATATAGCTATTGTCGACATGTCAGTTGTATGTATCACTTTGGATGCCCAGATGCGTAAATAATGAGCTTCATTAATGATCAATTCTCCCATGACTGATTAGGCTGTGGATTTGCAGTGTTGCATAGCATTATGGCGATTATGTGGAGTTGCGGTGATAGTCTATTTCTCAGACTTGCACACATAATCCTCTGTGCTTGAAGGCAGTTGTTCGCGATTGTGTCTGGGGATGATTTGGAACAAGCGTTATATGATATAATTGAATTGTGGGGATTTTTCCGGCGTTTGATGGAATTATGGCATTATGGGTATGGATTGTATCGTATATTATTGATGATATCTACATTTATTCCAGCCTAATATATACATATAAGGTATTTTTTCACCCACTACTACATTATTCACTATTCGCTCCCCAAGACACTCTTCAAGCATCATCTTATATACATGTACCAACAACACTAGCAGTGCTATTCTTGATGTGTGAGTACAATGGGTTAGAAGACCCAGCGCACAAAACCCCCTTCACAAACACGCCGGCAACAAGGTTTGCTGCAACAGGTGAAGTGTGAGTGTGATCATTGGGTAGTAGGTGTTCACAGTAGTAGCACCAAGCTTTGTATACTCATTGGCAAGATAAGTTCCATGGTCAATGAAACTAGCCATGCTTCCAGCCTTCTCAACAACACTCTTTCCATATGCGGTAAAACGAGGGGATGTGTAAGTGCAAGTTCCTGTCTCGCAAATGTTGTCTGGAGTGGGCGAAGAGATGATGACGTGGGCGCCTTTGGCGATCATGAGGTTGGTAGCGTTGGTAAGGTAGGTTGGGTAGGTTTGTACGATTGCACCGGTGACTGAAGTGCAGGTTTCACTACCAGCTCCATAGCAATCGGAGCGGAGGTTGTCGGTGGTTGTGACTGTTCCTCCATCATTATGTCCGAATTCGATGATTACGATATCTCCAGACTTGATGGTATTGATGACAGCACCGAAACGATTTTCAGTAGTGTAGGAGCGTGCTGAGCGACCGGCTTTGGCGTCGTTGATGACGGGAATATTCAGGGAGTATGGGAGGTATACACCCCAACCTATGAAATATATCAATGATGAAAGCCAGGGTAAAGACTTTGGTAGATCCTATGTACCTTGAGTTCCAGTCCCACCTCCACCAAGCGCCATTGTGGAATCGCCACACATGTAGACTGTGGGAGAAGAGCTTGCAGCCGCGAAAACTTTAGCGCTTGAACCAGCAACAACGCTTGAAGCTGCTGCAGATGAGGATGTGTCAGGGGCAGTTGCGACACCTGTAGTGTAAGAAGTGCTTTCAGTAGGGGCAGTACTTGGGGGGCCCCATTGTGGTTTTCCACCAAACCAATGATTGAATGGAGCAGCAGATGCAGATGCAGCCAAGGTAGCCAAGACGAGTCCAGATGTAGTCTTCATGGTTTATTTCCTGGATTATTTGATGCAGGATTTCGGTTCTGAAGACGAAAAGGATAATAATGAAGCAAAGAATTGCAAGTGAAGTAGTACACAAAAATCGAAAAAAATAAATGTAACCTGTACACACTACAGAAAATTAATGAACAAAGCGAATAAAGATGAAGAGGCAAAGCTACGAAGATAATCGAGAAAGGGAAAAAAGCAATACGGCGTTCAAAGGTATATATTATCGCCACCTACATGGAGAATTATATTTCCACTGGGAAAAATTACCTAGCGGATGAAGGAACAATGGTTCAAAGCTCCGGATCCATGAACATGTATGCATGCATGCATGAAAGTTACCATCCCTTGCTGTCGTTCCTGTCGGCAAATGAATATAACTGTTTACCAAATCTGGCCAAGATACTTATATTTCACAACATCTTTCCTCCTCATTGGATACATATATGTTCGAATTCCTCGCAAATATTCTTGAAACATACTTAAATACCCGAAGCCAAGATCTTAACAATAGCTTGACAAGCAAGCTAACCAAAGAAACGCCGTGTCACTTTGACCACAAAGTATGTGGGTTTTGTATAGAACGAGATGAGATGGATTTTGATACAAGATGAAACTTAAGTTGTGAAAGATAGATTATTTTATATTAATCAGGGGTCCGCGCTTACTTGAATGGGAAACCTCATTAGCCCACTTACCCAATGGAGACTGAAGGCCTTCTTACATAATCAGGACCTCAAGCATAAATTCATCTCATCTTATCTTTTTAAATATTCTGACTGAATTTAGACATCGCATCGATATCCGGAGGTATTTCCCCATAAGCAACGTTACCGTTTGGAGAATAGGAGCATCCCCTATGATGGAGTATATAGATGCTTAATGCTGACGGGAAGAATTTGTATGTCAAGCTCAAGATAAATCTATCACGCCGCATGCGCATATGCGCAAATATGAACAACTATAGCTAATAAGTAGGCAGTTGAATTGCACTCGAATTCAAACACCTCAATCTCATTCTCCAGTTATCCCCTCCCGGCAATAGCTTTCAGACACTGCCCAGGTGCGTCTTTTTCGTCTGATTCAGTGTACTTGGTTGTTACAATAACCTTAATTGATCCCGGTAATGTGGATCAATGTCATCTGAAGATTCTTACCCGTTCTTCCTCTTGCAATTGCCGGCAAGCCTGGTAAAGATCTAGACCTCTGGAATATTAGATCCTCCTAGTCAAGTCTTTTTTTGCTTTCCAGGTTGCTGTATGTTGCCGCAGTTGTTCCAGCCGATACTAGGAAATATGGGAAATTCAGGTTCATCGGATTTGCATCATTCCAGATTGAGTATCGTCAGAAATCATCTCAAAAATATAATAGTATACCACGGAATTTAAAGACAAACTAGTCCCATCCTCGAACAACATTGAGCAAGTGTCAAAATATCAGCTAGTTTTGGGGGGAGGAATCTTTTTCTCTTGGTTCTGTCATTTTAGTCCTATAACCCCCCTCGAGAGGACAGAAGGCATCATTGTTTCTCCTACTACTGGTAGCTTCCAGTAGGTATGATTATACATACACGTACATAAAGGTGCTAAATGCTAGCGGCAGAAAGTTTTCTGCTGAAAGCTTAACAACATGTTATATCACAACTTTAGTAGACAACGTTTCTCAAATTGAGAATTAATCATTTATCATCTACGTAACATTCCGCTCCTAGAATGCCTTTTTGAAGCAGATATACGCTCAATCTACCCTTTTGAATACGCCTCGAAAGACCCATCATTGTTAGCTCTTTCATCAATCATAACCAAGTAGCTATGCCACCATAGAAATTCTCTTAGTATCATAAAGTCAACAAAAAACCATGGAGAAAGTTGTTTCATACCACTCTTATCCTGGTCTTGTCCAGTCCCATATATCAGTCCACTCCGTATCCCACTGATCCCATATTAGCTCCTCATGCCAGTCTTTGAAGATTACAAACATTATTCTCTTATCAACCAAATGTCGTAGCCTTGGTCCTGTAAACATCCTGAATTCAACTAGCACATCAAGGTGATCATAGTTCAAAAGGCGAACCTACGAGAAGATAGCCATCCCTGCGGAAATCCTTCCTCTGCGCAAATTTTGAAAAGTATTTACAAAAATCACATATGTCCACGGATGAGCGGATTGGAAAGCGACCTGTCATCTGAAATTCATCGCATACTGTAAATATAACAGTTAAATTTAGTTATATGGTAGGGGTCGTGTACCCTAACAAGCTCCAAATAGGCTGCAAAATCCTCATTTGTAAGTCATTGCTGACCCATGGCAACTGTACGTGTTGCAGTTATTATAAATTATGTGAGAAGGCTTTGTAAGCTAGATTCGAAGATGATTGGTATTAGCCAGGGATTTGATTTCTATGCTCAGCTACTGGCTAAGTGGCTGTAATTCTTAAGTTGGAGGGAACTTACGTTTTTCTGAAAGAGAAATACGATATTAGAGCCGATCAAAAGCAAACTGACTTGATATTCTCTTTCTTCCGCAACTTGACTGCAGGGAATCTGCTTTTCTGGATAGTATTTGTTGCTGAGAATGTCACTATGGTTAATGCAAGAAAGAAGAAGATGCTGTTAAAGCGAGACTTTTTTCGGATATCTGTACGACGAAATTAAATGAGGATTAAGTGCAATATAGGTAGGGCTGAGAAAGGAATATCGATTCTAAGTAAAGAACTGTAAACGCTGATACATAGATAAACAAATCCAGTTTGGCAAAATCAATGGAGTTATAGTGGATAAAAAACGGCAGCGATGCTAATGTTTTTACAGTCTTGAATGATATTTTGCTTGGGTTTGTTATTAGTGTAACGAGATAAAGGTTAGACCTTTCTTGAAAAGTTCAAGTTATCTCACAGAAAAGGGGGTGTAAACATGAACAAGGCATATCATATACATCACATCCATCCTATGGCAGTGAGAAACTATGATTAATCAAACCTAGAGAAAAAGTACTCCTTTATTCACTTTGTATGGCTAAGTCTCCCCATATGCCGAAGAAAACTTTGATGCAGTTCAGATGGGATAGGGGACACTTCCGAATCTTGCCGAGATTGCTTTAATTTTTTAAATGAGGTACAGCTTTCTCTTTTCTAATGTCGGAATACAGGAATTTTTCTATTTTGGTTTCAGAGTTGCCTCTCAAATATATTTTTTGAAAGGAGAGCAAATCTCACAATCTCAACACCTCTTCCATCACAAGTCTTCAAAACATCAAACTCAAAACTTGACATGATATCCTATCAAAGTATTCCGATAAGAAAACTCTGGACCAGAAATCCAGAAGTTTTATGTAAGATCTTACCTTTCTCCGCAACCCATCTATTTGATCAGTTCAACTGTATTCAAGTACTGACAGATCGTGCTCCAACCCTTCAAAGCGCTTTTGAACTCATCACACAAACTGCCATTGGTCAGTAACTCGCCATTGGTGAAGAGGCTGGAAAGGAAGCTCAGAGTGTGGTTAAAATTTTGGCTTCGAGACAACTTGGTTAGTTTCCGATCCTTTCTCATTGTTATCGCGATTCATCTCAACTATTCCTATCCTTGCCATTCAATCTGACTCTCTTTGAGTATCCCAAGCCATATAGCGATCCATATGTTCCTGCTTTATTGGTTATATCGACAAAGTCAGATCATCATATCATACTATTTAACCAAGTACAATTGAGTAATCAGCTAACGTTCTCGTATCTAGAGTCAATTTCGCAAGCACAAGAGATCGATCTGGGTAGGTCGCTAAAAAATGGAAACGCTGTACTCCTTCCAACAAGGCGACATTGCTCTCGTCTTTTTCAACTTCAAGTCACCCTTCGCCCACGTGCTGGCTGCACATATGAATGGCTCGAGTCCGCAGCGCCATATCTTAATGGCAAAATACTTCTTGCAGGGTACTTTGCCACAAAGCATCGAGTGTGCGATGACATGACTCTAGTTGGTCATCGATCAAGATTCTTGAAGTCTTGATTCTGAGCCGTATTTTGCCTTTCTGGACGCGAGGAGTACAGTTTTGTCGAGGACGAAGAATTTCCTCATCAAAGCTTATATCAGCAAAAGCTCTCGCAAGGTAAGATCATATCATTTCCTTTCTCTGCCAAGCTGTTCTACTGTCAGTACTAACGTATTTTTTAGATTTATTGGCTGGGCCTTCTTCGACCCCTCAAATCTGATTCAAGTTCAGTGCCACATGATGATTTTACAATACGCAATGGCATGTTCGACTGTAGCTGGAAATTAGAGCCTTGTTTATATAACTTCATTCACATATTTGTTCCAATCCATCGCTGAGATTGGCGACTTGACCATACGCCTTCGATATGGCCTTCAGCGATCTCTTCTATCCTGGTCGGCAAACTTATCTAGGTTGCCTGAGATAAAGACGTTGCGAAGATTCAAAATGCTTCTTAAGCCTTACACTCACTCCGGATACGTCCCCTTTGGGCAAAAGTGGTGGTAGTAGAAAGCAGGTGAGTATTTCCAAACTCAGTTGTACTATATTGTACCATTATTGTATTCCTCTTGTACTGCTGTTACATTACTGCTCTATACCCATCATACTATTGTTCTCAACTATCAAGAATCTTGCATGGGAAGAAAAGATAGTGCCGGATATCATGATGTTTAAAATCACTCTCATTTCATCACCGCGAAGCGCAGAACCTTTCGACGGTTTGAAAAACCAGAGCATCTACAAACCAAAATTTATTGAAACTGCTTGTGCCAAAGGTGGCTCAGCCCAAAAATACTCTCCTCTTTCGATCTATGACCAAAAAAAATTCAACCAGTCACCACTATTTCAGACCAGCGTCTACCAACATGCACTTTGAATTGTTATATACTGAGTTGAGGAGAAAGTTTGGTTTCAAAAAGCTCGTTTTAAACATGTGAGGATATTTCCGATATCTCCTTCACTTTTGACCGAACAACATTCAAACGATCGTTTCGACCAGCGAGCATACAAAGAGTTAAGAGCAAGATATCGGAAAAGACGGACCACTCGGTGTTTTTCTCGTCTAGATGATAACCAAAGAATTACCTTCGGGTATTATAGTCAAGAGCAAGAACTGAAGCCACTCTGCCGTTACCACCGTCATTGCTACACAAGACAGAAGATATGAACTCGGTGGATTCGTTTGAGGAGTATAATCTGCCGAAGTTGACGGTGGGAAGTTCGTTAATGGGGAGAGTATGCTGCAAGATAATGAGCAATTGAAGCTCAAGCACGCTCGATGCAGCCCCAAAATATACGGCGTCCCGCAGCGCCCAATCCTCAGTATCCGGATGTCTCTCTCCCCAAAGAGAGACTCGACTGGATGGATACTCGCGAAAGCAAATTTATGACTTCGAAAAGATTCTACAGAGATCGTTCGGATCCTACGTTCGTAGGCATCCGAACTTGTTTCAACTACTGTCCAGCTCCAGACTGTAGTAATATTTATCAGTAGCTTTTGCTATTATGCAAAGAGGAGAGAATGCAGAGGAAGGTGTCGGGAAATGGATCATGTGACTTTTGGGCTGCTGTACGAATAATACGTTTAACCGTATTAGGCGTACTAGCACCTCGAGGACGTCTTATAAAGTCGTCCTCCATTCCATAGATTACATAGAGAATAACAACGATGATTATTACAAGAAGAGATTTAAGTACTTCACTTTAACTGACCAAGTTAATACCAACAGAAGGCGATACATGGGAGACCGTAAAGTGGGAATTATCTAGGATCTTCTTCCAGTCCTATTTTTGTTGTATTATGTATCATATTGTATCATGTTTTTTTTGCGGGGGTGGTGATTGTGCTGTGCAGTAGAATAATTAATGCGGAGGATATGTGGTATTGCAAATTGAGTATAGTATTAACACATCCAATCAACCAAAGATAAAAATCAGTAAAGGAAGGAAATGTAAGTGCATTTGACTCCCAAAGAAATGACAAAAAGAATCGACCATGATACTTCCGGCTTTATCACACTGGTAGTCAAGCAGTCTCTTCTGTTTCTCATATACTTGCTACCGGTGGGTAGTTGTGCTACCGCACCAAGATTCGAGCAGAATAGCAAAAAGGACTAATACTCTTTTTTTTCTGCACCCACATGAGGATCAACTCATTTCCCAGCACGTCAACCTTGAACCGAAATTCTCAGGTTCCAAGTAGATATCTCATACTTTGGTAATACCATCAAAATGGCACTACAGCGGTTGAAGTGCATTACAAGCCATCAACACACTTTGACTATCGCGTCTTTATGTGGGTCATGAACACCCCATAGTTTTCACGTACGTTACTTTTTAGGATCGCATCATTCAAAGCAAAGCTCAATACAACATCATCCTGATCACAGACCAAAACATTTGTTCACTTCCTGATGTTGCATCGTTATTTTCAGTCTGTGATACTTCCTGATGATATTGTAAAGTAGATACATATTCACCGTATCATCGAAGCAAGTTGATTGATAAACGAAATCAGAGCCAATCTCTATGGTTTGTCTGGCTAGACCAAAACCCAGAATTTACGATTAAGCAAAAAGTTGTCCAAATTACCCTTGAATGACTGCAATTTGAGCAATTTCGCAGCGTTAAAGGCAACGCCATTATTAATACATCTTATCGTTCGATTTATTCAAGGTCTTCTTAATCAAGAAAGTGTCCAGAAGCGTGCATATGCTCATACACTCTTCTTCAATAGAGAATGTGCCAAGACAACCCCAAGATATGAATTTTACAACAGTGCAGATCATGTGACTACACCCCCCTCCTTATACAATGATAGTGCCCGCATCTGGGACAGATTTTGCATCCTTGCTGCAACATAAACCTCTTAAAGACTGCATCGCCGCCTGATTCTTGATATTTATATTCTGTACAGGTTTGACCTGTATGAGAATAATGACATGAGAGACACGTTTCGGTGAGACATTTAGTGCAGGTGCGGGACTTGATCGGAAGATTTACTGAATAAATGTTATACAGTCTGGAGCTGGACAGTATGAAACAAGTTCGGATGCCTACGAACGTAGGATCCGAACGATCTCTGTAGAATCTTTTCGAAGGTTCCTAAGGGCAGATGCTCTTGAATCTCTTGTAAAGAGAGAAACTTTGCATTCATCCGCCTCGCAACTGATGGACTTCTTTATCGCCATTTAGTTTTTGAAGAGCAAAAGATTCTCGAAACATTCAAAGCAATAAATGTGGCCACATCTTGTCGGAGTTGGGGACTCAGCAGGACACCAGCAGATGCTGCAATTGTCTTCGCTTCTATGGCTCGCCACTGCCTAGTAGCACACTCTCGGTTTGTAATTTCCATAGCTTTACGATATTTCTCGAGTTCCCACAACTAACAGTCTTTTTGGAGTAGATGTGATATCAATTAGCACATGTTTTCCAAGAGCTGATACAATCTGGCGAATTCACTTTCGATATCCACAAAAAGAATTTTGTATTGAGTGCGATGGAATAACCTTCAGCCCGACTTGCCATACTATAGAGGGTATTTGAGCTTTCTCGATAGCTCGATGTTGCCATAAAAGCGAAGTCGCTGTCCAACTCTATCACGATCGATGATGACCTCACAGTCTTTTCCGATTTGCTTAAGCTTACCCAATCCAGCCGGTTGCATGAAATGATCATCCAAATTGGTTTTTCATCAGTCATAGCTACAATTCCATTTAATAGTTTCTCCAGATCTTCCTTAGCATTCGTAAGTTGTCTCATAATCTCCCTCGATTTTGAGAGAGATGAACCGCTGAGCAAGATCGGTGCCAATAAATACAATCCAAAAAAGATACGCTGCTCAACCCAGATCTTCTTATAAGCTTCTATCTGCGACTGCAGAACCAAATATACTTTTGTAATGACTTTAAACTTGCTGAAATGACTTGTTTGACCATGAGCTTTCCTGTGCCAAGATCCCAATATTCTTGTCATTCAACTGCATAATTGCCTCTCGAGCATCTGAATCGTGTTGAAACTAACTCTGACTTAATTCTCTTTCCGGGCCTTGGATAGGATCCCAAGAAGCAAGAGGTAATAGCTGAGCCAGTGTCTTGACATATTCACGAGTCTCTTCCTCGGATCTTCATAAAGCTTCTCCCAATAGCTCAATTCTTTTCGGTCTGTATCTCTCTTCGATAGCACCTATGATATCTCTCTTTTCTGCCAATATTGGTTTTTTTTATCATGCAAACAAACCTGTATTGTAGTCATACCGACGGTCGGAACGATCGGTGGATCGCAAGTCAAAATCTTCCCGGCGACTCTATAGTGGCCCTGGTTGAAATTGTGGCATAGCTGTTCTAGCTACATTCTCCATCGTCAACTTTAAGAACGCTAGCTTTGAGGATCGATACCAGGAGCAATTGACCTTCTACAGTCGACCCCGCGTGATGTATCGGAAGTTGAGAACAGATACGTAGGAACCGGGTTGCTTTAGCTGGGCGTACATTTCCATACTCTCCAACCAGATTCTAGTTGTCGCTCAAAGCTGGGCCAATCATAGGACGTTCGATGCGAAGATATGCTGAGACAGAGTGAGGCATTCCGAGGCCGTGATTCGAATAGAAATGCCGGGCACCTCAATACCTAGCGCAGCTAGCATAGTCTCGACAAAATGAAGGTTTGTATCTTGGGGCAACCCAGTTATTTTTGAATTGTGGTGAAGTCAGATGTGACTGAAACTTTGTATACTTTTTCCTCCATCCCCGAATGTTGCCATACCTCCCGAGAGCACGCGTGTGAGCATATCAGTTGGTGTGTTATCCTGTGTTAGATATCAGTTTCGGAATCAAATGCCTTACCAAGACGGTAATGGGCAAGACATACATAGTTCTTTATGACTGCCGGTACCACTGCCAATAAGGTAGAGTTGCTGTGTTCATGGCGTGGGGGATATCGATTGAGGTTTATCGATAGGTTCAACTGGAATACCTGGTTGACTAGTAGAATGGTCATTGCACTCAGTTGGGTTATGCTGAAACCTGCAATGATCCCCCTTGGTACAATTGCCTCTCGCAGAGAAGCTGCAGATATTATTGCGCGTTGGTATTCCTGAAGAAGCTGACATCCTAACTTCGTGGCTGAAAGTACAACCATCTCCTTTTTGACAAAGTCCCTTTGCGAAGAACTTGCAAGCAATTAGAGCTTGTGATTGAGGGCATAGAAGTTTACTGGGACGTTGATTCTCGATATTGAGATCCAATGGATCCATCGATGAGAGCGCGGTTGCTGTGGGGATCAGTTTTCATGACTGTATTGACAAAATTCTCCACGGCCACAACCAGTGGTAGTCGTGAAGTATTTGCAAGGTACCATCTTTGATGTTTGATGCTCTCGTTTGATGGTGAGTGTTCGACAATTGTTGATGTCTTGGTTTTCTTTCCAAGTCAAAATAGAAGTTTGAGTGATGAAAATTTATTTTCTTCAGCGCCGCGTAATTCAAGATAGGTAAGTGAAAGGGTTTGGGATGAGAGGAGAACGAATTAATTAATTAAAGTGGTGAATATGAAGAATTGTGCCAATAAAAATGTCTTTCAACCCCCTTTCAAGATGTTCTACCCAAGACGAGATATTCAGAGGAAGCTTCCCATAACCAAGATGAGAGAAGAAACCGAATTCTTTTGAAATATAGTAGAACAGGAAAATAACGAAAGAATTGAAAACCAGGCATTTCTAAGTGCACCTCATCGTCATGGAAAACGTTCTTTGGAGAGACGTTGGATATTGGTGACTAGTGATTCAACACACAAGTATTCACCCAAATGATAAGTTATATTAAGAGAATTGAGAGAATTGAAATAGAGATGATAGTCCTATCTGAAGTTATACCCAAAGCAGTGGATGAATTAGTTAAGTTATAATCAAGTCTTTTTTGTGAAGTCGTTTGGTTTGAAAATGGTGGATAAACAATCCATATTTGACTTCGTCAAGTGAAGAAGGAGCAGGAGAAGAATCGTCCAATTAGTAAATACAATTCATTCATTCATCACTGATTTCCGAAGCTTACCAAGCTTGTCAAATTGCAAGTCCTATGTCAAACTTTCCCATTCTACATATCTTTCTGAACCTGAATGTCCTGATGCCAACAACATATCAAACTCATTTTGCCTTGCCCCCATTCGCAACCTCAGAGGCCACTTATCAACCAGTGTATGTTTCTTTTTATCTTCATTCCATTGTTCAAACTCAGCTGATCCAAGGAAGATTCCTTCATAAATTTATCAAAGGGCTTGTCGACATTCCGAAACATGGATCGCGCATCATTGTACCTGAGAAATTCGGCATTCAATGTGTCACCCAGAAATAACTCTGGATCCAAATGGCATGTACTTATCTAGTCTCGCCATTTCAAATTTCATATTACCAAAATAGTCTTCTGGAGTAGAGCATTCATGTACAGCGTTAATGAATAAGGCAAGGAGAGTGGCATGTGGATTTTTGTGATTTGCGCTTTAGGCAGGGAGCGAAAGTCATGAGAAGCTTCACAGGACCAATATAACCACTATCTCCAATGTTTGATAGCTAAGTGTTGTCAGAAACTTTGAAACTCTAACTTTGGAATCCAACAGATATTTACCTCAATCCTATCAAAGTGATGCTTTTCAATACCGCACCCCTTCATAATGCCTGGCAGATCTAGTGCATCCCAGCTCAAATAGTTGAAAGCCGACCTTCAAATTCCTGGTTCTCTCGCAAAAACTGCGAAGCTGATATTGAAGGTAGAAGTAAAGGCTACCATAGATATCATTCCGAGCAGGTGGAGGATTCAACAAACATTCTTCGAAAGCCCATCCTTCCAGTGGGTCGGCAGAATCCATCATCGGCCAGAAGTCAGTGCTTTGAAATAATGTTCTACCATTAGATTAGTCATTAGATTTTCAAAAAGGGTTGGGACTGTGTACGGATTTGGCATGTTGAAATCTTTGCGCGACTGTCCAAATGGTAGAAGTATGCCATCAGTGCGGAACTTGGTAGCACAGACACGCCAAGCAGGTGGGCGGGTATAGAAAGCTCTATCAATATAGTCTCTCCTTAAGGGTGAAAATGTAGTTTCAGTCATCAATTTTTGAGCCTGGCTTGCTGACCATCCATCTGGTACTCTGAAAAATGCTGGAAGAAGATCCCACGAAGCCTTCGACAAGATCAAACTCAAACTTCGAGTGCCAAATACCCAAGTTTTGGATTGTAAAGATTTTTCAGAACGGCATCGAATTTTCGAACAGACATCCTCGATTAAGGGAAGAACTTGCTTCTGGATTTTGTGAAGTACGGGTTCGGGTATGAATGCAGAGTACCAGATATGTATCATGATGTCTGCTGCTTGCATGGGATCAAACACGAGAGCTTTAGAAGCAAGATCGCATTCCGGGCGACAATATCAAAGTCCCTGTCATTAATTACAACCTCACATTTTCCAGTATACGTAATTGGGAGTCCAACTAAAGACTTCAGAACATTTCTGATGTCTCCGGATGCTAGAAAATAATTAGCCTCCGATTTCCTCGCAGCTTTCACTCTTACCTGCAAACAAAAGATTGAATTGCTCTGGAAACTCCTTCCCTTCATTTTTGGAACTCTGAACCATATCAATAGCAGGAACATTACCCCACAGATACTTTTTTCTTCCATGTTGAACCATAGTCACCCATTCTTCAATTGAAGCACCGTCATTGCTACCGCCAATAAAGGCAGGCCTTCGATTCTCGACATCCCACTGAGGTCTCCAGGACTTTTTCATGAATAGAGACCTGCAATCCGTTTTAATGGACTGTCCAATGTGCAACTTGACATTCTTTGCTACAGTACTGAACTAAGAAACACCCATTGCATGCTTTTGATCCAATCTGAGCACATGCCACAGCTTCTCCATCTATGATCTGATCGGTATTTTGCGCAAGGAAACTGGTGGGATACAGAGAAGATTCAGCCATGATGAATTACCGAATATCAGATCATATTCAGTAGAACGGAAAGCTATAAAAAAGAACAAATTCCTTTATATACAGCTAAGCACACGTTATAATCATTCACAGAATAGAACTAATTCAGATGTGATTTGCTGCTACACAGCAGGAAATCTATAGCAGGAAATCTATAGCAGGAAATCTATAGCAGGAAATCTATAGCAGGAACTCTATTGCAGGGTATTAATTGGAGCCACTTCAATGAAAAAAAAATTGATGCAACTTGCCAAGGGACAGCTGCACCCTACCGTCGTCAAAAGAAATCATTATGCAGCTTTGAAAACATGTGTACAGTTTTTGTTTGCTTTGCAGCGCTGGCATATCTAACCTGGGAAAATGATTCTTTTCGCTTTCCAGCCCGATAGTTGAGTTTCTGATTGTATTGTATTGGCATCTTAGTCCTGGACTTTGCGACGATTCTCCTAGTCGAATTTCTCATGCAAAAAATCATGCTTAGACTACAGTCAATTACATTTCAAAATTTAATCATGGAATTTGAAAAGAACAAAACTCAGTCCTCCTGTCGGATCTAAATCTTACTCAAGTACAGGAGTAAGAATGAATGATTACGACTATATCCGCAAGTCAGTCATGCGCTTCTCTGCTCTTCTTCTACTTCGAAATGGGAAAGCATGTTTAAGTTCTCCAACGCCGAACCTAAACCTCTAATTGCTCGTCTCAAAGCCATCGGACAGCAATCTCCATAACATAAGAAGATAGCATTCATAGTCGAGAAGCAAACAGCCGAGCCAGAATTTGTCTGTACCATCCAGAAAGAAGAATAACTTGTCATTTTTCTCATTGGCGACCCGCCCCGGCTACAAGCAGCCCGGAGCTTAGCATGTAAGGGATGATAAAGGTACACTTCCAGGATCCGCTGGGTCGGTCGCCCAAAATCCTATAGCAGGATATTAACCATGGCGTAAAGTCCAAAATGCGCCGTACACGTGTGAGATTTTGATACCGGCATCTATGAGACCAACACAAGCCGATTGTAGAGTTGATTGGCCTGGATTAACGTCCATGTGAAGCGAACAAAAACACGAATAATCTTTCGCTAAAAGACGAAGTGTCTCGGCTTGAAACAAGAAGAGGAAGGCGGTAAGGAAGAAAAAATGCCTAGGCCCATGCTAAACCACGGTTCTTCATTTATTTATTTATTATTATTTATTATTTATTTATTTATTTATTTATTTATTTATTTATTATTTATTTATTTATTTATTTATTTATTTATTTATTTATTTATTTTTTTATTTATTTATTTATTTATTTATTTATTTATTTATTTATTTATTTATTTATTTTTTATTTATTTATTTATTTATTTATTTATTTATTTATTTATTTATTTATTTATTTATTTATTTATTTATTTATTTATTTATTTATTTAATTTATTTACATTTTAAACGTCTCTGTGTAGAATGGCTGATTCTGACCTCCCGAAGGGTATTAGCGACGGGCCCGCGACGGAGGTAAGACCTCCCCGCGCGCCTCCCGTGTATAGCCTATTGCTATACTTGATGGTACTCTTAGCGCCCTGTCCTTCAGTCCCTACACCCAGGCAGTGCAGTTTCCCTTCATTCCCGCGGTCCCTCTCCCTCCATTCGGAGAAGCGCTTCCGCTTTCTCTTTCCTTTGTCCTACGCGTTCGTAGGCTAGTCACGGTTTCTCATATTAAGAGCAGCAGCATCATAGCTCTTTACTGTTAGCAGCTTCGAATTCCCCTGGCGGTACCTCATGAGATTCGAATCACATCTACATCGCTGCTAGCACGATTGCTCTTTCTATGTTTTACCGGCTTACCAGAGTGCTGCAAATCAATCAGAGACGGAGTTGGCCAAAATTCGGCCTTCAGAATATTTTCGATTGGGGATGCCATCTATGTGTCTCATTCTTGCCACTTCAGGATGTGTCTTTTGCAGTGGCCTGATTACCTGATCATGTAGTCTAGATCTACTTTGATTGCTGATGATGGAGCTGGACGGGTAGGCTAAACGGGGCTCTACTGATCGTATTGATTACCTACATCAAAAAGGATATGAAGTGCAGTTGTTTTATTTCGAAGACTACCTTTGATATAAATGGTGTAGAGAGCATTCTTTGAAAAGAAGAAATTTGAGAGGAAATGGTGGATATTTGGCAGAGCCTAAGGGCTAATGAATGTGGGTTGCTGTCATTACACGATATGTGGTTCACAGAGACTGGAGCTACCTAGAGGTATTTATATATATCTCGAAATAATTTTGGTAAATTCTTCCCTTATGTACAATAAACCACCAATGCTCTCTCTACCATAAAACATAATACAAGAATTGAGGCCCCCTCTCTCTTTCCATCTGTTGGACATCCCCAAACTTTACCGCCCCTTCAAATCTATGTCATAGAAGGAATGTTGATTTCTGCGATCTTCCAGATCTTACCTCCTTGTTCACTGGTAAGTCCGGTATAAGTAGTTCCTTGACTAACTCCGATAGTCTTTCCAAAATTCGGATCAGCAGATGCCAAAGTAATGACGGTGTTGAGATATTGTTGCTTTGCAATAGTAGGAGTGCAACCACCATTACATTCCGTTCCGGTTCCCCATCCCGTCATTCTACCAGAGGGGTAGCTGAAAGTACTGAGTGCTGCACCGGTAAGAGCGTTTGTGACAGTTTGAGTCCAGTTACCGGAGCTAGCATTAAAGTCGTAATTAATGAGTACATGATCGGTCCCAGATACTGGAGCATCGTTGCCGTCTAGTTGACCGAAAGAGCCGAAGAGTGAAGCGCGGACACACCATTGGCCAGTTTTCGCACCGCACCAATCGTTGGATGGCCAAGATTCGAGAGTGGTTTGGATGAGATCGCCAGTGCCATTGGACATGCCGGGCCAGAGGAAAAGCTCACCAGACTGGGTGGCGGGGGCGGTACCGGGGATGAGGGTGGTGGTTGAATGGAGAATGTGGGAAGTGGTTGGGCCGAGAGAGAGAGCCCCACCCCAAGTGTCACGACGGAGAACTGAAGGAGCTGCTTGAACGGCTACTGCAAGGGCAGTGGTGAGGATAGTTGAGGTAAGCATTTTGAACGAGAAGATGAGTAACCTCTGGAATGATTATAAGTTGAATGCTTGCGATCAGAGGTATTGGAAGAAAGAACTGTAAGTGAGTGAAGATACGGAGATTTTGGAAATCTAGCTATGTTTTATATACCAACTACAGCTAATTGCAATGTATAATTCATGTCGAGTTCCAAAGCAAAATAAATGGGTATCGGCAGTGAAGTCTTTGGTAGAGACTTCGGTTCTGTCAAGTTGGAAGCATGCTTAAATACGACTTAGGCCATTTTGTTCTCACCCTATGCTAAATACAGCATAGTGGTGGACGCAAGAAACGCAGTTGACAAGTTACCAGGTCCATTTCCTGGTTTAGTTATCTCACAAAGGGGAAAAGTGCTCTCCTATTCCTGCTAAATTCATATATCTGCCTCAGACTTCCTCGCTGGCCTCTACTCTCCCATCTGCCAAGTAAAGGTTAAAATCTGGGTCAGTCCGTATAAATCCGGCGAGTAGGATTTAAAATTGAGTTCATGTTTAGCCATAAATCAAGTGTAAAACACTGATTGCTATAATACCATCTTAGCCTAGCTAAAAGATCCAAAGCTGGTATATACAAAGGTTACAATCATTCGAGTGAAGCCTACCTGGGTGGATTCGTCAATTAAGGTTTATTTAGGGGGTATAGGGGAGATAATGGCAAACCCTTGGGCCCACTAATAAGAGATGGCTAGTTTACTGCATCTCTAAAACCTTCTACATAGTATACAATAGAAGCTTGGAACGTGGTGCTCTCGATTGCTTTCGACCCACAAACCTCCATGTTTCATCTACCGACATGAGTTTACCGATAATATTTACCCGATCTTCCAGAAAGTGTTGAAATTGGTACGCTAGTACGATATAATCTCCACGACGAATCATTTCTTGGAAATCGCGGAGCAACTTGGGTAGGTTCAGCAATCAAACCATGATATTCATCGAATCTCTATCACGCTAATGACTTTCTCCTAAGTTCTGTACCGTGTCATCTTGAACGAACAGCGCCATTGAGTTAAATTTTGTTTGTCGAATTCATCGTGTTCTTGGAAGCACGGAATTGTATAGCCCCTGATACACCAATTCGTTTTATTAACCTTAGATCCAAGTTCAAGCTCGAGCCAATATTCTCCACTTTAACCGGCACTACACCTATAACATTGAAGTCTCAATTTTGAATTTTCCATTTCTTCCGATAGTGGCTATCTCCACACAAATACCGGCAAACCCGTGCCTCGGAAAAATGATAAAAGTAGAAATTTATAAAAATCACCCTGTGCTATTACATCATCGTCGAGAATAACTTCAAGCACCTGCCACCAGTTATTCAGCTAACCTACTATCCAGGCGTGAAACACACCTCGACGGTTGAAGCTTCTCTCTTGATGCAATTGACTACTAGCTGGTGGCCGAAGCTGATCAAAATAAGATATAGGGATAGAACTACCATCTAAGAATCAAAGTATGCTTATGATTAGGACAGCGCTTCGAAGCTTAACAACCGAGGTTACAGGGTTTTAGCTGACAGCTTCTTGTATTAAGTGGTCCGGTGATCTTCATTGAAAAACACTCAGGAACCCCTAGAAATATTATTAAACTTCTTGTTTCAAGGGCAATGGTGGAGAATACACCCTCATAATGTCGTATGATGTCCAAAAATCAACACATTGAAAGTTGGAAGAGTAAAGCGCCAATGGACATATTCATATGTAAAAAGTCACAGAGGAAAAGGCACTTGCACCTAGATTTCTTGTTTTCAAATGTATAAATACCGCGCGATTCTCGACTCTCGATTCTCGATCCTTGATTCTCCTCAGCAATTAAAACTGAATGAGGTATGTTGGTGCTGGGAACAATAGGAAATCTTGTGACTTCGAAACAACATGAATACAAAAAGTATGCAAAAGGAAAAATAGAAAGCTATGGAGGGAGGTACAACGGTACATGGTCTTATTTTTGTCTTGCAGCTTTGCTTTTAGCATCAACCAAATCTGTCGGACATCGATCATGTGATCAAAGAGGGCACTGTATTAGCTAGCGTCGCGCTAGCGCTACCCTATATAAAGTACTAGCTTCCCATAGATAATATCGATCAAGAACGAATACAACCATAATAGACTAAAGTACTTTACACTTATATCAACCAAGTTGATACCAACAAAATCATTCTGTCTAGATGATTGATCAAACCTTTTCGAGTGAAGGCGATGAGATTGAAATTAGAGCATATTCCATCTATAAGGAAAGACAGGTACCTAGGTAAAGCTTCTGTATTGATTGAGTGCTAGCATTCCTTATTATTATAGATTATAAAGTCCGGCAATCTGAACGTTTTGAGCCTGATTTTTTGTCGATTGTGTAGGATGTGTGATGGCGATAAAGCTACATTGATCTGGTTGGTAATGCGTTCAACAAAAAAGCAGATATGGGTATTCTGAATACACAAATTCTATCGGGTTCTTGATATCGCAAAGGAGGGGTTTCTTTAAGTGACCGAACCGTCAGAAAGTTTGCTGTAGCTGCGATGATTGCAAGTCAATCAACAGTTGGTAGTTTCAACGCTTCCAATACGTTATCATTCTTGTAGTTCCTTAGATATATCCAAGTACTTCGGATAGACTTTGCCAACCTCTGAAATGGATGGCACGAGGTACAGATGAGGGAAATATCGAGTTCCGGGTTGAGCTATGTTACCCCAACAAACCATGGATGGTACCAGCCTACTATTGGCAGAAACAGTTTCGTTGTTGGTTATTTGAGGCTTGCTGTCCTTTCGCGGACATCTTTCTCTGTCTGTGAAAGGAACCTAGAATGATCGTTCATGCCAGATAAGTCAATTTATGAGCAAATAATCTTTGATAAAATCAATCATGGTAGATGGCGGTGATATGAGTTGGATGAATAAGAAATATACCTACCTATAGCTAGTAGCTATAGATGTCTTTTCTAGGTTTCCCCATGTTCCTCTATATCGTCGTGATTTTGGGTATCAATATCACGGGGTGACCCACAAATTAACCATCTAAGTTAGTCCATGTCACGCCATAACCTCCGCATATTCATACACACCGCGATAAGAGAAATGGGATGGACACCAAGAACAAAGATTGGTTAAGATCCGAAATGTGAACGAATTTAATCCTCGACGTCTGTAGTGATTGTAAGTTAATCGATGCAATCACAGAGCTTAAATATTGCGTGACAACATATCCATAATTCCGAAATCATTGGGAACTAATACGAAGTAAGAAGATGGTTCAAATGAGACTCAAATCATCAATATACTCACTCAGCTTGTTAAGTTTCGTACGATTAGATCTAGGGCAGGTGTTTACTATACTGCAGCTTTCATTCTTTAGACAAGATGGCTTCAGCACAGATATACCAATCGCGATCCATCAATCAGGCAATAACGCCTCCAAAGACACCGGAATGCTACGGGTATCAAAAAAGTCTTTCACAATTGGCCCGAACCAGAGACAGAACCCGAGGGTATCTATCTGCATAGCGAAACAAAAGGCTCCGGAGAGAAAGATGATTCAAGTCACGATTCACATCAAGAAGTCCTTCTTTTTGCATGCCCCGAAACAGAGGTATGCCCATACGACTGAGCAACCAATTCCCTCTTTAAAGGATGATCGCGAAAATGCTTGTTGCAGTGGAAGTTGTTGGCTTGAATCCAATCGACTGGAAAGCTCCGTCAGTATTGTCTCGTGTTTTGATTGCAAAATCATTCAATTAACATTTCTTCACAGCGACTTTGGCTTTGGCTTGCCTTCTCTCCCTTGTATAAGTGGCCGAGACTTTGCGGGGAAAGTGGTAAAACCACCTCGAGGAAATTCTAGATTCAGATCTGGTGATATTGTAAGATCCCATGAATCATGTGTAAAGCAACGACTGATAGCTTTAGGTTATGGGTATTTCCACGGATTATAGAGATTCGCGGAAAGCTGCCTATCAACAATATGCAGTTGTTTCGGATTTCAATGCATGTAAGCTTCCAAGTACCGTAAGCCCAATAGACGCCCGCACCACTTGGTGTTGCATATGCTGCGGCTGCACTTGGCTTGGGTATATGTTTGGGAGTAAATTTTTCAACTCGTGAAGGAGAACTTCAAGGCCCAGATCTTTTTCAGACAATGCACTCCCTATCTCGAGATTCTATCGCACAAGACGTTAGAACAGAATGCTTTTGACAGTATCCGAGAAGATGAGAGGCCTGAACCAGGGGACTGGATAGCAATTTGGGGAGGTGAGACAGCTCTTCCAAACCTTTGTATGATAAGTGCTAATGGTCGTAGGCTCATCTGCTACTGGATGTTGCGCAGTTCAACTTGCAAAATTGGCTGGTCTGAAAGTTATTGCTATCATAGACGTTGCTCGAAGTGGTGAACGTATGCTGAAGGCACGGTGCGGATCTTCTGGTAGATCGATTGGATACTGATAGAGCAATATCGATCGTGAAGGGTATCACTAAGGGCAAGTTACGCTTCGGGTTGGATACGAGAGGCAGGGAAAGTACTGCTCTTCTTGCACAAGCCATGCGATCGGAAATTGGGTTGGAAGGGAAAAGAGCACATCTTGTTGGTTTGACCGGATTGCCCAAAGAGCAGACGCCAGGTGTGGTTTATCATTCTGTCCCAATCAAGACATTCCACGAGGCGCCGAATATCGGTGAGGGGTTGATGATTTGGTTAGAAAGATTATTCGAGCACAACAAGATATCGACTCCTGAGATCGAGGTCGCACATGGTGGATTACAGGGCATAAATGCAGCACTTGATAGATTGAGAGATGGGTCAGTAAATGGACCAAGAATAGTAGTACCATTAGAATTGAGAACATAGAATATTGTATAGTAAATAAGATACCATAATGAGTATACATATGGATGTCCCAATGAAAGCATTTCATGGAATTTGGATACGAACACGTGCTGCGAAAGGACGGACTTTGAGTGAGATGAATTCGATGTAGTTTTAGTCCGATTAGGATTAGCTCAATTAATATTACCACCTAAGGTTCTCACTCGCGTCTATCTATCTTACTCAAATGCTCAATGCTATCCGTATCGATGTGATTCATCTCTTTGCTTCACATTGCTCAATATTCACCTCCCATCTTTTGAAGTTAAGATATTAATTAATAAGATGATCATGACGATCATCAGTTAAACCTGATCTCGGCGTACAGCAGAGCAAAGCAGAGAAGAGCAAAGCAAAGCTCTTGCATAAGGAGGGTGCATATTGCATCATCCATTGCCCAGGATATTAATACTCTTTACCACGAGGATTTTCGTCCCAACAGAACCATAATACCCGTTCTTAAACCATATTCAGAGGTTTTTTCTGATGCCACCATGGTGCGAGTGCGAGGAGGTACCAGGTAACCGTATCTTATCGAAATTAGTAGGTATTGGGATAGCTACTTGAGAACGTAGCTGTCTCTTCTCACATCGTCTTACCTACTTCTATTTCTCTTTGTTCAACTCAAGTCCAATGTTATATTAGCTTCAAGTATGTCTACGACATCACAATTAGTAGCAATAGTCATTGTCATTCGTCATGATGGGACACCCAATCATGCCGGTGCAATAACAAATGGATATGTCAATGGTGATAGTCACGCAAGACTCATTGAATACGCAAATAGTGTTATCACTACAGGACATAATACGCTTTCTCTGCGGAACCAGGCCTCAATGATGCACCGGATCGCGTCAAGTTTGCGTACTGGGTTCCAATGTGTCAGGTGGGTTGGTGATATCAAAAATTCCGCAGAGAACAAGGTAGTCTTAATGTCCTAACGTGATGCTTACAACACTGATACCTAATAGTTGGATTATGAATCGAATGTGAGGTACGCCCAAACTGCGAGGAAGTTGGGTTCGATATGCTCTCACTCAAATTCGATTTATGGCAGGATATGGAGCTGTAAGTTCCTTTTTTTTCATATTTCTGGCATAGCACTAATATTGAACGATTGCAGGACAATCAACATGAATCTGTCTCTTTCTCACAAGCACTCCTTCATAACACCAAAGAAGCTCAACGTTATCGCTGCATTATTACCTGGCCCGTGGAATCCAGCGGTCGCAGCTAAGCAAATTGCCAGCATCGATCATTATACAAATGGAAGGATATCGGTTAACTTGTTTCTGGTTGGTTTAAGCAAGAGTTTACAAGCATTGGACAATGGTGGCTTGAGCACGCTGAGCGTTATAGACGCAGCAGAGAATTCATTGAGTGCCTGAAAGGAATTTGGACCACCCCAAAGTTTTCTTACAAGGGAGATTTCTACCAATTTCATGACTACCATTGGCACCGAAACCGCTCAATTTGCCAGGTAGGCCACACCCGTTGATTTTCCAAGGGTGGAAACTCCATTGATGCTCGAGAAACGGTGCTCATGTCTCCGACTATTATTTTATGAATGGCAATACTCTCGAGGGGTTCCAAGAACAAATTGCTGTGTCAAAGAGCGTGCGCGGAAGCTTGGTCGTGAGGATAAAATACATTTTGCTGTCAACGGATTTGCTATCGTCAAGGAGACGGAAGAGGAAGCATACAACTTCTTTCTGAAATCCAAGGCAAAGCTGATAAAGACGCCGTGAATGCATTTGCGGATGCAACAAAACAAGCTGGCTCATCGACAGGAAACAAGAAGGGAATGTGGGCAGGCAGCAAGTTTGAGGATTTGGTGCAATACAATGATGGCTTCAAGACGAAGTTGATTGGAACAGCCGAGCAAGTTGCTGACCGAATCTTGTTATTAAAGAGTTTGGGAATCGATATTGTCCTGATCGCATTCTTGCATTACGAGGAAGATATTCAAAACTTTGGCGAGAAGGTATTACCGTTGGTTAGACAGCTAGAAAGAGAAGGGAGGGGGAAAGATGCAGAGGATGAAATTCGAAGGACTGGAGACATTTATCGTGCGAAACGATGAGGGTTAAGTACTGATGTACTTATGGAATTTGTACGCTTTCTTCCACTTGGTAACAATCTCAGCTATTGATTGGCTTATAGGACCCGGTGCAGGAAAATCTCAAGGCGCTTTGGAGAGCATGAGGGAGCCTCGACCTGTACGAGTGGATGCACAGGTTACTGGGATTGCCAACCGAGCATCAGCATCTATGTATTGATCCGGACTGCAACCATGTTTTACTGACCCGTTTCCTTTCTTGAATACTGATATCAATTTGCGTTATTTCTAATATATATGGTGGAGCGGCTTTTGTTCCCGGGGGGAAGGACTTTTGTACGATACGAAAATATTTTTTATCTTCTTATTGGAGATAGTGGATAGAGTTCTGTAGAAGCTGCTTTGAGGACTTTTGGATTCAGGTATATCAAGTCTCACTTGCCAGTTATATAGTACAGCATACCTAAGTTTCCCTTCGCCATAGTATACCCGAAGCTCAATATTGGACAAAGTTCGAGCGAGCCGGCCAAGGACCACAATCGGACCTCGGAGCATACTGTACAGATCAAAAATGGTCCCTCTATGCAAGGTTTTCATCTCCGAGTATCGGAACATTGCGATGCCAAGATGCCCATTGACAGGCTTCAGCAGAACGGTCAATCCATTTACTCTTTCACTAGATTTCTAGAAGTCGGAAACAACATATGTAAACAGTAGCCTAACAAACCTTTCAACCCAAGAAATCAATACTTTGATACCCCGTGGACCCCTTCATTCTCCCCCTCCCTCTTCCCCTCCTCCCCCCCAAAAGAGGAACATTGAACTTCAACATCTAATTTGAAGTCCCTGCCTTGTCCCTTACAGTAACTATAACCAAAACGAGTCCTAGAAGCGAAGGTGAGCACAGACATTCAGTGACACTTTCACTTTCACCCCATACGTGCGTGCATCTTCTCGAACAAGAAAAAGATTTTTATTATTCGGAAGCTTAAGCGCACCGGTAGGTAATTTTAGTGCGGTGTTAATCAATACTCTTGTGACTCTCCTTTGTTTTCTTTTCGTATTATGTTGTTAGTTACTATTCCACATTTTTATTGACCGTTTATAATTATATACTCTTCGGACTTTTCGGATTATCGAGTAGATATTCTACGAATTTGAATCTAGATGAGCAGTGCCCGACTAAATGGGTGCTTAGATGATCTGGGAACACCAAGTACCAAGATCACGGAAGTGGCCATGCAGTACAAATCCAAAACAACAAATAACACATACAGAGTGCAGTAAGGTTGCGGATAAAGTACGTATCTCAGAGTACAAAAGCTTAAAAATATGAAGATTTGAAACCGTACCTGTTACATGTAACGATCGGCATGGTTCTATCATCTGATAGAGGGAAATAGTTGCATTTCGTTCTTTCGGACTTTACAAGAGAGTTTTTGGAGTCGGGAACCTGGAGTCTGGAGTCTGGACAATAACGGGAAGCGAGACTCAGCTACAGCACAGTACGGTATGGACTGTGCCGTACCAAGAAGTGTTTAGAACTTTACGAAGTATATTATATTTTTCGGAAGAATTTCCCAAAAAGTCAATACAAAGTGATAAATTAAGGGTCCGGCTCAGATTGTCCAGTGGCGGTGCACGTGGCTGAAATATGAGATGACGGGCAGCGGTTTTGTGGTTTGCATCCATGGTATTTTATTCTTCCGCATTGAACCAGGACAGGATTGTTTCGAATAACGTGAGATTTCATCTACTTTCCGATCTGATAAGTCAGTCTGGCTACGGCGTGGTCAGCCGTCATCGTTGGTGACTATTGATATTGGATTTAATATACTAAGTTAATATATGTAGATAATGTACTAGTCTTCAAAAACTACCTACTCATGATTATGAATGAATGATCGATCATGAACCGAACCAAAAGACCTAAAAAGCAAATATACGAGCATACAACAAACATACAAACATACAACATACAAACATACAAACATACAAACATACAAACATACAAACATACAAACATACAAACATACAAACATACAAACATACAAACATACAAACATACAAACATACAAACATACAAACATACAAACATACAAACATACAATATATGATACATATGCATAATCACATTCTTGTCATTCCAATCACATCAACATCGCCCCATATTCTTCTATCCATAGAATCAAGTTTACATACAATTAGACATAATAAATTGGACAAATGAATTCACCAGCCCAGCCAGTCTCTCGTCAAATATCCCAAAAATAATCCTGCCCCGCCAAATGATTGTTGCAACCCCTGAGAGCATCATTTCAAATTATATTAATTTTTAATATGCTTAAATTTTACCTTTTCGCTTTAAAGGTAACTGCCTTCCTTCATCCGCAGTTTCTCCTTTCTTTTTTTCTTCAACCTTATTATTGTCACATTTTGAATTCACGGTTCGAGAGCCATCTAGACTCGATAATCATAGAAGCCTTGGTCTTCACTACATTCATTTTTGTATATATATATATAGATGTTGATATTCCTTTGAAAAGGTATCTATCACTCACTCACAGTCTTCACATTTTACAGTCTCTACAGGATCATTTCCATTCCCTCAATCTTTAAAGCTTACGATCAATCTCGTATCTTAAATCCAAAATCAAACATGTTTTTCTCAATCAAGAGCTTGGCCGTTGCCGCTGGCATTCTTTCCGTTGCTCAAGGAGCTGCTCTTGCAGAACGTGCAAACTCGGGTAAAGCTTCAACTTATGGTGGTAACACTCATGGAGGAGCTTGTTCATTCTCTACCTATACTCTTCCATCCAGTGTCTTTGGCACCGCACCGCTCTCAAGTGCTTTTTGGGATGGTTCTGCCAACTGCGGTCGTTGTGTTTCTATCACCGGACCTAAGGGTAACAAGATCACTGCAATGGTATGTATATTCCACACACTATCGTATCATGAATCTCAAATTAACAAATTATCCAGATTACCGATTTGTGCCCTGGAGGCTGCTCAGGTTACCACCTCGATCTCTACACCAACGCTTTCACAGCCCTCGGTTCTCTCTCTCAGGGTGTTCTCGATGTCACTTGGGACTACGTCAAGTGTCCCATCACCACTCCTCTTCAACTCCACAACAAGGAAGGTGTTTCCCAATGGTGGTTCAGTATCCAAGTCGTCAATGCTGCCGAGGGAGTTTCCAAAGTCGAAGTTTCCACCAACGGTGGATCAACATGGCAACCTACCACTCGCAAAGATTACAACTACTTTGAGAACCCATCCGGCTTTGGCACCACAAAGGTTGATGTGAAGGTTACAGGTATCAGTGGAAGTACCGTGGTGGTTAAGGATGTGGCAGTTACTGAAAACAGCATTTTCACTGCCAGCGGAAACTTGGGTTCTAAGTAGGCTTATATGATTCATTAAATTTTCTGTTATTGCTATGGTTGGGTTCATTGGGGGGGGGATCGTAGGATAAGACTTCATGATCAATGATAGAGGTACACTGCTGTATTTGATGCTATTGAATCCATCGGGAATGGAATGCGAGGGTGACTCATGAGTGACGCGAGATGCGTAGTGCATGATCACATGCCATGTTCACCTGTGTCGCCACAGTTCTTAGTATCTAAATCGAGACCCGGACCATGAAGTCCACTTTTCCATTTCTTTGTATATGTTTCATGGGATTTCAAACGCAGTTTAAACTTTCCTGGCCATGAAGTTCACTTTTCTACTGTATTTTCCTTGTGTCCATTTCTGGGGAGCTTCATGTCAATTTTAACTTTGTATTTTCCGTATATACTCTTTTAAACTTTCCACGATAAACCTTAACTTTTCTCGTTCCTGATTTTCCTCCAATATCCTTCCTTCCTTGATCGACGCCTGCTAATTCACCACTCACAGTGATGCGGCCGTTGCCCCTGCTTCTTCATCACCCATCGCCGAGTCATCCACCGCCGAGCCATCCACCGCCACATCCCCGCCATCACCACACCATCTTCTTCATCCACCATTCTCCCATCTACCAGCGCGGCTCCCACAACCCTAGTCTCCGTACCCATATCCTCTTCCGTCCCCGAAGTCTCCACGAACGCACCCGTCGTCCTCCCATCTACCACTGCTGCGCCATCTACCGTCGAACCGGTCACTACTCATGATACACCTTCCACTTTTTGCATACACATCAGAAGCTGTTCCAACCCAGAGCGTCGTATGGGTTGACTCGGATGAGTGTGACTCGTCTGAATAATTACATTACTCTTGTATGTATGTGATGAGAGGGTATGTGTATGATCATGAGTTGGAGATATAATACCGACCAGTGTATTATTGGGGAGATGTAAAAGCATTAATCATGGTTGTAATCACGGCTTGAAGATATTCGTAGGTGGACAAAAAATGTATCTGTAAGGTGTGTTGGATTGGAGGATTGGAGGAAGGATTGGGGAAATTATATTCTATGTATTATTATCATTATTAATTTCGCAAAGTTCTCAAGGAACAAATAGGTTTAAATGGGGAGTAGTTAGTTACATTGAAAATAGTACCAAATATCTATACTCCTCACTTTAAACTTTACATTCCATACTTCACATATCACACTTCACACTCCACACTACCAAAAACATCCACCTCTAACAACATCGAACTCCCATCCTTCGAGTCATGTAGTCATTTTACGCTTACAAACGATACTAACCAATATTATGGAAGCCTATTCGGGGGGGGAGTTAAACTCTCGCTTCTGAACCACGTGGTAGTCCAGAAGAGGTTGCATTCCAGGATATCACTCTAGCGCCCGACAATTATCAGTAGGTTCCCGTCCGGACGCAACCCATTCATATCTCAAGCATGGAACCCAAATTTCGTATCACTCTTGGCACAACCGCAGTAGTCCAGTCCCAGATATCCCTCATCTGAAAAGAATCAATAGATATCGAGGAACCGATAGATACCCAGGTGCTCCACATATAAACCGTAATGAGCACCAACCCCACTTTACCACTTATTAAGCTTACTCTACATCTTGATCGTGCACCAACCAAAAGCTCAACCGACCCACCCATCCATCCCATCCCCAAAAAATATGTCACTTTCCCTCCCCCCAAAAAAGGGGGACAAAAAGAAAAAATCGAGACGGAGTTAAACCATCGTTGTTTTCAATCCAAGACGTAGTCTTTGGCGGTGCTGGGAATCGAACCCAGATTGAAACGGATCTATCGTGAAAATCCCGAGAGGAAGAAACCACAACGTCACGTGCTACCATTACACCACACCACCTGTTATCAGGTCTGTTTTTTTTGATGTTGTGGGGGGAGATTTTTAAATATATATAGATGATTTCAGTTGGGTAGAGACGGTGATGAATTACTGTGGGGTAAGATCCAAATCCTACGCACAAAGATTCGATGGAAAGGTTTTGATATTTTAGAAGATAATTGATTATTTTCTATATGGATTGTATTTATTATGCATGGATCGAAGTATTCAATCGATTTGGAATTGTGATTGAAGAGGTTTCAAACGTATAAAAAAAACCATGGTAGGATTGACTACTTAACCTTACCGTAAGGCCACATCAAATCGATCATCTACTGTAGTTCTAATATGTCTACTTATCTATTCCCTCTTCATCTTCATGTCATGTGTGTATATCCTCAACGTCCCCATTTATATAGTAGCTTCGACGCCCTATCCCAAACCTCCTCAAACAACTTTCTTGACCTATACAGCTCTTCAATGCCAGTGTTCCCTTCCTCTAGGCTAAGTTTCATTGTCGTATTGCGCACTCGTGTGCTCGCGTCATTAATGAGTACGCACCTATCTTCGAGTCTCGCAGTTTCACTGTCTTTTCCTTGGCTGTAGGTTGGTTTTATCTTTCACACAGGGCTTCGAGAGATTGACTGCTTGTCGTTTTCGGGGAACTGTTGCCATAATTCTGCAGAGATATATACGGACGGGATCTTTTCTGGAAAGGTTCATTCTTCTTCGCCGAGCGCAATAGCTACGAGATTGAGATTCACCATCGTGTTATAGTTGTATCCCTGAAAAACGGGATCAACTCACAATTTTTTTTAAAAAGTTTCGGGCTCTTCTACCTTTAATTCTATCAATACGCACAGCTGGACCCTTCTTCCATGCAGACAGGTTGTGTATTCCGTATCACCAGGTCCCGATGCCACTGTTCGAAAGGGAGTAAGTAGAGTATCTTAATGATCCTCTCAGTCACCCGATCTCCCCCTAACAAACTCAAAGATCTAGAACACTACTCTTCCGTACTCAAGTTTTGGGACTCAGCAATTGGGTCCCAGGAGATCATCACTAGTGTTGACATCATCAGTATGACTCGAAAAAGAAGAATGAATCTCTCACACCACCCCGAAAGTTTGGGTAAAGTAGATATCAGGATCGATCTATAAAGAGGCGTAAAGCCATCATTAACAAGCTCGCATTTGAACGCGGCCTATACAAGACTTAATCTCCCTAATCACTTATTTTTGACATGTTTATTATTACAAAATCTGATGATTATCCGCGGAATTGATCTTTTGACCAAAAGATACATCAGATTTTATAATACTGTTGTTGTCAACACATTACATCTTTTGTACGTGGACCAATTCTCGGTCTTTTTGGTGGTAAGAATGTCTATTTACCACTATTCTCATGTACTCTGCTGAACGAGAGGTTTCTAAATACTGTCATTAAGGTCAATTCGATATTGTAGCAATGAGAAAAGAGACGGATAACAGCAATAGGAATTGAGGGAGAATATTTGAGTTAATATACTCGAGATACAGATGCAATTGATGTCATCATGGATGCACAATCTGTCGATGTTTAATACATGCAAAGCTGTCTCGTGATTTATTGGGATGTCTGACATGCGATTGCACTCACTGGTTTCAATGGTGAAATGATCGGCGATGTAGATGAAAATGATGAAGACACGGTTAACATCAACTCTACATTCCCGCATAGATTTCAGCTGGCGGGTGCCAATGCCCTTGCACCACCCAGTGATTCAAGAACGTCTTTCCAAGTCATTTCTGTGGAAGAGAGATCTGTTCTTACGTTATTACTCATCTGGTGTTGAAGTGATCTCCAATGGTTCTAGAATGCTTCCAGCGATGCCGGGCTTCCTGGAACTTCTGGACGTACATTAAAAGTTAAGGGTTTGAGATAAGTCCATCTGCCATGTATGTAGTCTAGACATTGCGTTTGATGACTCAAATACATGATTATTCCAACCACATTTTATCTGTCTGATGAGATACTATTGTCCCTTTTCTTCTATAGCATGACTACCTCTGTCAATCACATCTGGTAACGATATTTCAGTATCTTCTCTACCATTGCTCCTTCCTTTACAAGGAAATTGTAATCATCAGATCCGGATTTTGGAGATAGTCCTCGAGTCTTGTAGATTTTGATAAATTGGTTATTCAAGCGATGTGGGGGGTCCCAGGTAATAGTCTTTGGGTAGGAAGTTGGAGAATCTTACTATACTGGATATATAGTTCTTTCAACAAACTGCGAGGAGTGATTTTGAGGGTTTATTTTGCAAGCATAGTGTATGGAGGATAGCTAGCTGCCAACATTACCTTTCCTCTCACGATCAGAATAAAGCTTTGTCGTATGTGAATACTCGAGACTAATATCAAGAGGCCAGTCGGTCAAATAACAGAGTCCTATTTATCCTTATAACGTATTGCCACTGGCAATATATTCGTAGATGCACAAAGAGGTCATTTTCGTAGTAGCCGTAGTTTCCGGTCCCCGGCCAAGTAAAGTCATGTATGTACTTGCTTCATAAGCCTGGGCTGCACTGCATGCTTTCATCCATCCATTTGACACCCCTCATATATTTCCCATTTTACTTATGACCAACTAACAGGTAGGCCTTCCGGCGCATTCATCCCTTATATCTCCTTTCTACCCCGTGCAATGAGGTTCCTCTTCTCTATTCGCGCCACGTGTTTACACAGCCTACTATAATTCCAATCAGAGCTATCAACCGTACGTAGGTCCGATCTTTCAGCTCCGAAAAGATTCGTCTACGCTCCGCAGGATTTTACGAAAGAAATTGGCTTATACTTGTGCCGGAAATCTTGCAGAGCTTAAGATAGCCTTCATAGTCTTGTGCTGGGCTATGACCTCCAGGTAAAATCTAAGAGCTGATAGATCCGGCTTTGATAATATGTACAAGTCGCTTTCGAGTATATATGGCGATTTTGCGACATTGCAGGAATCAGGGCTCTCGTTTGTCTGTGTGTAGTCCTATAGGAGCTGCCGTGGCATCTTTCTGCTCTTAAAATGCTGAGATTTTAGTGGTTTGGTAAAAACCTTGAGGTGCTTTTCGTTTGGGCAGAATAAACGATGGCAAAAATGCAGCATGCGTTCCTTGTGTAGATGACGTGGCTAATTCCTTCTGCCACTGTTCTGCCATTTTCTTCGAGCTGGAACACAGACTGAATTCTGCTACTAATCAGAAAAGTCAATCAATGATTCCCCAAGAGCTGTATTCAAACGCAAACTGAGAGGAGAATAATGCAATATGCAGGGCTGTTACTTACCGGTGGCAGGTTTGCATAACCATCATCCTCTGCCTCTTAAGATGGCCGTTCTTGTAATCTCTCAACATCTTGGACACTTGCTAAGCTATTCACGATTCTGAATATCTATACTGGCGTTGTAAGTCTCTTTTGGTATTGTACTATTCCTGGTTACCAATATCTCTGCATGATTATACATGCGCAAAGCCCAGGATTTGCACTGTTAATACTTCTCTGAGGAGAAGCATACCTTCAATGAGTTGACTTGGCATCAGAATCCTTATCCTCTGTGTGTATGTTTTGACAATTTGTATTTCTGCTTGGCGGTAGTGAATATATTTGGATTCGAGCGAGGCTATATATTCAGAGCGAGCTTTTGTGCAATAAAAATGCCATAGAAGTTTTGACAATGACATTCTTGTTTATAGAGACAATGGTACATCCGAATGAAGCAACATGATAATCAGGAAGAATAGGCAACGACATCCATGATCCATTTGCTTGTTTGCTGCAAAAATATTCTCGAGGGCTTATCCTTTTTCAGTAGCTTTCGACTTGATGAGTCTCGGTGAGACAGTCATTCACTGTTATTCGAATCCTGTTACCGTTTGTTCCTCCAAGCATTGCAGGAAACTTCCATGTGAGTCTAGACACTGTACACAATTGTTTTACTGCTGTTTTTATATCCACGAGTAGTTTGAACAATCGCGTTGTTCTCTGTTTCTAACTCAGAGACTCAGTAAACATTCTCAGGCTGGTCGCTCGCTGGCCGATTCTTGGAAGAGAATGGGATATGTTTAGTTATCATCTTGTTGTGTATTTGCCGATGCCACCATAATTTAGACTATGAGCAATGCATCAAGTTATTTATTGTAGTATATCGAATAATCTGTTCTTCCATGTCCTAGTCTACCAGTTTCTTGCTACATGGAAGAATGGATCAGCATAATCTTCAAACATTCTAGTCATATTGTGATCGTCTTTTTTTTTTGCTTGAGAAACCATAGGCGCAAACAGATTTTTGATTTACTTGCCATATAAAAGCGTCTTGATCGTATTAGCATGGTCTTTCCATTCAATCGATAAGTTTTCTTTTGTTACTTTCCCTACGCTCTGATCTAGAGGATTGAAGTGATGGGAGGTCATAATATAGTAAAAGAATTCTTAAACTGAAAGAAATTAGTTATAAACTCGAGACCGACCAACTAATTTTAAATAACCTCAATGACATAAATCGTATCACCGAGCCTTGTGATAGGCCAGAGTCTGTCGCGTCGACATTATATATCCTCGCGTTCTGTAAAAACTTTTCGATCTCTTCTACAACAAACATAAGAACACCCAATACCGGAGGAAAGAGACCTCCAATATTCTCCCTCTCTCTATTGGAACTTCTTTGGAACCAACTAGCATCGCTAGTTACCTTTTCCGAGCTCTTTCGCGCTCAAACCCCGTTTTCTTCGCCGCAAAGTCGCGTTCGTTGCCGTTTTCTGCGTCTTCTTGACCAGAAAAAAGCTACCACAATCCCTCGCCAAAGTTAACTCCTGGGTGTACTGGCGCCCCAGCCTCCTCTTACCACCACCTCCTCCATCATTACCACCACTACCACTACCACTACCACTACCACTACCACTACCACTACCACTACCACTACCACTACCACTACCACTACCACTACCACTACCACTACCACTACCACTACCACTACCACTACCACTACCACTACCCTACCACTACCACTACACACCACTACCACTACCACCACCACAACCTCCTCTTCACCGCAGCATGGCTGCCCCAGGTGTCTCTCGGGACTACTATAATCGTTGGTTTATCCAACAGGGATACGGCCCCGGAGCCTATCCAGATAGCGGGTGAGTTGGACTTCTTGGGAGTCGAGGAGAAGAGGACCTACGATGGTCTCTTGCGTTGTAAGCAAACTCTCAATTGCGATATATAAATCTTCAAAATCGGAACACTAATTTAGCCTATCATACAGTCCAGGCGGAAACAACGAGAGTGCACGAGACAGTGGCGCCGACTGAGGCCACTGTCTACGATATCACGGAACTCAGTCGCCACGTCCCTGGGTATTGGGAGATGATGCTGGTATATGCCAAGGCGGATCGTGCCTGGAATGATCGGTACGGGAACATTAATGGCCCACGGTCATTCAACAGCCGGTGGAGCCGGACAAAGAAGAGCCTTCGGGACCTTCTCATCAAGAACCAGCGCGCGGCTGACTCCGCTGCTGCTGCCGCCAACTTTGCCGCCGCCTCTGTTACAGAGGAAGAAGAAGATGATGGCGACGACGACGATGACGAAGAAGAAGAAGAAGAGGATGAGGATGAGGAGGGCTCTGTGGAGTCGGTTGAGGAGTAGGGAGGGCATCACGTGCCGTCGCTTTACGCGAGTTTTTAGTGATTTTTTAGAAGCTCCTGACAAAAATTGCAAGCATACCGTCGGGGTTCCCGATGGAGTACTCCGCAAAACTCAAATCTCCATCGTTGATTGATTGTGATGTTCTTGATATCCTTCGTGAATTAAATTTAATTGCGCTGATTGAAACTACTGATTACTCCTTTGAAACCTAGCAAAATCATACGAAGGTATCAAATCATCGAGATCCAAGAAGAACCATAGAGCCGTAGTCCCTTTGGGTAGAGCGATGGCAGTCTGTTTTTATATCAAAATATTGCGTAAGACGTTGTCACTCCAATAATTTTATACCACTAACTGTTAATAATGATAGTTGAATATTGATATTTGATCAGAATCTTATAAAACCAGATGATAGTTTCTAAAATTAAAAGTTTAGTTTAAGAATGAATTCAAAACATTGTTGTACTTCCAGAATGAGAGATGATAGTATATTCATGTTTATATTGAGATGCATTGTTGGTGAAATTTCATCACAAGATTCAAATTTTGGTATTCCGAATGTTCAATGATAATCGCTTGATTGAGACTATGCAACCTCAAAAGATCAGATGATTGTCTTTTGATTTCTAGTTTCAAAGGGGACACAAACCTTTTTCCTCCATTCAGATTAGATTAATTACTTAAAATATCCATTTAGGAGTATTGACAATGAACTATCATCCTAAAATTTTGTATTTTAAGAACCGAAATTAACAAGTTCTAGTCGTTCATTGGCGATATATAAAGTCCCAAAGTAACCAGATAATAATCTCTATTTCTCAAAGTTCAAGAGAAGCCATTACAGGTTCGCATTCCATTAAATAAAGTAATATTGAATGAATGCCTAGTTTAGAATGGATTGATGATGAACTTTCATCTTAACATTAGGCTTTGATTTAATCAAAAGTTTGAATTTTACCAGTCGATTATTAATGTAATAGATCAAATTACCAGACCATAGCTTTGCAATATCTTGATTTAGAACAGACATTATATACACCAATTTGTTCAGAAAAGGCCGTGTAAGTTGAGTGTTATAACTATTTGTGAGTACTTATAATTAATCGATGAACTTCCATCCTAATATCCTGTGTGATCATAACGTTTGAACTTAATGGACTAATTAGCCATCCAAAGCTTTAAATAGTTAGAGGACTGTCTATCAATGTCTAAATTGAAATTATATCTAATATTAGTGTTTAGTACTCTATTACTGTCGGGATAATCACGCGACGCGCTAGGCTACGCGCTAACGCCTCGGCATTCTATATAGTCGTCGTTCCATAGCATTTAGATAGTGATCCTTTAGAGCAATAATAAGATACAACGGTATACCCAACTTATTGACTTTTCACCCGCACCAGGTGATACCAACAATTACAAATGAAAATAGGTGAAATCTGTATAGAGTAATGCCCAAGGGGAGAACTTTCATCCTGATGCTGTGATCTGCCTAGCCGGTATATATAAGATATCTCAATCCACTGGCAGACTGTAATCTCGCAATTTTTATCTTGTCCAAGTGGATATTTAGAAATTCTTACTGCATTATGGTACCATCATTATTACCTCAAATGCTATATACTTTTGAACTCAGATGGTAGGTATCATAATAATTGACTTTCTCGAAATCAAATCAGATGAATGTATAAGGAAGTGCACGAACATTCCGCAGATATTGAATTCGTCTGATACTTCTCAGAGGTTGTCGTTAGTTCAAGTTAAATCATCTATGTACACTTTTTTTCATATATTCTGCATCAAATACTTGGCTTGATAGTCTACAGAATTTTCGCTTTCATGAGACATTATCCTTAGAAACATTCGGCTACTGATTCTAATCAAACACGACCTTTAGCTTTCCCACCATTCGAGCTTGCATTTAATCCCTTGGAGTCTAGTAGTAGAAGCTTTACAGAGCTATAGAGAGGTGCATTGAAGAAACTAGTTCAATGCTCTATTAATTCATGCAAAAAAAGAAAAGTAGGGAGGCTCGTTTTAATTTGTGAGATACTGGGGCATCGTCGAATATGTTGAGTTAAAAGTAAAGAAGCGTTGAAATTAGGATTGAAATTCGAAAGAAAACCATCTCCGATAATCTCAGCTCGCCAAGAAAGATATTCAGAATCGTACTAGTCGATGGAATCTTCCCAGTTTTAATATACCATTCATCGTGTGAGGCGCGAGACATATTGCATTGAAGTTCATTGCGGAAAGCTCGGGCTGGACAAATTAAGTTAATCATGAGTCAATGTTCAGAATTTTTCTTCTCAACAATTTTCAACAGTACAGTTTTGACCTTGAAGCCTACCTTGAGTCTTATTCATCCCCAATAACAAATTTCTCGAACTTTAGTGTGCTAAAGTATAGTATGGATTACCAACTGATGATCCAAGTCAGATGTGTACCAGGAGAAACTTGCCTATCGAGTGTAGTTCTGTCAGGTTGAATGTCTTTCGAGAGTAGGCAGTGCTCTAAAATGAGTGGCCCAAGCTTTGGATAGTTATTCGTCACCCGTTCCTTTGCGATGCACACCACAACTTTACTGAAATGTTCTTTGGTGGGATCTCAAGAAAAATATCTGCGAAACGAGGCTGAGCCTTTCCAAGAAATTTTGCGAAGCTTTAGAGGGGAATATCCTGTGAAACTACAAGCTGCAAGGTAGAGAGGGAGCAAGAAACAATGAAATGTGAAGCGTTGAGGTACAGCGATACTGCCCTTGTGTTGCTATTACTTCTAGGTCTTTAAGTGCTGCTTATAAAGAGCATGGGAAGAATGATACAAGGTAGTTGTTTATGCAGCTTATGCATCCATCTTCGAGAACGATAGTGACTAGAAGAGAAAGTCTTAGATGCTCAACCAACTTGGCATATCTTGGAGATGAGAGTGCTTTTCCTTCGGCGTTCTACTAGCTGAGGGCAGCAATAAGAAAACTTTTTGGGCATACTTTCAGCGTTTAAGGGCATTCTTGTTTTGCTTTCCCAATCTGACCATCAAGTAGATCGATCACAAGTATTCCTTGCTTAGTAGGTACAAGAATGAGAAAAATCCCAGTTGAGATATTTATCATATCAAGTTAGATTTCTGACTTCTTGCTGTTCAAAAATGAACAAAATGAACGCATTTTTTGGAGGCGGAAAGGCTACGAAGATATCATCTGAGTATGTAGGAGACCAATAACTCCAGAAAATGCACAGCGGAAACCCTGTTTAATGAACTTGCGATAGCAAAGTTCTGACCAAATCAAACACTTGTGTGTTTTAATCTCAACATTCTTGGCCCATTTTTTCTAATTGAAGGTATCTTGACTTGGGGTATAAGACGAAAGTGGATGGGAATGCTTGCAACTATACCTTCATGCTTTTATTCCACCTAATTATCCTTTGCATGACTTCAGGTATGTGTGGGGAGAGACGCCCACAACTTCCACTAGCCTATCCAGGAAGCTTTGGAAGTTCTTCAACTTCTTCCTCTTGAACCTAAGACGATCAATCATACATCGACTGCTACCAAGCTGTTATTGAAGCCTGTTACAAAAATCCTTTAGGCTTCTTAAAAACAATCATCTGAACTATCAGGTAAGGTTATCGAGACGCCAAATGATAGATTGCTTTCAACCGTATGTATGCTTATGATGCTTGATCTTTCTCGGAGCGAACGATATGTTAGGGCTCTGCCTTCTCGCATTTCAGTAGAGATAGGTGGGTTGTATAAGTCAAAAGCTCGCCCCAGGAGGTTACATTTGTTGCCAATGACTCCATTTCCTAGTGGAGCCCTCTCATGTATATATCCTAGCCTGCCGATGATGGCATAGGGAAGTTGAATAACTAGTCTTGTAGAGAAACTTCAAACTTGAAAACGTGAAATTAGAATGCTCTGTCCATGATTTCCGGTGCCAGCATTGTGATCACCACATCGAAGATAAAGTCTTGGCTAACCTTAACCCTCATACAACCTAGCAACAATTGCAAGCTTGCTTGCAAAATGACTGAGATTCCTTCATGATGTGTAAGAGATCGGGAAGAAGAATCTAGATATAGGAAACGTAAGGAGTGAGAAGCATGCCACGAGCGACAATGAAGTAAATATTCCTAGCTACCCGGAATCGATATGGCAGTAGTACATGCGGTGACCTCTGTAATGAGGGGGTAATGATCATGAACAATGGATTCGAGAGATGATTCATAATCATAGAAGTCTTGAGCGAGCAGAAAACTAAGCAAGGGGTCACAAAAGAGAGATGAGAAGAAAAGAGGGGTACTAAGTGGATACTTGCTCTCTATGCGGGTCTATTTTGAGCCCTTAAAAACTTACAAGACGTCTAGCCACAACCAGTCCTCCTCTAGACCCCACTTCACTTGAGCGGGTACAGAATTAGTCAATATATATTAAACTATCGCCCTAAATTTCAACAAAAACTACTACTAGGGGCTGTAACTCAGTGGTAGAGTGCCTCGTTTGCAATCTCAACGTCTTGAAAAAGAACAGTTGACAAAGCTCGATGAAGTCCAGGGTTCGACTCCCTGCCGCTCCAATACTTTTTGTTTTTTGCTTTTGCTTTTTTTGCTTTGCTTTTTTTTGCTTTTGCTTTTTTTGCTTTTGCTTTTTTTGCTTTTGCTCTTGTGAATGATCTGAGATACTACCTACCCATAGCTATTTAACATGTTGATAGTAGGTAGGTAGGGGAAGGTTGAAGGTTAAGGTTGCATCTAATGATCTCAGGATCTGACTTTCTACTAAGCGTCCGAAATCTGAAACTTAACACGGCTTCAAAAGGCCACGCCTGTAGCGATTCATTTATTTTCACCTCCAAAAATGTATCTTCACTCCTTCTGATCGTCACAGTAGAGTAGTGCATAATTTTATCTGACAGATTCAATTCGGAAATGATATTTGCAAAGATCTTTTCCTCATTGGTGGGCTAGCCGGTGCTTCGGAGACAATTTAGATTTCTAGCTCACGCTTCGGAGTTAAACACTCTCGAGCTGAGATGATCATGAAGTCATGTGTGTATTTTCTTTTCCAACCGTTCTAACAACAAGACAAATTCATCGGATTTGAAAGAGGAATCAGAACGGTACAATGAGATGTATTCAATCAAATATCTTCGAAACAAATGTTTTCCAAGGCATCATACACCGAGAACTCCATACTGCAACTAGTATTCCAAATTTAATCAGAGAAGGGAAATGCAACAATCTTCTTTCTCCTATAGCTATTGATGTTAGCGCTGGGTCAAACAGCCACCAAAGTTGACATCAAATTTGTCGTTGGTGATATCGTTGCATAGGATTAGATATTGGCTCAGGTAGTAGTAGTAGTATTTATTTTCATCCGGCGGAGGAGGGCCGTAGGCCCTAGGGCCGCAGGCCCAAATCCTAACCTCCCTAGGGGTATAAGGATGTGCTAAGCTAAGGAGTTATACTAAAGGTAGCCTGAGAAAGCATTTCTAATTTACAAAGAGCTTTTACAAAGCTTATTCTACTGCGTCCCCTCCACTCCATTTAGGCGGGGGGCAATTGTGTTTGTAGCTTTAAAGCAGATAGATCAGCAAGCATAAGGCTTGAATATTTGGCTCAGGTACTACGACCAGAGGGACTCATAATCACCACTGTTATAGTGTCATTTGACGATGCTAGCCCGCTAAAATCAGACGCTGAAGATGTATTCGAAAGCTTTGTCGTAACAAGGAAAAAAAAAGCTGTATATCAATAAAACACACAGGTAAATATTCCGATGGGGAATGCTTGAATTCTATAGTCTTGTTGGAAGAATCCTCTTTTAGAAGACGGCGCTGTTGTATCTTCACTTACTCTATTAGCGATGACTCCATATCTAGCAGTTGGCAGAGCTGAAGTCGTAACAGTCGAAGCGTATGAGCACTTATCAACAGGAACAGGGAGCGGTAGCAAGAGCATTCTTCCTAATGCCAAGGAATAGACCTTCAAGTACTACGAGGACATACCATCCGAGTTGCTCTAGGCGATGTGGAACTAGAAACAGTTGTGGTCGTTTCAATGACAGAGCATCCACATGGGCGAGCAAGAAGTTACCGAGACCGTCGAACCACCGGCTGTAAATTTGGTAGAGACGCATAAACGGAACTCAAACAACTGATAGAGTCGAATCACACGAAGATGAGCTAGTTGATGATGAAACCTTTCAGGCATCTATTGTAGAATCCGAGTTCACTTCACTTTTTGAATTCTTCTCCATATTATCAATACGTGTGTGAGATCATCAGTCTCAGATGTTAGGGAACAAAATGCTATCAACGCCGTTAATATTATCGGTATTAATAATACCCGTTATTTTGGGCAGTTTGACGGGAGGATAACCAGCGATGAGAGCCCTCCCCCGATAATCATGGGCTCTCGGATTGTAGCACCGAATTGAAGAATGGCAGAAGTAACGGTGCCTGTTGTAACGAGAGGAAGAGCTACAGTACCGCTGCTTCTCTTACCATCTGAGAGACTTATCGAGAGAGAAGATAATTCCGACAGTATCCTGCACGAGTGTGACAACATGGCGCTGAAATCAAAAGTTTAGGAAGATCCCGGCGCAAGTAAGGACGAAACTGCAGAGCCACTCTCAAGATGCGATATAGCTAAAGGTCTTTGACAAGATCCTCATCTGGGCTGGTGAAGGGTGTGCGGGAGCTTAGATCGTTTCAGACAGAAGGCTACTTAGAGATAAGGGTAATATTTCACCGCTGGTATCGTGAAGCTACTGTTCCAGAATGGCGGGGCTAGACTCGATGAGGGTTTAAGCTTATTTCTAATGAAGGAAATGTTATGCTGCGTGCGCCGCGAATGATACTGTCATTGAGAGTGGTGAGAGAAGGGTTTGCTTAACGAAAGAAGCTACTGCTGTATCACAAGCGCCCTGAGGTACGATGTCGATGGAGCCTGTCTGCTTAACAGCAGAAATGATACATCTATTTGGAAGAGTATGAATGGCACTTATGATGGTCTTCGGAACATACTTGAGCAGTCGCTTCCGTGATGTTTTGTGTTTAGAAATACCTAGATCTGAACCTCCTCGTATGGAAAACAACTTGTTCCGAACAATCACAAACTTACTACGGTGGATTAAATCGACTCACTAATGATCAGTACCGTGAATATATTCCAATTCATATCAATACCGGTTGTAATTTTGATTTGGATCGCTAGGTATTTACATCTCACTCGAAGTTGCACCATCTTGAGTATTAATTAGCCTTGTTTCTACGATCGAGTGCCAAGTAGGAGAGCACTATAGCACCATATCTTAACCTAAGTATGTATATTTGAGAGGTACCTTGCATAGATAGGCAAGTTTCTAAATTCTCATCATTTTCTTTTAGTTGGCTTGAATAAACCCCTCAGCCAATCGTTCTATCTTACCTTTTTTTGTTGCATGTCTAAACAAACTCCTGGTCTAATCAATCATTTTCTCACCCTTTGTTTTGTTGTGTAACAATCTTCGAATATGAAAAAGCTCTTGGCATACTCAATCATCAACTTATCTCCGTATGGTGAATCTGCAATCCTGGAACAGTATCCTCATCTGTGTATCCATGTTGAATACTAATGGATAGGTTAGATGGTTGTCTCTGGATTTCAGCCCTCGTGGTACATGATATCAAACTTATTAATTTACTAGATAACCTTACCTAGAAGTAGTCCCACTTACCCCGTTTGACTGACTAGTTTCCAATTGGCTAGTTTTCGCATGCTGTCAAAAGCTGTATCAATCGTAAGAATAAGTTATGTACTTGGCGCTGATGAGAAGCCTGTTTTCTGTCAAAATCTACAAATCTACTGCTCAACTATAAACTCCCAGTATACTCTATACTCCACCTCGGGCTCTAATCCTTCCAACCCCTCTTCTCACCAATCCACCTCACTACATAAACCAACCCCAACAAAACCGGCACCTCAATCACTACAGAAACTAATTAGCAACCATTTGCTTCAAAAATCAATACCAAATACTCACAAGGCCCTACGGTAGCAGCCAACGCCTGCTCACTATCCGCACCATACGTAGCAACTGCGACCGCAATTGCCAACTCAAAGTTATTACTCGCAGCTGTAAAACTTTGAGTCGTCGCAAATTTATACCCAAATTTCATTTTATAACACACAAATAGGGTCAAGAAGAAGATAACGGCAAAATATACGATGAGAGGAGCAGCTACTCTCGCCACCGACACAATTTGCTGGACCACTTGTCGTCCCTGACTGGCGAAAAGAATCAAGATCGTAGCTAGAAGACCGAGGAGTGAGATAGGCGAAAGATATTTGAGAAACACAGTATCGTACCAGGTGGGGGAGGTGAAGTGTCGGAGAAGAAAACGGGTGAGGGTTGCGGCGGCGAGAGGAATTCCTAAGAAGACTGCAACGCTGGATGCGATAATTGAGTAGGAAAACTCTGCAGGTCCTTCGGCACCGGAAATTACCGAGATGAAGAGGACGGAAAGAGGTGCGAAGAGAATCATTTGGAGGAGACTGTTAACCGCGACGAGGATGGCACAATAAGATGTTGAACCACCGGCTAGGCTGGTCCATATCAAGACCTGAGAGGGGTTAACAATGCACTGACTTTTTGGAATGAGGAATAAAGAGATAGTGAAATACCATAGCAATACAGCGAGCTATCCCAACAAGTATAAGACCTGATCTTAAATCTTCTTCATCCGGTAGAAACGCCCATGCTAACCCTAGCTATATGTGAAGTTTCGTCAGCTACCTTGTATTAAAGATGGAAAATGAGAAAATAAGGAAGAATACCATAACAAGCGGAGCAACAATCCAGTTAACGACTAGACTAAACCCAATCTGGACCCAAATATCCTTCTTCTGAAAGACCTCATGTAAAGTCTCGAACTTAACTTTACAGAGAATTGGATACATCATTGCCAATAAACACACCGCTGTTTACAGTCTTATGGTCAGCATATACAACAGTTCAAGATATCTTAATCTTTTCTCCCAAACCAGTGCTCATATCTATATCCACTGCCATGAAGTGAGCCACCCCCATACGCAAATAATAATAAAAATACAGAAAAGGGACACCAACCAATCGGTACACTGACACCCACGAATGTTCCTTTCTGTAACGCATGTGCAGTATTAGGCACAAAATTTCCCAACATGATACCAAGGGCCATGGCGAGGAATATCCATAAAGCGAGCAGACAATCAAGCCAGCCTAGACTCTTGACGAGCGAAGTCTTTCTATGATCATTTTCTAAAACATCATCTGGAGATTGCGGTGAGAAGGGGGTGTTTTTCTCGATATCTATAGAATTTGAAGGGATCTCCAAGGAAGACCTTGGAACCTTGTGCATATTTTCTGACGATATAACATCTTCTGAGGGAAGGACTCTCGTCATTGTTTTTGTTGTCTAGACTTCTGTTGGACCAGAGCACTTTAATTTGAGGATTCTTGTTTGTTCAGAGTGGCTCCTAGAATTCTTGAGGATAGAAGTTTTGAGAGAAAAGTCCAGAATATTAGAATTCATTGAAGTTATTGAATCACACATAATTAGTAACAATCTCATGTTTTATAGGAAATAAAAAGCAGAGGGCTCTTGCCTCGATTTCCCCCTACAATTTTGGCGATGGTAGCTTTGACCAATGAGAGTGAAGTAGTGACATTCATAGAGTGAGTACCTACCGAGAAGAAGTGGGGCCGTAGAATATGTCACTTGGAGAACGCAACTTGCTATCATGCTATCACTACCTACCTAGGTATGTAGGTATCAAACAACAAGTCTCCGTAATGAGAAGGATTTTTTGTTTTAAATTGCCAGGTGATGACATAAGTGTGTGTGATATATTCGCTCAAGGTTGAGGGTACTCTGCTCTTTTTCGTCTTTTTGCTATTTTACGATAGTAGGACAACGAAACAGAAAGTATATTCGGGTGGCTTCTTCGAACTTATCAATTTCAACATGCGAGCTTCACTATAACAAAATCGTCGTACCGTTCATTGTATAAGCAGATATGTGGACTATATCACAGGACTGGCAAGTTAGAAACGCATTGATAGAAAGAAGGCGCGAAATGAGAGACTGATACAAGCTGTTTGATAGATTTCGACAGCAGCCTGAGAGGAAATTTGTCCATATTATTCCATTCCATCCGAAACAGTGGAGAACTGACTTTCTTGGACTTCCAAGCGTTTCCTAGAGTCTCGAGCACAACAGATGTATCAATGGTCAAACCAACTTTCAAGTGTCTTCTGAGGTTGGGCAAAAGAAATTGGAAATGGTACAAAAAGGTATTAATCAACCGCGAGTTCACGAGGTAAGCAACCTCAAAACTTGATATGCTTCATGTCATCATTGTCTATTTGTACAGCGCAAGGTATAATTAAATCATCCGTTTAGTTGACCTGGGTTCCATATCCCCGAATTTGTTCAGCTGTGCAATTGTTAGCATGCCATCGTGCAACCTTTGAGTCGTCGCAACTTACCAAAAGCCCAACTCTGCTTCTCCAATTGCTCATTTTTCCTTCAAATCGATACCTTCCTTCGTAACAACGGCAATCGAATACTTGTCCATACTCCTCGCATCTCTGTAAAACAAGACCTTCATGCTCTCCTTGACTGCCTCTATGGCGTCCTCCTTGGTTAACTTCGCAGCTGCCTCTTCATCAGGCGCAACCTTTCTTAACAATGGCTGGGACAAATGTGCACCGTATCCGGTTGCCAAACTTGGCGAAGAGAACGTGGTACCTAGTAAATCGGCGCTCGCCAAGAATGGCTTATCATTTTCATCCAATCCTGCTACCAGTAAAGTATTCCAGAGAGGGTTGAAGTCAGATCGGCGCTTGTAAAGGACTTTGGAGAGGTATTTGTGAAGGTTATGAGCGTTGAGGGTGTGGCCTGATGCGCCGTATGCTTCTTCAGTATCGAGGGATTTAAGAAGTCTGTCCAAGTATTGCATGTCTGAAACGTCTCCACCAAACCCAACAACTGATGTATCTGCAAACTTCCGAAGACGTTTTACGTCGGTGAATCGTGCGAGAGAACCATATGATGCTAATGGAAACGTTAGTGAGGTACGTTTGTAGCTTGCAGCCAAGCATTATACCTAAGTTATCCGCTGCAATTACAACGCCATCTTTAAATTTTAATGCCACAACTGATGTACCAGTGACGATGGGTGATTGAGTGTGCTGATTTTGGTCCACTTTGTTGAAGATATGAAGCATCATAGGCGCCATAAACATCATCTCTAGGCTGTTTGCATGTCTCAGTAACTCGAAATTATTTCATATTGTGAGTAGAGCTAAACTACACGACCCCAAGCTTGTGGAAGGTGATTCATGATGTTTGAACGTTTAATGAAGTATGAAAGAGTTGTTAAAGTATTTGTTGTATGTTCAAATGTTCATGAGGGTAAAATAGTTGAGCTATACCGTAATGTCAATGTTGGAGCTAAAGGGAAGCTCGTTCGCTGTTCCAGGCAGCTCGGGACGCGCCTTTCCGCAGCCTGAGGCCGAAGTTCGGGAAATAGAACCCCAGAGTCTCCAGCTTACCTAACATTTATTTAGTTCGTTCTGTAGAATAGTTGTACGGTCCACTGGTAGCAAAGAAAGGTCCAAGTTCAAAAATCTTTATATTCGATTGATCTTTCCTTAACATACCTAGCAATTGGATGCAATTACTTGCGATACGACAATTATGGCAGGCTTATTAGTAGATTATGGAAGCAGCGATGAGGAGGGATCTATAGATATTCCACAGAACTCTTTAAACGTAAGTTGATCCTTTTGTTGTATGATTGATATATCCAAAAGTCGCTGACATCACAGACCATAGACTTCCAAAGATTCAATGACCAATAGTTCTTCTACAAACGACATTACGAAAGGTACGCGGAGCTTACAGTTAATTCATAGCAATTCTAACTCCTTAGCAGATGTACAACAACACGTGAAAGAGATTCCACCCACAGAAAGCTTACGGACAATTGAGCTACCGAACAACCCAAAGCTAGATGCCCCTCTCGTTGGACCACAATTGGGGCCTGCTGAAGCAACCGAACTTCCAGAACCAGAAGATGTTATGAACGAGGAACAAAATGGAGAACCGCAGTCGCCATACTCCTCAAATCGAGCTTTGTTGCGAGATCTTACCCTGCCGACTGTTCCTAATTATGATATCCCGCCCTCGCCCCCAGGGTCACCTGTAGCCAGTACGAATGCAAAATTCAAGCACTTCCTCGAACTCAAGAAGCAAGGTACACATTTTAATGAAAAGCTTGCAAAATCGGCAGCACTCAGGAATCCGAGCTTGATGCAGAAGCTCATGAACTTTGCAGACATTGATGAGGCGGAACAATATGCTACAACTCTTCCCAAAGATTTATGGAATCCGGCCGGCTTTCCCGAATATGCCCACAAGGAGGAACTTGCGAAAAGCCAACAGAAGATTTTGAAGGAAAAAGAGGAAAGGAAAGCTCGAGGTCAGAGGGAAGCTTTGGATTTCGTACCTGCAACATCATCGGGAGATGCTAGTCGTAGTGGTACTCCAAGTACTAATAGTATCAACGGCAAGGGGCAACAAAGCGCCGCTGAACGAATTATGGCAGGTCTCGATAGGGGCAAGCCGAACTCACCTCACACGCAAGGTGTGAAGAGAAAAACCAGGTTTGAAAGTTGAGACTACGGGCTATTAAAATATGATCATTCAACTTACAGCAAAACTTGATGGTTCAAGCTTCAGATTAGACGGGGATTTGTTATGGATTTTCGAGTCTTTACCTTACCTGGATGTTACATATATGAATAGGATGAACGAAACGCCCCGGCACTTTGGAGACTCGATATTTCCATTACCATAGGGCTGTTGGTAAAACCTTGGCTGATATCAGATGATAAGAGATTGTTCACGGTAACAGTGTAGCAGACTCGAGATCACTTCTGATGTTGTTGCTTATCTCACTCATAGCTTCACAAGACTGAAGCATGCGCATAGATCACGAGATGATCATATATGGGCCAATCACTAAATGCAGGGGGACAGGGGGGAGCAAACATTTGACTTGTGATTTGGTTGAGAATATTTAGATGTCTGGAGATCTGAATTTGATGATTGGAGCGGAATCGAAGACAATTTTAGTCCCTGATCAGCATTTCACTGACATTCATCTCACTTATGACTTGGGATCTTAATACTACATCATTATACTTGTATGATACCCACATCCAGTCGTTTGATCCACTCGACCTGGAGAAAAAGTGACATCTAACATGATGATGACATTTGACCGTGCACAAAGCCCATATATTTTTCTATTTCCTTACTTTTTACTTATCCATGGATACTGGGGGTTTGAATGGATGGAAGATAAAATACAATATCATTTATCGAGAATGGTACGAGTAATAAGGTGATGGGGGAAGTTATCAACCCAACCCTAGACAATAACATCCACGGATGTGATAGATAGAATAGAAGAATCCCAAATGGATTGTTGCCTTGCAGAAAATCCTCTCTCTCTTTTTTTTTCCTCTTTTTTTTTTCCCTCTTCTTTCTTAATATTGTATATATTATATATTATATGAACAGATTATTAGATGGGAAGTAAATGAGTTATAGTATTATTAAGCTGGAGGTTTAGATGTATGGTTTACTGATATCCACGGATCTACTTATGATCATCTATTCCCGAGATCGTCTAGGTGAATGAATATATCCATGTATGTATGTATAAATATAATATAATATAATATAATATAATATAAATATATATATAATATAAATATATAATATAATATAATATAATATAATATATAATATAAATATATAAATAAATAAATAATATAATATAATATAATATAATATAATATAATATAATATATATAAATATAATATAATATGATATAATATAATATAATATAATATATATATATAATATAATATAATATAATATATATAATATAATATAATATAATATAATATAATATAATATAATATAATATATAATATATATAATATAATATATAATATAATATAATATAAATATATATAATATAATATAATATAATATAATATAATATAATATAATATAATATAATATAATATATATAATATAATAATACAGCACGTATTGATTCGATCGATAATAATAAGATTTTCAAGGTTTCCATCGCTTCCATGCGGGAAACTTGTAGGCAGGCCAATGGGCAATGAGGAGTAGGCACTTGGATAGCTTAGAGGTCCCTGGCCCAGTTGGCCTTCTGAGACCCCCCGTCACCCCCCGTGCACTGTAGGTAAAAATCCCCCAGTCGAGATCCAAATCCCAATCCTAAGATGTTGCTTTGGATTTTCAAAACAGCAAACCAACTCCCTTGATCAAAACGAAAATAATTGTTTCTTCCCACGAATCAAATTGATATGGATAATTATATCAGTTGAATTGCTAGATTTACACACACACACACACACACACACACACACACACACACACACACATACCAACATACTTCCTTTATTTGCAACATTCGCAGAAACTCAATATCTATCTTCCTTCGATCAATCACTTCATCTTCTCATTACTTTCTTTCCTTCACGAAGCATCGGGAATCGCATCATAAAATCAAATCAAGCTTCAATCGAGGTACCTCTCTACCTATAACAAGATGCCTTCAAAAGCAGCTCAAGGCACTTTGAAACGCGATAGAGTGCGCAAAAGACTTCTTTCCTTCCTTCCTTTTCATTGTTTAATCATCAAAGACTCACAAACAATCTTATTGTAGGTAGGAGCAATCGAAGAGAGCGAATCATATATAAAAAACCGCGCCGATCCGAGAGATTATCACAACCTGGCCATACTCCCATCTCAAACGAGCAGCAACTTCCTTCGCCAGTAACACATCAAGCGTCTTCTACTTCCACGGATAATTTCAGAGATGGCACTGCAACACCACCAGAGGGTCGACCGAGCCAGATTCAGCATCGATCTCCAGAACCAACTGAATATTTCTTTAAAGAGTCACCAAATGCAACCTCTCCCTTTGGCTATTCTCAAGCAAAAACTCAAGAATTGAGTCAATCACAGGCAAATTCAAATGCTTTGTCAAAAGATGTTGAAGATGAACAAGAGGAAGGTGTTTGGGGATACTTGATGCCTGTCAATCACAAGTATGGAAAGCGCCTTGTCTTGAAGAAAAGAAATGCTTGTCCGCTACCAGACAAGGGCAGTGATTTTGGAAATCCTCGCAAAGATAAAGATTTGAACAAGGAAGAAGTCGCTTATGAAGCTACTAAGTTCAAGGGAATCGCTTCGGGGGGATACTTGATTGGACGACATCCAGAATGTGGTAAGTAGAACCCAGACAGTCAGACAAAAGAGTGGTACCAATAATTTCTCTAGATCTCGAGATCAATGACATTAGAGTCTCCAATAGACATTGCCTCATATTCACCGAGAATCAGGCAGGTCTGAACGTTGCTGTCGTTGAGGACTTATCAAGTAACGGCACCTTCATCAAAGAGAGTATTATTGGACGAAACAAGCGTCGTCAACTCGAAGATGGGGATGAGATACAAGTATTGGATGACGCCAGATTTGTCTTTCGGTATCCAAAGCTGCGCGAGACAAGCAAATTCCTACAAAAGTTTACAGTTCTGGAAAAGCTCGGGTCAGGTCATTATGCAACGGTTTATTTGTGCGTCGAAAAGGCTACTGGTCAACGCTTTGCGGTCAAGATGTTTACAAGAAAGGCTGGTGCAGGAGAAAAAACAAAGAATCGAAGGCTTACAACAAGAAATCGCAATCCTTATGGGCGTCAGCCATCCGAATATGCTGTGCTTGAAGGACACCTTCGATGAGCCTGACGCAACTTACCTCGTTCTCGAGCTTGCAGCAGAAGGAGAGCTATTTAACTGGATTGTTAAGAAGGGTAAGCTTACGGAGGATGAAACAAGAAAGGTCTTTGCTCAACTATTTGAAGGCTTGAAGTACCTGGTGAGTGCCTCTTGCGTAGCAACCATTTACAATCCCGGCTAATCAATCAACAACAGCATGAACGTGGTATTGTGCACCGAGATATTAAGCCCGAGAAATATACTAATGACCGATGAGAATCTGCATGTAAAACTTGCAGACTTTGGCCTGTCAAAGATTATTGGAGAGGCATCTTTTACGACGACGCTCTGTGGCACTCCAAGCTACGTAGCTCCTGAGATTCTCCAAGACAATAGCCATCGACGATACACACGTGCAGTTGATATCTGGTCATTGGGAGTTGTTCTATACATATGCCTCTGTGGGTTTCCACCATTCTCTGATGAATTGTATTCTAGGGACAATCCTTATGACCTCAAAGCTCAGATTAAGCTTGGCAGATTCGACTATCCTTCTCCATACTGGGACACCATTGGTGATCCGGCATTGGATCTTATTGATCGCATGCTAACAGTTGATCCGGACATGCGTTATACTGTTGATGAGTGCTTGGCGCACCCATGGATGACTCAGAAAACTATTAGTCTCCACGATAGCACTGATGGTCTAGTTGGTGGACTTGCAGGACTCGACTTCAGCAGGCGCAAGATTGCTAGAGAGAGAACACTGCTTAGTGCTATCAATGAGGTCAAGGTTTCCAAGATTATCCAAATCGAATCTGACAAAGATCCTGTCAAAATATACGTCAAAAATCCAAATGCCAAGTCGAATTGTATTAATCAACCCGCAAGTCAACAAGAACCCGTGCAAAATGTAACCAAGAACGAAGACGCTCCCGCGGCTCAACGAGACCCAAATGAGTTCATGGAGATGGGTGGCAAAGGCGACCAAACTCTATTTGATAACAACAACAACAAGACCGGAGAGAGCATCTATCCGGAGGATGTAGTAACAAAAGCCAAGTCCCCTGAGATTGAGGCACCAGCGTCGAGAACTCCCAACACCAAGACAACCAAGACAAACACACCCAGATCCAAGACGCCAAGAAGGGCAAATAAATGAAATTTACTAGGCGATTTCGGCGATGATGGAATGAATTACTTTCTGCATTTGTATTCTACTCTTTTTTCTTTACTTTTGTTTTTCCGTTGCGATATTCTCGGTGTACACAATCCGGACTGGATAGGGAGAGCTGGGAATGGTGGGAACTCTGGCAAAAAAAGTAATTTTGATTACTCATACCGGGTTCATATATGATTATGCGATACCATATAGGTGGGAGGTGACAATATCAATGAGGACAAGGAAGTCGAGGACTTCAGTCTTAAAATATACCAAATGGTGGGTTTTAATGTGAATAGATATTGTTAATAATATACCTTTTACGAACATTATCTGCTCATCCGTTCCCTCGTTCCCTGAATTAAAATATCATCGAATTCATATTTCGTGAAATTTCACAGCCACTTTTTCATATCCAGCTCTGCAAGTAGTAGTATGCATTTGATTAACATAACAGTTGACATATACATCTGCATATACTCCAGATAACCTAACCTAACCTAACCCAAACCAACCCAACCCACCAACAAAAATACATCAAATCACGGTAAAGCCCCTCCCCGGGTCCCCGTGAGCGTCCAAAGAAAGTATAAACAAGTGCTCACTGCGAAGAAGCCCATCAAGACCTAGCATACATACCCCAATCTATCTTTCTGTTGATTCCTGGCGAGATGCAATATCCCCCATGTCATAACGTTATAGCGCTAGCCATCTGTGTAAGAAAATGTAGTTGGTGTAGTTGGTGTAACAATTGCAAATAAAAGTAAAAGTAAGAGTCAAGCTACACTTGTGTAAAATCAATGAAGCTAGTAGGTTGAAGATGTAAGTTAATGGGTGGATGGATGGGTGGATATGCGTTAGTCAGTTAGTAAGTAGATGAGGACGTGAGGAGGGAGTGAGGAAATAAACAAGTCCTTGTAATCTCATTATACCATTGAATCTTGCGGCATCATTCATAATCATGTTTGCGTGCTTTCTATTCCTATCTACGTATGCGTGGAGAGGTATGTGGGTATGTATGTTTGTGTGTATGTATGTATATTTGTATAGCATTTTCCATCACTTCCATCCATGCATCCAGCCGACCAGGCAATCCGTATCCCACCCATTCATCTTTGTTCGCTAATACTCCATTAAGAATTATTCCTTCCTAATTTGACCTATCCAAATCCCACGATCGATACGAGTGACTTGCTTGCTTACTTTCCTTCCAATCCTTCAAGCGATTTTTTGATATCATTATCGATTGTCACTATACATTCACAATGAAGCAGGAGAGCCGAGCTCCACCAATCCATTCATCGTTGTGTCCAGCCGTCCGTCCCCGCCATAAGCAAGCCAGCCTAATACAAAATAAAATATTTAAGACAAGAACACAAACGCCAACAATGCCAAGCCCATGGTATCTCCAAGTCATCCGTCATTCATTAACATACCATGCCATATCATACCATCCGAAAATTTCATGAGCGTTCCTGAATGGGTGTTTTAGCTAGCCGCCCACCAGCACTCACCCGTTTCTGCAATCTCGCTTCTCGCTCCTTGAGCTTTTCTTGTGGCGTCATCGTGGTTGGTAAAGCCCCTATGGTATCGCTAGTACTGCCTCCACGCTGCGTCTTTTGTTCGATATACAGCGTTGCGCTTCGGCTCAAGGGAAATGCGGGCAATGCAGTTGGAATCTCAGCCCCGTGTTGTACAAGCATTTCCGCAATGGGGAAGGGTACAATTTTTGCAGGAGGTTCAACTCTAGTGGGCGATGTAACTTGGGCTGGAGATGCTGGATCAGCAGCAGCGAGAGCCAAGAAGACCGAATGCGTTCCGCGAGACTTATCCGTGACGTTAGGATTTGCCTTGAGTGCTAAAGCATAGATCACTTGCTGGACATCGTTCTTCTTAACCGCTGCAAGGAGAGTTTCATCTGCCGTGGCATATCGTGAGAGGGTGGATGAGATCGGCTCCACAAAAGCTCGGTCAACATATTTAGCTGTGATGAACTTCAGTCTTTGCTCTCGTGTAGCTTGTGGCGTAGGTTTTGTAGCTAGATCAAGTCTAGCCTCCCAAACCATATTGGAGACGCGATTGCCAACCAACAAAAGCAATTCGACAATATCCGTGGTGAAGGAATTAATATCGAGAGTCAAGGAGCGCACTTTACTGATATGAGTTCCAAGTGATCGATGAATACCACTACATTCGATACAGAGTATGATGGCGAGATTGATCGAGACCCACTCAGTTTTAATCCCGGATCCACAATCTGCACACCAACAGTTTCCTTGATCAGTTTCTCGTAGAAGCTGGAGCAGTTTATCTGGGCTTTCATCAAAGCTGCTACTAGTCGAACGGCCATACGCAGGTCTGGCACCAACGGTCGTTCTTCTAAACACATTGTTTGTGTTCGAAGTATTGTTATGGTTGGAAGAATGCCCGTGGTTCATTGAAGAACTCTTTCCTGTCAAAATCGACCCAATATCCCTTCTAATTGAATGAGCTTCAGGTTGTGGCGCTACAGTAGGATAATCCTTCATACCCCTACCTTCAACTGCACTTTTGGAGGGCATTGTTGATGGCGGAGATCCAATTCTTCATGTCTTCCTCCGAGGTTGCTTGATAAACTCTCTTATATTGAGGTGTAATAACCTCAAAACAAAAACGACGCTCAGCATCACGAGCCTCACGGACAGATGCCATACGTAGATCTATAGGTTCCATGTGTAGGTCTAAACGCTGTTTCCAATTACTGTATTCGGAGAGTTTGCCCGCATCAAGTACGATCCAAAATCTATTCTAGTTAGTCGTGTTATCTCATCTTTAGTGTATCTAACTTACTTGTGCCAAGCTTGTTTATTTAAGCCCCTTGGATCAACATGACTACCAGGCCTACTTAAAGCCCAGAGAAGACCCTCTTTACGCTGTGTGCCCAACTTCTCACTCGCTGTGATTTGACTATGGTCTTTTTCTTCAAGGTCCGAATGCCACGAAACCGAGGATTTGCAACGGGGCTCCCCACCGTTCCCCCAGCCGCGGATGAGAGGCTTCCAGGAGATCTGGTGAATTCCGTCATACCCCCATTAGTCACTGTAGCTGTTGTACTATTTGTCGGTATTGGTCTCAGTTGATACCCTGTACTGTCTGATCTGTTCAACTCAGAATCTGAAGTAGATGTGCCATTACCCGAACTTGAAGTCCCAGGTACCACTGCTTCAACTGGGACCGCCGGGACTGTCTCCGGTTCCACGTATGTAACAGTACTTTTTTTCAAGATTGCGTCGTTTTTCCTCACGTTCCGTCCTCTGGTATTGAAATTCCTTATCCGCATCTTGCACTTCTGCACTCAGCGCCTCTAACTGTGGGAGCATCTGTTCCACTTTCTTTGCCGCGGCCAAATAACTCCTTGTCTGAGCATCTGCATACTTGGTCAAATGTGATAACACTTCTTGTTCTTTTCGTCCCCCGTGTAGATCCTGCATAAATGACGAATAATCGAATCGCTTTAATTCGAAATTACGGCGTTTTGTTTGGTACTTGGTATCGCTTTCAGCTCGCTTTTTCTGCTTCAGTGAGTCTTGACGTTGCCCTAAATATCTCGATACATATGCATAGTAGTCTTTGCTTTCTTCCTCAAAGTCTCGCTTCTTCGATTCGGCTTGCTTAATATCGAGAGTGTATAATTTTGTAAGCGGATCTATAATGACTTTCTCAAGATTGATAGCGTTCTGCTTCTCATACTGTAGAAATCTCGCGCGCAATTTTTATCGAAGTAGTGATCCAACGCGGGCTGGACTGCGTTTGCATTTGAATTGGACGCTTCTCGAAGCGCTTCCATAAATCCCCCAATAGCATCATTACAGTTTATCTGAGCGAGCTGCGCTGCCTCTGCCTTTCTGAGAACTTTCTTCATCCGTGTGCGCATATTTCCAGTTTTTTGTTCCAAGGCCTTCATAGTAGCCCTGAATAATGGGCCATCTTCAGTGGCACTCATATCCTCGCCCGGACGTTGACAAGACACATCGACCTTCGGTATATCTGCCATTTGGATCTGGGGGACAATCATATCGAGGCTGAGCGGATTTGGTGATGGTGGCGCATCTTCATACGATTGCTCTTGCCCGCTCACGCGGGAATCGAGGGATTGAGAAGATGGAAGTCGCAATTTAGGGGGAGGAAAGAGATGAAATGGAGGAGAGGGAGAGCCTGGCATACTCAATGGTTGCGGATCTAAGGCCTTGTCAGCAGATGATGGGAGCGTAGCGGTTAAAAGCCTTACTTGAAACCCAGAACGAGAAACTAGCAAGAGTATTTAATCGATGCGCTCGTTGATCGTATTCAAGGAACTAGAGGTTATCAGAATAAGTAAAATATGTGATTCAGTCAAACATACACTGCAATTATTTCTCCAGCCACCCCCGCGATCCTCTACTGGCTTTGGGGGTCTCCATTTCCAGGACCACTCGAACGATACTGACTGACTGCCTCCAGTAGAATAATCCCCAACCAATTGTACATTGGCATTCTTATGTAGATTAGGGTCGGCATGGAATTCTCGAGTGACCAGATTCTCTACCTCTCGCGCGGTGGAAGCTGAAACATATGTAAGGCCATTAATAACAGTATCCATCATACCAATCACATCTTTTGCGCTACTCGTCGCAGGCAGAAACCCTTGCGATTGTCGTATAATAAATGTGAAGTTAAATATAAGTTCTTCGTCATTGTTAACCTTGATGAGGAAATTTGGAGCGGCTCCAGGAAGTGTATCAGGGTCCTGCAGGATATCTGATCAGCATTGTTGGTAGGACAAATGCAATGTATGTGTATGTAGAGTCATTACCTGAACATATTCCACCACAGAACTATCTCCCAGGTCGCGAATCGCAGAGACTCTCGTTGCTGGAAAGCCATTTGGAACAACATTCAAGAGGGTTTTCCTTCGCTGATTGGTGATTGACAAGGACGAGATAGTTACTGTCAGAATATCATAATTAGCTCCCTCTCTTCGTTCTCTTCAACTCTGACGAGTATTCAATGGAAGTACTTACAGCGACTTTGATCCCTTAAGTACAACGGCGAGCCGTCATCTGGTCTGCTACTAACATTACCCATTTTCCACTTCTGTAGAACCTTTACGTTCTCTACGCTCCTCCCTCAGGGTTACCCCACTAAAGTTATCAAAGTTATCGAGTTGAAAGTTGTTGCAAGAGATGCGGTGGCCCTTGCTTTGACAATACTGTCGAAGACTTGAAGAAAGATAATGTTTTTGGCATCTAATCTGTATAAGTGGTAATGGTAATTAAGAAACAAATGTTTTGTTTGTTGTATTGTAAAAGAGAGCGAGGGGGAGAGAGAGAGAGAGAGGGAAAGAAGGAAAAAAGGAGGGTATTCGGCTGTGAAGAAAGTTATTAATCTGTTGTATAAGGTTGTGATTGATATGTATGTATGTGTATGGTTCTTGCACTCTCGCCGCAATCTCACACTCTAATAATAATGATGATGAAAAAGATTGCTAGATAATAATTGAAAGTAATAAAAGGACTACTAGGAATACGGTTGGTAAGTAGTGTACCTATAGATAGATACATAGATACATAGATATGTATGTAAAGGTTCTCGCTAGGGCCGGTGATTTAAATGTAAATATGTACCTAGTAGCTAGTTAGTCAACTAGATAGTTGAATAGTCAGATAATTGGGTAGTTATTAGATGGTTATTAATTAGATCATCTGTTAAAGAAAGGATATTTGAAATTTGAATCCGTTTCAACGATGGTTTCATTGGGTTGACACGGTTACTATAACTTGTTGATTGATTAGTTCGTTGTTGATGAAGTAGCTTTGTAGGCGAGTTATTAGTAAATTAGATAGATATAAAAGGCCCAGAAGGATTTATAGGAACAACGTTTGAATATGAAGTGTTACGTGAGATACCTACCTACTTGAATATCCATGGATATCTTATAATAAGTAGGACCCTATCTAATACTAGATACCTAAGTACCTACATGCAGTGAAGGGTACGAGTAGATGAGGAATTGAGTAGACGAACGAGTAAGATGAGTAAATGAGTAAACAAGTAGATGAGATACAAGCTTCCAGGTTGCTTATGGAATCCTCCTTCTATAGGTACCTAAACAAAACAAGGATAGATGGGAAAATATAATTAGGAAATTTCATATTATTATATATGTGATACAACAATCCTGTACCTTTTTTCCCCTTCATCTTCTGTGTAATTCCTTGTATTACTTGCCTTTCTCCTCTCTCTTTTCCCTTCTCTCTCTTTCCCCCCTCTCTTTTTCTTTTCTATTCAACATATCTATATCTTCATTGATCAATTAGTTAATTAATTAATCATTTACATATACCCTCCAACCCTCCACAAAAAGCTTACCTACGCCATCCCCAAAATGCTTGACGCATATTGTTAGACATACTCGTGGAGTATGAGTGAACCAACCAACAATCAATCATAAGGCTTAAGGGCTATCCATAGAAGCTACAGATGCTATAAATGTATTTTTAAAATAGTACAATTGTGGGGGAGGAAAGGAAGAAAGATTAGATCATGACTTAAGCATCAATAGGGCTGATGGGATGCGATCGGTTTTTTCTTGCATGCTTCGGTAGTGAAAGTAGTCAGGGGAATCTTTTATCATCACCGTCATAAGGTCAAAGTTGAAATTAAAGAGGTTATGACTGTTTATACATACATATATACATACATATATGCTCTAGTGCCAGTACTAATACCAATGCCAATACCAATACTAATACCAGTTACAGTTTCAGTTCCAGTTCCAGTTCCAGTTCTAGCTCCAATCCCAAGGTTTGATATGATTATGTCAAATTATACATGAGGTCAATGATACGAGGGTTAAACTAGGTTTGATTCTACTGCGGCTACTAACATGTCTACCTTACGTAGGTAGTACCTTATTCCAAGGTTACCTATCCGTGGATCTACCTACTTGGGTAGTAGTTCGTATCTAAGAAGAATAAACCCAAACACAATCTAACCTTACGGGTACAAGAAATTGCTCAACCTCGGTAACTTCAAACTCCACGGCTCTGGAATTCGCCCTCCCCCCTCTTCACTTCAAAAACATCTTCAATTGCAACCAACACGTCCTGAGTTTTTCCGAACTTCCCCAGATTTCAACTAGAAGATCTTAGCGGGTATTGATATCTTGGCGAGGTATTTATATCTTGACGAGGTATTTATATCTTGGCAAGGTATTTATATCTGGGTTCGAAAGTTCTGATGTTGGAAGTGTATTTTGTTTCGTAGTCCAGTCTACAACCTCATACCCACCATTTCACACTTTATCTTATCACTGCCTCACCTTGACCTTAAGCTTTCTCTCGAATACCTATCCAGTAATTATATGAAATGACGACCCCTACATCATCAAACACAGGTACCAACGTTACCGACGCCACCAAGGTTGAACAGTTGACATCGCATACATATTCGGCGAGCTTTCCAGATGTAAGGTTTGGGGTTTCATGTTTGATAGGTGATTGGATTTGTCTGTTGTAATTGATGTCAATTGGATATCTAATAATGATTGGAACATGGCGTCTTTAGCTTACATCTTTTGTCTTCTTGAGCATTCAAGCTAACATGCGATACAGGACTGGTGCATTGGATCAGGTAGACAAACACTTTCCCTTACCTTCGCGTATCTAACCTTAACTTACCCTGCCTTAATCCACACTCAACTATCTGTTCGTTATCTAATCGGAATGTTCAGTTCCTCATGGAGGATTCATAACCGCCGTTTTCCTCCAAATTTCCACGCTTCATTTCAGCACCACTTTGCGGACACAGAATCAACCCAATCCATAACTCTTCATATTGAGTTCTTGCGGCGCACTCAAAATGGCCCCGCTCTCTTCACCGGTAAGGATATCCTGTGACTCTCTCTTTGCTTCTACATATTGAACTTCCTCTCTAGTCCAAGATACCAAACTCGGGCGGCAAACCTCTGTCCTCCACATAACACTTTCTCAGGGCGACCGCGTTGAAGTAGTCGGATACATCACTCATTCCAACACTAGCACAGAAACCGGTGTTTCTTCCCCTCACACTCATGTTCTTAAACCTACCCCTCTTACCGTTTCTATCCCTCGTAAGTATAACAATTTTTTTCATTACACACTTCCCTTGCCTCCGCCTCTCCCTCCCCTCTTCATATCCTCAAACCCCTCTCACACCTACCACCCACTAACCCCCAATCCACCCAGTACTAAAACCAACACCGACCCCAACTACCACCTCAAAGCGATGCCCTTCCCCAAATTTCGCAGAGCAACCACACAAATGCCAAGCCTACTCCTCCCAAAACCCACCCTCGCCCACCATCTCGACGAATGGATCCGGCTCTCCACCGGCGAACCTGTAAGTCCCATTATCTCTCTACTGTAGCCACATCCATACACCCAACACCCAACCATCAACCATCAACCATCAACCCCCTTCCCCATTCCTCACAACCACCCATCTCCTCACCTCTCTAACCCCCTTAAACCCTCCCTCCCCTCCTCCAACCCAACGACCAACAAACCAACAAACCAACAAACCAACAAACCAACAAACCAACAAACCAACAAACCTCACAACAACAAAAAGCTAACCCGCCCCCCCCCCCCAGTGGACCAACATCAGCCTCGGCTACGCCTGCGACATGTTCCCATACCCCCCGATCCCCCTCGACCTCTACTCCAACCCCCCCTACCCAAACCGAAACCCAAACCCAACGTCACCACACCACCGGCAAATACTGGTACCCCACGCTCCTCCTCAACATTGATTTCAAAAAGACCCTTCCCACCCAAGGCATCGAATGGCTCTTCATCCGCGCTGAGCGAAAGCAGACCCGGAACGGACGAATGGATATCGAGTTGACGGCTTGGGATGAGGAGGGGGACTTAGTGGCGATTAGTAATCACGTTGCGTTTTTTGTAAGCAGCGAGAGGAATATTTCGGCGAGGGTGAGATGAAGGGGGAGAGTAAGATATAAGGGAGAGGGGGTGGGGAGTTGTGAGATGAGATGAGATGATAGAAGATTAGAGGGTAGATGTGTGTATATTGCATAGAGCCATCGGGCCATCGAGCTAGACTTAGAAGATGGGGATAGTGCATCACTCGTTGATACTACGTTAGGAAATTGAAAACGCATATAGAAGGCATGTAGGTATATCGAAATTATGTTTAGCCCCGCTCGCTATGTCTATCCATGCCTAAATACGACTGCAGCGCAGAGAAAAACCTTCAAGTCAAGGAAGAACCAAAGTACAACCTAGAATCTGAGACCAGCCATGTGATTACCTCCCCCAACCGCTAAACTGACTTAGTATGACTCTCATCCAGCACAATTCGCTGTAATTTCTCCACCAAAGGCTCCTGCCTGCATTCGTGAAGGGGCTACTTTCGCTTTTGGAAGATCCTAAGGATGCATCGTGTGGATCTCGCCGCATGATATTAATGTTTTACACCTGACTAAATGCGCGTAAAAGTTGGTCCGGGTGTGTACTCAGTTTGAGGGGATGCTGGACAGACTGAGAGATATGGCAATTTTAACTGAGGCCATTTCACATAAAATCATCACTGCGGCCCATCAGTACTTGGTGTATGAGAGAGGGGCAATACAAACTTACTCGCCAAAGTCATCTTCATAGGCCTGTAAATCGGGATTGGTCATTGTGTTTCTGCTTGCATTCAGGGTAGTCTTGGTTTTCTGAGCTTTAGACTTCTTTCCTCCCTTCTCGGCCGCCTTCTCCTCCTTCATCTTCTCGTTACTTAAAGCCGTCAATGTACTGGCGATCTTCTTGATTTGCTCACTTGGGAGATCCTTGGAGATCTGTTTGGTGAATTCTTGCAAGAAAATAATATATTGTGCTTTCTTGACATTATTGGTGATGAGTGGAACAAGGGTTTCGCGGAGCTTCTCAAATTGTTGCTTTGTTCTTGGATCAAAAAGTGGGAGGGCTGTCAAATCTACGGTTGCTGCGGGATTCTTTTCGTCGATTTGTACTGCATTTGCAGCACTTGTAGACTTGCGGGAATTGATACCAATGTTGCCGAAAAGGTCCTCCGCGTGCTTCAAGTCAGATTCTTGTTCGGTTCGTCTAAGACGTTCTCTCCTGGTAGCTTCGTCTTCTTCACTACTCTCATCGCTGCCTTCTGCAAGTTGGCGTGCTCTCTCAGCTTGCTTTTCGGCGACACGTTGGGCCTTGGACTTTTTGTTTGCGGCGGCCAATGCATCGGCCTTGGCTTTTCGTTCGGCTTCAACCTTTGCTTTCTCACGTTCAACCTCTGAGTCCTCAGCGGCACTCCAAGAATCTAATACATCGTCGTTGTCTTCTTCGTCGTCAAACTTTCGGCGAGTTGAAACATTTTGTGCGGGTGTTGGCTCGGATGATTCCTCTGAGGAGGATTCTTCATCTATTCGGTAGAGTGGCGGTCAGTCAATACATTCCTCTGCATTTGCACGGCGGTAGATCTTCCAACCAGGAATTCCGAATGCCCGTCACTGATATTGATAACATATTCTGTGAGACAATGCTCGCAGAACAGCTCCAACGAGAAAGAGAAAATAAAAATACTCTGCCACTTACCCCACTTGTCAGGCATATCAAAGACTTAATGCTCGGTGAATGTTCCTTTTTTTATTGCTTTTGCTTTGATTGTGTGAGATATTGAGTCTGAGATATCAGTATAATTTTTTTCAATATGTGCTTGTGAGGTTGCAAAGGAAGAACTTTGGGAAAAGATGAGTGTTGGAAGTTTGTCTTTAGGTTTGCGCCCGCACTTGACTGCGAAGTATCCACTTTGAAAAGTTGTTGGAGCGGGTGAAACCGATTGGAGGCGGTCTTGCCTGACACTATTCAAGTTGGTGCCTGACTTGTTACAATACAATAGAATACAATACTCATGGACCTACCAGGTACCTAGTAGTAGTTAGGTGGTTCTAGTCAATTTAACTACCCACCATTTCCTCCTTTACCTATGTCCTTCCGTTCACACCCATGGACATACGATAGTAAGGATTTAGTATCACTCTTTGTACTTGTAGAGACAATAACAAGTTCCATTCACGAACTTCGCAACCGCACCACGATAAGATTATAGTTTCTAAATCTTTTCTTTGGATCAATTTGTTCTTCATTCATGTGATATCATTCATCGTTAGCCTCAAGATTATGGCTGGCATCGCTCATCCCGCAAAACACTATTGACTATGTAGCTACATTTTCTTCTTGAAATACCATAAAGCATTTACAAATTGACGGCAGTTCTGAAGCTCTCTCCAGCGTAAACAGCCTTGTCACCGAGCTCCTCCTCGATTCTCAAGATTTGGTTCAACTTGGCCAAACGCTCAGATCTGGCTGGGGCACCAGTCTTGATTTGACCAGCACGGAGACCAACAACGATATCAGCAATGGTGACATCTTCAGTCTCTCCGGAACGATGGGAAACCATGACACCCCATCCAGCGGCGAAGGAGTCCTTGGCAGCTTGGATAGACTCGGTAAGAGTACCGATTTGGTTAACCTTCAACAAGAGAGCATTGCAAGACTTGAGTTCAATGGCCCTCTTGATTCTGATTGGGTTGGTGACAGTCAAGTCATCACCGACAATTTGGAAATCGGAAGACTTGTAGAAGTAGCTCCAGGCCTCCCAGTCATCCTCAGCGAATGGATCTTCAATGCTGACAATTGGGTACTTCTTGGCAAGGGTCTTGTATTGGTCGGCAAGTTCGGCGTAGGTAATCCACTTGGTTGGGTCACTGTCTGGGTTCTTGAAGTCCAAGTCGTACTTCTTAGCGTCCTCCTTGTAGAACTCGCTGGAGGCAACGTCCATAGCGATGTTCATCTTTCCGGTGTATCCAGCAGCCTCAATAGCTTCGGTGATGAGCTCAAGAGCCTCCTCGGCGGTTTGAATATCTGGTGCAACACCACCCTCGTCTCCGACGTTACCGGCAGATTGGCCGTACTTCTTCTTGGCAAGAGACTTGAGCTTTTGGTAAACCTCAGCACCGTGTCTAAGAGCCTCAGTGAAAGATGGGGCAGCGCTACAGTTTTACGTTAGTAAATGCTTCTGTGAAGCCGGGAATTGTAGATGGTAACTTACGAAGGTACGATCATGAACTCTTGGAAAGCCAAACGTCCACCAGCGTGGGAACTATATATTCATTAGCTACTGGTCAATGATCCAAATACTACGAAATTGCTCACCCTCCGTTAAGAACGTTCATGAATGGGACTGGGAGAACGTAAGGCTTCTTGGTTCCAGCAAGATCGGAAACGTGGGCGTAAAGTGGGATACCCTGTGAAGCGTTAGACATGCAAATGATCATGAAGATGGATCTTGACTAACCTTCTCGGCAGCTCCAGCCTTGGCAACAGCCAAACTGACACCAAGAATGGCGTTGGCACCCAACTTTCCCTTGTTTGGGGTTCCGTCAAGGCTGTTCAAGAACTCATCAATCTTTGATTGGTCCTTGACATCAATGTTCTCCTTGATAAGAGCTGGGCCAATGATATCGTTGACATTGGCGACAGCCTTGGTAACACCCTTTCCAGCCCACTTGTCCTTGTCTCCATCACGGAGCTCGACGGCCTCATGTTGACCTGATATGCGATCCCTATCAGCCTTATGTATTTCTAGTATTCGGGGCGATGTACGTACCAGTAGAAGCACCAGATGGGACGATGGCACGGTGGAGACCAGTCTCGGTGACAACATCAACCTCAACGGTTGGGTTTCCACGAGAATCGTAGACGGAACGTGCGTGAATCTTAGTGATGGCCATGTTGACTTTCTGTTGAGGAGTTATCATTAGCCTCCAAGCTTATAGATCAGTCTATATGATTGATCAAGGAGCTTAAGTCGTACCTTGGTCTTTTCTTGATGATTTGACAATGTTCTATAAGCTTTGTGTCAGTTTACATACAGCGTCAATGTTTGTTGAATGGTGGAGAGACTGGAGAAAATATCGCCAGAGATGATAATGGTGGGGTGATAATCACCCAAGTGAGCTTCAACAACTTCAGCTCACTTATCTATTCATCAAGAGATGGACTTGAAGCATTTCATGTCATACCATAAAGGGGGAATTGAAAGGGTATAGATATTCAAGAAGAAGAAGAAGAAGAAGAAGAATAAAGAGTAAACTCACCTTGAAGTTTGATCTGGCTTTTCAAAAAGAAGTTGTGAAGTTATGAGAAGGTAAAGCTTGAGAAGAATGTTTGGAGTCAGAAAGGAACGAGATCTTTTTCAACCCCTCGCCCCACCAAAATGCCAAAGTGCCAATGCGTCGTCCCTTCCCATCTCAGTCTATCATCCCTGTTTTGCCGGAGTTACTCTTTTTAGTAAGTGAATTTGGCCGAAATGTTGACTGGAATGATTATTGTCGCATCATCACCTGATGACCGAGGTAGGTAGCTAGTAGGTAAGTTGGTAGGTAGTAAAGTACCTAGGCATTTTCTTTTTTATGCAATTCAATTGTAAACGTGTAAAGATGTCGATAAAAAGGATGAGAAATGAAAAATGTTGAAAACCTTAAAGTTTAAGAAGGTTTTCAGATTGTTCTTAGATTGGGGTCTAAAAAAGATAAATAAATAGCTAGCTGCCTAGTAATTAATGTACCTACCAAGGTGACAAAGTAGTTTGATGGCATGACAAGACAAGAAGTGTCTAACATTGCTGGTCAACTTACCTCGTGCGCAATGATCAATCACACCATTTCCATGCGGTCGTGACCGTCCGGAGCTCACGGGTTTGGAAGAAGGGCAGGATGGGATGGGATGGGATGGGATGGGATAGGATAGGATATAAGTACCAGTCCTGTGGGAGAGATAGATGGTTAGGAAATATCGTCGTCTCGGAGTGGAGAGCAGTCCTTCCCTCGAAACCACGATGTAATGAATCTCTAGTTGTAACACTTGCTACGTGTAGGTGATGTTAAGAAGGTTTCTTCCATAAATTCTGAGGCATTTAAACCCTTGGCGTGATGAGCTGTGCAGCATCTAAAGAGCGGGACTGCAAAAAAGAGAGATAGAGAAGCTCTGAAAGCTGGGCAACTTCATCTCGGCATCACATCTACCTTATTCAATACAGACAGATAGACAGATAGACAGATAGACAGATAGACAGACATAATAATAATAAAGAACCAGAGCAGAGTTCCCCTATCTATACTTTTTGGCACAAGATGTATGTCCGTAGTTGGAGAAAAACACACGACGATTGAAGTAGATTTTTGATTGATCAAGAAGAAGGTTGAAAGTTGTGAGATGACTCGATATCTACTATAGGTAGCCCTGAAGGTACCTACTAGTGCTAGGTATATTGTGAGGTTCCAATTCATCCATACTAATAATGATAATAATATAAGTATCTACTACCTACCTACCTACCTTCAGCTACCTCGGGTATCTTATAATACATACCCAGGTCAGTAGGATACCGTATCTAGCAGGTGATTAGTCATGTCGGACCCTTTTGCCTCAGGCATAAATATATTGGAGCTCTCTCGCTCAGGTCGATCGATCCACAGGCAACAAGAGCTTCGCATGCAACTTAGTTAAGCAATCAATAACTTCATTTCCATCAAACACACCTTCCACGCAAATCCGAAAATAAAGTCCACCGTCGAATCTTGACAATTCAATCACCTTTACGCAGTCGAATATTTCATAGATACTGTTTCACTTCGTGCGACATTCAAGATGGCTAGCAACGATGAGGAGCGCGCACATGCGTTGTCAACATTTAAGGATAAGCTATTGGAATCTAGAGAATGGGAGGCAAAGCTCAAGGCTCTGCGGTTAGAAATAAAGGGATTACAGAAGGACTTCGACCATACTGAGGATAATATCAAAGCTTTGCAAAGTGTTGGACAGATCATCGGCGAGGTTTTTGAAACAACTTGATGAGGAGAGATGTGAGTAGGCAAGCCGGCAGCACCATCAAACATTGCTAATATCAGTACGCTAGTTATTGTCAAAGCATCATCGGGACCCAGATATGTCGTCGGCTGCAGGTCGAAAGTTGACAAGCTGAAGTTGAAGCAAGGAACCCGTGTAGCACTCGACATGACAACTCTTACCATCATGCGAATGTTACCTCGAGAAGTCGATCCACTCGTTTATAACATGTCTCTGGAAGACCCAGGACAAGTGAGTTTTGGTGGAATTGGTGGTTTGAACGAACAAATTAGAGAATTACGAGAGGTTATCGAGTTGCCACTTAAGAATCCAGAATTGTTCTTGCGAGTTGGTATCAAGCCTCCAAAGGGTGTGTTATTATATGGACCTCCAGGAACCGGGAAGACTTTGTTAGCAAGAGCTGTTGCAAGCAGTTTAGAGACAAACTTTTGAAGGGTAGGGTATTTTTCTGCATGCTATTTGCACAGTCATACTAATATTCTGCAGTTGTTTCATCTGCTATCGTCGATAAGTACATTGGAGAATCTGCGCGTCTGATCAGAGAGATGTTTGGGTATGCCAAGGAACACGAGCCATGTATCATCTTTCATGGACGAGATTGATGCTATTGGTGGACGTAGATTTTCAGAGGGAACCTCGGCAGATCGTGAAATCCAGAGAACCTTGATGGAATTATTGAATCAACTCGATGGTTTCGATTATTTGGGAAAGACAAAGATTATTATGGCTACCAACCGACCAGATACCCTTGATCCTGCGCTTCTCAGAGCCGGACGTCTCGATAGAAAGATTGAGATTCCTTTGCCAAATGAGGTTGGACGATTGGAAATCATGAAGATCCACGCTTCTAGTGTCGTCATTGATGGCGAGGTCGATTTCGAGAGTGTGGTAAAGATGAGCGATGGCTTGAACGGTGCTGACTTACGAAATGTTGTCACAGAAGCGTATGTAATCCCTGGACATATTACACAAGATATTTGCTAACTTTTCTAGTGGCTTGTTTGCTATCAAGGATTATAGAGATGCTGTTAACCAGGACGATTTCAATAAAGCCGTTCGTACGTAGGTAGCAGAGTCAAAGAAATTGGAGGGCAAGCTGGAATACCAAAAACTATGATTTTTAGATGGCTTGTGTTTTAGCATGGCGCGTCGCATAATTGAGGTTGGTTGGGCATACAGCTTGACTTTGTAAGAATACCATATGAAAAGAGAGGCTTCCTCAGAGAATCCATGATCTTGTACAAATGGGATGACTTGCCATAAATGATTCTCTTTCCTAATTCGAGTCGAGCTTGCTTTGAGACCGTCCATTTATTGCCCCCACTAAGCTATATTTTCTATTCTCGCTTGAAAAGGGGCATTTCTTATTGAGTTCTTAGGGTACCGGTGTATCCTCAACGCTGGACCGTGTGGGGTCCATTGGTGAGGAGTTCGAGGGTCAAAAAAACCCCCCAATATATTGATTCGCCATAGCGATTACCTAAAATCCATCCATATGTAGATACCACGGCTGAATGTTTTCCTTTATCGGACCGGCAAAATGGCAAAGAAATCTTCCACGTCCCAATCCTGATGATCGATTAGGAGAATGAAATTTTGCATCAAATGACCAGCAGGAACAAGACAGCACGACATGAAGTCGCCGTCCCGGAAAAAGGATAGTCGCAGGTCGTTGGCTTAGCTGGCGGTGTTACGGGGGGCAGGGGGGGGGGCTTGGTGGACGTACCGGCAACCCAAAGCAATGGACAACGGGTTCCTCTTTCTTTATCGCGTGGGTACATGGGATTTTTATTTACCTTCAGTACGAAGTAGGTACTTTTGAGTCGGGCTATCCTTTTTTCTTTCTTTCTTTCTTTTTTTCTTTCTTTCTTTCTTTCTTTCTTTCTTCTTCCGGAGTTCTTTGGTGAGATGTGATAGATATGTAGGTGCTCTCTATCTCTGTATTTATTATCTGATGTGAGGTTTTATCTCATGACAGGCGGTACCTAGCTAGACCTTTGCTTCCCGTGCGTGCATGCATGCATTTGAATGAATCTTTTCAAATTATTATTATTTTTTATATCTTTTATTTTGTTTTTTTTTTTCAAAACGATACCTACCTCCCTCCCTGCCTCCCTCCCCTTCCCCTTAAAGACCCTTTGTACGCTACATACCGTACTCAAAAACTAGCTTCTACGTCATGGTGAAGCGTCTGTGAAAGGGACTTACCTGACCTGCCTGGATAGAGTTTATAAAAGCCCCGGCGAACCCTGGCTACCAGATTACTGTACAGTAGTATTTAGTTCCCTTGTGCCTGGAGAAGACTTTGAATTGTTGCTTTATTTAGATTCATGGGTGGGTCGGGTGTGTGGCTTATACTGGATTGGATTGGATTGTACGGAGTAGGATAGCTTTTTACTGTAGGTACATAGTGCGTAACCCATCTATCCTTTTCGATTCGTTTGGCGGCGTTGATTACTTATTTGGTTTTCTCTGTTGGAAGAGGGACATGTGTTTGATAGATAATTGGTACATGAATGAGGGGGGGGGGTGGGGGTGGCAAGAGAAGGGAGGAGGGTTGTTGACAGAAGGGCGGAGGTTTGTCAAGAGAAGGGCAGCAGCTTCTTTTTCTCTTGTTCCACGAGTTGTGATTGGGAGAATTGTGGTTGGTGGATGATAGATAGAGAAATGGACTAGGGACTGAGTGTGTAAGAAGTACGAGAAGTTACAGCCTCAAAGTGGTCCTAACTCCTGAATATAGTTTTGAGTTGCTGGGCAATACCAAGCCAAGGTAGGGTGGCCCTGGGTAGTTTTTGGTTATGGAGGTAGATTGATTGATTGATTGATTGATTGATTGATTGATGGGTTGATAGTGGGAATGAATGAGAGTATAGTAGTAGAAGTAGTGGAAGTGGTAGTAGTAGTAGTAGTAGTAGTAGTAGTAGTAGTAGTAGTAGTAGTAGTAATAGTAGTAATAGTAGTAGTAGTAGTAGTAATAGTAGTAATAGTAGTAGTAGTAGTAGTAATAGTAGTAGTAATAGTATAGTTATAGTAGTAATAGTAGTGATAGTAGTAATAGTAGTAATAGTAATAGTATCAATAATAATAGTAATAATATAGTAGTAGTAGTAGTAATAGTAGTAGTAATAGTAGTAATAGTAGTAGTAGTAGTAGATAGTAGTAATAGTAGTAATAGTAGTAATAGTAATAGTATCAATAATAATAGTAATAATAGTAGTAGTAGTAGTAGTAATAGTAGTAGTAGTAGTAATAGTAGTAATAGTAGTAATAGTAGTGATAGTAGTAATAGTAGTAATAGTAATAGTATCAATAATAATAGTAATAATAGTAGTAGTAGTAGTAGTAAATAGTAGTAGTAATAGTAGTAATAGTAGTAGTAGTAGTGATAGTAGTAAGTAGTAATAGTAATAGTATCAATAATAATAGTAATAATAGTAGTAGTAGTAGTAGTAATAGTAGTAGTAATAGTAGTAATAGTAGTAATAGTAGTGATAGTAGTAATAGTAGTAATAGTAATAGTATCAATAATAATAGTAATAATAGTAGTAGTAGTAGTAGTAATAGTAGTAGTAATAGTAGTAATAGTAGTAATAGTAGTATAGTATAGTATAATATAATAGTAATAATAGTAGTAATCACAGTAGTAGTAGTAATAATAATAGTAGTATAATAAATAGTAATCATAGTATAATACTATAATAATACTATAATACTATAATACTATTAGTAGTAAACAAATACCTAGGCTAGGTACGGAGTAAGGACTTCTAGATAGGTACTAGTTATGTTTGCCATCCGCAGCAACAATCCATCAATCCATTGGTCTCGTATCATGCATACCTACATACATACATACATGCCTAGCCGGAGGTATCTAGATATCAGGAACTGAAGCTAGTCTAGTCAGCTCGTAAACAAAACAAAACAAAACAAAACACAATGGAATCATAATGATCATAACCATATTTATTATAATAATCAATAAATAAGAAATAAAAATAAAATAAAATAATAAAATAATAAAATAATAAAATAATAATTCCATCTTACCCATCTAGATACTTATTGATTTATTTATCATTCATTTCTTTCCCTTATTTTTCTTTTCGTTAAGACGTAAGGCGGTGGGGATTCGAGTGCACGTTTACGTTCATACAAAGAATAATACCTACTTAGGTATCCATCCATTCATCCATCCATTCATCCATCTTCAAAGGGACAGCTTTCTCTCCCTCTCTCCCTCTCTCCCTCTCTCCTCTCTCTCTCTCTCCTCTCTCCTTAAAACCATCCACATCTCCTTCAACAAGAGAATTTCATATCTTCCATCTTCCATCATTCTTCCATCTTTCATTCGTTTTCTCTTTGACACCACAGTACAATAGTTCTTGCTTTCGATACCCTCTTTGCACACCTACCTCAATATCTAAATCCTAAAAAGACAACAAACATCCTCATTCATTGCAACAATGTGGTATGTACTCTACATACTTTTGGGAGATGCTTGCAGATCTTCGAGGACAATAAGAATTCGATAAATCTAACTATATCTTCATAGTGGAATTTTCGGATACATTAATTACTTGGTGGAGAAGGATAGAAAGTATATTCTTGATACACTTGTTAATGGTAAGGTCATAGATATGCCAATTACCCCTCCTTTTTGGATGGCTTGAGGTGATGTTGATATACCGCCATTTCAATCACAACATCCTTTAATGCTCGCACAGCATTCGCTATCTCTTTGAAATTTACCAACTAATTCTTTGCAATCTGCAGGTCTATCCCGTCTCGAATACCGTGGTTATGATTCTGCTGGTCTCGCCATTGATGGAGACAAGAAGAATGAGGTCTTTGCATTCAAAGAGGTTGGCAAAGTTGCAAAGTTAAAGGCGCTCATCGAGCAGGAGAAGCCAGATCTCACCAAGATCTTCGACTCCCACGCCGGTATTGCACACACCAGATGGGCTACTCACGGTCCTCCATCTCGTCTCAACTGCCATCCTCACAGGTACGTATAGCTATCGTAGGGTTTTTGAGCAATGCTGATGTGAGACTTGCAGATCCGACCCATCTTGGCAATTTTCCGTCGTACACAATGGTATCATCACCAATTATAAGGAGTTGAAGACCCTGTTGACATCCAAGGGCTTCAAATTTGAGACCGAGAACCGACACAGAATGCATTGCCAAGCTTGCAAAATACCTTTACGACCAACACCCAACAATCGGTTTTACAGATTTGGCAAAGGCAGTTATTAAGGAGTTACAAGGTGCTTTTGGTCTTTTGATGAAGTCAGTACACTACCACATGAGGTTATTGCTGCACGTAAGGGTTCTCCTTTGGTTATCGGTGTACGAACAGAGAAGCGCATGAAGGTCGATTTCGTTGATGTCGAGTACGCCGAGGATGGACCATTACCAGCTGAAAAGGCTTCACAAAACGCAGCATTGAAGAAGTCTAGCGTCGGAAACTTCCTCTCCGCCAGCAATGCTCTTGCCCCAGCCGATAAGTCATTGTTGCACAGATCTCAATCCCGTGCCTTTATGACTGATGATGGAGCTCCAATGCCCACAGAGTTCTTCCTTTCTTCAGACCCATCTGCTATTGTCGAGCACACCAAGAAGGTCATGTACCTCGAGGACGATGATATTGCACACATTCATGAGGGTTCCCTCAACATTCACAGACTCACAAAGGTCGATGGTTCATCCAACGTCCGTACCATTCAAACCCTTGAATTGGAGCTCCAAGAGATCATGAAGGGCAAGTTCGACCATTTCATGCAAAAGGAAATTTTCGAACAACCAGAATCAGTCATCAACACCATGAGAGGACGTTTGGATGTCGAGACAAGACGGTCACACTCGGTGGGTTGAGATCATATATCGCCACAATCCGTCGTTGCAGAAGAATCATCTTCATCGCTTGCGGAACAAGTTATCACTCATGTATGGCCGTTCGTGGTGCGTTTGAAGAGTTGACCGAAATCCCTATTTCCGTTGAATTAGCCTCAGATTTCCTCGACAGGCAAGCACCAGTTTTCCGTGATGATACCTGCGTCTTTGTCTCTCAGTCCGGTGAGACTGCCGATTCTTTGATGGCTCTACGCTACTGCTTGGAGCGTGGTGCATTAACCGTTGGTATTGTCAACGTCGTCGGTTCCTCCATTTCCCTCTCACACACTGTGGTGTCCACGTCAATGCTGGCCCTGAAATTGGTGTCGCTTCTACCAAGGCCTACACTTCTCAATTCATTGCCATGATTATGTTTGCTCTTTCTCTGAGCGAGGACCGTTCCTCGAAACAGAAGAGACGCGAGGATATTATGGATGGACTCGGAAAGATCTCTGAGCAAATTAAGGAGGTCTTGAAGCTCGATCAACCAATCAAGGAGCTTTGCGCCAGAACCTTCAAGGACCAAAAGAGTTTGTTGCTTTTGGGTAGGGGTAGCCAGTACTCCACCGCTTTGGAGGGTGCTCTCAAGATCAAGGAAATTTCCTACCTCCATTGCGAGGCTGTAATGTCTGGTGAACTCAAGCACGGTGTTTTGGCATTGGTTGATGAGAACTTGCCAATCATTATGATCCTCACCCGTGATGAGATCTTTGCCAAGTCCCTTAACGCTTACCAACAAGGTATGTTTACTGCCCATGTTGCTTTGTCTTCACAATCGATACTAACATTTCATAGTCATTTGCTCGTTCTGGCAAACCAATCGTTATCTGCAACCCTGGTGATGAGGAATTCAAGACCAGTCAAGCTGAGAAGATTGAGATCCCTGCCACCATTGACTGCTTGCAAGGTCTCCTCAACGTTCTCCCGCTTCAGCTCATTTCATACCACTTGGCAGTTGCTGGTGGTCTTAATGTTGACTTCCCAAGAAACTTGGCCAAGTCAGTTACAGTCGAATAGATGATTTGTAGCATGGCATACATAGCATTGCTATATAAGGCTTGTAAGCTCTATCGCTTTGGCGTTCTGCTGGGATCGGATGCATTGAAATGAAAGAAAGGATGGCCAAGAGAAGTCAACTGCACGTCAAGTGCTTACTTTATTTTTGCGTAGATAATGCGACTTAGCGATTGCGGGCACTAAAATCATGGGTTTGGGAATTTTGATGAAGAAATAGTATGTGCTACGGTAGCTACTATTTCGATGGATGCGATGGATGCGATGGATGCAATGGGTGCGAGTATTTCCTTTAGATACTACTTTTGCGAAAGTCGATTGCAATTTGCGTAAGCCAGCCAATGATAACATAGGATTTTTTGACAGACAATGGAAAGAAACACGTTGTTAAAATGATGGGTTTGCGCTGCATGCATGGGAATGACATCTTTCAAGAAAAGCTAATCAGCAACAAGGATGAACAGTCTAAACTCGCCATATTATATTAACGCTTCAAAAAATACACATGCTGAACTACCAGTAAGGAACTAAAAGATATCAACATAACCTACTCCGCAGAGATTAGTTCCCAACTTAAATGCTATGCAGTAATTAGAAAACATCCTCTCCGAGGCCTTTTCCTCCCCACTCCAATTCCATCCATCCATCTATGCATCTATGCATCCGTCTGTTCGTCCGACCATTCCATGCAGCCCTATACCACTCCTTAAATCCCAGTTATAATTATTGGTATAGAAATAGACAAGCCCTGTAGTGGTAGAGGGTATCAAGAAAAAAAAAGGGCAGAAGCAAACAAAGCAAACGCGAGGGAGAGAGAGAACAAAAGGAGTAGAACAATGGAAAAGAAAAGAAGAGAAAATAAGAGAAAAGAAAAGAAAGGAGTCGACGTCAATTTTCTTGACGTGGTTTTTGCGAGGTTTCATCCATCCATTCACAAACCCAATTGTCCGCAGCAACCTCGATATTTATCCACCGCTTTTCCAGGAGAACCCTAAGTCTAGCTATCATATCATGTGCCAAAGCGTCAAGGGTTCTGGGGTTCGATGCCCGATCCTTGGCGAGAGTGGTCGCTTATTGCCTCCCTCCCTATCTACGCCATCTCGGGAATATCCTCGTTTTCCTCCCTCTGCACCCTTTCCCTCCCGGGCATAAAATCCTTCCTCGCATCCTTGATAGCTTGCGACGGATCTTCGAGTCCATTGATGAATCGCTCTCTCTTGCTCTTGCCCTTGCGTCCGGTGCCCCCGACCAAATCATTCAGGTCTTCCTCATCACTGCTACTGATCTCATCGTCGGAGTTTTGCACCATGTTAATTTCGTTTCCTTCCTTCTTCTTTCGTTCGCGCTGTCCCTGCTTCATCTTCTGCAGGTGGTCATCCGTGCATTCTTTCGTAACGATGTGGAGGCCGGGGAAATTTTCGTTGAGGAATTCTTTGAGGAGCGGGAGGAGCTCGCCTTTGGGCCGGTAGGTGCCGCTGTCGTTGTCGATTACGAGTTCGTAGTGACTGGCGTCCTTGGGAGGAGTCGTGTGTGGTGGTCCGCCGGGAAGGTCTTCGGTGGGGTGACTAGATTGGCTGGGATCGTCGGTCGATCGGTGAGGGTGCTTTAATCGACGAATGAAGAACTCTCCAGAACATGCGATGTAGATGTTCACATCGCTATGCATGGTATGTTTAGACAATAGATCGATTCCGAACTCCTTACCTGTTTCGGTAAAACGAAGGAGTCCATCTAGCGACAGGACATAGGTGAAGATCCTTCCTCCTTCGTCAAAGTGGACCATCTTTAAGAATTGCATGGCGGCTTCTTCTGATTTGGGCTTGAATACACCATATTCTGTACTGTTGCTGAAGTTGTATACACGAGCATGTTGGTGGTGAAGAGCTTTGTTTAAAACACGTCCTCGGAGTCCTGCTTTTGAGAACATTCCTTTTACAAAAGGCTTAAATTCTACAAACCGATGGTATAATTCCGCCGGAACTGGACCTTGGAGTTGTATCTGATTTGCTTGGAAACTGATTTGTTAGCCTGAGCATGACCAATTTAAAGGTGTGTATTTGTCTGTGACTTACTCGTATTTCTCGGTTGCAGGCTTTCCTCCCAACGAACTTCCAGGAGCCTTAGTACCAGCTAGTCTTCCGATCATGGGTGAGTAATGCTTGAAGAAATATGTTTCTGCAACAGTATACATTCTACCATATGGTTTCTCAGATGGCCCTAAATATTCCGCGCTTACGTAGAGTGTAGCATCCATATGGATGTTCCCATCAAACATAGCAGCGCAAGCTCGTACACCATATGCTCTCTTGCTACCCATCCTCTTCTTGACATCAAAGCCTTTCTCGTGAAACCCTTGCCAATTTGGACCCATAGATTCTACATAGATTGTAACATTTCCCAAACGATCGTCATGATCCGCGGGGTCTTCATCATATAAACGACATTTCAATCGGAAACCACTCCCTGGAATACCAGCCACTGTCCACGTCTTATTCCATACCGGATTTGTATTTTTATGTATAGTTTGTGTTCGCAAAACGAGATCGGGGTCATCCTTGTGTCGTTTCAGGAGAGAGGAAGTCAATGTTGCTTCGACGAAAGGATCGGAAGACCGAGAGTTGAGATCTGACGCAGGGAAGATTCTCGGCTCTGTGGAAGGTGAACCGCACGGTATGACCATCTCGGGCAAAAGGAATTGGCGTCGCATCAAAACCACCCGGAGGATTATTCATATCCCTCAACTTCTGCTGTTTCGAGGTGAGCTTTTCCTTCGCTGCCTCCAGCTGGCCTAGAGTTTGTTTTTCCGCATCGCCGTTTTGTTGTGCACCATTTTGAGTCGGAGCTTCTTTGCGCTGGGGGGTTTGCGCCATTCGACATATCACCCAGTGCTTGGCGTTCGACTTTTTCCGACATATTTTTGTATTTTGGTAGTAGAATTAGATTCCTCCGCAGACAGAATGCGTGATTATGTTGCGCGAGGAAGAATCGTATTGGAGTTGTGAGAATGAGCTAGCTGATGACAGCCAAGCTTTTATATCTCTGTAGAGTGCGGAATGAGTGGTGAATAGATCGAATATATATTATTTTATTCTCTCAACCTGGCCAATTGAATGCAGAGGAAAAGAAATTCGCAATGGGACTCGACGCCTTTATCACAAGGCGCAAGAAATCAATGGAACTAGGCCGTTTAATTGGGTTAATTTCGTCAATATACGTGAATAGGTGTGTGACCTGGTCGCGAATCAATAACTCTATTCTGACGCACGGGTACGGCTGGTATGGATGATATTGGTATTGGTACTGGGTATCAGTATTTGAGTTTGCGATAGATCAACAGAAGGATATCTTGAATGCTATAAAAAGGAGTTTGACAGATCAAGCTTTGCCAAGTTCAACAGTAGAGTAGACAGGAAGAGCTGTTGGAGCTTGAATAAAGTTGAATGAATAGTTACCTAGTAATTAGGTTACTTGGCAAGTTTAAAAAAAGTAAATGGATCATAAGAAAAAGGGCTGAAAGGAAAATAATAAGACGAAGGATCTTCTTGGACTTGTTCTTGTACTTGTACCACCATAATGCCACCCATGGAAGAAGGGATACTCAAAGAAGAAGATCAAGAGAATCATAGAACTAACTTATAACTTGAAAATCATCTGCCGACTCCCGAACTTGTTTCTTACTCCATCCATTCTTTCTACTGTAACAGTGAGAATTGCGAATTCGGATTCCAAGCTTGCCTCAATTGAGTCCTTTCTCAGTATCAGATGTGGAAACTTGTATCCAAGTATCCAAGTTTCCAAGAAATTCCAATCTTCCGGACAGTCAATTGGAGAAGGATTGAGCCGTGAAGCCGTCTTGGTTTAGACTGGATGATTGATGAACCCTTGGTTAGATGTTAGAATACTACCTACCTTGTCCTTCCGACTACTCGAGTCAAAATGGATGATATATGATATAATGCTTGCTACGTCATGATTGATTGATTGACTGATTGACCGATTTGATTGTCTAAGGTTAAGCAACGCAACTGCAGCAGAGTTGAAGCGAGTCCAATCAAATGAAGGGGTAAAATTTCGGTTGTTTTGTTGGCTGTTGGTTGATTGCATCTGGGGGCGGGGAATTAGAAAAAGAAAAAAAGAAGAATATATATAGATGTATATAAATAAATATATCTCTCTATACATGAAAAATGAATTCTAATGCTAGGTACTCGAATACTGTCACTGTTACTATCACTATCACTGTCACTGTCACTGTCACTGTCACACTGCCACTGCCACTGCTACTGCTACTGCTACTGCTACTGCTACTGCTACTGCTACTGCTACTGCTACTGCTACTGCTACTGCTACTGCTACTGCCACTACTATTGCTATTGCTATTGCTATTGCTATTGCCAATCTAATCAATCAATGAATCGACCATATATCGCGGAATCCCACATAAAGATTCCTCTTATAATAGATATTAAATATGAACACCCCTGCCATTTAAAATCTCTCAACCCCATTTATTAGTTGCAGGTTGCATACAAAATCGTCTATAACCTTTCCGATGAAAACTCTAAAAGATGTAAATAATTTCAATATTTTGAGCATTTCCTTGTCATCTGAAACATATACCCAGTACTGGATTCACTACTATGAGTATTCTGGATTAACAAGTGTACGATTTAACCACAATGACCTTACCTGGGTAAGTGTTCCAGTCAACTGGAATCGGTGGACGCTTTCATTCCTTTTATAATGCATAAGGTACTCTTCGCCATTGAATTAAATCAGCTATCTTGTCGGCCATATGGTTATCCGGTTCTTGTAAAGAAACCATTGACACAAAGTCGTGTCTGGCCACTGATGGACTGACTCTTCATATCTCAGTAGTCCTGGGGAAATGAGTGGCTATATAGTACGGGATTCTAGAAAGTTCAGTGCAATGACATTTCCATAAAGGTAGAAAGAAGTCTAAGCAGACCCTTTACATAGCTTTATACTAGACACAATTCCAAGTAGAGTTAATGTGTCATCAAGACCCAGATTCTTCCAAAGATTCAATCAATTATCTGATCAATCTCGGAATTTTCGACCCCGTCAGTGCTCGAATATTGCCCCATACCCGCAAACGTTGAGCTTATACATCTCACGATACCAGAATGTTGATTAAGTCTTCTTTTGGTTCCGACTTAGAATTTTAAGTCGAAACTAAGTACTAGTACCTACTAACTTCATCATGTTACCTCTACATATATGTCATATCCAGTCTACCACGTATTCCCCCCTCTTCACCCCAAATAAATCACTCATTCAATCATTCAAACTCTCGCAATATCCTGACACAACTTCCATCTCTTCCACCAGCCAAAAACCTTAGAATACTCTTATATGATTCCATACAAAACACAAAATACCCCTCAGTCTCAACATTTAAATGTCGTCATTTTTCAAAAGACTTCGCTCCCGCACCTCGGAAACATCTTGCGATAGCGCGCGTCCACAAAGCAGAGAAGATGAAATGTATCACTGCGAATCCGATCCCATCTTTCTCCACCTCTTGACGTATTCATCCAATAGAAGAATCAACACCAACACCATTCCTAGAACTGCTTGGTCCCATGACGATGAACGAATATGGTTATTCAAAACGCTAGTCGAAATTTGCGACCGACAAGAGTATAATGCTTATGATATTGTCACACGATGGGAGTATCGTTTGTACGAGGTAGAGAAAGATCTTTGGAAGAAGTTATTAGGAAGCGAGAGGGACGGTGCGATTGTTTATGGTATTTTGCGCGGCATGAAAAGAAGGGCGGGCAGATTCGATCCCAATGGAGATGATGTGTCTGTATCTTTACTCTCCACAAACAAAACATGGAAGTCAAGATTACAATTCAAATGGCAGTCTCAAACTACTTCGAGCTTCTTTTAATGGATCTTTGATATAAGAATGGAAGTAGGTGATCACCTATGGAAATAAAAGGAGCCTGTGCTCTATATTAAGAGTGCTAGGAAGTCCTACAATGCATGCATCATCGGGAATGCAGGCACATCGCAATTCAACCAGAATGTGAAGGTATGCGTGAATCATTTGCTTAAGCAAATTGTTGGATTCGCAAATATCACATATGAGAGTCTCAAGGAAAGGGAGTGGGCACTCTGAAATATTTAAGTCCGAATCCAGATATCGAAGAATACATAAGAATATAATATTTCTTTTATGGTGGTTCCACGTTCCTTCGTATCGAACATCAGTACACTATTTAGAAGCAGAAATAGTGATCTGGAAGACCAGCCAGAGTATCATCATCATAATTCCAACTGGGAATGGGGATCAAATAAGTCTTGTTTGTTATTTTGAGGAGGGAGCAAGGAGATATTTGAAAGTTATTTGGCGACTAGAAGCTCTTCATTTGACTTTTTGGTTCGATGTTTTAGAAGGGGGGGAAATCCATAATTATTCAAGTGGAAGTTAATATCAAAGGAGACCTGATCTTGTATTTTGGGAAAAAAGCAGGAAGATATTTGAAGAAGATCAGAGATCAAGGGTGCATCCATTTACTGATTCGATGAACTCATGTTGGAAGCACTCAAATCTTTCATCTATATACCAATACTTACCAATACTCACATGAAATATATTTCTACATCTTCAGCATTCCATTCACTTCTCCACCAGCTCGGAATTAAAATCCCAACTGTCATAAAGCTAGTGAACTTGATTCCACTCCAACATTGAATTTTGAGCTCAAATCGAGTCCCGCCAACTGTTGTGCCAACATGTACTTTTGATTACACTAAATGAGAAGAAGTCTTCCTCTTTGTCCTCGGGTGTATTTTCCCACTCTATCTCAAACCTCCCTCCCAAATCTTCCCCAATCAACATTTTCCACATCTCCCCAATCGCATCCCACAAAAGCACCATGTCAACCACGCTATCCCCACCCACCATCGCCAACAGCAAAGAAAAGATATTGGACCCCCTCGCCACTGTTCTCCCCAGCAAAGAATGCAAATGGTGGCTCGAAAATATCGACCACGTCATAACTCTCTCAGTACAGCAGCCCCAAATCCCGAAAAAGAAATTCCACCTATATTAACCGGCCCTTATAGATCCGTAAGCTCCTCGAGGAGTACAGAAAAATCCTACCGGAAGATGTCCGTCAACACATATACGACATTGTGAGTCTTCTCCCCCAACCCCGCACGTTGCTTGTCCCCAAAATAAGTCTCAGCTTCTGCATGAAAACGCTAACAATTCTCAGCGCGAAAAGGCATGGGCTATCCGCCAATACCCCTGCACAGGCATGGGTCGCTTCCTCGATAATCTCCTCGCCCAGTCACCAGCTTACAAGGATATATCGTCGCTCGACTCAAGTTTGGTGGTTCGTTTATAGACATTGAGTGTTTCCTCGGTCAAGAATTGCGTCAGCTCGTATGGGGACCTTGAAGGGTGCACAACAATCCACGGCTCCACGCGGTAGACATTGTCAACCACTGGGACCTGGAGTACGAATATTTCCGCGACTGGCACAGATTCCACATCGATTTCTTCGAGGACGACATGATGCACCCCGGTTGCTGGTGTGTAGAGGGAGTTGTTAGGCCCGAAGGGCTCCAAGTATCGTTCGTTGTTGCATACGCCGGAGACGTGGAGGGAGCTGTGAGAGGAGGTGGGGGATGACGACGACGTCGCGATGGAGGATTGAGGTCAGGTTGCTGACTTAGGAGGAATTGGGTCATGATCCTGAGGAGCCGGCGTATATGGGGAGAGATGTTTTGATGCTGGAGTTTGTTTGTTACGAGGGAGTGATTTTGATGGGGGTTTTGTGTGTATATCGCTTCTTGGTGGAAAGGTATCGACGGGTTCTTCGTTTCTGGTTCGTCTGGATTTTGGTACAATACCGTGAGGTAGAGTTGGATTTATTGACAAAATATGTTGAATGGTGGTTTGCAGATTCGAAAGTTGTCAGATTATAGAATCAAAAATTGTGCTAAATAGAGCTGGCATGTTCAGACCGCACCACCAGAAATGTACGTCGTTCTGTTCAGAAAGTGTGTTGTGGCTATCCGTTGATAGCAGAAGCTTGTAGAGCCACAGGGTCTGCTCCGTGATGAATATCGAAGGAGGGAGGAGTAAAGGTGGAGGAGGAGATGAGAGGAATTGAGTGTTCGATACTGAGATGATCTCTATGTGATCTAGACGCAGCGACGCCTATAAATATCTCAACCATCTTCGCAATGCACTTCAAGGTTTCAGAGAATCTCCTTCTTTGCGTATTTCTAAAGGCTATATATTTACATGATGACATCCCAATATAGTATTGTACCCAACAACTCCAACGCTGAAGTATCCATACCAAATCCAACAAGGAGAAACGTACGTATGTATATGTACGATACTACGCATTCTGCATTATTCATCGCTATCATCACTATCCACAATCCTCCGCTTCGTTCCTCTTCCCCTCACATCACCATCCCCTCTTTCGCAAAAATATGTTTGGCGTCAACTTCTGCCCGCTACTAAATACACTACTAGACAGTGGCTTTTCAATATTTCTGGAGGTGTCACCTCTCACAAGATCTTCGATAGTGGGTAGGTCATCATCGTCATCGTCATCGTCACTACTCTTACTACTCTCTTGCGTCGTTATAGGGATTATCCTTTCAAAAGACGACTTCTTTGCTCTATCTCTCGCTACTGCCCTTCCCAGCATTCCTCCTCCCCCTTTCCTCTTTCCGCTTTCATCCTCATCCCACCTCTCCATTGGCGGCGGTGGACTCGAAGAAAAGTTAGACGTCCCAGTAAGCTGAATTTGATTCTGAGTTTGAGTTGGATCGATAAAATCTATCAAACTTCCCAAATCTGAATCCTCACTGGCTTCCAGTTCTTCCATGTCACTAGTTCTGTCAACTCGTTCACCCGGCCCTTCTTCTTCCGAATCGGGTGTTGGTTGAGGAATTTGAGAAGATCGGAGATGGGATACCATGGCCATGGATGCGGTGCTATCTTCTGAATCGTAGTCATCAATTTGGGGGGAGCGTTTACAACGCGCTGAAGTCTTCTTGAATGTTGGCTTTTTAGATGCGGCCATTTTTTTGGGCGCGGATGCAGTTTTGGAAGCTTTCGAAGTTTCAGGTACTTGTTTAGACTTCGAGGGTTTTGGGGCGCTATAAGCTCCATCACGCAGTTCCGCCTCCAGTGGCAAAGACGGTATACTACCGAGATCTGATGGTGGTTCATCTCCGTATGGCTTGATATGTCGGTGTTCGGGTTCTTGGTATCTCGATAGTTTTTCGAATAGACTGACGCATCTTCTGGTGTATTTTCCATGTGATACCTTAGCTATTGGGGTCAGAGATCGCTGCATGATTGGTTGAGCTGCCATATCAGGCATTTCGACTTCTTCCAAAGCACCATCTGGTACTCTCAGGAAACGGCGATCAAGTTCTGCCAAATCCTTCGCACTTAGTATTACGGAGTCTAGCAAGGGAACAGGCGCTAGCTCGTCAGCACTCAGCTCGCTAGGCGTTCGCTTGATTCCAAAATGCGTTAAAGAAGGATCCTCCGAATTACTATTAAGCTTCGAAGCTTTGCGAAAACCTGTCTCTACACCATCAGGCATGTGAAACTTTTTAGCGGGTTTCTTTTTAGCTATAGCACGTCGCTTGGGTTCCGGTAGAGATGGATCTTGAGTATTCTCTGGAGGGATTTCAATCCAGCGTTTGTCCACCTCAGGCTTGACCTCTCTAGGTATGATGCGAGCCGAAAGATCATGCCGAAAAAGTGAAGCGAGATCCAGAACTAATCATCCTCTGCATCTGCTCATAGTTGTCCTTAGACTTCTTATACGAATCTTCCTCTTTTCCCTTCATGAGAAGGAGAACGATCTTACCAGCTCTCTTTCTTCCTGTACGCCCCATTCGTTGCAGCATTCTAATCGGTGAAGAAGAAGAGTCATAACAGACGATCAGATCAACCTGTCCAATGTCCAGTCCTTCTTCTCCAATACTGGTTGCAACTATGACATTTATGCCTCCTACTTTGAATTTATTAATGGTATCCAGTTGCTTTTCCTGGTTCATCCCTTCTGAGCGCTTCGAGTCGCTTTGACCTACAAAGACGGATGCCCTAATCATTGGACCATGTCTATTAAGTACTCGTGCTATTTCCTCAGCACTGTCTCGATATTCAGCGAACACAATCACTCGAGTGCTTGAAGGTGGCATATTGCCACCCATCAACCCGGCGCCTGCATCAAGAAAGTGATTCAACACTGTATCGCACAAGTGAGTGAGCTTTGGATGGCCGATAAAGTCTTCTTTATTTACCCAAACTTGGATCCGATCCATCATTTTCTTGAAGTCAGGACTATTGACAACTTGGTTCTTATATTTCCCGCCTTTCTTGTTACCTTCCACATCCGCTCGGAAGTCTTTGATATTCGAAAAGAATGGACCAATTCCATGAAAGTTGAGAAGTTTTATGGCATGCCCCATGCTTGTCAACACATTAAATAAGGAATTTATCATGCCCTTGACGCCCACATTTGCAGCTCTCGATGCACCAGATGCCAGCCAAGCTTTTCTAGCTGAGATCATGCCAAATTGGGTTAGTCCCATAGGGTCCTTACTATAATAGGCATTTTGTGAACATAGTAGATTTACGAGCGGCTGAAGTGCCCTGCTAAAAAGGTCTTTTATCATAATTATTTCGTCAGACGGATCTATGAGAATCTCCGTGATATCTCGCCGGTGTACGTACTCCTTAATATCGATAGACTCTTCTGTTCGAATCTCAACCTCGGCGATTTCCAAGTTGTCAATTACCTCCTGAACTGCCTCCACGGTTGACCCAGGAGTAGCTGTTAATGCAAGTACACGGAAGCTCTTGTTGAATCTTCGTAAGAACTGTACAAGACTTGTATAGGCGTATTTGCCGGTTGCTCGATGTGCCTCGTCAACAACAAGTAGCACTATCCTCTTAGGATCAGCTATACCATTTTTTAAATCATTCTCGACAGTTTGTGGTGTGTCATAAAGAAAACTCTTTTTTCAGCCCATTCCTCGGCTCTTAAGGCAGCTGGCTGCTCTCCTGTAAGCATGGTGGTTGATGATCTTGGTATTCCCGCAATTTCGAAGCAAGCCTTGACCTGCTGAGCCACCAAAGGTTTCGTTGGAGCTACAAAGACTATCTGTGAATCTTTTGTCCATATAAAAAAATTAAGCATAATGGTTGCTGCGATGAATGTTTTCCCGAGACCTGTTGGAAGAGCTACCAGGAGATTGTTAAAAAGACCCTTGTGTACAATAGTGTATTGATATCTCCGTTCAGGACCTAAGTTATTGGGATACACCCATGTTTTGATTGCTTCTTGGTCCAGAGAATGATGAGTTGGAGGATCTGGTACCTTATCTACCAAATAATTATGGACTTTTTTAAATTGAGTGGCAGAGGGTATCTGATCCGGAGCACGTCCACCAAAGAGTGTAGTTTGGCGGAGGCCATTCTGTGGTGCAGCCAACCGCTGAGAACGAACTGATTGTGTGAATTCAAAAGGCGGTGATGAATTTATCGTAATCAAATCATTTGATGTGCGCTGATCTGGAGGACTTGGAGAGAAAGCATCGGAAGGAAGATCCTCAAGCTCTTTAGAGAAATCATAGGCCGGGTCGTCGGGTGGGGGCGGGGGCCCGAATACTGTTCAGTCTCTGAGGTTTGGCAGGTTGGAAAATAGAGGCCAATACTGGTGCAGACCCTGGTTGTGGTTCATGTGATGCAGAGGGCCTGGGTTTTCTGTATATCGGTCCTCTGATTCTGTAAGGACTAGAATCTGGCATTCTATCTGCTTGTGTGGCCCCCATAATCACTGCCGCTGGCACTTCTTCCGCGCCGATATGTATCTTGTATTTTGACTTCTTTTTATCATCATCTTCATCGTTTTCGCTCATCATGGAGTTTCGCAACTGACATCGTCGCGCAGCCGGGCCATCCTCAACGTCGAGCTCTTCATCCGAGTTAATTCGCCTTCGTTTTAGCCGATGCGGGGAATTGGATGGTAATGTTTGCGATAATTGAGTTAAAGCTTCAGCCTCATCCCAAACATCTTCATCGATATCTCCATATTCATCATCTGACATCGCTGCCGCATATGGTGATGCTTTATTATTGTGTTGTTTTTGACTGAGGTCATATATATAAGACTGTCGCGTCTACTATATGGGCAAATCGCGTTGCTTATCGTTGTTGCTGATTAGAAAATCAAAATCGCGCTATCACGTGAAGACATATCTCAAGAGCTTGCTATATAAAACTCAATCTATTCAATTTCGGTGCAGTTGAAAGCTTCTTGTTTATTTGTGAAGCAACAAGATGCGAATTGAACACAGAAAGAACCGATTCCGTTGTGTAAACTCTAGACGATATAGGTATGTACTGACTGGCACCTCGAGCTCACGTCCGTCAAAATAACCTTACAGATGATAACCAAATATTACGTAATCATCATCCAATTGAAATGTCAATTGAATTAACTCAAGATGAAAAACCAGTCAAGTATCATGCTTTCTCATGGTGTGGTATCAATCGATGTCCGTTCTAGAATAAATTTTTGTTAACCATACCTAGGTACCTAGCTGGAGGCTTGAAGTACATCATCAGTGTATATGTTGTCTCAAGTAATATAATCTAGAACGTCAATCTATTGTGACATTCTATCATCTTGCCTGAACAGACCTGGATGTTTGATTTCTAAATCTCTGCTTTAATTTATAATTGCAACTATTACCTAGCATATTGCCTTTCATAAATCTTCCCAAATATTTCCGACGAGAATGCGCCGATGATCAGAAGCAAAATATCCTCAAGTCCGCTGCATCCGTTCCGAATTCCATTCGATTTTATTTGTTGCACTTTACCAATTGGGGGGGCATATATATCCAGTCCATTGATCATGAGTTGTTTTCTTTGTCTTGAATCAAAGGCCGCAGTGGATGAGGACATTTCTTCGTCACTATTATGGTCATTTGGGATCGATATATTCTTGTTTCTTGAAAACGCAGCATGCCGTTCGCACTTCTGCTGCGTCTCCCTGATCAGTGGGGATGCATTCAGTTATCTTTTCTTATCCTGTATGTAAATCTCCGTCTTCAAGTGGTGACGATAATTCCCCGAGCCAAGGCATGTATGTGGCACGGTCGAATCGTTAGTACATCAGGAGCCGCGAAGGAATAGCCGGTGCTGCGTCAATACTTAGGTTGGGATTCAGCACTTTGGCAAACAAGATAGCTCTTTTCAGTTGAGCGCTATACGGCTATCTAATTTGATAGTAACGAGCACCTTGCCTAAAGTGGAACCTTATGTTGGCTCTCATATACGGCATAAATCATCCATACGCATGGAGGCTCTCTGCATCTGCTTGGTTATGGCTTATCCTTATCTGAAAATTAATGCACATTGGCACGCATTTCCCAATATAAACAGAGCTCCAACATGACATTAAGCTTTAGTACATGCCCATTTTTCCCGTTGAATCTTACATATGACTGCTTCCCTCGTGATCGGCCAAGAAAAGAGCATGCTGATGCCGTCGGCTTTCCGCACCATCGCACACGTTCCATTTCGTCGTTGTAAGTTGCGGGCTCCCGAACATGCATTCGAAAGGTCAACTTTGATGATCTAATAGGATATGTTCCACGGCTGAGAGTAACCGAGGTGGCTATTTAGGTAACACAAACTGTGAGGCAAGGTTGGTATAGCAGAAAGAAAGATCACGCCATGTTACGTCGACTAAGTTTCTGACAGGTATCAGATGTGATCTCGACATGTGCATTTTGACAAGATTATCTACCAAATCTGTAGTTACATTCAGATAGCTAGCTCAACTCTAAAGTACTAATTACTACATGGCCAAATCACCCAATTTACAAAGAAACGAATGATTATGCCTGTGATATTTCTAACATTTTCTCAGAGAGCTCCCCCTCGGTTCCTTTCTTTGAACCTTCCGCAACAATTGATTTTTCTTCGGAAATTTCTATACGCCCTGCTCCTGTGGCCGTTTCTTCGTCAACCATTTCCTCCCCATCTGCCTCATCTCGTATCTTGTAGATGATAACTGGCGCCGCGATCACCAATGAAATAGCGAGAAGAATCCAGCAAATTAACAATTCATTCATTGCAGAAAGATTCGAATTGTTTATGCGGTAACTGATAGCACCACCTGCAGACTGGATGCCTTTGTAGAAGCCGATGTAGATTGATGCCGTTCGAGTATCACTCGTGAATTTCCCCAAAATCCTAAAACATATCAGCCAATACTTATTTTCATACACCTAAATCAAGGCTCACCAATATATACAATTCTGCCATATCGCATTAAAAATTCCATAAGCCATATACAAGAACATTGGTTCAAGATAGTTTGCACCTTGAAAGTCCAATTTCTGGTCCTCGGCGACACCATCTGCTTGGTGATAGTTCCCTTTTTGCCATATATACCCACCCGTCCAAACGCCGAAAGTTAAAAGGACGAGTCCGGTGACAAGTCCCTTTGCTCGATTGGACCGTCTCAAACGATCATTGTCTAAGGTATGCCCTACGACTAATGCACCCAGAATCTCTGCTAGCCAATAAAGAAAGTTATTCAAAGCTCTGCTGCGAATGTTGAATGTGCTAAGATTAAACGTGTTAAATTGGTATGGATAGCACCAATTAGACGTAAGGAACATGGGAAAGAGTTGAATGATAAAATAGTCCCTGCAAATCACTTTGCAAAAATTCCTGATTTCATCTTGCCAGTCTTTTCCGACTGTTACTACGATGTGAACAGGAGATCCATCTTCTCTCTTGACATTTTTCGGTTGACATAAACAAAGCGATAATGCCGTGCCAGCAAACATTAACGCAATAATGGTGGTGTATGTATTGTCAGAAGCAACATTACTAACTCCTATTTGCAGTTCTTGACAAAGCGTGACCTTCGGACAAATTGTTAGGTTGATATATTTGGATAGAGGAATGAATTCACTCACAAGACTTCCTATTGCAGCGCCACTATTGAATATAGCCCAGAACCAAGCAGTAGAACGTCCTTTCTGCTCATTAGAAGGATAAGATATTAACATGGCTCCTTGTGCCGCCCAGAAGGGGCCTGCACATACCCCCAACAAGGCCCCTCCAAATATCAGGAAGCCTCGATTCTCAATGTGTTTATAAGCGAGGAAACTTCCGGCATAAACAAAATATGATATGCCACCGACAAACAATGATGACTTCGGCCCAAACACGTTGACGATGAAACCCGCGAAGAAGCCCACGACTGAAAAACAGGCGTAGAGAGCGATGTTCGATTCATTCGCTGGACCAGGAGCCACCAATCCAGCTCCACCAAGCCCATTAAGGGCATTGAACATTCCGGGACATAATAGACAGATGATTGCAACTATGAACAGCTGAAAGGATGGCGAGGTAATTGGAGGAAGTTGTAGGAAATCTAAGTCCAAAGAACGACGTATTATAAGAGGTTCACCTGATAAACAAGGTGTGTCGATATAAGTCGAGGTAGTACTATGCTCATTACTAGGTCTACTTGTGGTCTGAGATCGCGTGCCACCCATAATTCAGAATCGATACTATAACACAATGACGAAGAAGTTGGTGTTCTGAGGAAAGCTCAAGGTGAGGAAAGAGAACAGCACTACGTTCCCATGATCCTACTATATCAAGATAAAATATAACAATCATCTCCCCTCGTACTTGCCTTGGAAATTTAATAGCGATATGCGGTAAGTGGAGACACGGGTGTAGTCCATCAGCAGGCGAGTAGACATCGTATTTGCACACGTCAATTGGATGAGTGTACAGTAGGAGATAAAGCTCAGACTGGAAAGCTCATTTTCTATCATGTTGCATATATCGCTGCAGAGTATCTGCGGGGTTCCCCACAGTAAGCGGAAGTAACGGATCGGCCGTTGAACATCGTCACAATCGCTGTTCCACTGGGGACAGTCTTGCAACACCAGAATATGATATTGGCCCCCACCATCCGAGCATCGCGTCCTTGTCATGCTGAAGATTTACTATGAAGGTCCACTATAGCCAGAGGTTTGCAGAGAGATTGAGGGGGAACATAACGCGAAGCCGAATACCTGGTAGACAGAAGAAGGAGCGAGCTTGAGATGCAGCGTTAAGAACATTGCACGTGATAGAAATAAAGTTGAATTAGTCTCCAAAACAATTTCACCCAAGCCCAGATTGATATCATGTTAGGATCGAGACAACACAACATCCCGTCGGCTATATGACTTAAGGTTTTACATGAAGAGATTAAAGCCGTTATCTAAATTGATTTGATAACATATGACCGGGCTTGAATACCTTCTCCCCGTTCCATATATATGCATATGCATCTATTAATCGTTTGCATGGCTATCAGTTCGACTTAGATTGATGGTCAGTGCTTGAATACGGAGAGGCCCATTTATTCTTTAACTGCGACAGAACAGCTAGGCTTTCTTACGCTCTCTATAAAACGTCCTCGTAGTCAGGTTGACTTGAAATCGAAATGTAATGGTCGCATAGGCTGTCTGCATTCTTGGGTAACACCATTGTGGGGGGTGGATCGAACGAGGGCACGTTGTGCTTCCCCAAAAGAATTCACCTCTCATCCCCAGATGCCTCGCACATATCGTATGCTGTCCAACACAAGTGAGCTCTATAACAATTACACATGGGTATCTGTGTGTGGCGTATTGCACGTGTAGGTAGGTATTAGGCTCCATCAACTCGGTTCCCGACCGTTTATCATGTGGGAAGTTACACCATCTCATTTTATGGCCACTGGTCATATATCTTTGGGGTACAGTGCCAAGAGACCAAGTTTTATAAGGAACGCTCTCGATTGTTCCTGCATGGCACGTATCTCCACCATCGCAAACCGTCCTAATCGTCCCATTATAGAAATTGCTGCATTGGGTTGATGAACAGATATTTGAAATATTTGAAAGTAGAGCTGATTGAAAGAAACCAGCATTGCAGGTAATAGTCATTCCGAGTGATACCTTTAGTCCTTATGTCATGACTTCTTCTTTTGATCGATCGCATTGCTTGATATTGCCAGAAGCAGCGTCCGGAAATGTATTGTTAATTCCCTGCCCAACCATATGTGGTTACTTCATCAGAGTATGAGAGATGGCAGCACAATACTTTGTTAAAATGAGTCTTGCTATCGAATTCTATAATGCGCATCTCTTGGTGGCGCAATAGTCCTGAACGCCTCCTTCATCCTTGCCTTCCACACCTTCTCAGCCAAGAAGAGATTGGTGTTCCGGGTGCTGTTGAGGAATCCCAGGACTTGCAACTATCACTATTGATTTTACCCCCAGTTATCTTCTTTTATCATATAACTTGAGTTACATCCTCCGTATCTCAGACTTGTTCTATGCCATTTCACAGATCTTGTGCTTTACCAGAATACTTGAAAACTACCTCCCTTGGCCCCCAATTCCGTTCAATGGCCATCATGAAAATCTCCCTCATTGAAAAGATGCTTCCAGCCATTCTCGTCTTGAATGACCGTTATTATCCGGGTTCCACCAACTCCCCTGCGAAAGTTGGAGCAACTGCTTTCGCGGTACAAGTAGTACGAGTTTTAGAAGACGCGGGGTTATTTGGCGGGGTGATTCTATATGATCGTCAGGATCACCTGGCGGCGCCCATTGTAAAGCTTGTGACAAGAGACTTAACACCATGCGTGAAGTTGTCTTTCAATTTTGGCATGAGCATTGTACAAGTTCGGTATGCGTTATACGCTGCCACAGTCCTACTCGCGGCAAAATTCTCAGGAAGTCTACCACCAATGCTATACTACCAAACTGACACACTTCTCAAATATCATCCGAAGCGTTTACCTTACTGTGTCACCCATCATGGCCCTTTCTACCGTGACTTCACTCGTCACTTCACAAGAGACCTGGCTGCTATAGCATATGGCTCTGAGGATAAGGCTTCTCATCTGGAAGCAACCCAGGAGGAAGGTCTACGACATCTAAAAGCTTGCGATCGTGCCTATGTTCTGCAGCATTCTAACAGACAGGGCGAATATCTCATGGAACGAGGAATTAATCCAGCCCGAGTTCGAGCCCTTAATCCACCAATCCATTCGATGCGTATCTACCATCACCACCACAAAGCAACAAGTATCGAAGCACTTACATCCTTTTCATCAAGCAAAAGGATTCTCATCTTTACTGCAGTTGCCCGTCTAGACTACTTCAAAAACATAGAACTATTGGTAGACTCGGCAGTTTCACTTCTCAATCGCGGTAGGTTTATACGGCTATTGATAGTAGGTGGTGAAGGCGCCTCGGATACAGCATTCGCCAAATTAATTTCTCTGGTCCCACAGAAGTACAGCGCTCATGTCAAAATCACTTGTAAAATCCCGAAAGACGACATGTATGCGCTATTCGATTATGTACAAGCGCATGGAATATTCGTTTGTACATCACGCTATGAGACTCTTGGGATCACCCCACTCGAGGCAGCCCTGAGTGGTGTGACCACACTGATGCCTGACTGCGATCTCGTCGAAGCCTCTCGTTATTTTCCTTCAAGCAATCGCTTCGACCTTACAGTATCCGGACTTTCGCAAGCATTGGAAAGTTTTCTTCAGCAGGAACTGGGTATTGCTGGACATGAGCTGCAGCAGTTCATCAACAGTTCAATCTCAGAGGAGAGATTTGTATGTGACCTGCTGACTGCGTGGTCTGAGTTCTCTCAGCATGCTCTCAAAAATTTCACAACTTCAAACATTACCCCATATAATAAATCCACTCGAATATTGAAGATCAGAAATCGACGATATTCCATGTAGCTCCTCCAATGTATCTTGTTTTTGTTCCTGGCCAGAGTTTGACAAAAGTGTGTTTGGGTTCTTTTATTAGTTTTGTTTATGATACAGCTGGAATGGCAATAATAACATACTTTCTGGCTCAAGCTATTATCTTAAGTTTTTCGTGTTTCTAATTGATTGACTCGTTCCGGATCTTCCGTAAGCATCACGCTTTGAACGTGTAGACCAGAACTTTTACATAGCAATCCAATATCTACCATGGTTCAGATGTCATTCCTCCTTCGAAAGTTACACGAACATGGGTCTTCCAACGTCAAAGTAGGTCAGGAAGAGATACGAGATTGCATCACGATTACCAAGCTTCGTGTTCTAGGGTGCTCATGCTTTAATCGTGGTGAATGTATAGTGATCTAGATGAAAGATATCTATAATAGAGCTAAAGCCAAGATTAACCTGAGCGGAAGAGAAGTTGAATATGCATTTTTACTAGCTGTCTTGGAGAGATTTGTAAGAATAGAACCTACTCCTAGCTCTTATAATATAAGATTATTCGGAGAGTTTCATTATTAGTGTCGAAAAGATCTTGTTAACTTGGTAAGGGCACTGAAATATGTCGAAAATTGAATAATTAGGTAATCCTGAGGTTTCGGATAAAAGTTATTCCAGTATCGGCACCTTCTAGATGTGCAATTGGCCTCTATTAGCTGTAGCATTCTTGAGATCCCGGCTCGGCAACTACTGAAGGCCGCTAGTGAAGTGCACCCGTAGACGCGTTCCTAGTTCTTTGTTAATTGCATGTTAACGTTGAAGTGGGAATAAACATGAAATTCTGCCCTCGTCAACGACATAGGTGAGAACCATGAAATTCATCAAGCCAGCTTGGCTTTCTCATAGTGGCAAGTCTAATTCTTCCACCTTCAAATTCACCTGATTAAGTTCCGCCTGGTCGTGTCATTTTCTTGAAGTCGCGTTTGGCTAACTTTTGCGCACAATGCGCCTCGACATTTAGGAGAACAAAAAGACCACGAGGTCTATAGTCTTCATGTATCTCCCGATGGCAAAAGATTAGCGACAGCTGCTGGAGGTAGGGAGGAAGATCCAAATCCAACATTGAATGCCCTAGAAGCATTGCTGAAAATTGAAAATAGATGGCCATGTCAGAATCTGGTCTACAGAGGCTATTCTCGAGGCCGCTCAACCAAATCCTCCTGCAAAGCCAACCCAATTATGTCATATGAGCTATCATTCGGGCACTATTCATACCGTTCGATTTTCCCCAAACGGACGATGGCTGGCCTCTGGAGCAGACGATAAGATTATTTGTATTTATCAACTGGATACACAACCAGCAGCCCATTCTGCATCTTTTGGTATTTTTGAGCCGTCAATTCTGCGGGTAAGCAGCAATATGTGCTGACGAGTAATAGGGACAAATGAACCACCACCTGTAGAGAATTGGAAAATTGTCAAGCGTCTCATTGGACACGATAGCGATGTACAAGATCTTGGTTGGTCTTACGATTCTTCGATTATGGTATCCGTAGGGCTGGATTCGAAGATTGTTGTATGGTCAGGGCATACTTTCGAGAAACTCAAGACTCTCTCGGTACATCAAAGCCATGTCAAAGGAATTACATTCGACCCCGCAAACAAATACTTTGCGACTGCTAGTGATGATCGAACAATTAAGCTCTTCCGATTTACCTCGCCGCCACCTAATGCTACAGCTTATGAGTGTATGAACAATTTTACTTTTGAACATTCAATTGCAGCACCCTTTGCTTCCTCGCCTCTTACAACATACTTCCGGCGGTGCTCTTGGTCCCCAGATGGTAATCACATAGCGGCTGCCAACGCAGTCAATGGGCCTGTAAGCTCTGTTGCAATCGTTAATCGCGGTGCTTGGGATAGTGAAATCAATCTAATTGGTCACGAGGGTCCGACAGAGGTTTGCACATTCTCGCCACGTCTGTTTAGCAAAACAGAGTTCAGTCCCGAAACTACAGATCAAAATGGGTATAGCACACAGCCTCTGGTCACGGTAATTGCATGTGCTGGCCAGGATAAAAGTCTAAGCATCTGGAATACTAGTAGCTCTCGGCCATTGCTCATTTGTCAACAGTTGGCTGGGAAGTCAATTTCTGATCTTGCCTGGTCACCAGACGGACTTTCTCTCTTTGTGGCGAGCTTGGATGGGACTATAATTGCAGCGCAGTTTCTTAAGGGCGAGCTTGGGTATATTGCACCAATGACGGAAAAACGAAAAGGCTTTGAACAAATTTGGTGGCAATCGCAAAGGCGCTGGTGTTGTTGAAGACGTAGCATCGATACACTTAGAAGAAATAAGCAGAGCTGATGAACGTCAAAAGACAGAAGGGAAGATGAGTGCCCTTATGGGAGGTTCCGGTCCTGTTTTGGCCAACAATGGAAACCCGTCTTCAACACCGATGACTGGTGTTATCAATGCCCCTCCAATTGTGAATGGCAAGACTGTACAAGTGCCAGAGACTCAACCCCAAATTCCAGCGGATTCCAGCCCTCAAAAGATTGATGCTTTGAAACAACGAGTTACGATTACAAAAGAGGGTAAGAAGCGTGTTGCGCCACTACTCGTCTCTGCATCAAGTACAGGATTGTCATCTCTACCGCAATCTCAGCTCATGGCATCAAATTCCAATAACGCACAAAATGATGCCCCAGTGTCGATACTAGATTTATCTAAACCTTTCGAAGGACTTCCAAGGGGTGGTCTTGCGGCCATGCTCCTAGGCAACAAGCGAAAGGCAATTGCTTTGGAAGGCGATGAAGAAGATGATGATGACGAGTATCCCAACAAGCGAGCAACGCCAGGTGTTGGACCTATTCCTATTGTGATCAATGGGGTCAGTGGACTGGAGAACGCTTCACCGTTACCACCCCTGAACGGTGTTGTTCCAACTCCAGAATTCATCCGGCCAGCTGTTGTTAATCCATCACTTTCAATTAGTCAAGTACGTTTAGCAGTACCAAAATTAGGTCTCATGTCGTCAGATCTCTCGACCGTGGCAATCTATCATCAACAAATACTAATGGTGCTGGGGGGCCTGACGAGGGTACAAAATTATCCGAGGATGTCATACTCGAAGCTCGGAATCCAACTGTGGTGGTACCTGTTCAGGTCAAGGACCCGTCTCGAATTAGTGCCACCAAGCGAGGTATCACATTATGGCAAGACTTTCTTCCAAGAGCTGTCATATTAGTTACGGGCAACAAGAACTTCTGGGCGGCCGCTTGTGAAGATGGAAGCATCTTTACTTGGACCCCTGCAGGTCGGAGGATACTCAATGCTCTCGTGACTGAATCACAACCAGTCATTATTGAATGCAGAGGCTGGTGGTTACTTTGCATTACAGCTGTCGGAGTGTGTCATGTATGGAATCTCAAAACTTTGGCTTCGCCACATCCACCTGTCTCCATGGCGCCAATTCTAGAAATTGCCATGCACTCCTTAGGCACGCATACCACATTTGCCCCAGGTGTAACTTCGGCCCATCTCAACTCGACTGGACATATCATCGTTACACTGAGCAATGGTGATGGCTATTTATACTCACCTAAGTTGTTTGTTTGGCAGCGATTATCTGAGTCATGGTGGGCTGTTGGCAGTCAATACTGGAACTCCAATGACTCCTCAATCAGTCACTTGCAATCTACGGGTGTTGGTCCCGAAAGTCGTAAAGATGGTGAGATTGATAGCTCGAACTTGTCAGCAGGGGTGATTCCTCATCTAGAAAGACACACTACTGGCGAAGTGCTACTCAAGGGTAGAGCCTATCATCTTCAACGACTTATTAAAACCTTGCTCTCTAAAGATGGTTTCGAAGGCTTTGAATCAGGTGTTAGTATTGCTCATCTCGAAAATCGCGTTGCTGCTGCCTTACAACTTCAAGCCAAGGATGACTTCCGGCTCTATCTATTTATGTACGCAAAACGTCTCGGAGCAGAGGGGCTCAAAACTAAGATTGAAGAACTATTGCGCAGCATTATGGGTGGCATTCTGCAAGAAAATAGTGATATATCCAAGGCCGAGAAGGGCGAGGGGTGGATGAGTGAAGATGAGAAATTATGCGGATGGGACCGGAAGGAGCTCCTGAAAGGAGTTATATTAATACTAGGTAACCCATGCTCTTCTCTTCGTCTATATACTGTTTCCGAAAATCAACATGCTAATATGTCTCATAGGGAAATTCCGAGATTCGCAGAGACTCACGGTCCAATACGCTAAGGTGCTCGATATGGTTGATGACAACAATATGTGATCAAGAATCATTCATGGATGGATGGCTTCATTGTAAAGGCGTTGTGGATGGATATTGGACTTTATATGAGGGGAAATCTGAATTTGGTGTCCTCGGTCCCGGCTTGCAGCGTAGCCTGTGTGCAAATATCGTGTAATCATTGATAATACCCTGTATGTGACTATGAAAACCTTTTTATAAAATAACTATGGTATATCTTTTACTGTGTGATTGTTTTGAAGATAGGCACATCTGACGGGTTATGGATTCATGAATTCATGGATCGACAATGTTTGGCACGAGCTAAACAGCGGGAACTAGATATTAGACTTTTAGCATGCAGATTTGTTGCATATCTGTATGGTTTGCACAAGTCTAAAATAGCGAAAAGTTAATTCAGCGTGGGGTATGTTGGCTAGTGGCGGATGATGATGATGGGATACTACCTAGTAGATGTTGTGAAGAGTGTAAAGAAGAGGGAGAGAGGAAGAGGAAGAGAGAGAGAGAGAAATGTAACTAACATATGAGGTTAGCAAAATTGAGGAAAATATTGAGTTTATAAACCATAGAAGTTTTTATACGGTCTAGTTTACAAGAGTTAGGGTGTATGGGTATCTTTATATATATCTATATATATATATAATTTCATTAACATAATTTTATTACTATTTTGTTTTCAGATACAACTAATTAATCGTTTCAAACATGTTCTTATTGCTGGATAGCGAAACTGGCCCTTAGACTTTCGGATAATCATCCCTTTGAGCTCTTTTCAAAATTATGTTTGGCTTATGTTTAGATTTAAACGTATTATTATTTGCTATGTGCTTGGGTAACAACACACCGGGAATAGAAGGGAGATTTCCGGGTATATCGGCCGGGTAGATTCTTCGTGAAAGTTCCTAGGCTAAACCTAAGCGTATCCCAGCTCAGATGAAACGTGCAAACGTAATTGTCTTGATTACTTTATTATTTGTTTATCGCCGTTATTTGATGCCGTACTTTCTGGTATGATCATGGGAGTTGGCAATTAATTTTACTGGTAAGATGATTGTATCATGAGACATCCTTTGATTAGATTCGGGGATGATGACGATTCTTGACTTACATTTTTGGGTTACATACATAGGGCTGATATTCTTGGCATTGGGAACTTAGAGGAAAAATACTATAATTCCCAATGAGTGAATGGTCCTGTTTACTGTTTGAAGGTCGTTTATGCGAGAACTTGAGCAGTACTGTACTTATGTACTCCATAGTTTATCTCAACCCTATACAGTACAAACTGCATATCCTGTATAGCAATGCTAATATGAAATCTGTACCCACTAACATAAGCATATAGTGGTCTCATGGAGCTGTGGCGGCGGCTGTAATTATAAGGATTCATTCCCGATAGCAGTCGATGTCTCTCTCGGCTTTTCAACTATTTTCCCGACGATAAAAGATTCAATCGTAAAGTAATGTTAGTCTTGGTCTGGGGTACGGAGATAAAAGTATAATTCCAAAAGTCTATCCTCGTTAAGTGCCAACTCGAAGCATGTTTGCGGGATTATTTGTCGAGTCGACATCTCGGGTAATGATTAACGACCGACTAGCGTGAAAGCGTTAAATTGATCAGGGGCTGATGAGTGTTTCGAGATGCCACAAGCAGGGTTAAAAGTTCTAGACTAGGTTTCTGTTTATTTATTTATTTATTTATATACAGTTTAACGTCTCCGTATAGAATGGCTAGTTCTGACCTCCCGAAGGGTATTGGCGACGGGCCCGCGACGGAGGCAGGGCTCCCGCGCGCCTCCCGTGCATAGCCTGTTGCTATACTTGATGGTACTCCTAGCGCCCCGTCCTTCAGTCCCTACACCTAGACAGTGCCGTTTCCCGCTACTCCTGCAGTCCTCCTCCCTCCATTTGGAGGAGCGTCCCTGCTCGCTCTCTTCTAAATCCTACATATTTATTAGGTTAGCGCTTTTTATTTGCTAGCTTACCTTTTAAGTGTAGCAGATCTCTTAAGTATAGCTGCTGTCCTTAGAAGGCGTATGTGCATATAGGGAGCACTTTAGTTTGCCGGTTCTTACATTAGGGCGGTGCCTTTGTATGATGCGTGCGCTGATTATATAGGGCGCACTAGGTTCCTGTTGATGTCTAGGAATAGTCTGTGATTGAACATTCTAAAGCATCGTACTTTCGAATCGACATCTCTGCTTCCTGTTGAGCAGTTTACAGTACATCAAGTGTCCCCTCGTTGATGATCGTATCTATCTTTAGTCGTAACGCTAAGTTTTACAAGTTCCGACTGAATTATATCTAAACTTTAATACAGCAAACCTATTTATCGTATAATTACAAATTCGACCAACTAAGTTATGCTACTACATATAAAGAATAGTATTTCGGCGGGCCGACCTGACTTTGCTCGTGCAGTATGATCTTCGGCAATATCTGAGCAAAATCAATAGCAAAACGATCCATATCGCTCATTATTCCAACTTCATGCCCTACATTCGGATACCTCTTTCCCAAAGCGCTATAGCGTAACTCGTTGGCCGAATCATGGAGTACTGACCTCAATGGAAAATAATGTTAGCAAGTAACATATATATTGATAGTATGATACTCTTATTGGCTGTAGCCCTGTGATAAAGAATAACTCGTACGAAGTCTTAGAAGAACAAGCTACTACTATCCCCCTCTAAATAAATGTTAAAATATGGACCGTCCATATAAATCTAACGAGTAGAATTTATCATTCGACTTTCGATTTTGCTACAAAGCAAGGATAAAAAATTCGCTAAATGCTACCCTGGACTGGCTAAAAGACCAAAGTCTGGTCAGTGCAAGCGATTTCAGCCATTCAAGTGAAGCCAAACCAGAAAGAATCCATGTTTTAACATTTATTTAGGGGATAGTAAGCTTGAACCCGTGGTTCGTGGAAATAGTTTTATGGAGTTCAAATTGTTTCCATTAATCAAAGGAATTCAGAGTTAATTTCAAACTCGCGCCAAGGGAGATAAGTCACTACGTATACGGAGTACAGCATCTGCAATATCTACCGAGCCCCCTACTCATAGCTGCTAACACGATGCATGGCTACCAGAACCTCTCCGCCACTCACAGTGTATTTTTCATTGTATAGTGGATTCAAGTCTCAAGTGTTCGTGTTGGGAAACCACGATAGCTACAAGGCAGTTAACTAGTTCACAGGGACGTGAAGCATTGACTTATTCGAGGTTCCTTGGAAGTACAAATTGAATCGAAAGTCTCCATGAGGATGATTGATTATTCGATAGCTTCAACTTGTTCTTCACAAACCAACTTCTACATTCATTCAAACGTTAGAGGCAGGGCCTGTATTCATTTTACTTTCCCAATCTCACCACATTCTTTTTAAAACTACAATACCAAATCACTTTCATCATGTCTAACAACAAATACATATTGGCCAGCTTGATGCTGTCTGCCTCTACTGCCGTGGCCTCAAACATGAACTCATTTGTCAAGCGTGACTCTTGGGGAGCAGCTTTCTCTTTGGGACCTGCCAAGCAAGAGATCATCCAGACAACCACTACCATCTACCCTGGAAAGATGCCATCTGATCAAAAGGCCTATCTTTTTGCCTGGTTGGGCATCTCAAACGGCACTGGAGATCTCATTCAATCTATCGTTGGCTCTTACCCTGCTGGAGGAAGTGAATGTGGTGGTCAAGAAGGAGCAGATACCACTTGGTGTATCTCCTCCGAGTCTATGGCAGCGGATACCAATATGTCGGAGACTTAACTACCGCTGATCTTGACTACGAAAACGGTATCAAACTCAACTACACTCTCGCCGATCCTGAAACCTACCTCTGGACACAAACCATGAGCGATGCCGTTACTGGTAAACTCCTCTCCTCCTACAACAAAACATCTGGTCCAATGATCGGATGGGCACTGCACTCGAGTGCGACGATAACGACGGTGTGGCTTGCACTGTACTGATCAACACCAATACTATGTCGACAGCACCATTATCCTCAAGGCAGCAGATAGCACATTCAGCTCTACCCTCGTGCCGCACCGGAAGTAACACACACTGAAATGGAGACTGCCGATGGAGGAATCACCTGGACCATTGCCAAGATTGCCATTCCACCTATGGTGACCAACGCCGAGACTGCTGCTGAGGTTACCCCTGGAGCCATTGCCTCATCTGCCTCATCCTCTGTTATCGCATCTTCTTCCACTTCCAGCGTTCCTCATGCTGCTATTACTGTTTCCCGCCTCAGCTTCATCAGCACCCGTCCACTCTACCAAAGTCTTCAGCTCCACCTTCGCTACATCTGTTAAGCCTTCTGCCACTGCCTCCTCCTCTTCAACAGGTACGGTTCCCCTTTACGGTAACTGCTCCGGTGGAAAGACTTGCTCTGCGGGAACCTGCGTGAAGCAAAATGATTTCTACTCCCAATGTGTTTCTGCATAGATTAACAGACAATCCAATCTTTACATGGGCTAACCGTTAGCGGCAGGCACTAATGATGTCTCTCCTGCCTTTGCTAGACCAACCGGATTCTTCCGTGATGGCAAGGGACTTGGCCGTGGACCTTTCAGTGGACACTGGGGCGGAAACTAAATTTTGGTTGTGTGTATAGATTTAAGAGATAGAGAGTTGTATATATTGGTTGAGAGTCTGAGTCCATGCGAATATCACTTGATATTTCTGTCATTTAGCTCTTTGTGTTTAGCTTTATACTTTCTATACAAATTGTTAATATTTTGGTTCCGATATTCTGCTGAACCTTGATCTATTTTCGGTGTTTTCTTAAGGATTACATGCGTGTCTCGTGAATCGATCAAGACTTAATGCCATATTCAATACCAATTGAAATCGAAGCAAGTGTTGAATATTGGGAGGTCTAATTGTCGAAGAAAAGGCAGGCAAAATCCTACTTCATGAAGATTTGATCATACATCCAGATCCGACTCCAGAAAAATTGTACTGGTAATCTGGAATCAACAAGTTTTGAGTATATAGCTAAGATTATAATCCAACACTAAGAGATATGAGATGTGAACTCTAAAATTGTCACTGGACTTTCAGTTATCCCGCCGGATACGATATACAACGACACAAAATCAAGGTAACAACATGGTTCAAAATCCCAAGGTCTTATGGAATGAGGAGATGAGAAAACTACCATCATCCATATCACCCAATCCAATCTCTATATCTCTCTTCTTCACCATTACCAACCTCGAAAATCTCATAATGAGCCCCCCGCGTTCCCTGACGAATATTATACACAGACCCACGGCAGAAACTCATTGTACAACAAATTAGCAATAGCAATATTCAACACAAGCAAGGATATGCGTCTAGAACTTTTGAGAAAAGTTGCAAAGGAAAAAAGAGATTGAAGAGAATGAAATCATTCAAAAAAGTAGGGTCTAGATAATGCATTGTTCTTTGACGATTTGTACAATTGCCAGCCCAGAGTCACTAGCGTGGTATATTGGTTTAACTCTATTGGCCATATATGATGCATATAAGAAACAGCAGAAATGGGCACAAATGACCTAAGGTCATTTGTGCAACTGCTAATTAAGAGATGTCGACGCGACTATTCCTTATCAAAGTTATCAAGCAATATCATCAAGAATTGTAGAAATCTCAGGCTTCCCGCCAACACTTCCTCCTAACCTTTAACCACGGGAGTATGTAAGCAAAGCAAATCATATTCTCATTTTGCCACAGAAGAAACACCATATACACACGCAAATAATCTTCATACGATTGCCCCCTCCCCCGACAATAATTCCATAAAAATCCCACCTCGCGTCACCCCCTTTTTGCAATATTCACAACCATCACAATTCATCACAAGTAGGCGGTGCAACATAGGCTTGACCAGGATGATTACACACATAAGTACTAGAACACCACTTCCCATCCGCAAGTCGGAACACCTTGTCCCAATGATGCGAGTAGCTCTTCAGCGGCCGATCATCCTCAAATTTATGCCACGCGTCTCCAGCCGGATCGGGATCTTTAACATTGCGATCGAGAAACACCGAGAAGACATCGCCATTGGGCATGGTTGTGGAATTCCCGCCGGCTTGTACCCATGGATAGGAGCCACTCCATGGTACGTTTATCATGGCTGTTGGATTCCATGTGTCGAGACCTAGGCCAGTCCATACGTCGCTGGAGCAATAGAGCATTTTCACGGGAGGTGGGGCCGCCATTTGTACCTTGGCTGATGCCGCAGTCGGCTAGGACTAGGGTTTCGTTGGGTGTTCGTTGTGCGTGTGAGATGGGTAAGGAGGAAAGGAGTCCGGCAAGTAAGAGCATGTGACTCAAAATCTTGGTGAGTATTATAATACTCGACGGAGATGCGATTATTTTTCAAAAAAGTTTTGCGTGCTGAGAAGAATACTGATATTATTTTCTTGTTTGGCTGTTGAACCCTAATATGATTGTAGTTTTTTGACCAATCATACCGACCAAGATGGTAGTCCTCTATATATTGACCTTGTCATTGATCCTATGTTGTATCATACAATAAGCTGCGAACTTCTGAGAATCGCCAGCTCAAATTTGGGCTAGTCAAAAAACGTCGAAATCGGCAAATTAGGCGAAATATCTCTTAATAAACGCCAAATGCAATCGGGGATTGCTGGCATAGGCATAGTACAATTTCCAACTAAAAAACATCCCCGTACTATATTAATTTCATACAGCGAGCTTATATTAGAGGCTTGAACACCACGCGTGGCTCAGCTTTAAATTGCCATTTGCTTCATCTGGTGCATAGTTTAGCATAGTGACAACAGGTTTTTGTCAGACCAACCACTACATGATCCCGAGAATATAATAGCCATACTAGTCGGCCAAGTTGAGCCAGTCAAGCCCATCTCCGCCTTTGTCTCGAGATGCTGTCGATTTATGTAAGACCTGACAGGTTCAGGAAAGGACTTGCACGTGGTAAAGTCCGTTCTTAGAGGAGTCAGATTTAATGATGCAGTCGTCCTGCTTAAGAAGCCTAGAGCTTTTATGCCAAGGAGTGTATCACGTCAGTCTCAGGCCAATCGAAAAAGCCCATTTCAAACAGGCATCCAAACGCTGTATTCCGACATGATTTGACATTAAAGACAACACATCATATGGCGTTCATGCTTGGCAGAGAGAAATCTGTGTGGCTGCAAAGAATATGATCATTTGAATTAACATATAGCAGACTTTTGAACATATAGATCTGTTGAGCTCGCTTGAGATATTCACAATTGTATAAAATCAAGCGAAACTAAATTAGACCTTGAATTAACCAACCTCGCATCAATAGTAATTACCTGAGTACGACAAACTACCACGAGATTTTGTTCTATCCCTCAAACGAACAGTTTAAAATGCATTCAGAGTCAAGATCTATAGCCATCATGCTGTTCTTCGCACTTCCAAAAACTCGGTTTACTTGCTACCTTCCTCGGTTGCTGCACGGCCAACCTGCTTACACCTTTTTTCAATTTCTACAACTGAAGGTGCTCTGAAATTTCAGCCAATCCTCGATTTCGGCATAGATAGTTGTTACCACACAGCCGTCATCGATGTCACTGGACGCATGGATAATGGTCTCGAAGCAGATAGAAGAGAGGGAATATCCGAGTGTCGTGAGGCATCTCGACTCGACTATAATCAGACTTACGACCGCCAGCGTTGTAACCACGGATGTTGTGCGTATCATTACGGCTACTATTTCGAAAAAGATGTTTGCTACTGGTTCATGGGTGGAAGCGGTGGTTCTGGCTGGGTGGGAAGCTACAAGCACAGTTGGGAGCATGTCGTCGTTTGGATGTTAAACGATAATGCTTTCTATGTTTTGTGGTCTGCCCAATGGTAATTACATTACTCAATATCAATCGACAATTCGATTCGAAGGCACTTATCCCAAGATAGTGTACGGTCAAAATGACTACTCTCTCTTCCGCAAAGCGGATGAGAAAGATGACTTTATCAAGAATGTTCATGGAAAATGGATCCAGTCCCCGCTGGCTTCCTTGGAGAGAATGGATTGCGATATCAATCGCAGGATTTTGAATGACAACTGGGGAATAGATTTGAAGAAAGAGCGGTTCTCTTTTAGTCTGAATGAAGCCATGCCATTGGAAGCTATCAACAATGAACATTTTGATCCCTGGAACTAGCCAAGATAAAGGTGCAGATTTTGAGCACAGAAATCGGATGTTAGATAGAGTACTGATGACAATTAGAATGCGACAGGAAGGAGACGTTTTGCAAAAGAATAGAGAATAAGGGAGCAAGGCACAAGGTTTGTAGAATAATCTATAATCACAATCAGCGTTTCTTTGGATATATGCTTCAACATTACTGCAGTATTATCATGGCCAAGGCTTATAAAACTTGTTACTCGAGTACAAAACCACCAATTAATTTTAATAAAATTATTTGAATTGAGATAAATAAAATCACATAAAATAGGTACAACATCCGGCTGCAATCAATGATTCTAAATTTAACCCTATCTTCATTTTGATTTCAAGAGGATAGGTTCCTTAGGCTTGAAGGATGGGATAGGATGTGGTAAACAGAAATTCACAAGTATAAGCAAAGGGTCAGGATAGGATTTTCGAGACACTGGCCGTGATTGACCAAGGAGATCATTTCCCAAATGGCCCTCAAGATATGCAAATGCTAGCGATGATTGGATATTGCTGTAGCCAAAATAGTCCTTGATAGTCCATCTAGACTTAATAGTTGTGCTGTTGCCTTGGTTTAAGAATCGTATATCCTTCGTTCTATAACATGTGATGACTGGGGAACTTGAGCGTTGCAAGACCACTCTATTGGAGGGCATACACTGATATGCGGTAGAGAAATGTCTGAAAGCCCAAGGCCGGTACAAATGATCTCGATTGAAGGTTTTCCGCAGCCAAACTGTCTTTATTCCAGCAAACACAAATCCAACAAATTTACGACAGTATTAGCTCAGATTGTGTTTCTCGACATGTCGCCGTGTTAATGGGCAAGAGTCTGGGCGCTACTTCGATACTTAATAGATTAATGCACAGTGCAGACACTGGGATTAGCAGCGGATGCGATGTGGCTTGGGCATGGCCATCTTCGAGAATAATGACTAATATCTAACAGTTGACTTTGTCCCCTACTAGAATGCTGAGAATGAACACATTAGATGATCAGTGTATATACCATACATGGTTCGATCTAATTGACTATTTAGTATTAAAATTGTCTTCAAAGATACTTATAAATGTATATTGTATCTTAGATTATTCGTATATACTATGTATACGAGCCAGCAAGTAAGTTGTACAATACTGCTGATCAAATCTCTAATCAGAGACGTTTTGTATATATTACTGACATTCAGTCAGATTGTCAGCCTCAAAGCCGGGTATTTTCTCGACACTTATCCACTTAATTGATGAACAAACAAACAAACACATACAGGCCAAGAAGCGCGCGCATAGATGCGGACACTAATTACGGTTGGTAATGGCAGCCTCATTTTGATTATCCATTAGCATAGTATATAGTTGAATAATAATAGAAAGCATCATTTAGCTTTGTTGGAGAGATTTTGATTATTTTGATTATTGATTGTGATGAACTTGAAAATCAAATCATGATTACCTGTCGATCATTTCCCCCTTAATCCACGTGTTTACCGAAGATGCCGAATTGGGAGTCGTACCCAATACAGTATATACAGTATGGTTTTCCCCACTCACTACAAACTGCAACCAACACTTTCTTCTTCTCAACCTCATCATCGTCAACAAAAATAATAAGATCTTACATACTTACTATTAATATATTGAGAGGAGCATAAGTCAAGATACTGTATTACGGGTCTAAATGTCAAACATCGAATTAGCAAATTACTTGACAAGAATTACAAACAAACCATCTATTCAATGACCTTTATATCTTACGTATCTATCTACGAATATATCTACAACACGTACTACATACAGTACTCGATTATACCGTCTTCGTGTAGGTAGATAGCTAGGTATACGACAATACGATCAAGAATTCAAGGTCTGATATCATATTACCGTGTTATTGCATTTGCATTATTATCCCAAGAAACTCTAAATCTGGAGAACTTTCAAAGGAAAAGTATTTTCCACAGGGTTTATCATTGCACCTACCTAAAGCCCTCCCATTCATCAGCCTGTCTCCCTCGATCCAATCAATATCGAATTGGTTTCTGGCATGACTGTATTGAGCTGCGCTTTGTGAAGGGAGGGATTGCATTTACATAATTATCTCATCGAAAAAATCTTTGCCATTTTGCCAACTCAAGCGCCGAGATCGATCTTTTGGTGAAGGATACTGGACCCAGGTAATTACTGTAAATCTACTAAAGCAGTTTTTGTCAAATTACAGAATAGTCCACCCAAGGCAACAGTACAGTTCAGTCTATACTGAATGGAAAGGTTGGTTATCCGCTGGACAGATGATTTAGCTTGTCCACTTTTACGCATATGTTCCTTCTCGCAGCCTTCTACTTTTACAGTTTAGCATTCCACTCCATACCGTTACCTACCTCCTCTGTACTCAAAAACTGCGATTTTCCCCTTGCATTAAAGAGGGCTACCCGAGAAATGGCCGGAGTACACCAATTGATGACAACTAGCAATACCTACCTAGGTGTATATCATCTTTTCCTACATTTACCGCAGTTCTTACATACCCATAGAGCTGTAGTCTTTTCTATTTTCTATCTTCCGTACAAGGCTGTGAAGTATGTATGGTATAACAACATCATCAGTTACTGCACCTCTTTCGTTACATCGGCTCCATAAGGTCAGGGTCAAAGCATAAGGATTCTTTCCCAAATATCTATTTCAATCGAACTTTAAGTACTTTAACTACTAGTTCATTAACTTGTCGAATCAAAATGAAAGTCACCAATTAGTTGGAACTCTTCATAAGTGGCTGTTCTTGACTTCCTTGCAGATCTCCCGCACCAAATCACTTAAGAATACTAAAAAGATACCAAACATTCTTTTGAACTAAGGTGGGAAAAGGGTTGTTGACCTGCGTCATACAGGCATATAAACCGACCGAGCCACTGCTAGCCTCTGTCCTGATTATTGGCTTTGGTTTTGGTTTTGGCTTTGGCCTTTTTTGACACAAAACACCATCATCTTCCGACAACTACAAAGAGAGTTTTAGGTTTAATTGATTCTTTAATATACTTTCATACATCTCCATTCGTTTTAAGATTTATGATACTCTCTACTTTCTCTCTCAGATAATCTATTGATCTGATTTCGAAATTTTCCATAACTCTCGAGTATCTTGCCTATCTAGGTAATTAGGCAACATGAAAGGCTTCGGAGCTATCGTTGCATCTGTTGCACTCTCTTCATTATGTGATGGTATGTATATCTTTCTGGTGGATTCTTTGCTTCAGGTTTTATTAACTCAATTGTAGCTCATCAATTGGTTGTACCCCGAGAGCAATCTCCCAAAATTATTGCCGCTGAAGCATTGGCTGCGCCTATGGTAGCTGTAAAGCGTGCATTGCCAGATTCGCCAACAGGAAGCTATACACCAGGAGCAGTAGACTGCCCCAGTACGAGGCCGACAATCAGAAAAGCCAGTGAGCTATCTGCCAATGAAACATCATGGCTTGAGTTGAGAAGAAATAATACCATTCAGCCCATGATCAGTTTCCTCGAAAGAATGAACATTTCTGGGTTCGATGCGACTGCATATATCAACAAAGTTTCAGGCAATGCATCCACTTTGCCAAATATCGGTATAGCCATTTCTGGAGGAGGTTATCGTGCGTTGATGAATGGTGCTGGATTTGTCGCTGCTGCCGATAATCGAACATCAAATTCTACAAACACGGGTCAGATTGGTGGCCTTTTACAAGCCACAACTTACCTTGCAGGTCTTTCCGGTGGTGGATGGCTAGTGGGCTCAATTTACACCAATAACTTTAGTACCGTTGAGAGTTTACGAGATGGTTCTAATGTGTGGAATTTTGACAATTCTATCTTTGAAGGACCCAACGATGATGGAATTCAGATTTTAAGTACTGCTGATTACTATAGCACGATTGAGTCGCAGGTCAAGGGGAAAGCAAATGCTGGGCTTGATTTCAACACCTCTATTACCGATTATTGGGGACGCGCATTATCATTTCAGCTCGTCAATGCTACAGATGGTGGACCAGCGTATACTTTCTCGTCAATCGCACTGGAAGAAAATTTTGCAAATGGCGATATTCCAATGCCGTTTCTTGTTGCTGATGCCCGTTCGCCATACACCGAGATTGTATCTCTCAACTCTACTGTGTACGAGTTTAATCCCTTTGAGCTTGGTTCCTGGGATCCTTCGACATATGCATTTGCACCTCTTCGCTACATTGGTTCAAACTTCACTGCGGGTACCATTCCTGATGGTCAACAATGCGTTCGTGGGTTTGATCAGGTCGGCTATATAATGGGTACTTCATCAACACTATTCAACCAATTCTTGATTCAAGCCAACTCTAGCGGACTTCCAACAATGATCACCAATGCTTTCAGCAGGATTCTGGATAAAATAGGATTTACCAACAATGATATTGCGCAATATCAACCTAACCCCTTTTATGAATTCAATAACGCTACCAACCGTAATGCCCAATCTACACAGCTAGATTTGGTTGACGGTGGTGAGGATGGCCAGAATATCCCTCTTTACCCTCTTATCCAACCTATCCGTGGAGTGGATGTGATTTTCGCCATCGATTCTTCGGCAGACACCACCTATCGCTGGCCAAATGGAACTTCTCTCGTTGCAACCTACGAACGTTCACTGAATGATACCATTGGGAACGGGACAGTTTTTCCTGCAGTCCCTGGCCAGAACACTTTTGTCAATTTTGGTCTCAACAAACGCCCCAGTTTCTTTGGCTGTGATGCCTCAAATTCTACAGGGCCAACACCTTTAATTGTTTACATTCCTAACGCCCCTTATGTCACTTATTCCAACGTGTCCACATTTGACCCATCCTACGACAATACTCAACGCAATCTCATCATTGAAAATGGTTACAATGTCGCTACCATGGGTAATTCTACCCTCGATCCAGAATGGCCAACATGTGTCGCCTGCGCCATTATTTCTCGTTCACTCACCAAAACAAATACAATCGTTCCAGATGCATGCACCACTTGTTTCAATAGGTATTGCTGGAATGGTACCTTGGATGCTAGCGATGTTACCTACGAACCTAAATATATTCTCGCAGGGATTTCAGCTGGTGTCGCTTTGGGTGGAAGCAAATTCATGAGTATTATTGCAGCTGCCACTGTTGCTGCTTTCGTTGCATTTGCATGATTGAAGAAAACATGATTTAGGATTATAATGGCAGTTGCAAAAAATGGACGGTTTCAATGTTCTCCATATATGACGATATTATAATGAGGAATTACGGCGCGACGATTGCATTAAAGGTAGACCATCTTGAAAATATGTGTATTGGTACTAGTTTTTAGAAGGCGATTAGAGCGTATCTGCCAACTCAGATATGTCGAATACGAAGAAATAGAGCAGTGCATTTACATGATTTCATAATTGACTATTATCTGTCGAAACCTGTGTATGAAACGGACCAGATTATCCAATTGATAGCAAACCCAAAAAAGATTCTTCTACACATTCGAAATGGCAAGCAGTCTCCAGCTTAGATGTACATCCTCAAGTCATATATGAGTCGATGATTTGTTTCGATTGGGATTGAATACAGTACCCGGGTCTCAATAGTCAAACGTTTCAACCCTGAATTGCCATTCAGGGCATGAAATGTGATGATCTAGATTCCAGCTAGCTTTCGACTTTTTCTCCACCACTTATATCATAGGAAATGGATATCTGAGGTAGTCCTCCACCCCCCGAAATGCTTCCCACATTTGCCATTTACTTTACAAAATTCTTCGATAAAAACCTTGTCCCCCACTCCTTTTTATTGCCTAATATCCAAGCCATATATTTGGGGTCAGCCTTTTCTTTTCGACAGATGTCATCGGTGAGAGGTTTCAATAAACATGCAGTTGGGATTCTGGCTTAAATCTCAAACAACCACACTTGCAAGTTCTGTCTTAGGAACCACTGTTGAGAGATTCATCTATGATTATGTTAAAAACTCATGATTCGTTCCTTGCAGAGGGTAAATGCACAGAAACAACCGGAAACAAACCTCATCAAGAAACCTCCACGGCGCACAGTCAAATCATGTATGTCGAAACTTTTCGCTTTGGACATCATAGTTGAATGTGCTGCGCACAACTCTTTCTATCACGAAGTAGAGTGCTACATAATGATGATGTCAACAAATAGCCGAGAGCCGTTTGATTTCACGTATACGGATTACGTTCCAACTCATGATCATGAGGATCCCCATGCACCCCAAGACCTTCGACCAATAATTGATATTTAAGGGTCCCCCCCCAATCAAGATTTACTCTGGAAAGAGAGACGTAGTGGAGGTTAGCTTGCTCCGCGTTTTATCGATGAGAGCTATGTCGGGATACGGAGTCAAGACTGTGCACGAATTGCTACGAAGTCATACGATTCTTGCTAGATATATCTTATATTTATGGAATACTGACCAGTAAGTGGTCAGTTTGGAAGATAATGGCTAAGATGAATGAGCTTGGCAGCTGCAAACGCGTCTGGAGATGTCAAGGTTACATGCATGAGTGGCTCTTTACGGGTTGGTATGGAGTATTTTAAGGCGTACAAGAATTTTGAAAGTGCAAGATTAGGCGTATGTAATTTTTGTCAAAGCTTTTAGAGGCTTAAGTCGTTAAAGCACAGTGGATTTAGAGTGGGTATATGCCTGGAATTCAGGCTAGTCTCACTTTTCAGGATTTCGTCCTCTGCACATGCACACCCTCAATGTAACTCTGGGTGTGATTCATTCTGTCTGGATATGACTTCAATATCTTGAATTATTGCGATAGAAGTTAGGATGATCGGAACATTGGATCCTAGACTTGAATCCAATATGGGCCAGGAACCTCGGCTGGAGGCTTCTTCCTATAAATATCTCATTCTTCCAGTATTGAAACTCTAGCAACTACTTATTTCTCACTTCGCTTTCCAAAGATTGGCTATTACTGGTGTACCTCGATACTTTCTCCACTTTGTATCCTTGCCGATCGTCTATAAGGGGCATACGTTGAATATATTTAAGCCGAGCCAATTTTAAGAATGGCTGTGATCAACCTCATTCAAGAGCTGAAGCCCATCTCTACAGCAAAGTATGCTATCATTAGCTTTCTTTCCTTGATCATTGTGAGTAACTCCAATAAACCCCAAAGCCACGAGTAGCATTGACACACGGAAGATTTGTATCATTGTACAAATAATATATAATATTTACTTCCACCCACTCTCCTCATTTCCAGGCCCAAAATTACATGCAGCAACAGACATACCATTTCTTCGGGGCTTACTCAGTGGAAAACTCAGCTTTCAAACCCTTGAGCTTCACAAGAAGTATGGGGGGGTAGTGCGAATTGCCCCAAACGAGCTGTCATATGATTCTGCACAAGGATGGAGGGATATCTATGGACACCGCGTGGGAAAACCACAAATGGAGAAGAGCAGACATTTCTATGATGGAATGCAAGGAGAAGCTCCCAATATTTTATCTGCGGTTAATGGTGACCACCCTAGATTTCGCCGAGTGCTATCTCATGCATTTTCCGAGAAAGCTTTGCGCGAACAGGAAATCCTCATTAAAGTATATATCGATCTCCTGATTCAAAGATTAAAGGAAACCTCTGCAAAACCAACCGATATGACGAAATGGTATAACTGGGTAACATTTGATATCTTCGGCGATCTTTGTTTCGGCGAATCATTCCACTGTGTCGAGAAAGCAAGCCATCATCCTTGGGTTAGCACATTATTCGATAGCATGAAGTTGGTTTGCCTCACCATGGCAATGAATCGACATCCTCGTCTCAAAATAATCTCAAAGTTTTTCGCCCCCAGACATCTTCAAGAGCAAGCAAAAGCTCACAATCAACTATCTGCTGAAAAGGTCGCGAAAAGAAGAGAGATCCAGACCGATAGAGCTGATTTCATGACCTATATCTTGAAAAATCAAGACAAATCCCATATGGCAGATGCCGAAATCAACAGCAACGCAGCCATTTTAATCATTGCCGGCTCAGAAACCACAGGCACTGTGATATCTGGAGTTACATATCGACTTCTTAAGAATCCTGAAGCTTTAAAGAAGCTTGTCGAGATTATACGCGAAACATTCGCTAGCGAAGATCAGGTTCGTAATCGGTTTACAATTTCCAACTGCTTTCGTACCCAATTTTGTTGCTAGATCTGAAATCCCACTTTTCCTCTTCCTCAAACATATCCTTCTCCTTTCCCACTACAGCTTTTGCTCCTCATTTTCCACAACAAACTTTCATTCATAGACAATAATGACTCCTTGAACTGGATGTAGATCACCATGGAAAGTGTCAGCAATATAGCATACCTGTCGGCTATCCTCGAAGAATCCATGCGTATGTACCCCCCCGCACCCTTAGGACTCCCACGAACCGTTGGTCCAAATGGCGAAATAGTATGTGGTGAATGGATACCAGGAAACGTAAGTCAATCACCCTCCATCTCACCACACCAACACACACTAACCCTCCATATCAAACCAGACCACCGTCTCAGTCAACCAATGGGCCGCCTTTCGATCCGCAGAAAACTTCACAGACCCAGATACGTTTATCCCCGAACGATTCATGGGGGATCCGCGCTTCGCATCCGACAACTTCCAAGCATTCCAAACCATTTTCCACCGGACCAAGAAATTGCGTCGGTCGACAGTAAGTCTCTACAAACCCTCTCCCCCTCATTCATGCGATAGTGTGCATAAACACCCAAATAACAATTAACGTCTCCAACAGTCTCGCATACGCAGAAATGCGCCTCATAATGACCCGCATCCTCTGGAACTTTGACCTCGAGCTATGCGACGGCATGGACCAATGGGCCCAGCAAAAAATCTACACACTGTGGGAAAAAGGTCCGCTCATGGTGAAATTGCATCCGCGAAAGGATGTGTAGGGTGTAGCGAGTGATGAGTGATGTGGCATTGCTGCCGATGCGAGTGGGTGATGGAATGAGTGCAGACTGCGCATATGATTACGTGGCGAAACAATCTATAGCTGGCAAATTTCTCGCGTTCGAGATTTTGGATATGTAGTCAAGTGAATTATTATGTGGCATCACACCACGACGAGTTCTCCCTCGTACCCTCTTCCTCTCCTCTCATCCCACCCCAAGAACCCAAGCACCAAACCAAACGCTTGACAGACCGAAAACGTGACTAGAAATCCATCCGCTCCCAAAAAAGAGAAAACAAAAAGAAAAAAGAAAAAAAAGAAAAAAGAAAAAAAAAAAAAGAAAAAAAGAAAAACATGAACTGATGTTCTAACCCTCTGACTCACCCTACCTACCTATAGAGTACTCTCTCTACTCAGGTAGTGCGAAGTGTGATATTTCATCTTTTCCTTTCTTTCTTTTCTTTTCTCATATCATAAACTGATTGATTGACTGACTGACTGTATTGTATTTGTAGAAACACTCATTCACTCCCTCCCTCACTCCCTCACTCCCTCACTCAGTACCTATACTATCACTAGATAGATAGATAGATGGATAGATAGATAGATAGATAGATAGATAGATAGATAGATAGATAGATAGGGACCTAGCGATAAGCGGTGATAGTGACGTAGAGAATTCGCACGAGAGTTGCTTATCTATACGTACATACCATCCATGCATGCCCAGATGAATCGGGGTTAGGTCGAAGGGGGATGATTAATTGGGCATGCACTGTTTCTTCAGATGTGATCTCGTTAGGGTTTTCAGTAGGTTTTGGTGTTGCCTGGAATATAAGCCCTGTTATAAATCCTCTAAGAACTTAGATACAAATCTCCAACCCTTCATTCTGTAAATTTGTAAACCTCGAATTAAAACCATTGATTGTACGAACCCCTGTCTCTTCCTTTGTTGCCGGAACTGGAGTAGAGAACGCCTATTGAATGCCAGGTGAAAAAATTCCAGCTCCAGTCCCATTCCCATTCCCAGCCCACGCCCAAAGCCAAATCCTCACCAAAGTGTTCTGTTTAATGATCAATCCATCCATTCACTATTTTACAACACTCCTTATACTCCAACGAAAACCATGCTAATAGCGAGACGAGATCTTCCGTTAGCTAGCTAAAAGCGCCCCATATGTGCAATACGAGTTTATGATATGATGTAATATGATGTGATATCATCTATACGATTGTGATACCACCAGAAAGTGCAAGATAATTCGAGACTTTTATAGATAGAGGTCGGAACTTGGAAAAGGTAGCAGGCGTGATGAATTGTCCATCTTTGTTAACCTCCAATTCACCCAACGTTTCTGCCTTTTCAATGAATGATGCAGTAGGTCTACTCTTCTCCAATGCATCGACGATCATAGGGCTCCAGATTCCTGTGCATCGATTGTTTTTAGTTCAAAATATGGATTGAGCGGCGGGACTTGAGATTCTGTAACACGGTCAGTATGACGAAGATAGCAAAAGATATGTTCCAACTCACCAAGATCTATGAACCTGATCCTCAGATACTCGAGTGCCGCCAGTTTGTCCAATGATCGCACGCTTGACAAAACCAATGCTTCGAAGGCTGAGATGAATGTCATGTCACTTATACCAGATCCGTCATTCCATGGCTGTATAGTGCGGCAGCAATTCTTGACAATAAGTTCCACACTCTTCAATCTCGAGGTGCGAGGATTCGAGAGTTTAGCTGCCATGTCGAAGAATCCACGGCAAACTCTGCCCGTGTATGCCAAGTGCTCAAGAGTTGGAATGGATTTGGGCCAATTCCTCACAGAAGTGTGTTTGCAGTGCAACCTTCTTGAAGAAAGCAGGAGATGCAGTTTCTCTTCGATAGTCATTCTCTAGGCAGAGGTTGAGATGCGTAATATTTTGTGGTATTCGAGGGGTGATCTGCGCGATGCAAAGATATGCCTTTGACTTTGGTTTGGCGTAAGACCCATGCCATTCGGTGAGATTCGGCAACGCAGCCGCAATAGTCTGGAAATCTTCGTTTGTACGTATAATGTTCCACTGTCCCTTGCAGACCAGAGTTCTCACGGTTTCGATGGTGGGAAGTCGTAATTTCGAGGCATTTAGGGAGAATTGCCGCACTTGAGGGGGCTTCTTTCTCTCTCCACCTTCCAAAGTCAAGATGCATGCCTCAGGGAAGGTGTTTCGAATGAATTGAAAGATATCTGATAGCGTGGAATTGTTGTCCGGGGTTTGATATGTGACACTATTGGTAGCATCTGCGCCAGCAGCTGCAAGTGAGCGAATCAGGGTCGAACGGTCTGGATTGGTCGAAGGTGTCCGTAAGATACGATCGAAAGGCAACTTCTTTTGTTGAAAGACCGGAAACCAGATTTCGATATGCTTTACGTAGACACACAGATGTGGGTGCTCATAAAACCAATCCAAAGACTGCTGAACGGATTCCCTCGTCCCCTTGATCTTGAGATGTCTATATAATCGCTCTTGGATGAGATTTCTCCATTGACGGGACACCAGAGCCAACTCGGAGACTTCACGACGCCTTGAATGTCTCAACGCAGTCCCCCAGCCTCGAAGCACCTTGGATCTTCCTGGTATGACTCTCGCCGAAGCCGCAGCTCTGAAACCAAATAAGTGATCGAGAATACATTCGTGAATTTCGACGGGAAGGTCGCACAAGGGTGAACCTGTGTTTGGGGCTTGTTGTTGAATCGGCGAAGGCTCTGCCCATTCAAGGATATCCGGCTCGATTTGTCGCTCTACGATTTCCCCACCCAAAGACTCTTGTCGCGGAAATGGTTGTCGATGCTGGTCGTTCAATATTCAAAATATCATCGACTTTGGTATGCGCTATCGGTGTGCTGCTCGCGTGACGGTTGGTGTTGATGGACCGGGAGTAGCTGGGGTTGAAGCGGTTGTCATGATGGGGAAAGAGAGACTGGCTACGCTCATCCTCTCGCGGTGGATGACTTGAATGCATGTCAATATACTTCTTACGTCTGCTTCTGCTTCTGCTCTTCTACGCGCAATATGCTTGATAAATCATGGATCGAGTCAAGGCCAAGTTGAGATGGTGGCGTGTGAGTGAGATTACGATGGTCGCAGATTAGAAGGCTCGTTTGGTAACTCAGAAGAGTCTAGGGAATATGCTGGAAGATAAAACGAGACCAGATGATCCACGATGGTAGGATTAAAATATCCGTCGAACTCGTGAGGATGATTTAGTATATGTGGTGATACGCTATCTTATATGATTGATTTTGGAATGACAAGTTGTTAGGAGGTGGGCAGTGTTGTTGCTTGTACTCGTAGTTGGAGGGTTTGCGCTGGCTGTGTACGACGAAAGCGATAAATTCTTTTGGATTGTATGTAGTTTGTGGTACCTATGTATAGATGAGGTTCTCTTAACAAATCATATATTCTTGGGACGATAATATAAGTAGAGAGAAAGGGAAGAAGATAGGAATAGGAAAATAGGAAAATAGAAGATGAACAGGTAGGAAAGGAAAAGGAAAAAAGAGGAAGATAAAGAAGGAGAGGAGGAGGAGAGGAGGAGGAGAGAGGGAGAGAGAGAGGGAGAGAGAGAGGAAGAGGAAGAGGAAGAGAAAGAGGAAGATGAAGAGAAAAAGAAAGATTTAGAAATAGGATTCTAAAAGATAAATTGGTATTTAATTAGTTTATGTTATTTGAAGATTATTCAAGGTGAAATTGTAACGAAGACAAGAAACGAAGAAGAAAGATTGATTGAGGGAACTTGGAATCAACTAATTATCCAATAAGTTTAGTACCTAGGTAGATAGATAATAATATATATCTAATAAGTAAGAGGGAGGTATTATAATATATCTACTTATAAATTATTACTAGATGATAGATTCAACCTTAGAAAGCATAATCCAATTTTTATAATATTTTTTTATGATATTTTTTATAATCTTTTCTTATATTTTATTATTGGATTGTGATTTCAAATAAGAAGTAATAAAAAACCCAGAAACGCTTTTAATATTAATATTATCTGTTTCCGAGGCCATCTATAGATTATCAATTCAACTAAATAGACCTTAAAACTTAATAATGTAAATATCCATTCACCTTTATCTAAACACACCCTCTAGTACCTATCTACCTAGCATTAAACGCATCAATTCCATTCATTCTATCAATAAAATTAATCCTTCTACCCATCTACATTCTAAAGTTTCCCGTCCTCTTTTGCTCTATAGAAAAAGGAATGACCTCGGGAACTTGAAAATGCCTTTTACCTTTTTATCTCTACTTTTTTATTTCTCTACCTCTTTATTTTTCTATCTCTTTACTTTTTTACTTTTCTACCTCTCTACTTCTCTATCTCTCTATTCATTTACCTTTCTACCTCTTTACCTATCTCCTATCTCCTATCTCCTATCTCCTATCCAACATCCAACATCCAACATCCAACATCCAACATCCAACATCCAACATCCAAACAAAATCTCCCTCCAATCTCCAAATCCCATCCATCCATCCATCCTTCCTTCCTTCCTTCATCCATCCCTCTCACCTCTAACACCACAGAATAAATCATTATATCCCTAGATATTCTATTACAGCACATCATCCACACCCCCCCACTCATAAATAGATAAATGCCCTCTAATCTAAATTGACTAATCATGCATTACATTCATGGATTCATGGATTCATGGATTCCTCAATCAAGATCCAATATACTGTATAGCAATATAATACAATACAACAGGGCATGATATAATACAAGACGATATAATTCAAATCATAAAAACGGGATACGGATATAAGGTAATGCAATGTAATATTATATAATAAATGCAATGTAATATTATATGATAAATATAATAAATATAATATAATAAGGATAACATAATAAAGAAATAATATAATAAAGATAATATGATAAGTACAATACAATAAATACAATAAATACAATAAATACAATAAATACAATAAATACAATATATAATATACAATATATACAAATAAATATAAATATACAATATACAAATAACATAATAATAAATCCATTACACATACACACACCCACATCTACGGATACACACACACACATATACACATGTACACACACCCACACCCACACCCACACCATCCATCAACCAACTCCCCACCCACTCCTCGCATGCATGAATAATGCATCCATCTTCCTCCCCCCAAACAAGAGAATCACCTCCCAATCCATCCATTCATCCATCCACACCAACGCAATTAATTTGTTTCATTTGGAATATGGCTAAGCTTCAACATCTATCTCTTGCTTACCTAGGTATTCTGAGGTACACCAAGTATTCTGAGGTACACCAAGTATTCTGAGGTACACCAAGTATTCTGAGGTACACAAGCAGATAGGTATCATTACATGGATCCATGGATGATGGATGGGTGTATCATTCATTAGATTCAAATGAAGGATGGGTGCATGCACGTGCGGGGTTATGATTATCAAGTACGAAAGTAATTATTTATCCATGGATCGATCCATCGATTGATTATTTATTGAGCGGGAGTTTTATACGATTGGTTGGTTGGATGGTTGGCAGGTAGGCAGGTAGGCAGGTAGTAGTAGGTCATGTAATGTCATGTAATGTCATGTAATGCCATGTAATGAATGTATTTGGTCTTGATGAGTATTGGGTATCCCCAGGTCTAGTATTGGATATTGATGACGACGGTCCCGAGGAGCTTTTATTTATTTATCTAGATAGGTAGGCAGGTTGGTATTCATCTATTTATCCATCCATCTATCTCCAGCTATCTTACATTTATTTATTATATATATATATATTTCCCTCGTTTTCTTAATCAATATCATCATCACCATCACCATCACCATCATCATCGTCTGTAGTTTTCTTAACCTTTTCCTCCCGGTTCTCATCCCCATCCCCATCCCCATCCCCATCCCCATCCCCATTCTTCTCTCTCAAATGTCTCTCAGCGACCTCTTTGGGCAGCAGATCAAAAGGTTTACCCCCTTCAACCCCATCCTTTAGCTTTCCGTTTTCATCCACATCCTCTTTCAGATACAGCGTAAAGAGAACCACAAATAAGACTTCTCCCGTCTTTCGATTTTTCAATACATATCTGAGCGTATGTGAGCGCTTTTGCTCTTTCCTAATATCACAACAAGACAAGGTTGGCATGCAACATCAAAAACACTCGGCAGAAAGATATAAAGGAAGGGCAAAAAAAAAAAAGAAAAAGGAAAAAGGAAAAAGGAAAAAGGAAAAAGGAAAAGGAAAAAGGAAAAAAAAAAGGAAAAAGGAAAAAGGAAAAAGGAAAAAGAAACAATAGATGGAAAATAAGGAGAATCCATAGAAGAATGACTAACCTGAGACCTTGCCCATCCCAATACTTCATTATTGGCATTGAATAACCTGGCAATTTGACAGAGAAGCCTATCAATTAAGAAATCGAGTTAGTATCAAATTCTCCACGAGCGAAAAAGGACAAGAAAAGTCAAAGTCAAAGCCAAAGCCAAAGCCAAAGCCAAAGCCAAAGCCAAAGCCAAAGCCAAAGCCAAAGCCAAACCCCAAACTCCAAACCCCCAAACTCCAAACCCCAAAACTCCAAACCCCAAACTCCAAACCCCAAACTCCAAACCACAAACTTACTATTAAAATCCAAATAAGCGTTAAAGAAATCACATCCATAAGTTCTCCCCTCCTCCCAATCCCACTCTCTCCTATTCGCCTCAGTCAAGAAATACTTCCGCCTCGCCGCTTCCCCATCCGGGATCCCACACTCCCGCCTATGATCCTCACCCTCCTCATCCCCCCCTTCCTCAAACACCAACCCCGCATCCTCCTCCCCCTCCTCCCCTCCTCCTCCTCCCCAACATACAACACGTTAAAACGAACTCGCCGCCGGCCCATACAAATACGGCTCATCCGCATAAACATCCCCATCCAACCCGGATCCACCATCCACTTCACAATCCTGAACGCGGCATTAAACCCCGGCGGCAAGCGATCCCGAATCGGATGATCAAAATCATTACCAAAAACCAAATCATCCGCATTGATGTCCCGCTTCGGCCGGAACCGAAACCCAATGCTATACTGATCCTTATTCCGATCGTGCGGCGGCAGATCAAAGTACGGCGAGGTAGTGGGGGACGATCTGGGAAGGCCGCGATAGTCCTAATAAGCAGGGGCAATCTTTAGTGTTGGGGGTCCTGCCCGGATCTTGGGAATTGAAGTCTCGAAATCGTGAGAAGAGTGATATGCACGACATACTTGAATCCTGACATTCAAATCCACCTCGCAAAGCTCATTCTCAATCCTCACACATTGTGCCTGGTTGACGGGCACGACTTGGTGTTGCGTAATATCGTATCCTGAACCCGCCGTAACCTGCAGAATGTAATTTTCCGCCATGACCCCTCAAGTTTCGTTGCGCAATTTCGTGTGGTGTATGTTTTGGAGAAAAGAGAAGAGAAAAGGAAAAGAAAAAGAAAAAGAACAAGAATAAGAACAAGAACAGAAAAGAGAAGAAGAGAAAAGAAAAGGAAAGGAAAGAAAAGAAAAGAAAAGAAAAGAAAATCTTTTGAGTGGAAATTGATCTTCAAATCCTACGTAGGTTCCCGCACAGATGGAATTATCGTCTGAACCGTCGAGTCTAGCTAGAGTCTTGATTTGTGTTAGACTACGATCATTGTTGAGACGGGAGCAAAGCAAAATATTTTGCCGGTTACTGGTGGGCGTTGAAAGCGGTGACGTAGTGGGGGATTTCCCACCCTGCATCACACTGCATATAACATGTGAACTTTGCTGAATCTTTTTTCTAGAATCTTGTACATTATGCAAGATAATGAAGTATCTATTATAAGCGGAATCTTTTGGCCATGATAAGCCAATATACTTGATATGGCAGATAGCCTCTAGAATTTCCGAAATATAACGCCAAGTATTCAAGCAATCATTACATATTTGTCATAAATCTTCATAAAGCGTAGTAGCTATTTGCATATTAACCGTTCGCAATCCCCAACCCTACTCTTTGTGATGATGCTGCGCTTACACTCGCACCTCTTTCTCGAAGCCTTCTGCCTTCCATCAATCCTCTGAGTCCCCTCTTCTGCAGTCCAATAACAGCACTAATATCACCTCTCCAGACTTCTCCTGCACTATTAACTCTCCCGGAATCCGACGCGCTAACGCTCCCACTCAAGTCACTGCCGCTGACATCACTTGCAGCGCTGCTCGTTGTACTCATGCTCTCTTCATCGTCTTGCCCTCTTCCTCCTTGGCCATTTCCAAGATCGCCTACACTGGTATTGATTCGTAGAGGTTGTTGGCCATGAGAGCTTATTTCGTTGTCAAGGCCAAGCTGCATTAAGGTCTCGGCTCCATTTGATAGCCTGTTAAGACTCCAAGGATCGGCAATATCTGATGCCGTTGACGTGGAACGACCGCCTCCAGCGGCCATGGCACTAGCATTGAAGACTGCCGCAGCATTTCTGCTATCTAACACACCGTGCAGCCTTTCCACAACGGCTTCTAGTAAACCATCAATTTTGTATGGTCTTGCTAACTGTAATAGACTGCAAAGTATTTGTGGAGTGCAGAGGGTAGAATTTTGGGTGGAAGAGATGATGTATAGAGAAAATGAAGAAGAGATTGAAGTGTGAGCTGTGTATGAGGGAGGTATAGCGTTCGGGGCCTAGAATTGGGTGGCAATGAACCCGAGTCAGGGGGAAGAGCCAATGCTGCGGGATCCGAGCTATTCAATGTTGATGAGGTAGAAAGACTTGAGGATTGTCCACCAAGACTGGGGGTAATGGTAACACTGCTATTCCTGCTTGGATTGTGCCGAAACACACTCTCTTGGCGCAGTGTAGCGGCGTCGTTGCCGTCTTGGGTCGCTGTGCCCTCGCGTAATAATTGGACGAAATATGGCCCCCACCTTCTTGCGATGATGCGAGAGTTTACTGGTATACGTTCGCCACCAACACAAAGAATATCCATATCAGCCAGCTCCCTAAGAGCCAATGCACTTTGCCCCAACTCCTCTGCCGCCTTCGAAAGCGTGCGTCCACCTACATTCCATCCTGCTTTGCTATTCATATTCAATAAGGGGTTTGTGAAAGGCGAACTAGCAGAGACAAAGCCTGACATCGGAGCTGCCTTTCGTGGGTTATCATATAAACCAAATGCCTCAAGCTCAACCATGCACACATTGGTGAAATTTATGCGTCTATGATTATAATCTTCCACGAGACTGCGCTTTCGATTGCCAAGGATGACAAATGTATTTCTTCGATTCCATAAAACTCCGCGATTCCAACTCCCTTGACTGAAAACACTGCCTCCAGCATCGATACGACTCCACGTAAGAGATCGCAAGTCTAGAGCCCATAATGCATACTCCTGTTTCGAAGAGGTGAGATAGGTCCCACTAACCACAAAATTGGTATCGATAACGCCGCCGTTGGGGAATCGTAGGCCAGGAGGTGAAAATGACCCATGCATCGGCTTTTCTGCTAGAGTTCCGTCAGAAGCTCGAACTTGTAACTCTAGCTTGACATCCAGAAAGTTATAATTAGAATATATCAGCATTGATGACCCAGGTTCTCGTGAATCCTGACTTATGATACCATGGTCTACCTTGTGGGGTGTTGCTTTCCCTATTTTTTGCAGAGACGTGGCCTGGAAGAGGCGCAACAACACTACGATATGCCCCGCAGCTCTTTCCAAGCTGTTGAGTACTAGTCCATTTCAGACTCCGCAAGTTGAAGACGCTTATCTGCTCAATGTAGTGGTTTGCACTGTCTTGACCGCCGACAACAACCATTTCAGCACCACCAGTACCATCTATATTAATTCCAATAACACCTTGATTGGGGTTTGGCCCTTGAGGATTGTGATGTAATGCGGATGAAGGCGCATTTGCGGATGCGAATGCTGCCGACGAGGGAAGGATCGTAGCGCAGTGAGCATATCTTCCCTGTGGTGTATCATTCGTAGGTATAAAGCTCCATGTTCTTGATGGTGCATCGTATATGTAAATATCAGACATCACAACAACTTCTGGCTGAGCATCTTGGCCACTTTGTGCAGATGCAGCCAATTGAGCTTGACTCTGTGGTGGAGCCGGGGACATTCCCCCATAACACACCAATTTAGTATCGCCCAGGGCGCATACACTGTGAAAGTATCTTGGTGGCGGCACATCTCCTGTAGTCTCGACCTTTGTCCAATGCCTTTGTATCAAATCGAGTTCGTATAAATCGGCTGTCAGAGAAGGGCGCGTTCGGGATAGAATTCGACCACCAAACACGTAAAGTTTGTCGCCTAATATTGTAGTTGTAGCCCCGACCAAGGGATGAGGTTCTTTCCCAGTAGTGCGATGTACGTTACACATGAGTCCCGACAAATGTGTCGACGGTGTTGCTCCAGAACCACTTGCTCCTCCGGCTGCTAAAGAACGAGGCTGTTGTGCTGGCGATGGGGCAGCCGATGGAGGTCCATTGCTTTTTGGTGTCACGACATTGTCCCGATTATCCTCAGCCCCTTCACCTCCATCCTGCCTGCTCGAGGTCGAGAGACTAGTCTGACTATTGCTCATTTCCACCTTGTGTATACCCGAGGTCGATTGGAATCCGCTAGATTGGTTTGCGCTTGTAGAATCTAATGTGCTAGTTAGACTACCTGTCACAGCAGGTCGCGACGTAGACTCTAGAGCTTTTGGTGTGTCAGGGGGATCACCTGCGACGTCTTCGATGATCGGTGATGTAGGAGTTGTTGGCAGTGTTGGGAGAGGCTTTTCGAGATCTGCGCAACTCAACTTCCTTTCATGCTGCGGTAAAAGAAATTGGTCGGTGCTTGCTGAACGTGGAAAAAGATCCGGCGTAGGGCACTTGCTTGGTTGAATATGAAAAGGTCGACCACGGCTACTACCAGAAACAGATCCCAACTTCCTAAGTCCCCTCCGCACACCTGTAAGAAAAGCACCGTCAGTCTTTCCTGGCTCTGCCCTGAGCTCTAAGCCCTCGTCGTCGGTCGAAGATTCGGAGATGTATAATGACTCTATAGAGTCTTTCGGTCGAAGAGTTAGCGGATCCGACATGCTGAATCATGCTGTGAAAGACCAAAACAATTCAACAACAATCACACAGAAACCAACACTATCAACAGATCTCGTTGCGACGTGCTTGTGGATATATATGAATGCTCACCTTGAGAAGTAGCCAAAAAAAACAAAACAAGGACTCCCCGAAACAATGTTCGGCCTCGTCAAGATCTCCCGAAATATAATCCTAGAGCCTATTTCTTGTTTGGGGCGTAAGGAGAAGACAAGAGATCCACTCGCCGCACAGATTACAGGAGAAGAATAACGGGGAAAGTCAATCGTTTTTCCGTATAAATAAACAGTTTGCAAAGTAACTCCGTACAAGCACGAAGCATAACCTAGAAGCGTCGAACGACAAGCTGCTAGAAGGTCGCGGTACCGTACTGTAGTGTAGTGTAGCCCGAGTCGAACGAGATTGATCGACCTTTCTCTTCCAAGTCCCAACTCGATGTGGTGCTTCCGCCGATATCTCCAGAGATTCCAGGGTATTAGCTTTATCAGATCGGATAGAAATCCGAAATCACAATCTTACACTTCGTGCTGTTATTGGCATCGGATGGATACCTAGCAGGTAGTCTGGGCACAGTACTGTACTGTGTGGACTGTGTGCACCGTGTGCACTGTATACCAGAACTCTGTATGGTATAGGGATGGTATGGGCATGCAAACAAACACCACGCCTTGTCCCACGTTCCAATTGCAACTCACGAGCCAATTTTCATAATCTCCGCCTTACAGGATTATTTGACACTTCTCGAACCGAGACCCAAAAGAGAGGAAATGCTGCGGTTCCAGCCCACTTCTTACTCTTGGAACGCCGATCTTGAAATTCAAAAATCTCGATAATATAAAATCCCAGTCCCTTCTCTCAATTTCGCAATCTCTACATGAAGTGTACAAGTGGTACTGCAAATTATCATACTACTGTATACGTGGTTTATTCTCTTTGAAAGTTTATTTGGCCATGTGCATCAAGCTTTGAAACTGGAAAATGGCCTTGTCATTGCTCGGACTTATCAAAGCGTGAATAGGTAGGTAGGTATGCAGGCAGGTAGGTATGCAGGTATGCAGGTAGGTAGGTAGGTTATGTAGGTATGTAGGTAGGGTATGTAGGTACGTAGGTAGGTATGATAGAATCTCGAAAGAGAGTGCATGCATGTATAGTACTTGTATAGTACTTGGTACTGGTACGTACCTTTTTTTATTTTATTTTTCAAAACAATGCAAAGAAGAGATATATACTACTACTACTACTACTACTACTACTACTACTACTATTATTACTACTGTTTACTTTTTATTACTCCTTTTACTTTTATTACTCCTATTATTCCTACTCCTTCTCCTACTCCTACTACTTCGCTAATTACCATCTCCTCACTTGTATAGGGGAGAGGGGAAACGTTCATCCGATAATCGTACAGTTTCCCACGTGTGATTGGGTTTCATGCAGTGCAAATTAATGGTACAATACCTAGGTCCCTACGGTAGGATCCTCTAAAAGTCATGTACGGAGTAGCTACTAGAAGGAATATTGGATTCATATAATTGGGTATGGAACAACTCGGAGAAAGTTAAAAAGGAGAGATCTCTGCCCATATCATATCTGCTCATGTCTGCCCTGGTCTGCCTGCCCTGGTCTGCTTCAGATTGATTACCATGTTCTACGGAGGTACTGGGTAGCCATTAGTGCCACGCGATTAGATACCCGGTAAGCGTGTTGATCAAAAAGTGTTTTTATTTTTAATATAGTTATAATTAGGATTATAATTAGGATTCTGATCATGCCGTGGACACTATTTGTATTTACAATGAGTAAATGAGTAAATGAATCATGGTTTGTTCTGGATCCATATTATAGTATCTGTCTTGGAAATCTCTGAATATTATTATTCCTAGAAACAAACTCGCATAGGTTTCATACCTAGATACCTAGGTAGGAAGAGAAGGTTTTCGTGGAATCATCACATGGAAAACCCGTAGACAAAACATAGATGAACCTTTCAATATGTTTTTTCTTATTTTATTTTATTTGCTAATTTAAATACTCCATGGTCAAAGTTGTCAGGAGAAATGAAATCTGTTGGGTCGTTCGCCGATCAAATCATTATTTGTCATGCCTATTATTCGTTTGCAAACCCCTTCATGAATTTATAGTTTCGATTCTCACGAACTTTAGACATTGGCAGATGTCTTCTCCTTTGGCAATGGTGTGAATCGAAGATATGGCTTAACAATGCGGAAGTCTGGGAAAAGGGTCTTGGCCTCCTCGTTCTTGACACTGGGGTGAACAATCACATCTTCACCTGGAACCCAGTTGATAGGAGTAGTGATGCGGTGCTTGTCACCAGTTTGAAGGGAGTCAACAACGCGGAGAACCTCGGCGGTGTTACGGCCAGTGGAAGCTGGGTAGGAAAGAATGAGACGAATTGTCTTCTTGGGGTCGATGATGAAGACGGATCGGATGGTGAATGCAATGCCCTTGGAGTCAACGTTTGTGATATCTTGGTGGTCGAGCCTGATTGTCTTATTAGCATACGATCTGCGGCTCAAGGGAGACCCCTTACGGAATGTGCTTACATGTCATATGCGTAGGCAACCTTTCGCTCCTTATCACCAATGATTGGGAAGGTAAGCTTGCTTCCGGAGATCTCATCGATATCCTTGATCCATCCACCGTGTGATTCAATTGTGTTTTGCAGAGAGACCGATGAGCTTTACGCCACGCTTGGTGAATTCTGGCTCCAGTTTGGCAAAAGCACCGAGTTCAGTGGTGCAAACGGGAGTGTAGTCCTCTGGGTGAGAGAACAAGACAACCCACTTGTCACCGATAAACTCATGGAAATCGATGGGGCCAGCGGTGGTCTCGGCCTGAAAATTTGGGGCAATGGATCCTAGACGGAGGCTTTATACAATATTAGTAGAGTTCATGAAGACATAGTAGCAAGAGATATAATCGAAAACATGCTCAAGACTTTCGACATTTGGCAGCAAGTTATCTGCCCAAGATCGAGAATCATGATACTCATATCAATAGTAAATGGCAAGCTCAAGAACCCAAGACCTTTGTGGGGGTAAACAAGAGGTAAACAAGAGGTAAACTTACGGAGTTGCTCTCTTCTTCGGCCATTTTGAATATGTTATTGAGGGGTGGATAGGAGTTGGATTGGGTTATTTGAATGGAAGTATCGATAGTACCAAGTTTGAGGTGAGGAAGGAAGGGAGGAAGGAAGAAGGAACGATGGACGGAGGGACTTTATGAGTTTATCAAAAAGAAACAATAGAGTTCCAGGTTAGTCGTTCAATAGGATAGCTGGGCAATGGTTTATTATTACTTAATGATTTATCAAAGTGTCGCCATCGAGCATTGAGGAGGGGTAAAAGAGAAAATTAGTAGCATATGGCAGCACGTAGCTATCACGCCATCGACCTAGCCGAACTTGTGGGGAGCTTGTCAAGCCATCACCACCGGAAATGGTTTAGGGAGGGGCATCTCCGGATTATCTAATTGGCTATCATTTCCTAATTGGATCTTTTTGGTGGCTTTGTGACAGCTTGGAACATAGCAGAACGGGAGAGGATCCAAAAATGAATGATGAGAACAATAATATTCGATGTTATGGTCAACGCCCAGGAAGTGAAAAATGACGCGAGGGACGGAGATGAGGGAGGTTCGATAAGAGATGAATGAAGGGAATTAGGAAGAGGAGATGTAGTAAGGGAGAGAGATGGATGGATACCATAAGATATATATATCCATGGATATTGTAGATTTGGGGGGAGCGAAATGTATGTAATGTACATAATATATATATATTATATATATATATATCATATATCATATATAGCAAATACTAGTAGGTAGATGGTATTATTATAGATTTGGGGGGAGTGAAGTGTATGTAATGTATATAATATAAGATATATATATATATATCACATATCATATATATCATATATATATCATATCATATATCATATATATCATATATATCATATATATATATATATCACATATCATATATATTCATATATATATCACATATCATATATATCATATATATATCATCATATATATCATATATATATTCACATATCATTATATAGCAAATACTAGTATTTATTATCGATTTGGGGGGAGTGAGATATATATAATGTATAACAAATACCAGAGAGTATCATTATAGATTTGGGAGAGTGAAATGCATATAATATATAATAAATATTAGGTAGTATTATTATATATTTCTTATTGGTAGATGAGTAGGGAGGTACCTTCAGCTATTATCTATTGTTTATCATCTATCATTTATCATTTATCTACCTACCTACCTACCTACGTATACCTACCTACCTACCTACCTACCTACCTACCTACGTTATACCTACCCACCTATTGTCTGGTATCTGTACTTACTACCTACCCGGTAGATTTGTACTTCTTGAAGCGATACCGGCATCGGTGCTATCCATACCTACCTACCTACCTACTTACCTACTCACCTATCTTATCTATTAGTACCTACTAGGCACTAAACCCCAATTGATTTTCTCACAAGGCTGAGAAAATTGACCCTTCATGCATGATATGCTAAGTATCCAGGAAGGTAGTAGATACCTATCTACGGAGTATGTGATATTGACACAACACAGCTTTGAGAGATACAGTGATTCGTTCGAGGTATTCGAGGCTGTGTATGGTTGATTGGTTAAGGATGGTTGGATGAATGGGTGGCTGGGTTAGGTGGTTGGTTGGTTGGTTGGTTGGTTGGTTGGTTTGATTGATTGATTGATTGATTGATTGATTGATTGATTGATTGATGATGATTGATTGATTGATTGATTGATTGATTTGGTTTCACTGTAGTAGTAGTCGTAGTAGGGGTACCTACATGCTGTCCTACTCTCCAGTAGCACACCTATCTATTAACAGTTGAAATCTAATCTATTCATTCCGGAATCGGTTCCCTAAGCGCCAACAAAAGTGGTGACATGAAATGTTGGACTTTTCAAGTGAAGTACCACTGGTTCCCGAGCTCGAGGGTCCTCCTTATTACACACATTCCCTCTGATTCACGGTCAAGAAATAAAAGGTAGAGCGGCAAGTAGCCACTCCACTACATGTGATCATTTGAAAAATACACTTTTGGCGACTCCATTCTCGCAAATCATTACTTTGTACTAATAAGTATTTTCATAACATCCGATAGCACGGATCATTAGGAAAATGCACCTTTCTCCATTATTCACACAGGTCAACTCCTATTTTAATATCACCCAGTGGCACGGATCATGAAGATATGTACTTGCCTCCATTTTCATCAATTACTAGGTATTTCAACCCCATTCGATGGCACGGATCCTTGGGAAATGTGCCTTTCTCCATTCTCGCATCCATTCTCGCATCTGTTTCCTTATAGTATCATACGATGTGACGGGTAATCTCTGGCAACGGTATGAAGTAATATCTTCTGCTTATGCTTCGGGAGTCGGGACATAGATTCGAGCCCGGCGGGTTTGGCATCCAGCTGATCACATCAAATAGTCTCTTTAAGAGTGATACATACACATACCGTGGTCTATCAATACAGTATTGTGGTCTCTATAGGTATAGATGACAAGGGCTTGTCGAATTTCAATGGCTCGAGCTATAGCTACCTGCCTACTCAGTACCTATAGCTAGTCGGTACCTAACAGGTAGGTTGATACCTAGTAGGCCGATTTCAATCATGACAGTTCATTAATCATACTTTTCCTTCCCTTTCCTTTCCTTTTCTTCCCTTTTCTTCCCGTTTGATTTTCTTGCCTTTTCTTTTCTTTTCTTTCTTTTCTTTTCTTTTTTTCTTTTCCTTTCCTTTCTTTTCTTTTCCTTCCTCTTCTTTCAATTCAACCACATTATCACGTGAAGTAAACGTGATTTCGCTAGCATCCCCTCAATACCCCACCCCACCTCTACCTCTTCACCGCGGAAGACTGGAGACCCACTATGATATCCACCTTCGAGTCAATTTTTCACTCGGGAATAAGAAATCCATAAATCAGTATTCCGTATCAGGGCTTATCCGCTCTTCTGCAGCATTCTCTGGTGAGTAACGGGTTATCTAATTTATCATGGCTTAACTCGGAAAAGATCTGCAGGAAAAGCCTTCATCTTCAGTGGTGAAAATGTTCTGGCTTCACGGGAATAAAGTATTGGTCCTACTTTTGACTTTTTACACCGTACCTTAGTCAATGTTGTCTTCTTCCGTTAAACCATTGCTTTTCCAATTGTATCATATTACTACTACCTCCTACCACCTACGTCTCTGCTCAATACTTGCTGCCATCAAATTCCAATTTCAGAATACACTGGTCACTGGTAACATTCAATCTTGCTTGATATTGTCGGTAATCTTGAGCAACAGAGAATGGGTGATTCAGTGACGAATGCACCATCTTATGGTGAACCCCGGCAAACCTCATTATACGATTCTACCACAGATATCGATGCGGAGGATGATGGACAAAAGAGGTTGGAGTTTTATGGCCAATCTGCCATAGATCCATCATTGAAGAGTGCAATTGATGTTTCAAGTCCAATCGTCTATCATTACCTAACATTCGAAACGTCAATCCCTTCACCAACGAGCAATATTTCTTCCACCGGTTCTTCGGAATCAGCACCGATGCGGCCAGAGTTAAAGAAGTATACTTCACCATTTGACTGGTCAGAAAGCCGCAAAACAATGCACCCTCTTCCTCTCTTGTATGGCGACTTTCGCCACGGCCTATACCGCAGGCGCGTACTCTCCAGCGACCAAGCAAATGATGGAACTTTGGCAAGTTTCGGAAGTTGCGATCCTGGTCGGTATCACAACTTTTTTGTACTGGGTTTGCTGTAGCCCCAATGGCCCTGGCTCCATTTTCCGAGCTGAACGGACGGAAGCCGATCTTTGTAGCTGCAGGTGCACTATTTTTCATTACTCAGATATGCTGTGCTGTGACTCGATCTTACCCAGGGATGATGGTTGCCAGATTCTTTGTTGGCTGTGGGAGTTCTGTGTTTTCTACAATGGTTGGTGGGGTCATAAGCGATATTCATCACAAGGAGGCTCGCAATACACCTATGGTAACCAGATTGCTATTCTAAAACCTGTGAGGGGGAATGTCTTCAGCTAACTTGACTGTAGGCCTTGTTCTCTGGCGCGGCTCTTTTCGGTACTGGTTTAGGTCCATTGGTCAGTGGTTTCATTGCGCAGAACATATCCTGGCGATGGGTGTTTTGGGTGCAGGCCATCACAAATGGACTGTTACTTCTTGTAAGTAACTTCGCATCACTCAAGAAAACGAGGGGAATACTAATCTGAGTTTCATGCAGGCCATAATACTTTTCTTCCCAGAGACTAGAGGTAGCATACTATTGAGTAAGAAAGCACAATGCTTGAATAAGTGGTACGAATATCGAGAGCAGGCTGGCTTCTTTGGCATTGACATGCCAACATCGACATCATACGAGAAATTCGAGTCTCAGCGAATAAGATGGAAGGTTAAATCGGATGAAGATAGAGAATCACTCTTACAGATGGTCCAAATTTCCCTCTACCGCCCGTTTCATCTTCTATTCACTGAGCCCGTGGTATTTTTCTTCAGTTTGTGGGTTGCTTTCGCCTGGGCGGTGCTTTATTTGACTTTGTAAGTCATGACCTACCCAGAAGCTGGGATTTGCGCTTCATATGTATGCTAATACATGATTTTCTTAGCGGGTCAATTCCCCTGGTCTTTGAGAAATCTCATGGCTTTGATGTTCAACAATCGGGCGCAATATTCGCTGCTACATCAATCGGAGCTATTATAGCCACTCTCATCTCTGTCTTACCAAGATCGATGTCTTGCTAAGTATCTCAATTGGTCATCCAAGGACGTACAAAATCCGGGGATGATTCGAAGAAATATTGATCTCTCATCTCCAGAGGGGAGACTGTATTTTGCTTGTTTTGAATCGGCTTTGTTGCCTATTGGTCTTTTCTGGTTCGGTGTAAGTAATAATATACGTTCGGCTGTTATTCCAAGGGCTATTCAACTGACTATTGTATCAGTGGACACAATTTCCGTCGATTCCTTGGATAGTCCCGACTCTCGCTACAGGTTGCGCAACTATGGGCATCTATTCCATATATCTTGCAACCTTTAATTATCTCGCCGATACTTATCACCGATATGCATCATCAGCTCTTGCGGCGCAGAGCTTCTGCCGTAATATTCTGGGTGGGATATTCCCCCTAATTACACCTATTTTGTTCAACGGCATCACATTTCAGGGAGCAGCATCCTTGCTTGGTGGTGTTGGAGCGCTATTGACTATAGTGCCTTGGGTATTGACCCTTTACGGACCCACCATTCGCCGGAGAAGCAAGTTTGCAAGCGAGATTATGTAATGTTGCTCATGTTCTGAGAAATGCAATGCTGTTGCGTACTGGAAGTAGGATTTTCTCCCAAATTTTGGCTTGATACCGTCATATCTGAAAAACGCCAATCAAAAAATACATCTAATTTATAGCCTAGGCCAGCGGAAGAGGGCACCAAGTCTTGGGATAATATGTACCACAGGCGCTGAAGCTTTTTAGCTTTTCACGATACCACGAATATATGGGAATGTTTGAATGATAAAAAGGATCTTTCAGGAAGGAAGTTTGAATAATGAAATGCTGGAGAAATGCATAGAAGGAAGATAAAACATAGATGACGCAACGGCATAATCAAAAAGATTTGTACATAACCCAGAGGAACAATTTCAGGTGTATCACAGTGGGTTGTGAGAAAGAATGAGTTCAGAAAGAGCCATACCTAATATTTATCGAGTACATCCTTTTGCATATATTCAAGCTGGTGAACTTTACTAAATACTTGCTTGGATTGACCCCCTTTTCCAGCAGTGCCTCGCTACATTGATGGTCAATTCACTCCAGAGCACATACTATCTTTTTGAGGCCTTAATAACAATCTTCAAATTCACACTGGGCGGCTTACAGTCAGAGAGACGAGAGAGGATTTCATCTGCATGTCCACCTTCTCAGAGATTAACATTTAATTTTTGACCTCGTTCTCCGCAACATGGGACCTCTCAAGTTGGGCAAAAGGATAATCCGAGGTCGGCACGATGGCAGTAGTATCCTAGCTAGCGTATATTACCCCTACTGTAGATCTCTTGCCAAGATTGATAATTTGTTTATTTGCTATCGGTCTGAAATATCTTGGAAATATACATTCAATTAAACAACCTTTATTTATCATTGACTTATTAAGAGTTGACTTCTAACCATTTGAATCATCGACATCAAGCTTAATTCAAACAAAAGAAGCACAAATCAAAAGTTTTAAAAGTTTCGACAATCAATTGACAAGAAAGATGTTGGGCTGGTGAGCATTCTCTTATCTATTGTCACCGCTGATATCATCATTCTTTTGGATCTGGGTTCCAAGATCAATCAATAGCTAACCTCAATGTCAACAACAGGTATCAGGCAAAGTTGGCAGCTCGCCCGGTCCTTACTCAGAGTGTGACATCGGCAATCCTTTTCGCAACTGGAGATGTATTGGCACAACAATTAGTTGAAAAAAAGGGAATCAAAGAACATGAGATTGCTCGTACAGGTCGCATGGCTTTGTATGGTGGTGGTGAGTAAAGCAAGAGCTTCATGTGCAAGGAAGATGGCAATAACAATGAATAATTTTTTAGCTATCTTTGGTCCAATTGCAACAAACTGGTTCAAATTCCTCCAAAACAACGTCGTCTTGAAGAACAAGAACCTCGAAATGGCAGCCCGAGTTGCAGCTGATCAATGTATTGTCGCACCCCTCAACTTGGGATTGTTCCTTACAACTATGTCTGTTCTTGAGGGAACGGATCCAAAGAAGAAGCTCGAAGCAAATTACTCTACCGCCCTTCAAAAGAATTACATGATCTGGCCTGCTGTTCAGGCGGTCAACTTTAAACTCGTTCCTCTTGAGCATAGAGTTTTGGTTGTCAACATCGTCTCTTTGGGCTGGAACTGCTACCTCAGTTACTTGAATGGTCGCAAATCAGATGTCACAGTTGAGAAGGTAGTTGAGAAGTCAAGGAGCTTTGAAAAGGTGCAGACATGGCTATAAAATGGGTTCAATTGTATACATACTTTTGGAACATGAAGGACATGGTAGATTTCAACAGACCTCGACTCGACAGAATTACAAAGGTATTGCATCATATCATAGCGAGGCGTTTAGGATTTGCTTCGATCATACCAAAAGGCACAGATGGTCTAGATCGTATATTAAAACAAATGCATCTAGAAAGGAATTGATGATTTCCCGAAAAATGTTCTTGGTGAAAGTGTTTTTGTGAGTGCATTCATTTTATCAGTGACGTATGCATACCTCGGGAGTAGCTATGTACTTTAGCAAGTCTCTTGCTTGATTGCTTTATTTGATATAAGCAATGGGATTGTTCTTTATGATATGTTTCATGTATTCAACATCATCATACATACATGCACCAAGCTGATAAGTAGGCTTCTGTTTATCACCTATAGCTTTTTGTTCTGTAACTAATAATGCTTTTTGTTTTTCTTTTTACCTTTGCCTTGGTGTTCTTGATGATTTTATCTGACAACCTTCCTATAAATTCTTCAGATCGAAATGGTGATGACTAATCATCACAATCCTCGTCACCTGACTCACACTCACATTCACTTCATAAACCCCAAGGCTTGAGCCGAGCCTCAAAGCAGCAAGGGCCACCACCAACCAACACAGGGAAATACTAAATACTAAATACTAAATACTAAATATACTAAATACTAAATACTAAATACTAAATACTAATACTACTAAATACTAATACTAAATACTAAATACTAAATACTAAATACTAAATACTAAATACTAAATACTAAATACTAAATACTAAATACTAAATACTAAATACTAAATACTAAATAAATACTAAAACTAAATACTAAATACTAAATACTAAATACTAATACTAATACTAAATACTAAATACTAAATACTAATACTAAATACTAAATACTAAATACTAAATACTAAATACTAATACTAAATACTAAATACTAAATACTAAATACTAAATACTAAATACTAAATACTAAATACTAATACTAAATACTAAATACTAATACTATACTACTAAATATACTAAAATACTAAATACTAAATACTAAATACTAAATACTAAATACTAAATACTAAATACTAAATACTAAATACTAAATACTAAATACTAAATACTAAATACTAATACTAAAACTAAATACTAAATACTAAATAAAAAAATACCAAAACCAAATACCAAATACCAAATACCAAATACCAAATACCAAATACTCATAATAAATGCAGGTTCTAGTTCACAATCGCATTTCCAAAAATTTGAAGAAATACTAAATAAAATATTGACCAAGTAAAAATGACACGAGAAGTTTTATCTCACATATAAAACCAACTTATAAGATATTTGCCTGGAGCAATAGATATATAAGTCGTCGATTAGATTTAAAAGAAGTTTATTGTGCATATACTTCTTGAAAGACTATTTTTTGTCTTTTTTTTTTGTCTTTACCTAGTCTTTACTATTTATTATTCACTCTCACTCTCACTCTCACTCTCACCTCGCCCCCCCCTCACCACACCACCGAAGTAGAATTTCGACCTAGCCTTGCATTCAATTCTGCAAGTGCACAGGAACAATATTCACTTACCTACGGAGTACTAGGTACCTACCAACCTTCTCAGCATTGACCCAATTCCGCTCATCTTCCTCTCTCTTCTTCCTCTTCTACAATAACCTGGAAAGATTCATCAATCTCTCGAGTTTACATCAACTTCAAAAATCAAAACAAAACATGGCAGGTCGCAGCACAAGCACCAACTGGGTGAACAAGTTGACTTGTCAACCATTCCTATCTCACCCGAAGGTACCAGCAATTCAAATGAAAACACAAAGCCTGCTGCAGATGGTGAACAAATTACTGTCTTCCATGACAAGGATAACTTCAAACGTTAAGCATCCTTTGATGAACAAATGGACTTTGTGGTTTACAAGCCACCGAGTGGAAAAGTACCTTTACCCACCACCGACATTGAGGTTTCCTACTGACATGGATTTATGTAGGGCGACAACTTGGAATGATCTCTTGAAGAAAGTCATCACTTTTAACTCTGTTGAGTGAGTTTCTGGGGTGTCTATGTAAGTATATAATATTGACAGTCTTTGTGTATCGGCTTTGGCTTTGGCTTGGCTAATATGATTCTTTGCAGACAATATTGCACCAACTTCTGAGCTCGCCCTCAAATCTGATTACCATCTTTCAAGGAAGGTGTTCGACCAGAATGGGAGGATCAACAAAACAAGCATGGAGGAAAATGGTCGTACCAATTCAGAGAGAAGCGCAATGTCCCATTGATGAGCTTTGGCTCCATGTCATGTTGGCAGCCATCGGAGAGACTCTTGAGGAAGAGAACGATGGAAGGTGATGGGTGTTGTGGTCAATGTCAGAAAGGGATTTACCGTGTTGGTGTCTGGACTCGCACAACCGGTAAAAGCATTCGGAGGGGGAGATGGAGACGTTGCTGGAGGCAAGGGAAGATCCATAGAGAAGGGCAGGGAAGTCTTGATGAACATTGGCAAAAAGTTCAAGGAAGTCATGAGCTCCCATCTCTGAGGTGGTTGAATTCTCTGGTCATACCGATAGTGCACACAGTGGAAGCACTCGTGCCAAGGCCAAGTATGCAGTCTAGGCCTTTCGACATGTATGAGATGAGACACGATTCTCCTTTACCTGTGATGCGATCTCATGGTTTTCTCCTTCACGAGATACCATGGAAGTAGGCTAGGGCTATGTGGGAGGCGGTTCACAACGGTTTATGGTTTTCATGGCAATATTTGCATGCATTATGGAAGGCAATACCTAAGCTTGGCCCCCTCAAATTATGGGGGGAGGAGTATTTATGCCATATTGTTTTTATTGCTCTGCTACTACTGCTGCTTTTGGTGGTGGTTATTTTATGCATGGCGTATTCCCCACTGGGCAATATAGGCTCAGATATCAGAAGTGTTATAGAGGTGCGAGTGGTGAATGAAAAACCAAAGATGCATATCCTTTAAGATGATGAGAGTAAAATTTTGAATACCGGTTATAGAATGTGACTTCTCAACCAGTGTCTATGTTGCAAGTGTTTGAAGGCCACAGAGGGGCGAACAGTATCACCATATCCGTTTGTCAAGTGTCAAAGCTCCCTTCTGCGCTAGGGCAGTTGTGTTTTTCGTGCTTGCAAAAGTAACGGAGAAAACAGGTTTCCTCATGTGGGTATACAGTTTGAATGCAGGATACACTAGATAATACACTCTTCCTGTCTGTTCTGCCCACGGTCAATTATGCTACGCATCCATCACATCACATCACCTCTATCTGCCTGTCTGCCTATCTACCCGAGTACATGAGATATAATTTCTTTATCTACACCCATCCAAGTCTTACAACCCCACATCTTACATCTCATCCCCACTGATCTCATCCACAAAAACGCGCTTGACCAGCTCCTTCTTATTAATCTTTCCCATTGGCGTTTCTCGGAATATGATTCACCACCCTCATGATCTGCGGGATTTTATATCCCGCCAAGCGGTCTTTGAGAGCTCGCCTCAAACCCAACGGACCGAATTTCTTGCCCGCCAGGTATTCCTGGTTGAGGACGACGACGGCGCCGACTTTTTGGCCCCAGTTCCCCGAGGGCACCGCGCAGACTGCGCATTCGGAGATCTGGGCAGGGATAGCATTTCGCGTTCGACTTCGAGTGCGGAGACCTTTTCCCCGGCGGATTTGATAATGTCGGCCGGATTTGCGGCCGCGGATGAAATACATGGGGCCTTGGGCCCATGTTTGGGGGCTGTGGCCGGCGGTGGGGATGGCGCGTCGCACGGCGACGTCGCCGGTTTTGAACCAGCGGCCGCCGCCGTCGGGGTCGTCGACGTGTTCTTTCTGGGTGGCTTCGGGGTTGCGCCAGTATTCTTTGAAGATGGTAGGGCCGCGGAGCTGGATCTCGCCGTCACGTTCTTTGCCGGCGGCATCAAGTTCGGCGCCGGGAAGAATGACTTCGTTGGTTTCGGTGTCGACGAGGCGGACTTGGACGGTGGGGAGCGGCCAGCCTACGCTGCCGTCTACGCGGTCGTTGGGGGAGAGGCCGCAGGAGAGGGCCATGCCAACTTCGGTCATGCCGTAGCGTTCGAGGAGGATGTTGTTCGAGGAGAGGGTGGACCAGGCGTTTTTGATGGGGGTGGGGAGCGCTGCGCTGCCGGAAATGCTGAGGCGGAGGTTGGGGGGGGAGATGCCTTCTTTTGCTGCGGATTGGATTTCTGAGGGGAGATCCTTGTGGGTTGCTAGGAGGCGGTTGTAGACCGTAGGTACGACTGTGAAGAATGTGATGGGTTCATGGGTTTTTGGGGCTTGGCAGGAAGGGTGCGGCAAGCGTTTCCAGACGGTCATGGGATTGAATGGGAAGAGGAACTCGATCGTGGAGCCGGAGAAAAGGGGAGCAAGAATTGCATTTACGATGCCGTGGATGTGATGTAGTGGGAGGATATGTAGAAGATGGTCTCGAGGACTGTACTCCCAAGCTTCTATCAAGGACTTCGATTGTGCTATTAAGACGGATTGGGGAAGCAGAACTCCTTTCTAGCGTTGTAAGTGTATGTTGTGTATTTGAACTATTAAAAAACTTACTGGTCTATTAGTTGTCCCTGATGTGTATAACATCATCCCCTTGACCTTCTGATGCCCCTTCCAATGTAACTTTTCCATAAATCTAAGTTCTCGAGTTTCTTCTCCAGTTTGACATGCTTAGGTTTTGCCTCCAAAACAGTACTCATCACTTCTTGAGCCTTGCTCTCAAATTTAGACGAAGACAACAGCATTGACGCTCCGCTTTGATCTAAGATATATTGCAATTCATGGGCAGGGAATGCCGGAGACAGTGGCACAGCTATTGACTGTGTGCCAAGTATTGAGAGTAATGTTACTGTATATTATTTTAATTCATGTTCTTTTGGCATATGGATATATTGGTGTGCGTACCCACATAATCATAGCTATTTTCTACAAGAAAAGCAATCCTTTCTCCCTCAAGCCCCTTTGGCCCGGCCTCGTTCGAAAGATTGTGTCTTCTTTCCGCTACATCATGTAGCAATTGACCATATGTGAACCGTCTCCCAGATACCGAGTGTATTACCGACGTAGATTTGGGATCATGGCTGGAGATAGCTTCAAAGAGGGATAATTTTGGGAGCGTAGATGCCATTCTTGCCGAGGAATAGAAAGGGGGGAAAGAAGCTTTGAGGGACGATCGGAGGAGAGATGATGTGAGATTTCGTGGGAGGAAGATTGATCTTCTTGTGCAGAACATTGTGCCGACGAGGGGTTGGAGGGCATTGGTAGGGGTGATTCCTTGGCTGATAGATAAGGTTGGATTACAAGCAAGCGGAAGATGCTCTTAACCGTCCGAAGCCCGAAGTGGGAGATAAGTATATTCGTTTTGATACCAATGTGCTTTCAGGTTGTCCTAACCTACCCTACCTTGGATACTATTTGAGTCCAAGGAAAGATGTCTAATTTTGCAAGTGCCAACATTGTTTGACATTGGTTTAGACATGGCAAGCATTCTTACCTGAACTAAGGATTTCAAAAGGGTTTGTCCTGACTCGCGAAGGCTGCGGATGACGTCCGTATCGCGGCCCGGCTCCCGTAGATTAGTCTGGTGGTCTAGCTTCGAAACTACAAGGCTCGCTCGCTCCTTCTAGCTCAGTAGACGAGGCTGTCATGTAACACAATCAATTCTATATTCGAATCAAAAAATAATTTCCTTTCCAATCCACTGTTACCATTCTCTTCTTAATCTCTTGCTTCACAATAGATTAATGCTCCGTATAATCCGTCCCGCTGTCTCACGGCGATATCTATCCTCCATCATGACGTCTAAAACTCCATATGAAGACATCATCCGCACCCGAGTGAGAACCTTTTCCCTTCCATTCTAAATTCCTCCTCACTAACAGCCAATTTCAGCTAACGGAAGAGTTCAAACCCACTCGTCTTGACATATTCAATGATTCATCCAAACACTCACATCATAAAGCCATGGCTGGCTCCACATCTCATGAAACACATTTTCGCGTCGAGGTCATCTCCGAAGCGTTCGCCAAGAAAGTGCAACCTGCGAGACATAGAATGGTATATGCTTTATTGAGAGAGGAGATGGCAAAGGAAGGGGGTATTCATGCCTTGCAACTGAAGACAAGGACACCGGAAGAGGATGCACGAGAGAAGGCGAAAGAGGCAAATGAGGGCGGAGAGGTTATTGCTGAGGCAAGTGGACCTTAGTAGTACTCGTTACTCTTTCCGGTGGTTGAGATACCCTTTTCGAGTTCATTAAAAATTAGCATATTAGACGACTGAGAAAAGTGAATACAAATTTTATGTACATCCGGAGGCTGCTGGAGCTCAAGGCAAATCTGCAAGTACAAAATGGGTATATTGAGCGGATAATGGCAGCGATACATTTTACAGAAAACGTGCCTATATCCAAATATTTCCACTTTGCTCATCAATGCTCAACTCTCACTCCAGTCAAACTAATTTACACCCAAGTTGAGTAATGAAAAGTTTATGCGAATTCTATATATTAATCCAATTCCAGTCAAACAAATGGAAATTCTTTAAGAACAGGTTTTCGTTTGCATCAAACGGGCAAATCAACTGTCAAAACCCCAAGTTTCTTGGCCAATGCGAGCATTGGAGTTACCACAGCTTCAACGTCCGCAGACTTGATCGGGATTCTGTGATTGCCATTCCACTCGATCAGCTGTGCACTCCCCTTTTCACACCAAATATTAAGCAGTTCCTTATGATAGTCCAAGCCCGGATCTTTCATTCCATGAACATGAAGAGTCGGCAAAGTCAAAACATCATTCTCATCCACTGCCCCCATCTATCCTGCTCCTTCTCCAAACTAATCAACGGCGCCCGTCCCGCCATCAAAACTGCAAACCTCCAATCCTGCCCCTCCAAATCTCTTCCCCCTTCTTCCCTAATCTGCCTCCTTAAAAGCAAACTTCCGGCTATCTTCGCCCCCTGACTAAATCCCAGCAATCCTACCCACCCCCCCGTAGCACCTTTTGCATCATCTTCTCTCATCGCTTTCTCAATACTCTGTTCAATAGCAATAACCTCATCACGTGCATTTTATAACTGCATGTTCCGGCAACCAACCCAGCCATCGTTTAAAGGTCCAAAATCTCCATAGACACTTGTGACATCAGGCCCAGGACCACACTCAATAGGTGCTTCGGCGAACACAAGGCGAAAATAAGGTTTTAGGTGAAAAGAAAGGGCACGACATTGCATTGTGAAGATTACAGCGTTTGTTCCCCCGCCGTGGAGACAGAGGAGCCGAGGAAGTTGCAGTGTGGGGTCATGCGTGTGGATGCCATGGTTGATTTATGTGTGACGGGTGAAATTAGGTTTGAGGAGTGGTGACTGATGGTTTTGGGGAAGCACTGGATGTGATGCTTGTAATAATGATGATATATATGCGAGTGGAGAGTGGCTGACCGGCGAGAGCTAGATATGCTAAAATTTAGAACAGGTGTGCTAACAGGTGTGCTACCTTCTTATAGGGCTTCGGCGCTAATTTTGATTTTGTGGTCGTTTAGTTGATCCTTTGCAACTCTTCGAGATATACAAATGCCTTCAGATGATTAGAGAAGGTATTCGGTATAATAAGTTCATAATGATCCACATTATCTTGTTGTCGGATGTCCGTAATGGAGGGGTGGGTGGATCTTTCAAGGATCCAGCACAGATCGCCTCTCCGGAACGAAGCTCCAAGAATATCTCCTCATTCGTTCTCTGGTTTTTGTACAGATCAATTGAAAGTATCTAGCACTTCAGTGAGAATATGCGGCCCCGATGTCATCAGTATAAATTGCATTGATATTTCATAAGTGGCCCTAGATAATTCGAAACAACTCGAGGAATATTCTCATGCGGACCAAGTGCGTCTTGATTTTCCCCTCGTGACAACATACATGATGGTATAGTGTATATCTACCTTTACTGTATGCCATTTACACTTTATAAATCTCTATATCGAGCAGAAATAAAAACATTCTCATATATTTCAACACGTTCCCTTATATCCTTGTCTTCGTCTTAAATCCCTTCCTGTCCTCAAAATTCAAGCAACCTATTTTCCAGCTGCTGTTGCACCGCGTCCAACATCCTTCACAATAATCCCCAAAATCCAAACATTCGTTGCAAAAAAACAGGAGGCTTGCCACAAATAATCCTGGTACAAAAGTACTCTGGCCCAAAAACTCGAGCTCGAACGCTTGGTGTAACCACAGAGCTTGTATTGCTATCCACAAGAACGCGGCAAAAATTCCGGTGAGAGGAGACTTGATGAGCGTGCAAGAGGGTGTTGAAAGGTAGAGGGGAAGCAGACATGTATACCAGAGGAAATATTGGGATGTAACTACTTTGTTGAAAGTTACGAAGGCCAAAGTTTGCACGAGCATGGTGGTAGGAAGATCGAGCTTGGAGAGGGCAAGAGGGAGGAGTATGGTGGAGAGAAGGAGTTGGGGTATGAAGGCAAGAGATTCTAGAGGAGGAAAGCCTGTGGAGAGAGAGGGAATGGCGGAGCGAAGGTAAAGAAGTGTGTTGTAGGGGGAGAAATTGTGGCGGTGGTCGATGCGTGTTAGGTGGTGGAGGTAGGTGTGTTGAAGGAAGGGGTAGCCGTAGCTAGACATGTTTATTAGACTAAATTTTGAATCTTGGGATGGGTGGAGAATGGAAAGAGTTCTTACATGTAATACATGAGAGTATTAAGTCCCATAAAAGTCACCAAACTAGTTCCGACAAATACAACCCTCTCCTTGTTCACAAATCCCGTGATCGCCTTCCAAAAATCATCATTCCTACCTCCAATGCTTGACTGTCCACTCTTCTTTCCTTTTCCGGGCCCCGTTTTTCCACTAAGATCTCCAATGGTTTCCCGATCTAAAAACCATAGAATGCTAACTCCATACACAACCGGATAAATCTTCAAATGCACACTTAAGCCCAGAAGTACTCCAGCCAATGCAATTCGCCGTTGAAGCACAGCCCATAACAATCCTATAACAAGAACACCTAGTATTCCCTCGCTACTTCCACGAGTACTAATCGTCGCAACCATGGGGTTTAACAGCCAGATCGCTGCATATTTGCCCGCTCGTCTCGAATCCAGTCCTCTTTCCTTCAATATCAACAACATCAAATACCCAGCTAGAATATCACATGTTGCAAATACAATTTTTCCAAAGTGAAACCAAATATATTGGGGCGAATATGTGGTAGGGAGCAAAATCCAGGCGAGGAGAGGTGTATACCGGTAAGTTTCTCGCGTATAAGGGGAAAGAGAATGAGAAGTGTAAGTAGATGCAGAGGTGAAGACATAGTAGTCTATATCTGTATACTTCAGAGGTGAATGGGCATCTTGGTAGAGGCCATAAAAGAAGAGGAAAATGCGAAGGAAAATGGCGAGGCGAAGAGGAGGGTTGTGGATGGGGCCATGGTGTGTGGTGGAAATCCGCCCTACAATGTCTTTTGGATGGTAGAGCTCGTATGAAGAATTTTTGGGCGCCTATGAAATGATTAAAATCATGGCAATTATTAAATTGCCTCAATTGTCATTGCATTTACTTGACCGATGTAAATTAACCTCGCGCTCCTTTTTGGCACTGACGTCTGCACGTGTTTACTTGATAAGTTAACCCCACGTCGTTCTAGTTCTACAGTGAGGTTAACCCTGCCCTCTTTATTATTTGTTCTACCTCTTTATCCCTGCTGCTTATGTCAACATCCATCTCCACAACACGCGCCTCAGAAATCTGCATATGAACATGCCCTCTTCTCATAATGCAAGAATCACACAAATCTCAAAACGAAGATATGCCAGGAATTAAACGTCAGCATGATGGTACTTCTAAGGGTAAGTCCGAAGAGAAGACTGTAGGCTCAATAAGTCCATTCATGCCAATGTTTGAGCGGTTCAGAGCGGAATTGGATGAACATCATGATCGGAGAGAGAGGATTATTAAGGCAGGGAGAGATATTACAGCTGGTAGTAAAAAGATGTAGGGATTTCTTTCCATAGAATAGGTTGAAATAATGGTTTTCGGATTGGGCTAATTTTTCTGTAGAATCTTTACGTTACAGAGGTATGGATTTATTTGGGATAACTTCCAAATCTCAAATATACCTCCCTGTATAAAACTGTCATACTGATATGCATATTCAGAGTACAAAAGCTCCATCAACCTCTTCCTCAAAATATAGCCAAAGAAACTTCAGAGAGACTCGCCAAAATTAATGATCTCTTCACCAGCATATCACCTGATCTCACAGGTATAAATTCCTGGCGCTACCAAAGACAAATCTCAGGAGGTATTCAAGAATACATGGAAGCTGTATCATTCTCCCATTATCTGACCGAGCAATCCTTAATACCCCTTTCCACTGCCCAATTTTCTCTGCCTAAAGGTATAAACCTAACTGGTGATGACTACGTCCTCGGAATTTTTGATCTAGTAGGCGAGATGATGAGATTTGCTATTACGAGAATGGCGACGGATGGAGAATTGCCCGGCAAAGGAGAGAGAACGATCTTGGCAGATTTGAGGGATATTAGGATGAGATTTTGAAGAGTTGAATACGACAAGGTGTGGAAATGTAGGACTTGGAAGGGATGTAGAGAAGAAGATGGAGGTTATGAGGACTTGTGTGGAGAAGGTTGAGAAAGGAGTTTATGGCATGATTGTTCGAGGAAGGGAGAGGCCTAAGGGCTGGGTTATGGATATTCCAGATGAGGAAAGGGGGCAGTGGAGAGCTATTAACGATACTTGGGAGGTAAAGAGTTGAAATGATGTGGAAGTTACCTTATGGATGGAAGTGAGCTTAAAAAGTCCTTTGCTATAGGTATATCATGAAGGTTGTAGGCTTTCCCAAAGGTATTATGCTTAAAGCATCTGAATGCTCTTGGTTACCGAGCAAGATTCGTTCGATGAAAATATCTGAATTACCCACAAGTCTTTTATCAACCAACTAGCCAATATCATGTCTAGAATATTCCGAGACTTTTAGCTTTCAACTATTCCACCGCTCGCCAATCAACAACCTTCTAGCATCGCAATTCACTTTACCATTTCGCGACAAAGGTGAATACAACCCTTGCGAAGATATTGAGCATACGTTCCCATTATACCAGAAATTCTTCAAAGGCAAGGATATCCTCATATCGAGGTTGGTTTGGCACCGTACACTGAGGCAAGTGATATCTGTAAACGGCTTATTAGCATAGGATAATTCTTCAAAAGTTGCCTTGCAACCACAATTGTCTTTGCACGACAACAACCTCGGGACATCAATAAACTTAGTCGACCACAACGTCGCATTCATAATTTCTCTGAGAATATCACTACCATCAACGCAAACTATTGGATGCTAAGAGATATAATACTTTTACTTCCAAAAGTGTCTAATGTCTCTTCTGTCCCTACTAGGGAGACTCAAAGCTTCTACCCAATCGGGAATACACCAGCCATCAAACTTCTTGAATACCATGCTTCTAGATCTAACAAAGATACGACAGACATCCTCCTTCTTGCTTGTGGTGATCCTAGAAGTATTTTGTATTCGTTGTTCTGCGAAGACAAGCCAGGTAGGTTTCATCGTCCTCCTATCTCGTATTTTAGAAGCTAAAGCATTTCTAATTATTTGCAATCATCATCATTAAAGGCGAGGAAGATTTCAGCTTTACATGCTGCGATCTTGATCCTACGACCTTAGGTTAGAGTTTCCATCACAAATTTAATACTTTGATCAATACTGATGTCCATTAAGCGGGCAATATCCTTTTATTCTCTCCCGTCATTGATAATACCGCATCACGTGGCTCGCAATCTCAAAAGGACAAAGCAAAGGTTGGTTCAATATGGAACCTTTTCGACCACTCTCTCGTCCCACAAGAAGTTTTCAAGCTTTCATTAGATCAATCCACAAAACTCACGTTGCTCTCCGAAACGCCCGAGAAATGGGCCAAATCTCTGTATTCAAGAATCTACTTCGCAAGCTTGCAAATTCTTGAGGAAATTCGGAAAGTCTGGGAGAAATACACCATTCAGAGAAGCAAGAAGGGCCAGCAGAAATATGAGGCTCCCAGGCGACAGGAAATCTCGAAGATTATAAGGAGACCTTTCAAGGAGGCGATGGAGGATGCATAAATTATACTGCAGGTATATATTGGCTTAAAGGGCAACAGAGATGTTTGGGGCGCAATTCAAGGCTATTGGAAGAGTGGTGTCGTAGCCGAGAATAAAGATGACATCAATGCTCTTAGCGTCGGTAGAAAAGGATTCTTAAATCCTACCTCCGCAGTGTCAGTCATCTCTGAACGATTCATTATTAACAGCTCCTGCGATCCGTTGTCATCTTACCACGTTGCGCAAGTATTCGATAACTGCGAGTAAAACTCCTGTGTTGGAAGACTTAATAGCGTCTGCGGAAAAAGACTTTCCAGACTAATGCAAAGCATTTGCTGACTATGTGGCGGCTGGCTCTGTTGTGGTAAATTTTCTATTTTGGAGACGCAGTTACCTTTTCGCATGAGCTAGCCTCACTAGGCCATGTAGGAGTCACATCTGTTCTCACTCGTCTCTACACAAAGCCATGGTCTGCGAAACCGTTGCTATTTGATGGCCCTGGCGCTCCTCTTTTACCAAAAGCTTTCATGATCATTGATACTTCCAACATTGTGGATTATTATGGACATCTTAATATCCTACCTGCAACTATACCTCTTTTATCTCGAACTTCCAGCTCAGTTCTATACACTGAAAGTTTACAAGTCTCTGTTCATGAATCCCAGAACCATCTAAAGGCTGTACTTTTGATGGATGTCAATGTATCCTCACTGTTATTCGGGCTTACACCATTCGGCAATACCATGGGCTATACTACCCCACGATAATCACGGAGAGGACATGATACAAAAGATGTCTTCCTACAGATATCAAACACAATTACTCTGGCGATTTTCTTCACTTGGTGACCGTCATGCCGGTTCCTCGTCAGCCGACGCCGTCAAAATTAGACTGCGCAGAAATTACCCGCCCCGTACGGATATCCGCGGGTTACCCATTTGGATTTCAGCATTACCCGCCCCGCATACGGGTAACCCGCGGGTTACCCGCCCGGCGGGGCCCCGTTGCACAGCCTAGTCAAAATCAGCATTGAGGCTACTGAGCTTTCAAAAATTATGCTTCGATTCATACCTAAAGATGTTCTCAATCGAAAATCTGAATAACACTAACCCACCAGGGCCCTAACCTCAACTTCGTCATCAGATCTACAACTGTTACTCAAGATTAAGTTTTGTCAATATTTTGCAACTTTTAAGGCGAAATTTCACAACTGAATGGGTAGAGTTTTGCACAAGTCTGCAAAAAAGATTGATAAATGATAAAATCTCGCACATCGGATTCAAAACAGTTATGGAAGCCATTATGCATTTAGATACCTCTGGCGTTATGCCGGGTGCGCTGTCTAGAGCATATATGATGCTGCATCATATTCCTATGTCACGATGGCAGTACCTCGTCGAGATCTCAACATACTGTTCCAGCCAGACTCACCACCTTAACCAGGAATTCATATCAGCATATTCAACCTCGAAGATATCAATGAGAATCTCTTTTTTTAATTGACGATTTCTTTGGAACACTTGGACCACAAACAAATCCAGATCTTTGCAGGGAGTTTACCGAGGATCCGGCCGGATGGATGGGTACTTCCGACTTCTGTCTCCGGTGTCCCATTTCTTCTCATATACTGCAGGGTGCATGGCATATTGAACTATGCATTACCAATGACTAGGTAGGCCGAAATCATATCCGTAAATTAGTATCAGAAATGATACTTTCTTCAGCCTCAAGAAAGAACGCAGCGCGCGTCATTATCTCAAAGGTGCCACCTAATATATCAATAGGTCGTTTGCGGCAAAATCCCGCCATGGGACAACTCTTGATCGAAGATACCAAAGTGAATGAGCTCACGAATATTTCAATCATCATAAGAGCCACTATAGTTAATGAGTCTGTGTCACTTCAAGACACATACTGCTTGTTAAGTGGAATAGAGGAAACCAAGGCTTTTGCAAAATTCTGCCTTTGTTACACTTTCCAATGTCACGCCGTGTTCCAGACTCCTTAACATTGGTGAATTTAGTCACCGACTGGTCTTCCCAAATCCAATTGATGAAACTAAGATTATAACCAAGATCGCCTGAAAGAGTCTCTGGATACAGGTAAATGTTCCAGTCGCGCCGGCTCTGAAGAATGGTGGCTATGATTCGAATTCCTTCCCCAATAGTCACTTCCAAATACCAACAACCGGCCGTTTGGACTCTCCCTCGAATTAACCTCGCTAAGCTCTCGAGAGTAAAACAGCAATCGCAGAGATTGAATTGGCTTCATGACTATCAAATCTGTAGTAGTCCAGAGAGATGCGCAAACCCTGCAATGAAACCGTCTCCACCGAGAGTTTTCCCAGTAATCTCATCGAGATGAAGAGCAGCCTGCGCGAGCTAATATCATCCATAACCCGAAGTAAAATGTGCCTTATCGCCATATAAGGAGACGTCCATAACAAATGTGTCGCCGATACACTGTTAGTTTCCAATAGAGTACGTCACAGCCGTGAAACTAACTCTCTCGTATTTGATAGCTAGTTCGTTAATGATCCAATGGGTATAAATTGTGCAAAGTTTGTGCGGTTTGATGTACCAGTCTATTATGTTACCCTGTCCGAGTACATCTTGTGGAAGAGAATCATGCCTTCAGCTGTGGAATCATGTCGCCGGAACTGGGATCACAGGGCATCGTGTGAGTATCGAAAGGCTCAAGCACCTCTATCTACAGAGCCATGGGCATCGCCGATTTGTAAGTGTGTGGCGAAGGAAAGGATGTGGAGGACTTTCCGGAAGACGAGTCGACGAAATTGTTCCAAAATTGGTCTACGAGAATTGCGCTACCTTTGTTGTCGGCAGTTTCGTATGTAGAAGCCATGGGTCCACCCGGTCCACTCCAGATGTTTTCTTTCTAGAGAAACTCATTCTCATTGCAGTATCGAGATTCTTCAATCGTTTTTCTAGTATAGATGAAGCCTTTGCTTTTAGTCTAGAATAACTTTTTTGTAGTAATGCATGGCATTTTGACTTCAGATGTGCAGATTTAAAAACGAGAGATATTTGCGAGTGCATTCCCAACCAAGAGATCATGTTATGTTTATCCAATTCATGGGGAGGGGGAGGGTATTGCCAAAAATATACCAACCTCCGTGCACGTGGATAATTCCCGACTAACTGCAGATCAAAGGCCATTGAGACCTCAGTAGCACTATTGATTTATCACATTGTGTGAGCGGCAAGTCTGATATTGTTCTTTATGCTAATATAAAATCCGCTATATTAGGAAAGGTTATACACTAATCTCCGTCATACAATCCTGACGTCGATTTTGTAGAGAATGAAATCCAGGTTTTTACGTACATCTTCAATTTTTAGCGAAACACGTGCTGGGGTTAACGTCGGCGAACGCAAATTATCTCACCAGATAAGCAAATTTATTCTATCTTCCATTTTACGCCTGTTCCCGAAATCCCGAGTCAGCGTTCATAATGTCATTCAATGAGAGATTTGGGCCCTTTAAACATTGTTTATCTGAAACACTTTGTTCATTGTGTGTTAAAACTTGTGATAGAGCTATCGCGAGATTGAGCGAGAGTCATTGTGGAAAACATGAAGACTCTAGTCGCTTTATATAGAGACCATAAATTGTGTATCTGACCAGCAGCGATACTTTACTAGGAACCATCATAAGAAGATTGAAGTCTCAATTTCCAGTATAAAGTAAATTATAGAGATCAACAATGCCCGATCGGAACAAACGGAATTAAAATGCAGTGAGAATTTATGAATAGTATCATCATTCCCCACATGCATTGGATCAGATATGAAGGGGCTGAAAGTAATGTGCTCTGCTGGCGGAAGCTGACAAGGTTTCTTGAAGTGATGTCAGCACGTTGACACCCAACGTAGATCCGGACGGGATGAGTGATTACTGCGAAACTCTTAGGCTCAGAATTCTAGGAAGAGTCTGAACACCTCGTGGGATTTGAAGGTGTTGTTGGTCAAGATAAGTTCTTGTATGTATTTTGAGGTGAGAATACTTTGAACATTTTGATTTTTCGAGCTTTTGCACACGATGAAACATAAATGGACGGGAAAACCTTCCGTTTGATCCTTTACACAACTGTTGAAATGGCGGAAATGGTATAATCAGCCGAACCGATGGTATGCGTCAAAAGGCTTGGTGTACTCTGATATTATACGATACTCATTATGCGATAAGATGTAAAACAAGCTTCGGCTGGTCAATTTGCCTGTACCTAGTCGTCTCTAGTCTTTAATGCGGGATAATTGATCCTGCCTGCTTGGCTTCTGCATATTTGTATATCACATTGGATATATGTAAAGGTGAAGATCGCCGCATGGTTCAAGCTGTTTGCTGAAGATGAAGCTACACAAAAAATTCGTAAATTTCTTTCAGTGGATGCATAGTTCTGTGTGACTGCTCAGTGTTGATGCGCATTTACGTATAGGCTGACTCGATTCGGCTGTGAATCGAATCGGAATTCAAGGAAACCTTAAGCTGAACTGAAGTGAAAGAATAAGTTGAAAGCCAAGATGCCTTTTCAACTTCCTCCACGTTCTCGGTTCGATTCGAGCAGACCATTTTACATCACTAGAAGCAGGATGCCGATATCTTCGACCTTTTACATTTCTGATGAATCCTTGACCCTGAGGGACGAAACCAATGATACTTTCGATAGGGGAAGCAAGAGGCAAGAAGAACCTGCTATTCCACCAGAATGGTCTCTCAGTATATTGCCTGGTCGACGACGATTGCCGGGGAGTACCATTAGATCCTCCGCTAAGAGTCAAAATCATCAGTCTGATGAAGAATCTCTTACGGGAGCTTCTCGAAGTCAACATGGGAGTATAATCAAATATCCATTACCCAGTCCTTGGTCACCACATCTTGCTGAGGATAGGAAATTATGGCTTAAGATGTCCGTGATGTTTTGCGTGTTATTAGTTACAACGATAATGGGCACCATGTCTATATACTGGGGTGCTGATCACTCTCTACAATATAATATACCTGTTTTAACCATCGCAGTGATTGATTTTGATCATTCAGAGGTGGGAAAGTATCTCCAAGATATGGCTATTGCGACACGAGCCAGAGACTATGATCATTCTCTGGGATTTGTGAACCAAAATGGAGATACTTTGTATGGAAACTTGGATAATGTTCACGCAGCGTTGCACGACCAGAAATTTTGGGTGGGAGTTGTAGTGATGAAGAATGCCACAAACGCGATGAATCATGCGTATGAAGTGGGAGATGACGCATATGACCCGGAAAGTGCAGTTCATGTTCTCTATGAGGAGGCTAGAAATGCGCTAGTCATTGGAGAAGTGGTATATACCCGAGGTTGCTTGAGTTTCTCAATGAGTTCGTTCTTGAATTCACGAAACAGAAGCAGATGAGCTTGTTACAGTTGACGAATGGGTCGGATGTGACGGCTTTGCGGAGACAGGTTCAAAATCCTCTTGCAGTAGGGTTCACAGTATTTAATATGGCACCTGCTATTCCAACAGTGAGCATTTCTTCCTATGCCGGAAAAGAAGGGTTTGCGAAATGAAATCGAGCTAATAAGAGTAGACCGCTGAAGCCGCTACTGAAATTGGAACGATTTGTACGTATTTGCCAAAGTCTATTCGACTAAAGCCCCCAACTTAAAAAAGCATATTACTGAACCCAGATCTCTAGATCTGATAATTGTCTCATTTCTATCCGTTCTCATGTTCGACAAACTCAGCGATACAATCATGGGAACCATACCTAATAGAACATACTACACCTACAGACTCGCCGTCCTCCCTTTCGTCTACTTCTTCATCTCTCTCTTCTACGTCGCTCTTTCCTGCATGTGGCACATTCCATTCTCCCTCCATTTTGGACCAGCCGGATACCCCCTTTACTGGCTTCTCTCCTGGATCTCCATGATGGCATTTGGCCTTACAATCGAAAACATAAACAACGTTCTCGGTATGCCGCTCACGCCCGTATTTTTCGTATTTTGGGTAATTTCCAACGTTTCAACCGGGTTCTATCCCACAGAAATGCTCAACAACTTTTACAAATGGGGTATTGTATGGCCGTTGAGACACGATATGATGGGTGCAAGAGCAATTATTTTATGGAACGAAAAATACTCTGGGACAGAATTTTGGCGTCTTGATTGCGTGGATGGCAATCAATTTGATTATTATGCCCGGGACGGTGTGGGTACAGATGAGGAAGAAGAGGGCGATGATTGAGGAGAAGAATAGAGTGGTTTTGGAGAGGGTTTGGGGAGCGCCTGGAAGGGAAAAGGGGGAAGGTTGAGATTACCGAGTTTGAGTCTGCCTACTTGAGAAGGAGGAGGGGTGATGGGGAATGGGGATGGGGATGTGCTATGTTACATTGAAAGGATGGAGGTTGCATATTCTGATATTTGCATATTGAATTCATGAGTGTGTGATATAAATGCGGCCGTATTAATACTGGAGAACTTGGAATATAACACGAAAATGCAAAAAACACTCCATATTTTTTTATTCGTTCGGATTTACATACCCGAGAACCAGAAATTAATACTATAGCTCTTGGTAGTGTCATACTTCTGTTTTTGCATTGTGCATTTCTATAAAAAGTTGAAAAATGTTGTTCGCTCCCAAGTCAAAGTTGCGTTGGTGTTCCCTCCGTCTTTCCAACCGTGAATATATCCATTGGGTATTAATTGTTAAAGGCGAGGCTTCGACGTAGTTAGGCGTCAGCTGTATTGGACTCGATTATAAAGAAGATTTAGAGTGGTGATTAACGTTGAAGACCTTTCTTTAGATTAACCACTAGAACAAGTTGGATTCACAGATTCTAGCACAGAACATTGTTTGTGGATCAAATCAAACCAGCGAGTCGCAAGATTTAATCTCGTTCGTGCCAAACTCTCAACAAAAATGTCTTGATTGCCTTTTGTAAAAAGTGAGCGTAATTGTCGACGCAATCTAATTAGATCTTCTGCACGCTCTAATGCCTTGAAGCGTGAACTCTTATCTCGAATTTAAACTGCTGCGATAATAGATGGCAATGTCACAAATTGTATTCATCGTATTGTGACACGTTTTGCTATTTCAAGCTCCATCACAACGTCTTTTGATGTTCAATCCGATCCGTGGATCCTCGGGTGACAACAGCTCGACCGCTTTGGGCTAAAATGCTAAGAAAAGCTCCTCGCTAAAATCGGATGAGTACGAAGTAGCCCATAATGAGCGAATGAATTAAACTATAATTTCCTTAAAATGACAAATAATTGACACAGACGTATGGAAAGTAATTATATAGCATTGCTTGAAGGTTAATCTTCAGAGAATTACATACAATCTACGCCGCAGCAAATCATCAGCCCAACAGTTGGAATTCGACTTCCAGTCAGAGAGTTATGAGCTCATGCATGTATACTTCAGCTCATCGTCTCTTTTTCCGTGAAGGAGCTTGATTCATTTTTTGTTTTACTGGTTCAACGGGTAGTTTAAGCGAGAATAGAACAGTTTTAAAGAAAGGTGACTGACAGATGCTGCTTTAATGGTTTTGTTTTTACGACCATATGCATTAATCCCATCGATCTATATTCAATCCCACTTTCGCCCTTATTGGTCATTAGAATCTTGGATCACGCATCAATAGATATTCGCAAATGTATTGGGCATCAATGTTGCCTCACCCTCACCATTATCTTACACCACATTCGGAAACCTTTCCTATCCGTATGTCTTCATCCTCGCCCCTAATGATAAACCCCACGTGGGGTGAATAAGAACACAAATACCACCTGTTCATCTTTTCGGCCTGTCCCGTGTTTTTGGTTTAGATCCGGAATCCAAGGGACAAGGCCATCGAGATGAGGAAACATAACAAGCCGAAAAAAAATACGAACAGCTGGTATTTGTGTTCCTTGTTCTTGGAACCTTTAGCTGTTATATTTCCGGCCCGAGACCATTCTCTACCCGAACGCCATACCAATATTCTCATGTTTCACCAATTCTGAGACAAAAGCAATCGATCTAATCTAGTCCATACTGTTTCATATGTGTAGATCCAACAGGTAGATACAACCCTAATGCTCAGGGTACGGCCTACAACGCCCTCTTCTCGTACTTCTAATTCCCATCCGCCCTTATCCGAGACTAATAAACCAATACCGACATGGCATTTGTGCATTTGTTATCGAACTTATTGGTATGAGAATACCACACACAAACATGGGGAAGTGTGACCCCGACTACTTGTCATGTCGTGTCACTCTGTATATTAATAAAACCTCAAAAAACTTTAGAGTTACCCTATGGGATCGTTGCCAGACTCGTCAACGATCTTATAACTATTTCCCGTTTTCACCGCCCTTTTTGTTCATGGATCTTGATCGTAGAGCGATGCTTTTTGAGGGCGGGTAGTATCCGCCCTTTCTAGAGCTTTGGATTCTTGTCTACTCGAGTCGGGTATAGAAAGGGGCATTTTGCTCGTGTAATCTAAGGAGCTTTTTTAGAAAGCACACCCGTTGAATCGATAGTCAGCCATCCCTTAAGCGTACCATGGAGACATACATTCTGTTTTGAGTCTTTTCATTTTCACTGTGATCAATTTCTCATAAATATTCTTCAATCCCCAAAGATTGGAGACGCCTATTCTCATAATTGGAATTTCCTTCAATACCCCTCCTTGGTCTACATGCAGCATTCAGTGGCAGATATACATTGCCAGTTCTGTGTATCATTTGTCTGCATTCATTGACAACGTCAAGCTTCATTGCCACCGCTCTGTTGATCGATCTTCTCATTTCTTTGCTTCAACTCTAGATATCACTCAACACCTCATTATCACCTCCATCTACATTAGTATTTCAAATCATCCACCTTCCCAAAAGAGCCACTCCCAAACAAAACTAAACAAAAATGGGTACCCCAAGCCAAACATCCTCCTCCTCCTCAAGATCTTCCAACCAATACCTCTCCACACCATCCACCACCTCAAAATCCCACTCAGCCCCAGCATCCACCTCTCAAAAAGTGCATCCCGGTTCCAATGCCTCCCAAAAATCTTCATGCTCATCTGGAAAGTCTTCACCATCATCATCGTCTCGATCGTCCCACAAGGTCTCTGCAGATCAAAAGCCCCAGGATGAAGCAATCAAGCGATATGAGAATGAACCCCGGGACTACAAGTCCTGGGTTGTGGAGCAATACGATGATCACCAGGAGCAAGCGAGCGACGAGCATTGGAATAGTGTGGAGAGGGATGTCAACGGTGTCGAATGGGCGCGCTGAAGAGGTTCTGCCATCTTGAAGAGACTATTGGTATCACTCGTGTGTTTCTGGTGCTTAGCGCTCATAGGTTATGGCGCGTTGGTACGTAGAGGAGTATTGGTCGATGGAACGTTGTGTGCTAGTACCTGAGATGGGATATCTGGTATTAGAATACAACACTAAAGAGCTGCGATACATAATGACATGATTTACGATGATGGTTTTCTTACGGATGGGATCACTCTATTAACACGGGGCTTGGGAAAGAAAGTTTGGGAGGGGAGATAGAGAGAGAAAAGATAGGTATATTATATAATACACGATCAGCTTCTAGGTTGATCAGGTTAGAAGTAGAGATGGCTCGAGGATGCTGGCTATGATACAAGCATGGAAGCGATCCAAATTCAAATCATTTTCATTATTTTCACATGCAGCACGGGTACCTGAAATAAGTCCAATGCAGCCGGCCTCCCATGGTTCTCATCTCGCGGAACAGAGCAGATATTCCCACGATGACCCTTCAAAACAACGAATAACGATTGGCGAGAAATACCTTTGCAAAAAATCACAACTCGTCACCTGGACTTGCCAGAAAAAAAAACAAGTCTCCTATTCTACTTACCATTTTATCCTACCCTATCCAGTCCTGTCCAACCGCCAACCTGGTATTGAAATGCATTATAATTAATCCCGCTTCGCTCGCGTTTAGAGTTTCACTACAGGAGACAGTACCTACGCCATTTGAATGGCTCATCGGTGTCGACGGGATCCTACACGCATCCATCATGATGCATAGCTTGAGAATTTAAAAGAAAGTGGAATAATTGGATTTGCTTCTCCATTGGGGTTCACTGCCTTGGTTTTCAACAAAACGTACATATATCGTGGTACCGTGTGAACATCGCACAGCCAAATGATATGTAATCGACATGGGTCATGATCTGCCTTTTTCCTTTGACGCCCTATCCGACCATAATTTATTTTGTGTTGTGCTATGTTTGGTACGCATGTAAAATTATTTTGTGGTATATATAAGTAAAGGGAAGTGGGGGCTGGAATCTAGCATACCCAAAATGATTACTCAACACCATCTAATGCTGTCATAGATATTGAGAGACCGTAGGACGGTCGTCATACACACAACTCATCACCAACATCGCAGTGATACACCCTTGCCCAGTTCTCATGTATGCTCATGAACGTCACTCGCTGACTTCCCATCCTTATTTGGATTTCAGGCTATAAATCTCTTCCTGCCCTTTGGTAATCATTCCCGGACTTCCTACCATAGCATCCTCCCCCCTTTTTCCCTTTGGAAAGTATATGACATCTCTGACACTATCTTTTCCGGTCAAGACTGCTACCCATCTATCAAAGCCAATAGCAAATCCAGCGTGAGGTGGACACCCGGCTCTTAACGCTTCAAACAAATGATTGAAGTCTGACATTCTCTCATCACTCATCTTTAGTACGTGTTTCATGATGAACTTTTGGATTTCCGCCGAGTGAATACGCTTTGAGCCACCACCAAGCTCAACACCGTTAACGACAAGATCATAATGATCAGCTGTGACTGCAAGAGGGTCAGTGAGTAGGAGGTCGACATCACAGGTCGTTTTAGGGGCGGTAAATGGGTGGTGAGTAGAAGAAAACCCAGATCTGCCACCTTGACCAGGATCGTTAGGGTTGGCTGTATCAAGAGTAAACAGTGGGAAGTCTGTGACCCAGAGATAATGAAGTCCTGTGATAGGAGCAAGAAGTTTTTCGGATATTGCGGCTTTGTAAAGTGCGAGTCGAAGTTTACCTAGAATTGTGGACCCGCCGGAATGACGAGTATTGGGTCGCGCTTGAAGGATAAGTAGATCGCCTTCATCAAAAGTGGATGTGGCATCAGGTCCTCGTGGGTCGACCTCTATGTGTGGGGAAGATGGAAGAGAAGAGTACAAGTGTTTCAAAGCCTCAGCACCTTCAAATCCGAATGCTTGGAGACCTTCTAATGGCCTCTTGGGGTCGAATACAAATATTCCTGGGGGGCCATCCGGATTTTTATGAAAAGCTTCGGCATCTGCAGAGTCCATAAACTTGCGGGTGAACTGTTGTACTTTCCTAGGGTTACCACTAAGTCGGAATTTACAAGCTTCGATTATAGGATTTTCAATCGAAGTCAGCATACCCTTGAGACTTGCTGGCAGAATCGAATCTACGCGATGAATCTGCATCAATTAGCTTCGCTCAAGAAATGATGCCAGTATCTTTACCAAGTCCAGAATTCTGAGATCGGGTTTGTCAGACCCATGTTTTGACATGGCTTCCTCATATGTCATTCTTGGAAACTGTTTTTTCTCAAGTGATTCAGGGATACCAATTATTCCAACTCGTTCAAACGATATTTTATCATGCATGGCTTTTACAAGCCTTTCCACTGTATGCATGACACCTTGACCGTCTGTCCATGATATTTCCATATCAATCTACCTGGTATTAGCAAATTTCAACTGTACCATTTGATGATATAGTACCTGAGTAAACTCTGGCTGCCTATCTGCACGAAGATCTTCATCGCGAAAGCATTTAGCAAATTGAAAATATTTTGTGACGCCGCTTGCCATCAAAATTTGCTTGTATTGTTGCGGGCTTTGCGGGAGAGCATACGCATAACCTGGGTTTCTAGTAGGAACGAGGAACTCTCGTGCACCTTCAGGAGTCGACTTGAATAAGATGGGGGTCTCAATCTCATCAACATCCTCAGAACTTAGATGTTCCCTGACTAATTTAGCTAGCTTTGAGCGAAACGATAATCTTTCCTTAAGGTCCCGTTCGAAGCGAACTTCTAGATGCCTGGACTCAGGCCCAAACTTTTGAGCAGGTCCAACAATAATGTCTTTTGGAAATGAATTAATTGCCCTCACTTCTTCGGCATGGATTTCAAAGTCTGCAAGGTGCTCATTTCCCTTGACAAGCAGCGATTTGGGCATAGTGCCCGCAGTTTGGTTTGGATTCTTTACCTTGTACTGCAGAATCCCTGTCACAGACACAGCGCTGTGCTCCTTAATGCTCTTGAAGGTCTCTCCAATCTTCCCTCCTTCAGAATTCTCTTTTAACATAATTTGGACACCATCGTCTGCAGAAGACCCTCTACTTATTTTAGCAAATACGAGCCCTTTACTCAGCTGCTTCTTGTTGCGCAGGAAACCAGTAATAGTGACCCTTTTGCCAATGTTGCATTGTTGTAATGTGATCCATGGGTGTAACGGATCGAGAGCGATGGCTGGAAGAGTAACTAAATGCAAGATATTAGCAAGATGTTGAATTTTATGAGACATATACTTACAGCTATTCCTATATTCTTCCCAGACCATGCCATTTGTGTCAATGTTAACTTGTTCTTCTGGCACGCCCAATCGAGGATTGATATTGGTTAAACTCCTCTGGTGAACAAGTGAAGAGATCCCAATTGTGCGAGTCCATGGTATGGATTTACTCCTCAGGAGCATTCTATTTCTTAGTAAATGCCTATGACAGCATGATACTAAGGTCATGATTAGGATCAATGTTTTTGTTACTATAGTTTGCGAATCGAATGATTCACATGCAAGTAATACAAAATAACGAAGCTCTCCAAGAATGGTTAGCGTCTCGGCAAAATCCGTCCCTCAATTTTTTTATATTATCTCGCGAACTTTTTCCAATTCTCTTTTCCTTCTTCATCCTTCCAAGTTTTATACAAGTAAGACCCCAACTCAAAATCAATCCTCCAAACTCATGCGCAATTGCTAACATATATTTAACAGATGATGAAAAGCCAGCGTGTATTATTTGAGTACGATTCCTCCTTTTCGAGCCTGCAAAACTCTCCCTTCACCGGGCTTCAGTGGTCTGCTTGCGAGAACTGGATGGAAGAGTGAAATAAGCGTTCGACACACCCTCCTTGTTTTCAACGGACGCGATGAAGGCATCTCTGAACCTTAAACCTTGGAAGGCTTCAATTTTACTTTTTTTTACACAATGAAGAATGCGATGGAATGAATCTTTTCAATGGTCATCCTCCAAAGCTCAATAATATCATCCTCACCGAGGTCAACAAGATGCCAATTGTCTTGAAATTTCTTTCATGTTGATCCTGTAAGAATTATCGTAAACTCGATGGTTTGGGCGCTGTGTTGATGGCAAACGTTTCAGGGAATGGTGGCACAGAGTGATGCCTGACGCACATAATGGTTTTCCTTCATTGCGGGGGACATGCAGGTAGGTAGGTGAGGTGTCGACATCGTCTTTCCAAGTTTACGTAGATGGTTGAAAATAAATCAATTTTGAAGTTACAACAAACGAAGGCATATTTTCATATGATACTGGGATTCTTATACACTCTGGGTATTGAATCCCAGAAACGTCCCAAGATCTCATCGTGGCTTATTATCATTCGCCAATTTAGATACTGGCATCCTTGTGACAGTTAAGTTCATGCAGTATTTGCGATGATAAAATCGACTTGTATCTATATGATCCAGACAACAGCAGGAGCTTCGATGGCGAGTACTAGATAGTATGTTAATAACTTGATGAACAGCAAATCAAAGCAACTTGAGAGGGAAGAAGACATCAAGTACCTACCTACCTACCTGTACTTGGGACACTTGGTATTCAATTAGTATACGAGATATCCTTCGTATAGGTAATATACGAAGGTTTTTATACTTTTTCCCTTTTCATGATTCACACTTAACGTTGAACTAAAGGAATATCCAAATTCCAATATAATAAAACTATTCCACAGGATATATATATATAGATAGATACACAAATGATCACTTATTCCCGCACCCGACTACTTTATCTTACTTTATATACCTAGGAGGCAAGGGTTGATGTAAACTTTCCTCCTAACCGTATCTGATCATAGATCTAATATCCATGGATACCTAATAATTCGGAAAATCGGATAAGCATGCAGAGTACAGTACCTACCTAGTAGGTACCTAATCATCAGTGCTAATAGTTAGTACCTAGGTATGGATGTACGGAGTATCTATCTATCTACTTACCCACCTGCACCCAACACGGCCGGTTTCTCTTTCCCTCTCACCTCGCTACGTATCAATGGACCCATGGAGAGAACGATGGCCACGGGTTGGTGGATTGATTGGGTATGCATAGATGTCAAATGGGTATACTGCATACAGTAGGTAGGTACTGTATTATAGATATGGAGCACTCCATATATCTAGGTAGGTAGGTAGGTAGGTAGGTAGATAGGTAGATAGGTAGGAGGTAGGAGGTATCTATCTATCTACCTATCCATCCATCCACCCATCCACCTGGGTTGGTAGGGTAGGGGAGAGAGGGGAGAGAGGGGAGAGAGGGGAGAGAGGTAGTCAACAAAACAAGTCTCGCGTTTTGATATCATGGAATCAACTGTATACTATACCACCAACTCACTCCGTACCTGGCTGGCAGTTAAGATACCTACTGTCTCCCTAGGCCACTACAGTAGATAGTAGGTAGGTAGGTATATCTTCTTATTACCCCTTCATCCCTTTCATCTTGGCTCTTGGGCTCTTGGGTCCTTGGGTATTTCTACATCTTCAATTGAAACCGTCTCGATCATTCCATCGTCCCTTCATTAGATCTGCTATACTCGAGTATATATGCATCATAAGTATCTACCTCCTTCAGGGCTAGCTACTGTAATATCCAATAGAATCAATAATAATTCCTTTTAGTCCTTTTGCAGGGTTTCAAGGTTCTTCATAAAATTAACATTCCTTGTCATCATTTCGATTAAGTACAGCTACGGCACTGAATGACTGACGAATTTGTACCTACACATCCAAACTACCACTACGGACGACAAAGCCGAATGAATAGAACAAGTACCCTAGCCTGACGGCGACTTTAAAGTGTTCAGTCCAAACTCCTTTAATCTCCAAGCAAACCTTTCTGTGTCACGTAATTCAAACAACAATCATACATCATACATAATACATCACCATCCTTTACCACCCCTTTGCTCAATCACACATTCCCGAATACATCCGGACCTACATAATATTTACTCAATTTCGATAAGAGGGAAACCCGCGCATCTGGGAGTGAAATACTCTCCCCTTGGCCATTCATTGTCGCATTGTAGCTGGCAATATCAAGGTTTAAGATGTCGAGTTCTTTTTGAGAAGTCTGTGAAAGGCGCAACAAAGATTAAGGTATGACATGTTCAACATTGTATTGTATCCGCTCGTGGTTAAGAGATCATATACTGAGCATGATTGTGAACAGGCTGCCCCTCCCAAATCAAAGTATTTATTCGCTCCGATAAGGGCCTACATCGCGGACATGGAACTAATAACTAAACAGATACATCGAACATATCTTAATAGCCACTCATTCCGGCGAAGCGGGAGTCGCTGAAATCTTCCGAGCATTACAAAATCGCCTTCGAGATTCGACATGGACTGTGGTATTTAAGAGTTTGATTACAGTTCATTTGATGATCAGAGAAGGGTCTCCAGATGTAACATTGGCATATCTTGCGCGGCATAGGAACATGCTAGCAATAAGCAGTTTCACCGACGGTGTGTACCCAGAGAATTGTCCTACGATTCTTTGCATAACGGCTTGGCCATGACAAGCATCGATGTTCATGAGTCTGTGCTAATAGAGCATGCCAAAGTGCAAACCCAGGGACGGAACATTCGACATTACACGAACTATCTGACTGAACGCGCGAAATCATTTAGAGACACAAAATGCGACTTTGTACGTGGCGCAGAGGGGCGACTGGAGAAGTTGTCAGTCGAGAAGGGGCTACTGCGAGAAACTGAATCCGTACAGCATCAGATCACATCACTGCTGAAATGCGACGTATGGTTGATACCCAATTTTTGGTATGCTTTGCTAAAGCCAGTGTAGATTTTGGATAATGAACCCGATAATGAGATTACGATTACAGTCTTTAGGATGCTTGTACTGGATCTTCTGGCACTCTTCCATGTTATAAACCAGGCCATGATCAACATCTTGGTACTTGATTTCATACATACCCAAGACATTTGCTAACAAGGTTGCAGGTCATTTCTTCGAGATGTCAAAACCTGATGCAGAGCGAGCTATGGAGATATATAGAAATTTCACCCGACAAACGGATTTTGTGGTTTCATACCTCAGCGTTGCCCGGCAATATGAGCATCAAACGCGAGTAGAGGTGCCCAAACTCAAGCACGCCCCCGTCAACCTGGGAAAGCAGTTAGAGGACTACTTGATGGATCCGGATTTTGAGGTTAACAGGAGACAATATCTTGCAGAGCAGGAGTCTAGTAAGGGAGGAAAGAGCGGCGCAAGTAAGCCATTCGCAGTGACCTCCAAGAGCGAAAGCGAAACTAAAGCCGCGACCGGGCGTTCTTTTCCTGATGCGGGTCAAACCTCTTCTTCAAACGCTACCACACAACCCCCTAAAGCACCCGCTGCAGATTTGATTGACTTCTTCGAACCTATTGATACACCGCAGCCCATAGCCACTCAAGGGGAGGAATGCAGCAACCACCCCAACTCAATGGAAGCCCTTTCCAAATTCAGCAGCAGCAACAACAACAACAACAACAATTCCAACAAGGTGGATTCGTTCAACAGCAAACAGGCTTTCAAGATCCAGGACAGTTTGCTCAACAGCAAGGCTTCAATGGCGCTTTCAATATGCAGCCCCAAGCACCTGTACAACCACAACCGCAACCACAACCCTTGCAACCACACTTTACCGGTGCTGGATTTGGTGGCTACACTCCCCAGCAAGCATTTCAACCGTCAGGTCTCCCATCCATTCCTCAAGAATCTGCTGTAAATTTCCAGCAACAGGGGCAGCAACAAATGAGTCTACAAACTCCCCAGGAGACAAACCCTTTCCGGCAATCCATGATGGCAAACACGACTGGAATGGCCGGGTCTTCTTTCCCTGCATCGCCCCCCATTACATCGCCGGCAACTCGACCATCAACAAATCCTTTTGCCAAGTCAATATCACCACAACCACAGCCTTATTCACCACCCCCTGACCAACAATTCCAGCAACAACCAATAGCAGCTCCCCTCAGATCGATGCAAACAGGTACTAACCCCTTTGCTAAGAACTTATCCATTCAATCAGCAGAACGGCCTCAAACAAGTGGCCCTAGCCTTGCACCACAGCCTACTGGAAATACAAACCCATTCCGACAAAGTCAATTTGTCAACACGGCTACTGGCATGGGTTGGCAAAACGCGCAGCAACCGATAGGAGGTGGTTTAGACCATCTTCAAACGGTTCCTGTATTTCCTCGACCTGGCCAACAACAACCTTGGCAGCAATAACCGAAGCGAGAATCCTTGATGACGGTCCACAAATTTTTGGACATTATGGTTCACGTGGGTTTTGGGTGCTACGATAAACAATTATTTGCATTATGGGGATCGTTTTAAGCATGGCGTTCTGAGGTATTGAAATTTGAAGACGCGAGCAAGGTTTAAGGACATCAAAATGCACGGTGTGATATTAAATTGCCTCTACCTGCTCACAAGGTATCTGGCTATATAGATAACTAATTACAAAGGCCTGACCTTTGACTGTATAACCATTTCCAAATGATTTCAGACGCCAGTAAACCATGCCATTCATCTTTAAACTCCGTGAACCCCGTAAACCATACCCCGTCCCTCATATTATATATCAGGTATCCAATCAAAATACACCGTCTAATTCAGATTTAGGCTCCACCTTTGTCTGTTCTGTAGATGCTTGAACGGCTGCCATGGTAGCAACCGAAGGGGACCCTGACTGAGGTCGATTTTTTACCTCATCTTCAAGAAAAATTTCGAGACCACTGAACGCATCTAGCATAGCTCTTCCATAATAATCGTGAAGGCTATAACCGCCTGCCATGTGTCTGGGGTCACGTTTGACACTCTCAACCCACTGGTTGTCGTAATCATCCTGTAACACATATTTCGTAGGCGTAAGATCAATACCTCCAAATGGATCGTAAGGTTTCTCTGCCACAGGAGCGATCTTTTTCTTGAGTCCTCTAATGGTAAGACCTTCACCATCAGCGCTTCCAGTTCCAGCACCAATCGTAGCATCCCTCTCCCCCAAGTTTCTCCTCGCCGAACTCTTCTTCAAAATGATCTTGTGCGCCTGTTGTGTAATGGCAACTGCATCTCCCTCTCCGCTAGCCAGTTGATCCAAAACCTGTTTTCGGCTCTTCTCAACATCGGCTTTCTCCTCTGCCTCCTCCCTCATAGCCGCCAACCTCCTCTGTCTCGCCATCTCCTTCTCCTCCATCTCCCTCCTCTTGCCCATCTCCACCTCTCTCAACCTCGCAATCTTGTTCTCTTCAATCGCACTGCGATTCGCCTCTCTGAACCTCCTCAGCTTCTCCTCCGCATCCTGTCTCGTCTTGCCCTTCCCATTAACCAAGTCAAAGATCAAGTCCTCCGTCTCTTGCAAATAATTATTATAATCCCGCAACGTCTCGAAATCATCCTCGCTCCGGTTAAACACCTCGCTCACTTTCCGTCGGATGTCACACTCGCGCTCAATAGCAAGATCCGCAAAGAACGCCGCTTTGAATCCCTTTTTGCGCAACGTGCGTCCGCAGTGGGGGACGGGACAGGGCGCAGGCCCCGATGTGAAGATGCGGTCGACGCAGGTGGAACACATCTTGTGGTAGCATTCTGGGTTGATGAGGAATTGCAGGGAGGGGTTGAGGTAACGGTTGGATTTGCAAATGGGACAGATATCGTCCGAGGGGTTGTCGAGCGGTTTGGTCGGCATCTTGTTTGGAGACGATACCCGCTCGGTAGTGTAAATTTATCAGACGGAGGTTGAATCGAGGTTGAGCTGCACCAGCGGACGGTGATGTATATGGGTAGAGCTCGAGCAACCTCGTGGCCCAGCCTGGTGGAAGGCTGGCATATCTAATGTGGCGCCAAAGTGGCTTTGTAAGCAAGCCCCAAAGCCTTGTGTGATTTCCGATAATCATAACGGAAACCTGTGAATCGACGAAACCCAAAACACAAATACCGTAAATCAATCGCAAAGATGGCTGACAAAGGTATATCCATTCTGCAGTGCTCACATTCTATATCTACATACCCCAAAACCTTCCTAGCCATGCCTCCTTAAATTGCGATTTCTCTATCTCCATACTCGCAGCTACCCCGCCATTTCAATAACCCAACTAACCCAACCTTTCAGAGCCAACTCCCCAAGAAGAAGCTGCAGCACGCGCAAAGGAGGCAGCAGAACAAGCTGCCCTTCCGTATAAATGGACCCAAACAATCTCAGACCTGGATGTCACCATCGAGATCCCAGGAAACCTTAAGGCTAAAGATTTAATCGTTGACATAAAACGCCAATCACTCAAAGCAGCCGTTAAGGGCCAGACTCCTATCATTGATGTAAGCTCTTCCTCTACCTTGTTTCTCATTTCTCCCCTCCCTTCTAACATATTGGCTTGCAGGATGCACTTCCGCACGCCATCCTCCTCGACGATAGCACCTGGACCCTCACCAGCCTTCCCTCGGGTAGCAAAGCCCTCGAAATCCACCTCGATAAAGTCAACAAGATGGAATGGTGGGCACACGTCGTTGTTTCAGCACCAAAAATAGATGTTACGAAAATCACACCCGAGAATAGTAAATTGGGAGATTTGGATGGAGAGACCAGGGGAATGGTGGAGAAGATGATGTGGGAACAGAGGGACAAGGAGATGAATGGGGGGATCAGTAGCGAGGAGAGGAAGAAGAAAGAGATTTTAGAGAAATTTCAGAAGGAACACCCAGAGTTGGATTTTTCGAAGGCGCAGATGAATTGAGTAGTTCCAACCGTGGAGGTAGAAATTGACAGAGTTGTGGTGGAAGGATTAAGGGAGGGGAGACGAGTATGCGGGAGCTGCTTTACTTCACAGCGACCATCATAAAGATACCTATTTATCCGCGAGAATCGAAACACAAAAGTATCATTTTGTCTTCCTGTGCAGCATAAATATTTGCGTATTCCGCCCAGGACTCGAAATCTCTGATTGCACATTGGCCATCTTGCCATTCTTTTTGTGGTATTGTACACCCATCCTCATATATCACATATTCTATTTGCAATCCCAAAGATCCTCCAAACTTTTGTACTTCGACATAACCGCAACCTTATCTCTCTCCTGCCAATCGTCGGCTTTGTACTTCAGACAAAGCTTTGCTTCCACTCAAAAATGCGACTAGCCCTACAACACCCGCAGCTGGCAAAGTCTGGAATAAGGTCCAGCTTGAGTAATATAGAAAGAAGATACCTTCCATAGCAATGATCGAGCCATAAAATAGGGCGTGCGAAATTGGTGCAGCAGAGGTAGCCTTAGAAAGATGAGAAAGATTGGCTCCAAGGTAAGCCCACTATTAAGAAATCATTAGTACTGGGGCCAAAGGAGCTTACACGGGGAATACGCACAGCACCCAATAACACCGGGACAGTAGCTATAACTGCAATCGCAAAAGCGAGGGAGAAAGCCTTAGGTCCACTCTGTGGTTCGGGACGGAAGATGTGTTTAATCTCAGGTAGTTTCCCATATCTCAGTGGCTTCTCATATGTGGGAGCCGGTTTGCTAGGATCGAGGGAGAGGGCGAGATCGAAAACATGGTTGCCAAATGGTTGCGCGGAACCAAAAGATGCGAGAACAATGGTAGCGCGTAAAGGTTTGGAGCTTGTGAGAAGTTGGATTGGCAGATCTTTTTGAGTCTGCGCGTTTGTTAGCATATTATCTCATTATTTTCGTCACATGTGGACAGTCTGAAAACATACAAAGTCAACCTTTCCTTTACCAGACTCCTTTACGGAGAATGGGAAGGTAGCTTCAAGTCCAGTGTCTTGATCTCTGAGGAGTAAAAATGCCTGATGCGGTCGTTTGCCAGCACGATCTTCAGTAGCCGTGAGGACGATTTTGAGGGTATCCGCTACGCCAAGGGATACTGGTTTTGCAAGAGGGACATGATCTGATAGTCTGTGGAATAAACAATCAGCACATTTTACCCCAGGACCCATGAAATTTCCAGCTATGCGTAGATAAGTCCTTGAAAAACATACTTGTCCTTAAATCCTCCAGCAGCACCCTTTCCGCTCACAGAAACAATAGCTTCGTCAAAGCTCCATGACGAGGCAGCATTGGCAATTCCGGCACCAACAAGCACCAATGAAGGTATCAAAGAACTCAAAAGACGCATCTTGAAGAAAATTCGTTATGATATTGAGATTTGCAATTGAGATTCACAGGGAGCTCTGAGCCACGTAAGAGCTCCAATTGAGAACACATTTCGGGACAATCTTATCGCGCGAGAGCGCTTAGGGCGCCAAATATAGATAGACGGATTTATATTACGCCGGGCCAGGTCCACAGACATCTCCTTATGGCGTATCGCATATTTACCAGTACTGATGAACAGATTGATGTGCAAAATTGCAACACATTATATCTTGTTGCATTGCAGCAGTATGATATCCAAAGATACATGTTAGAACCTTGAATTTGAAATATGAGATAATCTACTCCTCCTTTTCCTCCAGTCGCTCCTATCCTCATCTTCACGTACATATTTACGTCTCGATTCAACCCCAGCAATTTAGCATGGCGGCATATAATATCAGATCTCTAGTGCTAAAATTGAAGGTCATCCAAGTCAGCGTGAAATCCTAGTTCAGATATACAGCTTTATGGTATCATGTTCCTCCGTTGAGTAAGAACGTTTGTGGGGCCGGGCTCAAAGAGGACTCGTCGACAATAATGAAAACAGTTTAAAGTGAGTCGGCCTATAAAGAAGGCCGAATGATTATGTTTTATAGGTTATCTCAAAGTTACGAAAGCGAAAGACATGTCGGATTTACAGCCGGCATCAAGCATTGAAAGCTAATATTCGGAAAGCATGCTATTTTCGCAATAGTCATGGGCAAACAGCTTTTGCCATGCCCAATGAAAAATACAGGACATATTATTATGTCAGCCTACTTCATGATGATGTTTCGTGAGTTGGAGGTACGCTCTAACTTTACAACTGACAAATATCTTTTTGTCATTATCGTCCTTGAGGTTTGTGATGATAGTATACCGTGGAGAGCCATCCAGAGGTTGCAAAAGGTACCGAGTCAGGCGAGCCAAGGTAAATTAAAAGTTCACTTGATGTTTTCTTACGTCGAATTAAAGGCTAAAGTCGATCAAGTGCGATATTTGAAATGGTGCTTATGGGCAATGTGTTAGAGCTGCTGTGGTTTGTTCCGGATATCGTAATACAGAAGAGCTTCGGGTTCAAAATGAAAGCCAAATTGTCGCGAGGAAACCCTTGATGATCATAAGTCAAGTCAACCAACCTCACCTATCTCTAGACTTACAAGCACGAGATTCCTTTTTCGCTTATTATGTGGCATCCAAGTGCTGGTTCTTTCTAGGAATATATTATCATCCAACCGGTACTCCGAAGGAACTGACTTTGGCAATCGAAGCTGTCAGTCTAGCATACCTCTGGCATCAAATTTACTCGGACTCTGTACTCATAAGTACAAGGAAGAACTATGTTTCTGCTCTAAGAATGGCCAATGAAGTCCTCAAAACTCCAGGGGCCGCCACTAGGGATACTGCGCTAACGACATCTCTTCTACTCGATTTGTTCGAAAAGCTCACTAACAGTGAGCCGTGAGATAGCAAATTATGGACCAGTCATGCTTATGGGACTCTTACCATGGTCAAACTACGTGGCCTGGACGAGTTTATTGATCGGTCTCAAATCTGCATGCTGATGCGTCTTAGCACACATTACACTGTCAGTTGTATAGCAGTAGATCGCCACTCCCAGAGACTTTAATCACACTTCATAACTTTTTTGGGAGAGATTTAGGCGCTCAAGATACTGGCTTCCAATTGGCAGATTTGATGTTTGGGTATGTCAGTCTGTGTAGCAAAATCCGTGAGGACACGCTTTCTTTTGACGAGATCATCGAATGGTCAATCGCATTGGATAGAAAGTTGGAAAGATTCTATTTCAGATTACCAACTCGTTAGCAACATTCGGTCTTCTATTCAGATTGCAAAACAGATATGGCTTTTAATCCTCATTATGACCTCTACCCCGATGCAAAAATATACCAAGCACTCAGCATGTACCGAGTCATCAGAATTCTTCTCAACAAATTCTTGATAGATCATTGGCCAACATCACTTGCTCTTAACCAGTACTTGGCATTAATAGATAGCATCAGGACGTTAATACATGATATATATGCTTCAGTGCCCCAATATCTAGACTGTAAAAATGCAGCTCGACAAAGACTGCCAGCGTCTGATTTCGATCAATCTTCAACTCATTATCACCATACGCCTGGTCATGAATTGGATTTTTACACCCTTATTTTTCCAATCTATGTTGTGGGTCAATCAAATATTATTTCTGGTGCTAGATCCTGGGTCATAGAGCAACTATCTTATATGAGCGATCATTTTCGCATCAAAAATACCAAGACCGTTGCTGATACTCCCGAAAGGGAACCGACTCTTGACCCTTGGAAGGTGTTGATTATTCTTGGCAGCTACGCCTTTGTATCATAAAATATTATTATTATCCGTTGCGACTAGAATGTTTATCTGATTATATTGTGAGGTAAAAGGTGGAGGAATGGACGGGGTGTACATCAGGAGAGGGAAAGGGGCTAGGACTCGAGCTGACTGATTCTGTCAACTTTCCTTTTCTAGTTCTCGGAGCCAAAAAAATACTACCAGCCTATCAGAACTACTAAGGCTGTGGGGAAGATGACAAAAAATTGAGGACACTCTATGTCGCGAATTATCACGGTCTCAATCTAAACCAGGCGAACTGATTCTGCAAGACACTGTCACTTCATAGGACATTGAGCAGGTATACCGTTTTAGGGAATGTACACACTCAGTGCGCTGAGCACTGAGCCAACATGGATTCTTTGCTCTTGGATATGAAAAGGTGAGTTAATTTGAATTATATACAGAGTTAAGCGAGCTTTTCTCTGTTTGCTCATTTATAGACGTAGCTGTGAGACGCTTTATGTATCCATGGATATCTTAGATTGTCTAGAACTAGTTGATCATAGCTCATAATAAGGTATGCATAGATACTCATATGAAAACTCAACTGAATCCATAAATTCTTATGATAACAGCAGCTGATGCTATGAGGCGATGATTTTCAAACCTTGATATTCAAAGCTTCAAGCGAACTTGGCTGGGTATATCCCAGATTTCTGCAATATTCTACACGAAATAGACAGATCAAATATTTCCAAAGTTTCGGATTGACTCTATTCTTACCAGAATAACGCCCACCTTCCTCGATCAAGCAAGATGAACCCCAATTTGCTAAGATTCCCATTTCCGATCGTTGATTCTACTCAGGTCTTACCAGAAATCGCAGTTGAAACTTCTCACTTTTCCTATTCACCCAACTTGCATGACTTTTCCCATTACAAATATCACCTTCAATAGTCTTTTTCAGCCTCTTATCATTTCGCGCGGAAAAACATCATGTCTGTTATTCTCATCTATAACACCTAATATTCTTCTGTTCAGAGAAACCCTTTGGTGCCGTGCCTCTGTTGCATTGTTTTGCACTCACTTCTATATCATCTACTACATGGCCTTCCAAAATCTACGTGTCATCAAAGTTTGGCCCTCCCTCCCTACGTGTTTGAATCTAAATCATACCTAGAATCTTCGCGGAGTTGTGCACTGTCTGGAGCCTCTTCTCCGTCCTGTGAATGATCCCCATACTACATCCCACATCACCCCCGTAGACCTTACAATCAGCAATTTTGCAACTATGTATCCATACTCTTATAGCGCCGATTATATCAGCGAGTCTGAGAAGTCGGTTGGGAAATAGATGATAGAAATATAATCACGGCATCGGAATGGCAATTAAGAGGTGGAAAACGAGATGATGTGGCGGGTATATAGATAATCAATTGTATGAAATCTCAAGTGCTGTGCTGTATGAGAGGTTTAGTTGTCAGTGAGAATGGATAGTTTGGGATGTAATTCGTTACCGGAGAAAATACGTTCAGAGAGAAGATTGACTAGAAGAGTCGATTTTGCGGAGCTTGTATCTTAACTCACCATGTCCAATCAGTCCTCATAAATGTATGCTCTGATTGGATTGGTCCTAATGCTAGCTCTAGTTTTATTAATCAAGTCTTAGTTCTATCCATATGCATAGTATGATAAAATTTGTGAGATATATATTTTGCCCAAGGGAACATGCGAGGCATCGTTTTAATGTCTCTGTTGCGGTGGAAGCATCAAAGGTGAACGGTACTACAGTAGCTTTCTGTCTCTTGACATCTCTTATTCATTGTGATGAGTTACGGGGTGAAGAAAGTTATCAAGGAGCGATGTATACATCAAAGATACCCGCTTCCACCCCCCCCCCCTCCCAAAACATAACACACAACCCGAATCCCACAACAAACCCAGTAACTAAGCCCCCCCTCTAATCCCGACCCCCTCAAAAGAGAACTATGCTGAAGATTCCAAATGAGCCGCAAACGTCAACTTGGGCGCAACATGCACCGTACAGCAGGTATAATTACTCGTCGCATTCGGCAGCATACTAAAGTGGATTCCTACCACTACCCCTCTGTCCATATCGCTAGTATTCTAAGCCGCAAAACAAAGAGAATATGCATAATCGCCTCTTTGAGAGCTCGCACTCCGTCAGATAGCTGTGGGAATTTCGTTTTTTCGTCAGTCTTGCCGAATTGAATATCGATATTCTTGTGAGTTGAACTAGATTGTAGGAGCTTACTAGAGGATGTGGAGTTGTAGGGGGTGGATTTGGGGGTTATGGTGAAGAATTCGAAAGGGTTGAGTTGGCAGTGGCAGTTGCAGGTGGATAGGAATTTGGCTTCGGTGTCGATGCTGATGAATGATCTGTAGGATATGAGGAGTTGGTTAGAGGTGAATTTGCTGATGGGGAGAGAACATGCTGTTGCGTCGTCGCTGGTTGCTTTGGGGAGACTTTGTTTGGGGAGTGTTGGGGCGATGAGGAGAGGTGATGGGTTGGAAGTACTATCTGGTAAGATGATTTAGTTCGTGCTTCCTATTTTAACAGTAGCTACTGTATAGTTTCACACATATATGTTATTGCTCGACGAGGTATATAGAGTTTTCTCATAGCTACTTAAAGCCATTGCATGATTGGGCATAGGTATATCAGAACATCAGCACTCAGTCTCAAGCACTTGTATGACAGGAGAAGTATTAGACGTACAACTGTAAATCTAACTACAATCGTTTGTACTCGAGTTTGTCAATATGCACTCCTGTCATCAAACCATTTCATACCAATAATACTGAATCTTTGTTGAGAGATTAGGAGGCCTCCACTGGTATCAAAAAGGGATGGTCGCGGCCTGGTTAGACTTTCGGCTATCAGTTGAGCAGATTATTCTGCTGCGAAAGAAGTAGCGGAATATGCTGGTTGGAGGGTTGTTGGACAGGTAGACAGGATTGGAGAAGCAAAGGTGCTTACGAGGAGAATTTAACTTAATACTGAGAGCTTCATGATGAGAATGGAATGGGAGCTAGGGGAGGTAAAAATGGAAATGAAGTTGTACATTAACTACCACGGAAGAATTTGCAGCAGGCAAGAAATACATAGAAATATGTAAGTGTTTTGCCATTACGGATGCCTTGATATTGGTGACAATGAGCACCAAAATAACACAGTGAGGCTTCTCAAAGTTACATTGGTAAGACTCTCATATCTATCGTTACCATTGAATGTCACCAGGATTTGAAACATATTACATACATACATGCTTAAAAATAATAGATGATCTCAAAGTTCAATACCAATACATAAATTCTAGAGCAGATGGACCGTTTAAAAGACATAGAGATTCGTCATGCCCCGAAATATGAAGTTGAATATCCAACCAATGTACCTTTCCTACTGATTGCGACGATCAAAGTTATTTGAATGCTTTCATATCATAGATCAATCAGGCACACTCGTCCAACTTTGAACCACCTCCCAAAACTCTATGAATACGGTGCCGTCCTTAAAATTCAACATCAGATGGCATTAACATCGAGATCACGATCATAATCTACACCGCCATCTTGCACCGAATCTTAAAATTAACAAATGGGAGGACGACTTGAAACAGACGCCAGTATTTAGTAAGCCCCTCTTAATCTTCTAGCTCATGTCAAAGCGAGAGGGAAATTTTCTTGGAAAACTTGAAAGCCACCACTAGAAGCATTACCGGTGTCTATCATCCGTGCACGCCAAACTTACACACTTTCAACCTCTTCATAAAGTGCCTTCTGATTACCGCAATTTCAACATCGGCGCTTATCCCAGGGACTTCCGCGCCGCCTGCCTTGCAGAAAAATGAAATTATCCATGGTCGCGCACCACAGACAAAAGTCAAAGACGTGACAGAGGTGTATTTACATCTGAAGGTACTATATTCCACATAAGCAGTTAATGCCCGAGTAAAAGCCACGCGAAGTAAGTGCCGTGTTCAAAATGCCATGTTTGCGCGAGAACTATACCATGTCGGAGAGAACGAGATGGGAAGGAAGTATGACACGAAGATACAATCATTTGTACTTTGAAATTCAGCCGAAGGGATGTCCTAGCTGTGTGTGCTAGTTGCGTCTTGAGGGGTTGAGGCTTTGAAATGCTTATGGAGTAATACTTACCTGATGTATGTAGCGAATGGTGCCCGAAGAGCCCGCAAAGAGAATACAAATTGAAAGCCTTGATCCCGGTACGAGAAGGATGGAAAAGAATTGAGGCCTGTGAGACGTGTGATTGATGTAAGCTGGATGAGGTTGACGGGCTGAAGAGATGAAAGGGTGTTTATGATTGGAGAAGTTGTTTTGAATCCGTAAAGCGGGTCTTTTAAAGAGATAGGACGAATATGTATAAATTGTTCATCTATTCATATCTATCGGGAAATTCAACTTGTAGGGAACGGCGAAACATCAGAGATACCTAGACTGCTCTGTACCTTCACTTTCTCTCATGTCGTGTTCGTTCCCCCATCAATCTCACAGCTTTTGACCCAGAAACAAATGCCCGGAAAATACAAGGTGGTAGTAACATAGCAACCATGCCATTGCAATACCTCGGACGAAATGTCCAAAAGCCGTCGCACGTGGTATAAGCAATCATGTGATGCCACAGCATTGCGCAAGCACCTGGTGGTTGCCAAGGCAAAACTCCACTTCCATACAGATCAGTTCGGCAAGGCCGACTTCTGCTGTGCTTTTAGAAGGATTTGTTGAGTTTGATTGAAGGTGGAGTCGACCAGTGAGAAAGGCAGGCATCTTCACCTCCTCGGTCGAATAACATAACATAACATTACATAACCTTGTCACCTGACGTGAGCTTTCTCCTATCTCCAGCTTGTCTTTCCCAATAACATCTAAAGCAATAGGATTGCCGACTCCAAGGATGATAGGAAGGGAGAATCTCAAGCCACGAAGCTTCACAACTCAACGGATATCACCATCCGTTGCCAACTAAACGTTTCTAGTACCATCTACAACATCCCTTCTTTCTATCAAGCAATCCCTTTCATCATTTGCTTCATCCATCCATCCATTCATTCATTCTACGCAGTGCAGAGGGTACATTTCGCAAAGGGGCGGCGGTAAAACGAATGATCACCGCAAATCCAAAAGAGTCTCGACCCTTTGATGTTTGACACGTTGATAACTTGTAATTTTATTTAAACTTTCTGAACTCAATTCTCCCATGACAACGGTGGAGTAACTATTTCATTTCCCCAGAATCAGACGATGGGGCTATTCAACCAATAATCATCCTTTGAGACCATAAATAGGCGAAACTAACGATTGTCTGAATGTAATCATGCAAGGGAGGAAAGATGGACCATATCTTTCTTCTTTTTCTTATTATTAGAATTATATGACGCAATTGTATGTCTTGATTGGATGGATGCAGCTGCATGAACTCTCTTGATGCATATTTAATATAAGGCATTGATTGGTTTATGGTATGGTAGGTAGATAGGTGTAAAGGGTAAGATGGAAAGATCCTTTGAATGATGAGAAATGTAAAGTCGGTGATGAGTAGATGAGTAGATGAGTAGATGAGTAGATGAGTAGATGAGTAGATGAGTAGATGAGTAGATGAGTAGATGAGTAGATGAGTAGATGATGAGTAGATGAGTAGATGAGTAGATGAGTAGATGATAGATGAGTAGATGAGTAACGAGTACCTAGTACCTAGTACCTAGTACCTATACGCAAATAGTTAGATGAATGGATAGGTAATTTACGGTATTATGCATCTATAAACGGCATGATATTGAATACATGATATCATCCGATAATAAATTCTAATCGTAACGTTTTAACTGTACATCACAATATATAGATTTAAAGATCATCATCATCATCACCATAGACAACCACACCACCACCACCACCACCATTAACCCAACCCATCCCATCCCCAAACCGCGAATCCCACGCCAATCCCCAAACGCAAACCCTAAACCTCGCATCTTCTTAACCCTTTCCAAAACGCCATCAAGAGTACCATCCTTCCTCATCCTCCTCTAAAAAAAAAGAAAAAGAAAAAAGAAAAAAGATCAAGAAAAACGATCAAGAAAACGATCAAGAAAACCAAAGCTCAATAACGCAAACCAAAACTCAATAAACCGAACCTTGCAGATCGTAACTAACTAACCAACTCCATACCGCAGCTTCTCACATCCCGAGACGCAAGGAATATCAATAGATAGATATCCATCCACCTATCGATAAATAGTATTCCCTTGTCTTGTCTTGTCTTGTCTTGTCTTACGATTTCGCAAATTTACAATCCATCATCAATCTATTGACCAAGAAAGAAAGGCATGGCGCGCTTCGTTCGTACCAAGTATGCTGTATGTATGTATGTATGTATGTTATGTTGTGGTATGTATGTATATGTATATGTATGTACGTCGCCTGTAAAAATGATGCACATACAGGCTGCAGAAGGTCCAAGAGTGGAGTATCCCAATAGGGCTGGCTATCCAATAAATGCGCCATCGCAAAGGGGAGAGCGTGGGGGAGGGGGAGGGGGGGTGTGTTGCTTTCCGATGGAGCGTGCGTGATCGATATCGTGTTTATTTGTTTATTTATTTGTTTGTTTTGTTTTATTTATTTAATTTATTGATTTAATTTATTGATTCAATTTATTTATTTAATTCATCATCCATTCATTCATTTATTCTACGGTATGCAATAACGATACATGGATGAAGATTCTCCAGAAGAGGGATGTTCAGCGAGCGTGCGCCCGAATTCCCGTGGCGTTAGAGCTACGGCTGTTGGCGGCGCGCGCTGCTGGGAAGGGAAGCACGATGCGTGCTAGCTCGCTCATCTTATGTATGTATTGTATGGATGTATGTGTGAGTTGGCAGATGTCAAGAGGGGGTGGGAGGGGAGACCTGGCTCGGCGGTAAGATTGGAGCGGGATCGTGAGATGGGTTTGGGCTGGGTAGGTATGCTCTGTCGGTAGGTAGGTAGGTAGGTAGGGACTTTTGATGGGATCTGTTCGCGTGTTGTGCTCGCAGGGACGGACGGATGTGTTGCGTTGCGTATCTTCAACGAACGGGTGGTGGTGAATGTGCGTTCTTTCATGATTCATGTAGGATCCGCAGGCGGGCAACTCGGTGGGGGATGCATTGGAGGGATTGTGGGCATGCGTCTCTCGCTATCTTGGAAGAATCTGGGATGGACATTGCGAGCCGCGCTTGTTCGTGCACATCATATGGGTTTTTTACGTCACGTCCTTCGCGCCTTGCCGTTGCTGCTACCCGCTAGAGAAATCCCAGGTCAGGTGGGTCTAGAGGTGATCTCGTTTGGCCATCCAAGCGTTCCCGCCGTTGCGAAATCTTTTTAGCTGCTACGTACGTACGTACAACTTACTGCCCACGGCACTCGCCCTGTAATAAACATGAAATCAAGCCGCAATCAGCCGGACAACTCCGAGCTATTCTACAGGACTGTACGTGGTAGCAAGCAAGTCCTAAAGTGGCTGACCGGGGCGTTGAAACTTTGACTGACTACCTTGTACCCACCAGGCCTACCGTTGGATGCTTGCTCCGATCCAAGCAGATGCATCCAGCTGAAAAATGCCGATATCTTACTCTATTCGCTCGTATTCCACACCGGATATGGATCAGAGAGGAATCTTGGGTCCAACTTCCAAGATAGATGGATGGATGGCGAAATGCACGCAGGGACAGGGCTGGTGAGCCAGACGGTCCCGTAGTCCGCTTGCGCACCAAGACTCCTTGATTGGATGATCCAATACGCGAGTCGGTCGGGGCAGATGCGTTGGGGAATGGAAAGAGGGTGATTCGTTTGTGTCCTTTCGTTTCTGCTATGCTATCCATGGATGGGATGTATCGTCGAATCAAATCGTATCATATCATATCATATCATATTATTATTATCTTTGTACAGAATCCTTCGATGCAATGCGACGGAAGTGAGTGAGCAAGCAAGCAAGCCAGCCAGCCGCAAGTCACTGGGCATAGACGATCTATACGATAACATGGAACAAACAAGATAGCAAACAAACTCACCCCCTCAATCATACTATGTGAATGCATACATGCAAACATTCATACATACATACATACATGCACTCTTACATGCGGGGACTAACATTTGAAATAAATTTTTTTTCCCCTTTCTGCCTCCCCCCTCTCCCCTCATTGCTTACAAGTTAGCACCGTAGGAGGTGGTCATGCTCAGGCTGATTCCAAAAGATGATCGATGGCCCCTCGCAGCAGGAGGGAGGGGAGGGGTTGGGGCTTACCCTGCTGCCCGTGCATGCCTACCGTACATCTTCATGTGAAGCATGGCATGGGCATGTACATGTCAGCCAAAGCATGCAAGGTTAAGTTAAGGTGTTGGCTGTTGCTGTTGTTGTCTCAATTGCAAGCACGCCTTGGTTTGATCATTAGCCTGCAACCGACCGGTGCAGCATCCAATCGTGGGAGGCGATCCCGCGCGGGCTAAAGTGTGGCGGCTCTAAGCTTCCTATTGGGGGAGAGGGGCGAGAGGGAGGGGATAATTTTATCTGTCCTGGGCGCTGCGATCAAAAGGATGGGATGGATTGTCATCGTTGGAGTCAGTCATATTGCCATTCATCCGATATCCAGGTCTTTGGGTGATGTTTTTTTTTTCTTTTTTTTTTTTTCTTTTTCGCACATCAGCCCCTTCATCCGTTTATAGACTCGGAGGCGGAAGGATAGATAAATAGATAGATAGATATCTTTACCATGGCATTGTATTCCCCCCTCCCTCCCGTAAATCGATAATATGATGATTCATAACAAGGTCTACCTCGCTGAATCAATTTGTCCCCCCCCCAAAGAGCCCTGCCTGCCGGATTTATATATATAGCCAAGCCCGTAAGCAGGCTGCATGGCGGCGGAGGAGGACGAATGTTACAGAGTTAGTGTTAGTCGGCATCTGAAACAAGCCGCTTTGGCTAGCTATAGCGAGGTGCTAGGTAGTCAATATTCGTACGATACGATCGATCACGTCTTCTTTCCATGCTCCCCGCGAAACAGATGGGTGGGTATGTATGTATGTATGTGTGTGTGTGTATGTGTGCGTGCGGTGGAGGTACGAATTGGAGATATCTCTCCGGCATTGTGTATGGAGGTTTCGGATCGATAGATATCTATCTATCTATCTATTTATCTATGCAGGAGCTTTTCTGTATCTACATATTGAAGCTGACGGCCGTATCGCGGGTTCGTACATAAAGAGCAAGCAGCAAGCAATGTGCAATGTGCAATGTGTAATATCGTAGTTTGATTGATGATCTTGGCAGTGAAGAAAGATTTTTTTCTTCTTCTTTCTTTTTTCTCTTTCTTTTTGTTTTTTGGGGGGGAGGAGAATTGTGATACAACCGTCGGCCCTTAGTGTACCCAGACGGCGCATCAAGCTAATGAATTCATCGGAGCGGAGTTATCTTTAAGAGAAAGTTTATAATTATATCTACATCTATATAGAAAAGAAGAAAGAAAAGAAAGAACATATCGTATGCTAAAAATGGCCTTATTAATTTGCTTGTTGACTCGTGAACCAGATTTATACCCTTGACCTTTGGATAACCCTTTGGGATAACCTCAAGATACCTACCTATCATTCGCTTGTTTCAGGATGTAAACATTGAGAAAGATTAAATGCGGAAATTTATTTTACGCGTCCCCCCTTTCCCCCCTCCAAAAAGCGATCGGCCTGCACATAATGTGTGTGGTGTAAGGTATTTTGATGCTGTCAAGGTTTCAAGGTCTCGATACATTTATTGGTGCTTGGGGATACCTGGTTGAAAGTCATTATTAGGATTTAACCTTGACGGAGGTTTTGTTCGTTGGCAGTCTGGGTTCTGGGAAGGTATCGAAACTTCCAAAGCTTATTGAATTTGACTGGAGGTTAGGCCCTCTGGACAAACTATCAGTTCTGCAGTCTCACCTTATTACCTGACGACTGGTGACCTACTATGACTGAAGAGTGCTCTTTCATGTCGTCGTTTCGACACAGCTATCGGACATTGATAGCCGAAGAACGAAGCTAAATTCACTAGAGAGGATGGATAGGTAGGGAAAACAACCGCGTCGTCTAGTCTATCCCTCCTCTTTGACTTTCTGTCGATTTCGGATCGGAACGGACCAGATTTCAACTAGGTTTCTGGGATAAGCGACTAAAGATCAATCGCGGAGAATATAGTAGTTGTCGATTGGCATTTTATTAGCATGTTGTGCCTACCTAGGTATCGATAGTGAATATCTAGGAAGATATACGCAGTCACGACCTTTTTGGTGTGGACGACGAGTCTATCAATCAAGCAAGCAAGCAAGCAGGCAGGCATTAAGCCATCTCTCGTTGCAGATATGATCTCGTTGTTAGGGTCCGCCAGTTGATGATGAATGAACCTTATAGAGGAGAAAGTAGAGAGGAGTCGATATTACTTGGATAGGTAGGTATCAGATGGATGGATTGATAGATATGGAAATGAAATGTGTAAGGGATTTGGATATGTTTATTTAAATAGATGGATGAAAATTACATGAATAATACATAGATATAGATACATAGATATAAAAATATATAAGGTATCTAAATATAGTTATCTAAATGGATAGATGAATATTAAATGAATAATAGAAATATAGAAATATAGAAATATAGAATATATAGAAATATAGATAATATATAGATATATAGATATATAGATATATAGATATATAGATATATATAGATATATAGATATATAGATATAGATATATAGATATATAGATATATAGATATATAGATATATAGATATATAGATATATAGATATATAGATATATAGATATATAGATATATAGATATATAGATATATATATAGATATATAGATATATAGATATATAGATATATAGATATATAGATATATAGATATATATATAGATATATAGATATATAGATATATAGATATATAGATAGATATATAGATATAGATATATAGATATATAGATATATAGATATATATATAGATAGATATATAGATATATAGATATATAGATAAAGTTCTTGAATATGAATATTTATCAATATACCATATCAGATGTAATACATAATACATAATATCTCCTTTATCTTAATTGTTATTCTCAGCTGGAAGAATCGATATCCATATATAATCTATTATCACCTCAATCATACATGCATGTATTATATGCATCTAATATGCATCTCTTTTATGTATTAGGTATCTCTACTAGGTACGCTACCTAGATATACCTAGGTGCTCCGTACAATCATACAAGGAAATGCCTCCTACATGAATAAACGCGGATCATTTATGGGTTATCCAATTAGGCCCATTTATTTTATACTAGGTGAAGAGGTGCTTGTCCTAAAGTGTTTAGCTTCAGTGAGAGAATCCACTCATGGACCCACAATCATGATCTTACCTTGGCCGCCGCTTGGCGGAATCTAGAAAGAGGAGGGAAGAAAGAGAAAGGTACAGTACATTGTAGATATTAGGTAGGTAGGTAGGTAGGTAGGTAGGTAGTAGTAGTAAGTATAGTACAGTAATTGGTAGTTTAATCATTTTCCTAAAATCATGCAATGGAATTGAATTGAATGAATGAATGAATGAATGAATGAATGAATGAATGAATGAATGAATGAATGAATGAATGAATGAATGAATGAATGCATCCATGCATCCATGCATCCATGCATGCATGCATGATTGATTGATTGATTTTCTATATGAGTAGGAGAGTAGAGAGTTAAAGAGTAGAGAGTACAAAGGACAAAGGACAAAGCTGGTCAATGGATGGATACTCTCTAGATAGAAAGGATGGGGTAGATATTATCGTATACCGCAATTCATTCATACCGCCGATACAATTGTAAGTTCTTCCAGTTACCAAGGTATTTATTAACATCCATACCATACTAGGTAATTACCCCGGTAATTATAACTGACTACCTACCTAACTGCAGGCAGGTATCTGTTCTTATACTTCTCTCCTACTCTGTTTATCGTTTATCCGTATCTATTAATTAATTTATGATTTATTTATTTATGATTTATTTATTTATTTATTTATCTATGATTATTTATTTATGATTTATTTATGATTTATTACTTTACTACTTTATTACTTTACTATTCGACTATTCTGCTACTACTTATACCTACTTATCTACTCACCTACTTACCTCCTTACCTACTTATCCATACTATCTTGTCTTGTATTGGACTGGGCGGAATTGGATTGGATCTTTTAATTGGTCTTGATTGAACTTTACAGTATTGAACTTTTGAATAGCCCGTCCGTCATTCCAGCTTCTTCTTCTTACATTTAATCATTTATTCGTTTCATTCAGTCAGTCATTCAGTCATTCAGTCATTCAGTCATTCAGTCATTCAGTCATTCACTCATTCACTCATTCACTCATTCACTCACTCACTCACTCACTCACTCACTCACTCACTCACTCACTCACTCATAACGCGGGGGGTTATTTCATTATAATTCATTCAGTTCAATTCATTCAGTCCAATCCAATCCAATCCAATCCAATCCAATCCAATCCAATCCAATTCAAGTTCAAGTTCAAGTTCATACATAACTGGAATATTGAAATAATTGATTTTATTACCTTTATACCGTTTTAGCGTATTACAGTATTACTTACATACACTCTTTTCTCTTAAAAAACAACCAAACAAAAACAAAACTGCTATACTCCAATACCGCCATTCAATACAAAACTCCCTCCCTCTCTCCCTCTCTCCCTCCCTCTCTCTCCTCCCTCTCTCCTCCCTCTCTCCCTCCCTCCTTACTACATATTTTCCAAGAATATTCAATCCGACCAAAGTTCAATTCAAACCTCACCTCACCTCACCTCACCTCACCTCACCTCACCTCAACTCCACTCCACTCAATTCAATTCAATTCCTCCCTCTTTTCCTATATCATTTCAAAAAAGGGAAGAAAGAAAAAAAAGAAAAGAAAAGAAAAGAAAAGAAAAGAAAGAGGAAAGAGAATTGTACAACATTACATTAACTTTTCACAATTACTTTGTCTATCTACTTACCTAGTACTTTTTAAAACATCGAAAAAGAAAAGAGCTTCTATCATCTGAACTTTTTAAAGTGTTTATTTACCTAAACTACATACACTGACTGGCTGGCACTACCTACTCGACTTTACTCTCCCTACCATTCTCCCCCCTCCCCTCAACCCATTCCTTCTTGAGCCAATCTACTCGACAACCATAAACCTTCCTCTCGTCGCCACTATCCACTATCACCACTCAATTTCGATAAACTCCCCTTTGTTATGGAATATTTACGATGCTTATGAGGTTCTTGACGATTACGATATTTCCTCCGTTACTTCTTCTCCTTCTTGGTAGTGGTGTTGAGCAATAGTGAAAGATGAAGACCATTCCCAGTGTAAGCTTCCCTTCCCCCCCCCTCTCCCCTCCCTTCCCCCCTCATCTACATTCTTAACTTAAATGATCTAATATTATGGTTCCTCTTTCGAGGCCATTCATTGGTCTCCCGGCATGAGATCTTGACATCTTCTACAATGTTTTCATTCACCTTTGTAATTTTTATCCCTTTTCAAAACTAACAATTACTTTCTTTTTTTTATAGCTTGTTGCTTCAAGTACCGTCGGTGTCGCAGCTGCTGGTCTAGCATTGGGAAGACCAGACGATCCCACCCCTTCTCGCACTTCTTCGAAGCGAAGGAAATCGAGAGATATTCTTACAGATGTCGACAATTCTTCTAATCTAGGTACATCTTCGATCATTTCACGACCCCTTACGAGTTCTACCATGGCTACCCCAGAAAGTCGCAATACTCCTGATGCGACGGGTTCTTCATCGGCCCCCCAAACCTTAACGACATTCTTTCGACGCCCCTCAAATGCAAGACTCGATTCCCCAACAGCATCACAAAACGGCGCTGCGCGAAGATGGTCACTCCTTCGATCTGGCGAAGGCCCAAATGAGAATTCGGGGGAGGAAGTTGTCAGGGATTCTGTTTCATCGCGCGGTTCCTGGATGCGAAAATTATCGATACCAACATCGGGCAGTAGCAGTCCTCGATCAAGTATGGGACCAGAGTCGCCTCCTCTGACGTTCTCTCATGGATCCGCAGCACCTATACTCTCATCCCCTCGGGACTGTCCGACCCAATTACCCCCGAACAAACTGGTCAAGAGGCAAACATCGGAGAGAAATCGCAGTGGGACAGTTTCGAGTGGATCAAAATCGCAGGTACCAACCTTACGGAGACCAGCTACCAGTCATAAGCGTTCGGCTACGCTGCAGCAGCAGCGATTCATAGAAGATTCTCCAGGTACGAAAACACAAGCGCGTCCCACTGCCCCAAGGCGGTCAACGGTATCCACTCAGGCTACACCATTGAGGAAGTTCAGTGAATCACCTCGCAGCTCATGGCGTATGTATTTCAAGTCCCGACCAACCAGATTTTTCAAAGAAAGATCCGCCGGCAGATCAGGAGATGGGAGTGTGCATAACTTTTTCTGGACCTCGAAAAGGGTTATGCCAGATCATACCGTTCGACCGACTTTGGTAAAACCGTATCTAATCACGGTCTCGACGGAAGAAATGGAAGGATATTACGACGAAGGAGAAAATTCCGTATGACGAACCAATTGACGGATGTACCATGGACGAACCACCAAGCTCACCTCTGGAGGAAGGGAATTCTGACGACCCTAAGCGTCCCAGGCGGTCACTCTCCATGCACTTTAGTTCACCTCCCACTTGGATCTCCAGGGCAGGAAGTTTGAGGAATAGGAAAAGAAATTCTGAACCTCTACCGGGTGGTAGGCATCGTGCACCGGCACCTTTACCATTGGACCCCGGAAGAGTGTCTGTTTCCGCAAATGGTGTTGCCCCGCATCACTCTAGGCCGGTCGTGGATCAAATGGGCTTTCAAAAAGCGCCTCGCTCTCCAACGGGTGACTTCTCGCCAGCGTCGCCAACTGATCCCTTTGCCCCTTTTCACTATGTCCCTCGGAGGAATAGCTCATCGCCATTGCCACCTCTCAATCGACTATCATCTTTTAACCTCGATCTAGCTCGTTTGGGCATGGCATCGTCCTCATCACCAGCTCCACTTCGAAGTCCTAGTTCACCCTTACCCATGTCCAGCACTGCTGCAACTTCTTTCTCATCTACGCTTCCTGTATCAGCAAATTCTTCATCGTCATATTATGGTACGCTAAGTTCGAAGAATGGCATGTCAGAAGCGGGAGATAGAGCTTCGACGTTGATTGGTTCAGATAATGAGAGATGAGAGGATTCGCATCCGGTGAAGATGAAGATATGGATTTTCAGAGTGAGACGGTGTATGATTCAGTTAGGTCGGGAGCCACCAGCAGTTTACGGTCACAAAATACGCCTCTGGACTCAATGTTTGATGATTCTCCTCCCAACATCACGAGTAGCAACGGACATGCAAAAGCCAAAAGACATTCAATTCATGAACTCATGTCGAATGGTGTTTGTGGTGAATTCGAGCATCGTATTGTTGAGGAGGATGAGGGTCAAGCAACTCCGGTCAAGCACGCCAAGCTTTCTTGCGAGATGGCTGTCAACAAGTCGACACAATCCATAGCGGCAGAGGACGTTATCCAGTCCTCGCCACCGAGCTTTTCTATCGCCTCGAAAGATTTCGCAACACTCTCCTTGGACAATGACGAAGAGGATGAAGATTGGACTCGAGATGAAGAGAACAAAAATATGGAGGTTGGCAATCGGCTCTCATCACCCAATGATTTGACTTGCCGTCGGGTCAGTCCAATAACCCGAAATCCCCTGGCAGATGTTACCCATAGCGGTTCCACGAACGGTAATCATTATGCTGAACGACCCAAGGGTAATTTATTTGATTGGTCTGAACCATCTACTACGGAGAAAGATCTGCTTGGCACTTCTGCTCGACCTAGGACGGCACACGTGAAGCATCTTGCCCGCAATGGGCGAGGCGGGCGAACTGTTGGACGAAAAGGCCCCGTTCCACTGCATATCAGAAGTCAAAGTGTTTCCTGTAGTTCCCGATCTCATTAATCAGCGGATCACACAAATTTGACACCAAAATTTGGTACGTGGGGGTTGGGTGCGAAAGGTGTCAGTGAGGACTGGGATAACGATTTCGACTTCGACACCAACGATGAAGGCGGCTTTGAAGATGGAAACCTCAATATCGAGAACAGCGTAATGCTAGTTCCTCCAGCCATTCAAGCCAGCCAAGCAAATGTCGTTGGCCATGTTGGGCAGATTCGAGAAGTGTGTCTGTTGGTCGAGGATCTCAAGCGGTTGCGACTTTTGGCCCGGGAGAAGAACTTGATGCATGGGCCATCGGCTCAATTATGGAAGGAAGCCGAAGGCATCATTGCTCTGGCAGTGCCTGATGAAGAAGACCCCACCTTGTCGCCTCCTCATTCTCCTATATTTAATCCTGGAGAGCAGAACTTGAGTGACAAGTTCATTGACCGTGGCCCTGATGCAGAGAGGATGTCGCTATGCCGGGTGCGCCGATGGAGGTCTTGAACCGCTTTGGCAAGCCATCGGGCTATGTCTATGATGGCAATACTGTTCTACGACGCTCCGTCTTCTCACCCGAGGATGATATTTTTGGCGCCGGGGCTATCGTTCATAATCCTCCCATCAGAGATGGTTTACGTCCTCCATTGGCCCCCGTTCGATCTTCGAGTGCAAAGACTGCGGCGGAAGTTGCTCGAACAGTCATGGAAACCATGCATCAACACCGCTCTACCTCGGACCCTTGGCTATCAGATATGGTTGAGCAATCTTCAAATAAAATGCCATTTGATACAACCAGCCTCCGCGATCTTGTTCATCGTGCCTCTGTTTTGAGTCGAAAACTGTCCGACATCATTCGTGAAGCCGATGGTACTGTTCAAAGCCCAGGGTGTACCCCCACCGCGAGTCAAGTCCGGCATTCACTCGAGTATTCACCGACCCAATGTCATCTCCGCCAAAACACCTCCCTCGAAGCCATAGCAACAACTCTATGCTCAGTGGTTCGATGGATTCATCACCAAACGAGAAATTTGGGCCAACGAATGCATATGATGACTGTTGTATAATACATTATCATCCACATCACATAAAACGTCTCACGTAGAAGATTACCTCTTACCGATACGAATTCTTGTACATATACGGCTCGACCAACACCGGCCTTAATTTTCTTTTTGCATAGCGACGGGTTCAAGCTTTCATAAAACGTTCCATCATTGACTTCTTTTCCCTTCCTACTTGCGTACATCTCTGGGGTTCTCATGCCAACTTGAAATACTCCTTTAACAGCACGTGCCTTTTCATATCATTTTCATCAATTAGCGCATGTTGTTTTCGCATGAATACATTGAAGCAATCAATTCCTGATTACGGACTCAAAAATCATAATGTTTTTTTTTTTCTTTTATTGTCTGGCTGCATTTCCAGATGCATCAACGGCCTCTCTTACCAACGACATACACAACACACACACACACACACACACACACACACACCAATTGAACTCTCGAAAAAGCGGGAACAAACTCGCACTCGAAGTTCTTTTGATCAACACTCTCTCTAATTTCTTTCGGGACTTGTCTCTAATTCAGCTTCCACTTACGTTCAGTCCCTAATTTCCAATGGTAGACATCAGACGGACACACAAAATCGTGTACCTTTGGCGGCGTTAAGGGTACAGATAAGAGAGATCTGAGCACTGTATGAACATAATATATCGGTGTATGAGATGATGAGTGAGATCAGATCAGATGAGAAGAGTGGGTGGCTCTTTCCAAAGCAGGCTTTGTTTGAGTCAAATTTTTTTCTTCCTTTGCGACATTTTCATTTATTTTTTATTGCGAGGGATTTGTGTATGAATCACAAGGTTTCAATGGTTATGGTTATTGGTATTTGAGAAGGGGGCAAAAATCGGGGTGTTGGATTTCTTTTTCTTTTGCTTTTGTGACATTGGAAGGGGATTGGAGATGTATTAGTGGGCGTTGAAGATTGATTTGGAGTCAGAGAGTGTGGATACTGGATAGTAAAGCGAACAGGCAGTATGGGGATTGAGATGAAAATGGAAATGGAGATGGACTGGACATGAGGTGTTTGTCAAACCTACGATTGTAAATGTTCAATGCGTGCTGAGAGTTCCGAAGTAAACGAGATCACAATACACTTAAGGACAAGTGAGAAACAAAAAGAATAGGACGAAAAGAGAATCAAATAAAACAAAGCTCTAAAATAGCTTTACTGGAGCCATTTACATGTTCACACTTTTTTCTTGCTATCGATCTCCTGTGAGTTATGTATGTGTGCGCGTGGAGAAAGATAAAAAAAAAGACTTTGAATCAAGAACTAATAGCTCCAGAGCTAATAAGTCACTCGCTAGATAAGCCAAGCCCCCCTTGATCCCTTGAGCTTTTATATATTTATATATATATATATATATATATAGAAAAGAAGGAAAAGGTTCATCGATCACTACCTACCTACCTACTTAATCACAAGAAGCATAAATGAAACCATTGACAAATTCAACGTTGATGTTGCTGGATGTTTTGATATCTATATATGTACATCGCATCGCTATATATCCGGGTTTCTGATCCCCAGCTCACCAATCATCGCTCGTCATCTCGCGTTCTGCTCCACCACAATTCGTCTGCTTTGATTTCACTCGGGATCAGCTGGTACGATATCCCGTCGTCTTCTTCAAATGCCACGCTTGAAAACGATACATTTGCATTCTTCTGTTAAGCATGGTACGACATATCAACATTGCCCAGATCCTAAATTCACGCCCCGCTACGCAATTCATAAATCCTCATCCGCGCCATATCCAAAATCGACCGTTCCCTTCACGGCATGTCTCTTGTCCACTGGTCGATCGCCTTCATGTTTTTACATATCCTCTCTTCCGGGAGTTGGGGAGTGGTTTATGTGCTATGGTGTCTAGAGCCCATGAAACGGGCGTAGTATCTGCGTTGCAGAGCAGAGTTTGACGGATCCAGTCGAGACAGTGGTCTACTCTTTCAGGATTAGTGTATAGATCTTGTGTTTCCATGGGCATTTTTGATAAACTAGACTGCCATCATGGAAATTACGGTTACAATGGAGAGGGGCAAGGAATCGTACCAATATGTTTAGCACCATGACCGGCATAATTCTTGGATCCATCACTTCTGTAGAAATCTCTGAAATGCGGGGCGCGATAGCGTGGAATACCATCGAGCCATATGGCTTGTCGGATGGTGTTGAGACAGTGAAGTTGGTGGTAAACTTCTAGTTGGATGAGATATTGGTCTTGATGTTTGTGATTGGGGACTGGTAGGGTTGGGGTCAGGAGGCGGGCGGCTTGGGAAAAGGGTATATAGGTGTGCATACTTTCTGGTGGGTGGAGGTGTTAGATACCTAAGTAGTTTGGAAGGGGCGGGTTTTAAAGGGTTTTGGGGCTTAAACCGTTATAAAGCATTTTCCCAACTCGCGTCTGTGATGGTGGAAGGCATGCCAGTGATGGGATCCACCATGAAAGGGTTATGAGTATGGAGGGAATTTGAATGTCGGACGGGAATGTATTCTATGATGTGTTCTACTGGAGCTATCATTTTTGTCAACTTCGGACAATGGTGTACGAAACTAGTGACAGATCTGCCTGCACTTACTGTAGATGTGAGGATGTGAATTCTTCTTGGTGAACTTAGGAGACTGCTCGAGTATCACGATTGTGAGTGCTCCTGCAAATACAACAGTGATATATAAGAGGATCAAAACGACAATATGTAGGGAAAGGGAGAGCCTCAATTCTTTCATACGATTCTTGGTGAAGGTTTTCCCCTCATTGTCGGTTTCTTGGAGAAGATGATATGTGCTGGGGTCGGCCATGATACTTGCTTCATGAATTGAATGAAAGAGAGAAGTGAAGTGAAGAAAATGAGACGAAGAATAAAAGAGGGGGAAAGGGGAGGAGCGTTGGACCCAAACATGAATTGCGCAATCTTTCACTTGGATCACCCACGTCTTTCAACATACCTAGAAAGGCAATCTCGAAGTAATCAGCGAGAGCTTATTAGAAGTGTGATTGAGTCACATCTAAATTGTGCTGAAAGCTTCAAGCATACCATATCAGTATCATTGCATACCCGATAGCCTATCGGTAAATGTGAGAATTGTCTTCCATGAGCCGCTATTTTCTCACTCAAGACGGGTGTAACGATAACAAGCTTAATCAACAATCTGACAAACACTGCCCTAGCAAGAACCAAATTTGGGGTAGTTTGAAAGTGGCGTCAATTGTCCGCGGAGATTGATAGTATATGCCATGTTCTGGTATATATACCATTCAAATACTGTAGAGGCAAACATATGTACCCTTTGTTCATCTGGAACTGGGCGTTTAAAGCCATAAGTCATCATTGTGAAATTAAAATACTCACAACCTTGTGGGCTACCATCTCTAACTCCGTGAGTGATCTCCTCATCACTTTAATAATTCGACTTAAGCTTTGTGACAAAGACTATTATCAATAGCCGAAAATTGTAAGGTTATTAATGGCTTAACTGGCACATAAAAGTCCAAGCTATGCGACAGTCACAGGACAAGCAATGCAGTAACCCTTGACTAACAGCCAGGCGACATTGAAAGGATGCGGCTGGCTTATTGAGAACGAAGATGAATTACATGAGTTTTAGAAAGTAAAATTCCGCGTTTTCCACAGGAGTCTTCTATCCGTCCAGGGATTTCAGAGCACTTGTGTAGTCAATGGCTGGTAAGCATGGAAGGTTTATTGCTTCTTACTCGCGTATCAATTGCTATTAAAAAGTTATAGGCAACACTCGTCGATGATAATAAGCATGTACGCACTTCACTGCCTAGGTTTATCAAGTTGGAAAAGTTCCTGGAATGAGCCTCATCCAACATGTGAATGATAGTTAGTCTAAAATTTTGGAAGACCCGATGCTATTCACTTGAACAATAATGTCTGACCTCAGCACTTGAAGGAAGAGCCACCAATGATGGCTTATCACTCGAGTATATGATACAATATTGCATGGTTTCCCCAACTTACGAGGGGCTATCTCCATGTAAGCAGAATTACCCATCGTTAGAACTTAGCCCACTCGTGTCTGTTATTCCATGGAGATTAAGATAGGGGTAGGATCACCCACAAGTAGGCTTAATGCAAAGTCCTGATCTGCAACCTGCTTATAATCAGCAGCAAACACGGTGCCACTATTCCCTCATTGAAATGTAACGTTCCGATGACATCAAAACGCAAGAGCGTGGAGGTCGCCGATGTGTTCTCGATCTTGTAAAGTGTTATCTTATTTTCCCCAAGTCATCTGATGATATTCAAGAAATGCATATAAAGGTTCTTCTTTCCCCATTGACACCAAAATATTCCTTCTCAACGAACATTTTCTCAACTCAAGAACTATCTTCCTCCAAAGAATATCACTTGAAATCATCTCAAGGCCAAACAATTCATCATGAAGACAGCATATTTTCTCGCAGTTGGTGTAGCCATGTTGGGTCTAGCTATTGCCGCCCCTGCTGCGTAAGTGTTTCGTCTTCCCTCATTCTATATAATATCATTCTAATACAGACATAGTGCCCCAGAAGCTGAAGCGTAAGTTTTAATATCATCTGTGATAAGATTTTGTATTGACGTGTATTGTTTGCAGTGCTCCATGGAGTGAAAAGCGCTGGGAGGAAAAGAGAGAAGCCGCACCATGGGATGATAAGCGTTGGGAGGAGAAACGCTGGGGTGAGAAGCGTGGCTCCCCTGACTGGAAAGACAAGAGATGGCAAGAAAAACGCGTGACTGCTCCCTGGGACGAGAAACGATGGGATGAGCGTTCTGCTGAGCCTGCACCTGAGCTTCTAGCATAGGTGATAATACCTCGCCCTAGCTGCTGTGAAGGAACTTTTTGTGGCGAAAATATAGCTGTGGCTTACGGGTTCAGATGGCTGTGTGTTTTCATCTCGTTCATTCCTTGCCCATTTTTACTATGCAGATTTCATATTCGATCGAAAGAAAATACATCCACAGTCTTTACCACAATTGCCTGCAACCAATTAGAAGCTTGCTTATAGTGACCCGAAGCCATTTTAACTTCAATGCTCCTGGTGCCTTATGGTCGCTATAGCTAGTACGGACAGTACGATAAGTATTGACCATAACAGCTGGTGTCATTCAGGGTAAAAGAAAGAAGCAATCGCTTTACTGATAGCTTGGTTCGATCTAATAAAATGGAGAGAAGGGAACTAATGGCAGCTGATAAGTTGTTGAGTTGAGGTTGAGTTTGATCATAGGTGAGAAGAGGTTTCATTTCCATCTAACGGAATTAGCCTATAGCTAGTTCTAGTTCCCGAGGTCTACACCACACACACCACTTTAGATGGATGACAGGGTTGAGGGTGTGTTCGTCTAATCGTACTTGACAAAAAACATCTCCTTCCCCATGATTGCCATTCTAGCAACAAAACATATGTTAAATCAACAGACACATAGCATTGCTGGTATTCCTGGTATTCTATGATACATTTTATCCATCTGCCCAGATTTGAGGTTCTCTTTCAATTTTGACTCTAGATACCTAAGGTAGGGCAAGGGTAAGGCTAAGGTTTGAGTTCTTGTTCCACAATTTTCTTTCGACCTTAGTTAGAACTAACCTTGTGTTTTTTAATGGTGACCTCATCAACATCGGTGCGGGGGAATGTATGGATGTTCAAATATACAACATTCACCAATCCTTCGCTCTGCAATTCCTAATTAGATAGGTAGAAAGATTGGGTTCAGGAGCTATCATACGATCTTTTAATCTGGGAGAAGTGTGTCACGACACACAAACTATCGTCAAACTGTTTTGCGCTACCCATCAGCTGTAGCGCGTTTGTCAATATTTGCTATCTTGAACAAGGTATTGTAATGTAAAGAGCAGACACAAAACGTGTGTCTGTTCCTCTTCTCTCATTTTCTCTTCGATTTTCTCATCTATTTCTCAACCTATATGCTGTCGCAAGGCAATAGGAAATGGCAAGCTTCTTCTCCGCAACACGGGCCGATCCTCCAAGTCCACGAGATGTCGTAGCCACCTATCGACGAACCTTCGAAAACCGCGTATCGGAAGGAACACTACGACCTATGGTCCTGCCATATCATTTCTATGGCGTTATGCTATTGGGGATCTATTTATGTGTGCGGCACACGAATCGGCCAATATTATACAAGGCTAGGTGGCTAGTGCTGGCTGCTATAACACGGTTTCAGCTCAAAACTCTGTGGCATACGAGTAGCGCCAATATGGCTATTGGATTCGTGGCAGGTTTAATGAGTGTATACGGTATTGCTACGAGTTTGACCTGGCTGGTCTTTATGCGGCCACAGTTTGATGCGAAAAGGGTTGAGCGGAGGAAGATTTGCAAGGACAAAACTGCCATACAAGAAAATGAGGGTGAGGCTGCAAGTGTGAAGAGTATCGAATGGAATTTAAGACAACGTGCAAACCTGGACAAACACATAAATGGAAGTTCTGGTGGCCTGAAAGTTCTAAATGGAAATGATGTAGAACCACAGCCAATCGTAAATGGGGCAATGGGAGAAACTGAGTACTATTGGCAATCATACCCAGAAAACATATGGGAGCGACTAGACTGGATCTTCGACTTGGTCATCAATTTTCGTGGACCGGGTTGGAACTGGGCAATTCCTACTTTACCAAAGCCCCCATCTTTTGTATATTCTGGATTACCGGAACCCTTAGATGAAGCATCGGCGAAGGGCACATCTTCAACTGGCATCAGACGCTTCGCCACAAGAGGTGAAGTCTTTCGAGCTCAAGTCCCCCGTTTCATCATAGGATATTTCTTACTTGACATAGTCAGAACTGCTATGATGCATGATCCGTATTTCTGGCTTGGTCCCAACGAGTATAACCTACCCCCTTATGTCGCAGCAATGTCTCCGCTGTTTCGTTGTTTATATCGCGAGCTTTTATCAATGGCTGGAGTACTCGTTTCCCTAGACATGGCCTTCCTTCTTGCTCCTCTCATAGGGTGTTTACTTCTTGGTCCATTCTCATTCATGGGTCTTAGAGGTGAAGCCTGGTACTACCCTACTACGTGGGGTTCATTCTCAGTCATTGCGAATAAGGGCCTAGCGGGCCTTTGGGGAGGTGCCTGGCACCAAATTTTCCGCCTTATGTTTTCTGCTCCAACGAACTACCTCATCGCAAATGGATATCTAAGCCCCAAATCTTCGAATACAAAATTAGTCGCTTCCGTTTTCGCTTTCGGAATATCAGGAATTCTACATGCTGGTGGCAGTATATCTCAAATTCCTTATACAAAACCGTCCAACCCCCCCACATTCTTCATGCTGCAGGCTGTTGGAATATTTCTACAAACAGGATTCTGCACTCTCTTCCATCAAACAATCAAGCATATTCCAAAATCAATACGACAAACAATGAATGTTGTGTATGCGTTGTCTTGGGGTCTATTAACTGGTTGGAGGCTAGCGGATGATTTTGCCCGTGGGGGGATTTGGCTTTATGAACCTATTCCGATTTCTATACTTAGAGGACTGGGATATGCTGGTAAAGATCACAGCTGGTGGTGTTGGGAACATGTAGGAGTTGGGTGGTACACGGGGGGGCACTGGTGGCAGAGTGGTGTTGCTATTTGAACGAAATTTCGGGTTTGTTGCGTACGATTATGAACGCGACTTGGCACGGTATATCGTTGGGCTCTAAAAAGTGTGACAAAAACAGTTCTGGTGCATGAAAGTTCATATTGAGAGACGCCAAAAACATAGAGGGAGTGCATACCGGGTATCCAATAGACCAGGTACAGCCTGATGACTAGAGATCTTTGTCCACTGAATCCAAGAAATCCGCATCATCGAGATCAGGTTATCGATTTACGCCTGGAATTATTGAAAGTTTTCTGACGTAGAGTGAAGGCCAGACTATTTACCCCTGACAAATTCAATAGAAACTGTAACATGCCAACAAGAATTTCAAAAACCTAATTTCGAATCATAGCAGCGCTATTTCAAACATCGACGATCTCTATTCTACTCCATCGTCCCTCCCTGGCAAGTCACCACATAACCCATTTTATATACCTAATATTCACATCCATTGCGAAATAATAATGAAACAACTTTAAACATCTCTCTACAGGGCCCACCGGCTTTTTCACAAAACAGCGAATGATTAAAATCTGAACATCATCCCCCATCAATAAATGTTAAATAAATATGACGGTCACGTATAAATTTGACGAGTAAAGTTTATTATTGGGTTCATAGATCAAGGACATACTGGATCGAACAAAACAAGATACATACAAGGTATTCAGCCACTTGAATCACTCCAATCGCGTTTTGTGAAACAGGTCGAGCAAATAACCTTTGCTCAGCAGGGAGTATAAATCTCGCCTAATTAGCAGCTTGCTGTACCATGCACTGACATAATTAGTCATCAGACCCTAGCAAGTAGGTTCTAGTCCTCTAATAACTACTGGATTCTAGGTACAGTGTCTAATTACATTTGATCATATGTACTCTAAGCTTTTGATATTCGAATTTGACCGGAGATTGTATAGAATTGCGATTCATCATGAGTTCGCCATAGATAAGAAATGTATACTGTACTGGACTGTACGGAGTACTGCATTACTCTCGATTCAATTAAGGTTTCCGAGGTGAATAATTGCCAACTTTTAACCTTAAAAACTCCGGATGAAAGAGCGATGTCGGCGGCGGAATCACCTCCCCAAGAAAAAAGCCAAGTCCTTCATCCCCGCGTTCTATCAAACAAGCACGTGTATGATGCTTTTTCTAACCCATGATGTGGATGCACGTGTCCGTCCTTGGCAAGAGTCACCGTCGGCTTTTGTGTTTCGCGCGGTCTTCCCACTGTATCTCGTTGCTTTATTTACTCCCTAAGATTCTGGCAATGATCAACGTCAATTTCTTACACTTTGGCCGGCCTCTTACCTATACAAATTACAGTGGGGAGGGTGTTCTCTCCAAACCCTAACTTGCTACCATTACTAGGTAGCCAGTTTGAGTTTCGGGTCTCGTTTCTAAGATGACATCTCGTTTTCGTATTGAATGTCAGCATTAGCCAAGATAGTTGCTGATCACACCTACGACGCTTGATGCTGAATAATACTTCACTTTCACTGGCTCCTTTAAAGCAAAGGATCCCGCCGAGCCGAATAGGTTTAGTTTGTGGGGTAATAGCATGTGAAGTGGAGGATGGACTTTTATGCTTGACACTAATCGTTGGAAATTGATAGGGCAAGTGCACACATAGCCTCAGAATCGTGGTTCTGGAACAAGCCAATCCTCTCCATATCTACTCCTTCGAGCGCCTATGAATCAAAACTTTTACCCGACATGAGTACATATATAGCTAGTTCAAACCCCGCATATTCGCTTCCCCAGATTCTTAGGCTCCATTAGAAAGTGGAGATCCCCATATATAGTGGTATAAAGTATCCACCATCCTCGTCAATATTGTGGAATATTCCTTCATTCATTAATCCACAATTAGACTTTTTTTTTGGAAAACTTCCATCTTATTTTGCATAATGGGACCCGAAAACGTTAACGTAGAGGAGAGAAGGATCGGTATTGAGTCTCGAGCGGAGAAGCCCCATGTGTATCATGAAGAAAATGTGGAGCACCTCAATAAGAGTGCCCATGCTATTGCAGAAAGGGGTCATGAAGCGACTGATAGGTCAGTAGTTTGGAACATTCACATATTGAACAGTTGCTCATTGAATCCCAGGCGAGGTCAATCACTTGTTACATTTGACCCTGTTGCGGAAAGAAAGTTGAGATTGAAGATTGACCTAATGATTGTTCCTACTGTGGCATTGTTGTACCTCTTCTGTTTTATCGACCGAGCGAATATTGGCAAGTCCCATACTATAACTATTTCTCTTTCACGTCAGGTGACACTAATTTTCAATGTTCTAGGCAATGCCAAACTTGCGGGACTCGAGAAAGATCTCAAGATGGTGGGATATGATTACAATAAAGTTCTATCCATATTCTATATTTCGTACATCATCTTCGAGATCCCCGCAAATATGGCTTGTAAATGGATAGGTCCTGGCTGGTTCATTCCTGCAACTTCGTTGGCATTTGGCATCTGCTCAATTGCCACCGCGTTTTGTGCACAACGTCCATACCATCTCGGTAGTCCGTTTTCTATTAGGCATTTTTGAGGCGGGTATGATGCCGGGTATCGCATACTATCTTTCCCGCTGGTATCGTCGGTCTGAATTGGCGTTTCGCCTATCGCTATATATTTTTATGGCTCCACTGGCTGGTGCATTCGGAGGTTTACTCGCCTCAGGAATTCTAAAGCTTTCAAACTTTGGTACACTTCGCACATGGCGGATGATTTTTGCCATTGAAGGTATCGTTACCTGTTGTCTCTCAGTCATCTCCTTTCTCACCTTGACCGATCGTCCTGCAACTGCAAAATGGCTCACACAAGAAGAAAAAGTTCTGGCTATCGCCCGTGTGAAGTCTGAACGAGTTGGAGCCACTGAAGTTCTAGATGCATTTGACAGCAAGAAAATCCTCCGCGGGATCTTCAATCCTGTAACAATCGCAACATCCCTTATTTTTCTCTTGGACAATATCACAGTTCAAGGACTCGCTTTCTTCGCTCCCACCATTGTCAAAACCATCTACCCCAAAGCAACTGTTGTCTCCCAGCAACTACATACTGTACCGCCTTATATCGTCGGCGCATTCTTCACACTTCTCTTCCCTTTCCTCAGCTGGCGATTTGACCGTCGTAATATCTTTTTTATCATGAACGCTCCTTTAATGATGTGTGGCTATATCATGTTTCTAGCCAGCACCGAAGCTCAAACCCGCTATGGTGCCACATTTCTCATAGCCAGCGGAGCCTTCTCATTCGGGGCTCTATGTAACGCTCAAGTTGCGGCAAACGTTGTCTCTGATACCGCGCGTTCCAGCGCTATTGGCACCACTGTCATGATGGGTAATGTTGGCGGTCTCATCTCAACCTGGTCGTTCTTACCCAACGATGCACCCAACTATCATATTGGGAATGGACTCAATTTGGCTACTAGTACGGCGACTTTGCTTTTGTCGATTGGCTTGCTTTTGTGGATGAAGATGGATAACAAGAAGAGAGATAAGAGAGACGTGGATGCCGAATTGGATGGCCTGAGTCAGAGACAGATTCAGGATCTGGATTGGAGACATCCAGGATTTGAGTGGAAGCCATAGGGAAAAAAACTTCTTGGCTTCATCATATAATTATTGCTTGGCCATTGGCTGCGTGATTATGACTAATGAATTATGAATTTATCTCATGGATACCTTGATGAAAGCGGCCTTATATCGGAAGTTTGATTTTGAACTGTCGGCCGATGGTATTTAAGCGAAGAAACTCCTTTTTATTGATACATTGGCACCGCCATATATATCCGGTCTATAAATACGAACAGAAATACTGAAAATGAACTGACACTTGCTGAGCCAATTGTCGTAACCTAAAATAATACAGAGCTCAAAATAAGAATACAGGCCGTTCCCACTTATACTGCAAATACTCGTATCACGGTGCAAGAGATAGGTACTAGGTAAGATGTATGATATTCTACAAGGAGTGAAGAAGGAGGCGGAGAGACGCCGACTATATGGAGGGTGGATGCCTAAGGCATCCACATAACTACGTATTGAACCCGTGACAACTCGGAACGTGATTCGAAATAAAACAAAGCAAACACAGATTGGATGACACGGAAACCCCCAACAAAAAAGAGCACCCGCCAAAAAAAACCGGAGCCTTTACACAGTTTCGAGGAGTAAGTTTTTTATCCGCCGCCGATCTGTCAAGCCACTGACCGGAGTGAAATTATGATTCATCTTTGCTCTACCCTCCTCCCCCCCTCCCTTGAACAAATGTTAAATAATTACCTATCTCACTAACCCGCACAGACATCAACGTTTGTTTAAAGGAGAATTGTAGAAAGAGATAAGCCTTTGAAAGCCATTTTCTTGTATGCGACAATGCTGGTTTTTATACATAAAGTTAGAGTTTAGGCTCAATTGGAAAGAGTGTAGAGGCAAAAGTAATCATAAATAGCACTAAGAACCTAAGTTCGGTTTTCAATTGGTGAAGAGGCTAAGGACTATACCCTAACAGATTGAGTGTCGCTGAGCCATTCACTTTGGTGACATCTCCCTCTGTTTGTTAAGACATTTCAGAAACTTAATATCAGCATAATCGCCTTTTCAGCTTACCGTTGAACCTACTTTAGCGCTATCTTTGTTTCATGTCGTGCCCGATAATCTGAACATCGGCTAGCCTTGAACACTATTAGTGGGTCTCTACAGGGAAATTCAGAAAACGGTTTTGCCAATACTTCAGCACACTATTGATATCTTTTAACCATAAAAGGTTCCCATGTTATCTTGTTTAGACTCTGGGGAGTCGATCAATTTGCAACATCATGCGAAGAGATACCGACGGCTAGCGGTAAATTAAACTAAATTTGTAATTTATCTTCTAAGCTTCTACCCCTCAACTCAAAATGGAAGATTGTCCAAGAATGGAACGGGTCTCCAATGAAGATACCGTGCTGTACCACGATGAAATGAGTAGGTTTGAAATCTTACTATTTTCGCCTGCCGACTCTTATACCACGTGTTTTCTGAAGACTTGCATGTTATTTATCGGGAGAAAATGCCCAAGTCGACTTGGCACAAGACGTAGGTTGAAGATGAAGTTGTTTGATCAGTAGATGAAATGCGCCAGCGAATTTGTGTCGGCAGGGTAGACAACGGAAAGATGACTTTCCTTGTTCACACCTCTTTAACCTTCGTATCGATCTGCTTCTAGACAAGCCGGATACAGCTATCGGAGCCTCCATCGCCCGAAAGTGTGATGCTGTTAGTCTTGTCAGGATAACTGCTCATGTTGGTCAAGACTCGGACTACGTGATACTTTTGGGCAATTTAAATGGCCGAAACTGTCGGCTTTCCACCAGCGTCCGTGAAAGTTAATCAACGAGCGATCTTTCATTGGCAGGGATTCCACTGACTTGCCTGTCTACACCGCCTGCAGACCTGGCAGCTCTTCACGTTTCCTTAGTGTCACGGAGAATGATGTAAGACAGGTCTTCAACTGCCGACACATCTCTTCTGAATGTGTCCACAGTTGTTGAGTCTTTGTTGGTATCCGGGGCGAAATTGCTAGATTATCATTTACGAACTTTAACTCTAATGAGACTGTGAGACGTGAGGGATAGTCGATGTGGAAAGTGGGAGCTTAGGTAATGACAAAGAGTTGTCTTGTAACCTGTTGTGCCCTTGTTCGGCTATTGGATTTCCAAGCAACTGTACCATAGTCAGATGTGCTGCTCAGCTGACAGTTGGGGTCAAATAAGACAAGTAAAGGAAGAGGTCTCTAAAGTTGGCCAGAATCCAGTTCTGTATCTATGAGTGAGGATTCAGACTATTGCATCAGCCTCAAGAAAGGTCGCAGCTGGAACACAAGAGCCAATGGTTTCCTAGGGGGTGCACAACCCTTACAATTTGCAAAGATAGACGTCGAGTTCAATCGCTGGCCTTAGACCTAAGCGCAATGCGACAACATAGATTAGAACTTTGGAAGTCATAAAATTGCATTGGTGTCACTTGCAATAGACTTTGAGATGTTCCCAGCAAAATTCATCTTTGGTTAAAGACCTAAGGCCCAGAAACCCTTTCGCTTCTATTTCTCGTATATATGAAATGTACTGATATAGTATTTTCAGGCACATTGCACCAATAAAACCCTCTGTTTGTTGAGGTATATGATAAAAGCTTGAATGGTCACCATCTATAACGATCAACTCATTCATTTCATCTCAGAGCCTAGGTTCAACACCAAAGTATGTTCATACCAGTTAATAAAGCTAGGGCTCCAGCGGTTATCTCTTTCATTCCCACTTTGTGGATCACAAGTATGGGGAATATGATTTCAATCAGAACAGGGACATCAAGTGAAGTAATGCTTCACACGGAGGTCACTTTTCTCCGCATCGTTATGTTCACCCACCAGCTGTAATACCAACAAGCCCATACCACGAAACGTGTATCCTAGCAGCAGCAGCAGGAGAGTCTCTCGGTGTAAAAGTGGACCGCACACTACTATGCAGTCGATGTTGAACCACATCCATCATTTCTCTAGCGTTGTTTATCAAGAGAAAGTGAGGAACAAATTGAGGCATTCAACAACTGTCAATCAAAAGATGGCTGGGAGACTCATTTTACATCGAGTGGGGGCCATGGCAATGAGTTTTAGACCGTATGACTATTACGAGAGCCTTTGAGGTTCTAGCCATACAACCTGATGGTCTGAGAAAGCTAATGGCCAAACCAAGACAAAATTGTAAGAGTACCTGGCCCTCAATCGTGTGTTTCTGACAAACATATACCCAGCAAGGTGAATGAGCTGAGCCCCAATGTAAAGAAAGCATTGCAGAGACAAATTGCACCGAACTGAAATCTCATCTTGATGGGCTGATCAGAAGGAACAGTAGGAAAGGGTGTAAATCAAATTTAGTATGATATATAAAACATCAGGTGACTCAACCCGGTTTTTATGATTGCGTCGGGTAAGCTCCCCAACTATCAAGACTTGGAGGGGATCATGGTAGAAAGTCAATTAGATCAAGAATCGGGATAAAGACAATGGCTTATTACAGAGAGTGTGTTGCCTCTGAATGTTTGCATCACAATGCCATCAAGAGACCCTAGACCTAGATCCCAGACTCTAGCTTCTCAAGTATAGAATTCGGACTTTGAGAATCTACCGGTACTTAACCGACATGGGAGAATTGATCACTTCATATTTCTGTCGGAGAAAAGAGTTGAAGGATAAGCAGAAGCGTAGTTTCTGTTATGGCATCCGCATGTATGTATCTCCAAACGACGGTAACGAAGTTTGGTTTCTTGGTTTCATGCATATGTCCCCACTGGAGGTTTCCTCGTCTCGTAGGGACAGGAATGCAGAATGCGGTAGAAGTCTGTGCGTGAATACCTTATTAATACCTTAATGCTGTGCTACAGATCCGGTATAGCCTCAAGTTTATATTATAAAGCAGAAGTTAAAATTAAGGTCTTTCAGCCTTGACAAGACTCGGACCCCAGAGGTATATACTGTACTGTATTACTAAAGCCACCCGTCCTCCCGTAGCATCGCTTTATACACAGACCCATGACTCACGGGGACGATTGGGCCAACGTAGGACTAAGATTACGGCACAAATCTGCTAAAATGCGGTAACGGCATGGGAAATGGTCCGTGTATATTATTAGGACCTAATAGCCTTATGAATCATGATCTATCTCATTACTGTAATCCATTCAGATGAACATCTACGATATAACGGAACATAATGGAACACAATGCAACATAAGGTATTACTTAAGTATTGCCATGTTACCACCATATCAAAGAAGAACATTTTGGAGTCCCAGTGATTTCATTGGTTGATAATCCTAGACGTACTGCGTGCGCATCATCCCTCCCATCCAAATGAATCCTTGCAGTCTAGCGTGGACATAATTTTATGCCAAGTGATACCGAGTACGAATTGCAAGATATGCAGGGGGTAGCTTAGGCACGTGTCATAGTGGTTGACTGGTTGACTATTGCCTATACGCCTAGATACTCATGTTTGAAAGTGGCTGTTTTTGTTTTTCAAATGGTATCCAAGAGTTCGTTTTATGGTGCAATATGCTCATGGAGGATTGTCTGTTCTATATTGTTTTTCATTCCTCCTATACAAGCCAATCCTTGAACATGTCTCTACACCTAGGTATCTGCTCTATTGATTCATCTTCGTCCAAATTCTTGTGTTGTTTCGATATACCGGTATCTAATATCGGCAACGTTGTTTTCTCAAGAGAATTCGGTGATAACTTGTCAGAATGTACGTGCTAAAACCTACTCAACACTGACCTACAGGTCCTAATCTCTACCGGGTCCTATAATTCTCGATCTAAACGACCCTGCTGCCGTCCTCGAGAAACCTGTAGGAGCGGAGACGAGCAAAACTCCGAATGAAAATACAGTAAAAGGCACAACTCTATTTAACTTTTGGTTTGAAGTTTTGATTTTATCACAACGTCATGCCTTAAATTAAGGTTGATAAGGTTAAGGAGGTTGAAAACGTTCAGATTTTAACAGTAAGTGGATATCGACTGTGATGCCAAGCTAAATCGTATCAAGAATGGCTCGGGATATAATTGCAGTATTGACTCCGCCACTGTACAGAGTACCGGTACCTAGGTACGCATGCGCAAGAGCCTTGATAATACGAGCCTCAATCAACTCACGTGTTTTTAGATCTAATCTGAAGATGAATTTTAGCGTCTCGTATTGAGTCGAGGCCAAGACCACTTTCCTTATGGCTTCACATAAAAACATCAGATAGAATTCTTCTCGAAAGAGAGGGCCAAGACTACTAGTGTAAAACAATAAAGGACATTAGATTGAAGTTTGGAAAGCCAAGTCTGCTACTCTACGCTATTCAGACAACATGAGATGTAGTTCTTCATCATGTAATTTTAAACAAGTTATGGCAGCCCTAGGCAAATTCCCTCGACTAGCTTGGAAGTCAATGCTACACCCTGCTAGGTACTGCCTGGATCAGCATACTACTCCTGCTCATGAAAGGCGTCGAGTAGTAGTGGTCGAGTAGTGGTAGGAAAAGAATATATAAGGAATCTAGATATCTCTCATTTCGATTCCTCACTCACATCCACTCACTCAACATTCATTCACTCAACAGCTTCATTCATTGAACATATTCATTTACACAAAATCGGTAGCATCAGCTTCATTACAATCAAGTAAATCATTCAAGATGCATTTTTCTACCACCAAGCTCGCCTCTCTCTTTGTCGCCGCTGCCGCGGTCCAAGCTGCTCCCATCGAGGGGAACAACGCAATCCAAGCTCGCGCTGTTGTCGCTCACGACTCCATCAACCCATGGCCAGAAAACGTGCCAGGTGGTGCCATGGGTATTACCTTGAGAAAATTTGAGCCTTTCCTCTTGATTTCCCATGGTTGCCAACCATACAGCGCAGTTGACGGCAACGGCAACACTAGGTACGGAAACAGCCCTTCTCTCTCTTGTTTGATGCCTCTTTACTCACAAACTTCTTAGTGGTGGTCTCCAAGATACCGGAAACGTTTCTGCCGGCTGCCGTGATATGACCAAGGGTCAAACCTATGTTCGCGGTGGATGGCATGGAAACAGATACGGTATCATGTACGCTTGGTGTAAGTGATTCTAGTACCCAATGAGCTTTTGACCACCCTCCTGACTTACTTTTGCAGATTTCCCCAAGGATCAACCAGCAGCTGGAAACGTTGTTGGCGGTCACCGTCACGACTGGGAGCACGTTGTCGTCTGGATCAATAACCCTACCGTTGCTAATCCTGTCTTGTTCGGAGCTGCTGCCTCCGGTCACGGAAGCATGAAGAAGAACACCAACCCACCAAAATCCACTCAAAGAGTCTTGGTCAACTACTTTGCATCGTTCCCAAAGAACCATGAGTTGGGATGGGCCAGCACTGTCGGAAGAGACATGCCAATGATGTGGTACGATTTCTTGCCACCTGTGTCCAAGGATGCTTTGAGAGACACCAGCTTCGGAAGCGCTGTCTGCCCATTCATTGACAAGAACTTCGCCCCTAACCTCGCAAAGGCTGCCCTCTAAGTGGTCGCTCTTTGGACCCAACAAGAACTCCAAGTAACTGGAAGGCTCTTCAGTTTGCCGAAAGGTTCACTTGGTTTGTTCCTGGGATATCTTTTCTACTCTTGATCATTTGAAATTGGTGTTTTTGGAATATGAGGGGATCATGGAGAGGGAATGAGCTGTGGAACTTTCATGTCTTGTGATTTACACTTTTTTTGTATGATTAAACTTGATGTTTTTTCGAACTGCAATATAAAACAATGCATTTACACTATATGAACAATCAGATCGATTCGTGACAGAGAATTGAAACAACCTGATTTGAATACATGAGAATGAAAAACATCAATTCGTTTGTTAATCCTGCTCACCGCACAAACCTTCACAGATGAAATAAACCATTGTGATAAGATCGCCTTGGCGTCCCGTTCCATGCTCTCTATCTGATAGCTCCACCTGACTGAAGAGGTTCTAATAAATTATCCACAGCAGGTATTTTTCCTGAGAGCCCAGACGAACCGTACCTTGGCATCTCTCTCTGAGTACATAAACACGGCTGAGGATGTAATATCTAATATTGTTATCTGGGACCTGGACAGTATGCCAGCGATGAAGGATGCCCAAGAGATGGAAGCATGGTATACAACAGTAAACTCCCATCATAAAAGCTAAAACTTGTATTCAAATTTCGAAGTATATATTGAGGTCTTAAATCAACTAGCAAGTATATCAAGTGGATAGATACACTAGTACTGGATCGTTTTTGACGATCTTTCTTTCATCTTTTCTTTTCCGTTCTTTTCAATTCTTCTACTGGAAGCTTTCTAATCTGTAGCCTTTCAATTTTAACCTTGTCAAGATCGAACAGTAAATTATTTATTCGTTTGTATAAGCTTTTTAGTAATACATTTTTAATTCTTATCAAAGTAAATGAATACTGCAGTATCAATTACGTCATTTATTAATAGAATTTTCTTCCTATCTCGCTTCCCCCCATTCTACGATTTGTTTTAGAGATATTGGCGTGAAAGGTTAAATGGCTTCGAATCAAAGCTTGACTAAAAGGAGAGAAAGTAAAGAAGCGAGGCGAAGGAAATGTTAGTGTTGAAAGCCAATATTCGGCTCAAAGTCAATTATATATACTTTCCAACGGGAACCAGTAAAAGGTAAAAATTGACAACGTCCCCTAGTGATTATAGTGATAGGCAATTATCATCGTTAGAACAGAGAGTTATGGAATGATTCTAACAACTTTGTTATGATTGTTATTTTGTTACATTGAGTTTATCTCAAGCTGCTCGCTCACTTAATCTTCACTTAATCTTCGCTTTTACGTATTCCCAACAAGAATGTATCGAGATAGAGCTAGCCTACCTTCCAGACGCATACTAGTTACGTCATGTGTTCTACCTATAAAATATCACAACTCACGAATGTGATAAAGGGGGCTGATATGAGCTTATCTCCCTCCTAGTTAATCATTGCTGCTAACGGTTGGTGTATGGCACAGACAGTAAGCATTAACTGTTAGTGAACACATTGTATATATATATACACACTTTACAGATAAACAATTGAACAAGCATGAATCACTCTCTCAAATCAAAGAAACATAATGGAAGCAAGCATGAGACAAAAAGCCAAAGCAAGGATGAATTAAATATTCATATATAACCACTCTCGATTCAATTTCCTAAATACACAACTAACTATCAATATCAGATTTCCTCCGTCATTATTTGAATGAATGAATGTTCAGATTCAAATACATGTCCATGTCCATCTTCATTTATCCATTCGTCTCCCCCTTTTCGTCCATTTGTTCATCCGTCTTTGATCCATCCATCCTCTCTTTCCTTTTTCATTTTTCCCACCTTCCGGTATTATCTGGCACACACCAATACTACTTCATAAGACTGCCAGAAAAAGAGAAGGAAATCCACAATAACGCCGCCTACCGGGAAGGAGATTGCTCTCAGCTTGTTCGTTGATTGATAAAATATGAAAAATGAAGAGACATCAAGCCCTATCTAAACCGAGAAAAAAGAAAACCAAAAAAAAACTAGGCTAGGTGCGAGAGAATGAATCGAAAAAAACCTCCGAACCTCACGAATAAACTCGCCAAACTCTCCTATTCATATAGGGTATTTGAAAAAGAAGATAAAAAAACAAAATATGGTATCAAACCCCGAATCCCAGTTCATCCATCATCAGACATAAGACATAAAATATGACATCAAATCGTAATTCCCATTAACATTAACCTCATATCCCTCACTCTTCTGCTTCAACGCCTTAGCCAACATCAGCTCCCTCATCCAATCAATCCTCTCATCTCTACTTTTCACTGCAAAATAGTGCGTTTTATTGTTTCCCGCAGCCCCGCTCATACCGCCAGGCATCAAACTATCCCGCTTCTTCAACTTCACACCCTTCTCTATTGCCTGCGGAATCAACTGAAATGAAAAGACATCCACTTTCTTATCCCGATCCCCACTGCCACCGCGACCCATCGCAATGTTAACACGTTTAAAAGCGGCATTTAGCTTGGACGAGGAGGCGAGTGAAGAGCAGGCGATAGCGTAATCATCAACATCAATGCATTCGAGGACATCGAGAGCACGTGCATCTTTGTGCATGGCGAGGGTGGTACCCCGGAGTGTGAAATGGTGCTCGTGCCATTCGTGGCGGAGCATCTTGGTGCGGCGTTTCTTCATCCAGGCCGGCATAGGAGGGAGCATCCTTTTCAGGAGAAGATGAGGTTGAGGAGGGTAGGGGTGGCAAGGGGGTGGAGGTAGAAGCGTGCGCGGGAAGGGGAGCGCTGAATTGGGCCCAAGGATACGTGGTAGAATAGGCGCGGATGGAGGTCTCGAGAGTCAGTGGGTGACTGGATCCTTGGACGCGGAGGTTGTTTCGGGGAAAGTGTGGGCTGGCTCGCTGGGAATGGTTTGTCCTTGGACCGGAGGGGAAGTTTGAGTGGTTTGGGTAGCTTGATATTCGTCGACGCGAGGAAGAAGGGAGGGACGACGGTTAGAGATGCGAGAGAGACTACGCTGGAGAGGGTTGCTCATTGTGAGATTGGTGGATGTGTTGGTGGTTGGACGGTAAGCCATGTTTGGTGGAACAGATTGGGAAGCTTCCCTCGCGACAGGACTCATAGGCACTGCGGTAACAGGTACGTCCATTTCGGAAAAGGGGGTACCGAATCGGTAGACGGATGGTGAGCGATTTTCGTTACGGAGATCGGGGGAGAGAGCTTCTGCGCGATCCATTTGATAAGGGAGAGAAAGGATTAGCGCTGTTCGGCACAGCCGTTGCACTGCATGGGCCATAACCATTGGCACTTTGGGACCTGATGGGCTGTGCAGGGCGAGATAAAGGAATAGAAAGTTTGGGCAAGCCCCGAAGGCCTGCAATTGGTCCTTTCAATGGTGGAAACATTTCGTATGGTGGAGTTGGTGGTTCTTCAGATGATTGATTGGGTGCCAGATGCTGGAATTTGATGAATTGCTTGACATTATCTTGGGGATCACGCAATTGAACATTTCGAAGATTCTCCTCTTCCAAATAACGAAGAGTAGGAGTTAAGCCAGGACCAAGAACGTCTGAGGATGCAACCACTGAAGGTACCGCATCGGAGATTGGACGAGCTGTAAGAGCATTTCCTGGATCTCCAGCAATAAGTAACGAGCCTCCTTCTGCCCAATTGTTAGTATTAGGAATTTTTTCGATTACTCTGTAACGAACTACGAACGTACCTTCAGGACTAATCGGTGATCCTTGTTGAAAGCAGCAATCAACCGTTGTTGTTTTCTCCATTTGGCGCAGTTTTCTCCTTTTGAGCACTTATGTGGTTTTGGCATAAGTTGCTCGATGCCCACAATTGAAATAGATTCCAAAGGCAATACAGTCTCATGTTTATGAGCCCTTCTTGAGCCCTTACGCCTTCGCGAGTGATGTCGCTCTTGACCAGTCGAAAGATCTTCCTCCCTACCTCTTTCCGACCTATCTCTCCTCAAACGAAATTCCGTGGCTGGAGAATTTTCTTCTATAGGAGTAACTGGCTTAGGTGTACTTGGAGCACTTCCTCGAAGGATGTGGATTTCATTCCAAACTTTTGTGCGCTGTCCAAATGATGAAATACCCAATTCCCGGAGATCCTCGAATTTAAGAGTGGTCAAGATCGCGCCAGAGATGTCATTCTCTTCAAACTTCTCAACGATTGACCATTCGAAACCCGCATCGTGCATCCATCTTGCGACTTGACGTGGTGTCCATTGAGTGATATCGTTCAAGTTCAGATTTGTGATGTTTTCGGTCAACAGAGATGATCTCTGGCGTCTTGTAGGTCCGTTTGGTGATGCTGATGTGAGCGGACTGACTGGACGTAGTTCTGTGAGTGCTGGTGACTGTGGGGTTATTGGCGACATCTCCATAACATATTCACCGGGAACATCCAGAGATGAAGATACAGAGCTGCGAAATAAATGCGGTCCCCGAGGTCCTTCGACTGGCTTCTTTTGGCTCAGGTCGAAATTAAATGACTGGAATTCGTTTGTGGCCGAAGTGGGTGTGAATACTTCTTCGTATGAAGATAAGGTAGTTTCACTTGCTCGACCGCCCTGAATGGTGACAAATTAGTACGAAAGATAAGAAGTATGGAACGTTGTACATACTGATCTGTAGCTCAAACGCGGATAGTCCAAATCTTCTTCAAAATCTGACCCATACTGGGCCTCTTCCACATACTGTGGGGCATTTTGATTGTCTTCGAATTCCTCCCTGTCGCTTACATCGTCCTCGAAATCTGTATCGAATACAGTTGCAGATGACAAAGGTCGATACTGTGTTTCTTTGAAATCTGAAAATGTGTTTCTAGGTTGACTAGCAAAGCCTCTTTGGAACATCTCTACCCGAGTGTCGATGGCTGCTAAAGGGGTCATAGCCTGATTGAACCATATGATTAGCATGATACTTAAATTTATGTCAATACACCACTGCCATAGCGTTCCTGGCTTACCATATTGCACGGTACAAAGGCGGGGTATCAATTGATAACTCGGGCAACACAAGAAATTGCAAGACTGCTTGCTTTCCCGTTGCCGGGTTGTCTTCTACAAGCCGAGATAGGTATTGGTGAAATATTATGCACCAAGATAACACCGATAAAGCAATTTTGAAGCCAATATATACGAACTTCAATCTGACATGAATTGATCGCAAAAGTGCTAAATGGGTCAGAAGGAGAAATCAGAATAAATTTAACAGCGTCTATGGCAGTATATGTATCGCCATTTTGAAACGAGACGATATATCATGGCCTCAAGTATATCAGAACACACCAATGAGCAGGATAACGTCCCGGCTTTTTTTATATTGTGAGCTGTGCTCGGAATTCCTGCATGAAAGATTGTGACTATTCTTGAGATTAACGCCACAAGGCCCTCGTCTGCCAGCCCCTTGAGCCATTGAGACGATCAAGTTGCGAGCCTTGCGACCCTGCATCACAGGTAGCTTAGGCCCAATTAGGGAAGATTTGGCCAGGGTAGCATGCGGAATATTCACATCCTCACATCTTATGCAGGACAAAAAGTGAAAAATAGACGATTTTCCAATGATATTCGAGCTTGGTCAAATGGATCCTGCAGAAGTTTTCATGATTGGCTTTGAGTGATCAATAGTTCTGCATCTACGCGCCGAGTCACCTTGCTTCTCGTCTTACCCCAGCTACCAAATGTAATTCGTCAATTGAGCCATTTGAATTATCCATTGATGAATGGTTTGCTTATGATTCATCATGATTCGGTCGAGGATGATGCTAGAAGAAAATCTGTAAATCAGACCCTTTTTCATTTCATATCATACCGCCTTTTTATCGGGTTATCGGGCATCGGCTTGCGCATCCAATTCCGAAACTAAAAGAAATTATATCTTCTCCATAGAGCCACTAATCAAGAATTGAGGATGGCCTTAGACTTCTAGAGCACTGTATACTAGAGTATCTATGCCCAATTGCTAAGTGGAAAAACTTGGATTCTAAAGATCGTTTAAACTTATGCGGTGCGGTCCGTTGATGAAGGGGTAAGGTCAAGGCCCCTAAGTGATCACTCTCACTCTACTCTACTGTTAATTACAACTATTTTTCAAGGTTGAAGCTTGCACAAATTCTTCAAAGTTTTGTAAAATAATTGGAACCGCTGGGTCTAGATATTACTAGCATGAACACTCACATCAAACGGGCCTGCAAGGTATATATGTACAGCAAATAAGAACATTGGCATGATGAATATTGTTGGTGGCAAGTGATAAGGAATATGGGATTATTTGCCATCGCCAGCATCACTGCACTAATTGTGATACCAAGAACAACGTCAAAAATCAGGGAGGCTGCTTGAAAACGTTGTAATTCCTCTTTCCATGCTCTTCCGCTCCCTCCAGCTCCCGAAAATCCCCAACCGACGATGGGAATGTACATGCAGATCTTCTGATCCTACTAGTACTCAAGCAGGTAGAGAATCTTGCGGCACCTCCTTTTCCGAGTACTAACAATGTACAGTACAAGACCGGTACGTACATTTATATCGATCGTGCAAGGGAGAAAAAGTATGAATGCGAGACTGATAAAGAGAACATTCCGATTTCCCGCGGTTGCCGAATCTGCAAATATGTATTTAGTACTTTTATATGTGATGCAATATAGGAATAATCAGCATCGGCAAATACATATCACATGCAATCAAGAGAGGAGAAGGCAAAGATTGTACTGTGCCGTTTCTGTACAATCCCGTTGCATGCTTTTATCTAAACCTTTCCAGACCCGGAGTAGAGAGAAGGTAGTTAAATCAAAAATTTCAGTGATTGCTTATTTCTTGAATAAATTGTTTCCGTATCAAAGATTCGTTACCCCTTGTATAATGCTCGTTTCTCTGCACTGCATTGTATTATTTCTTGATAATTAGAATATATCCTGTCCGCAGTCAGCTCAATTCGGCCTATCGCCGTCATAAATATGGAGGAATTAACTTGCCCCTCACATGATTCTGTGATTTTTCAGCGTCCTAGTCCCACGGTATCACTGCATGCTGTGCAGGTCACTGACATACATGATTCATTGGCCCATTGCCTACTGTATCAGTTTGTCTCAGGCTTCACCGTCTCTATCACCTGTGGAAATAGTGTATTGTTCTCATGCGATATGGTATCAGTACGGTATCGCAAATGCATGGCATTTGTAAGTACGAAAGGAACGAAATCTGTATGAAAGTGGATAAAAATGGACACATGATGTAGGTTACATTTATGTGGAGTTTTCAATATTGATTCATCTGCAACCAAGGGAAAAAACGAAAGGGAAAAAACTTCTTTAGCAAATCAATGTTGAGTTAAGTATGTGTAATGCCAAGATCCTGGCCGAAGAATCCAGATACATCAACAGCTTCTCCAGATCTTGATATTGGCATATCTCCTCTATCCAATTGTTGGCGATAAAGGCACTCACACTGTCCTCACATGACTGATTCTTCATGCGGGTCTCCATTACAATGAATTCTCTCAACGAGATAGGTCACATCAAGAAGGTCCGAAGGTTACATGTAGAAGTTTTGCTGTCCAGTACAACATCAATGCACTCCACCATGATGAAATTTGAGTATTTGAAAAGGCGAATAGAACAATAAGAATCATGAAATGTATTGAATTCGTCTCTGGCTGAGCACAAATAGATAACATTCGCGTAGATGTTTAAAGTTCGAAGTCGAATAACATACTGAGGACTAATATCAATCTTAGGGACTATTATTCCCGATTTGGAAGATATCATTATGAGTATCAGGGAATATTAATAAAGTTATTAATGGATAAGAGATACAAGTGTGTTTGTTGTACATATCTACTCCGTATTTCTACTACAGTATCTATTCCGTACTTTCTAACCAGTTGGAAAAACGTCGGATTCTCTAAGTAAAGGTCCGCTGTCCATTGAAGATCGTGGGTTCACAAGTAGATCCGGAAGTTTGATCTTGACGATAGACTTTTATTTCTTCTCCACAACGTTGCCAATTAATATTGTATGAAAACAAAATGTAAGTTTGAACTTACTCATGCATACCTCGCATAGTAATGAATAATCTCGATATTCCCTAAATGGTAACCTGAAATTGCGGAACCTTTGTAGTGCAGTTGTTTGCAATCGGAAACCTCGTTACGAGCTGCCAGAAGACCTAGATTTAAGATTAATCTCCAAAATATGGATTCCGAAGGTATCCTTTCCTCGTCATTATTAATAATGAAGACAGCGAGCCGACGAGGACAACGCGGAGAGTATTTTTTGTCTCGGAAGAACAATTTAGCTTTTTAACAAGGCAGACATATGGAGACAACGGTGATGATCCACACCATATTAATGATATGATATGATATGATAGATGAAACCCCTTTTCACACAGCAAGGGGGTCATTAAGTTCATCCCAACCTAGCAAGACAAGAGGAATGAGACCGTCAGCCTACGTACCGACATCAGAGGATATTGGAATCGTCAAGGAAATCTCCTTCTCATTCTCGCCTCCTGTAACTTAGATGTCCCGAGAAGCTTCACCATCAGCCTCAGTAATGTCAGCGTACCTACCGATATCAGATGATACTGACGTCCCGGTGGTTGGTACATGATATATTCCCCCCACTTTCACTGACAGTAATTTCGATGCCTTGAGAATCATTATATTCAGCCTCAACGATTCTCTTTGTTTTCTGCCTCAAACCCCAACACCATGCCAGCATGCCAGGTCAAGTAGATATATGAAAAGAGTTAGAACGGGAAGTGTGAAAGTAGAGAATAGGATGCATTCTTAGCATATATCACACAAACTACATGCATTTTTGTTGAGAATTTAGAGCCAAGTGATCAATCGGCTGTAAGCACTACAAACATCTTAGTACATTGTCCTCTTTAAGGCCCAAGCTTCATATGTTATCAAAAGAAATGAAGTTGCAATCTTGGTAACTCACAGATATGGTGGATGTGCATGTCATCATCTTGTTGTCTCGAGCTGCCTTTCTGATTGAGCCCTTTCATTTATTCCAGATTATCAACAGCAGGGAATGCGTAGAATAGGAAGAATCTATGAGTGTAAAGGATGCGCACAGAAGAACTTGCGTACCTTGCGCAATTTGTAGGAATGTCTGTCAAAATAGAGGGTTCAGGTTAATTTCTACGTAAAGTTACGTAGTTCTTATATTGTGGGATGATTATGGGATGATGTTGTAGCACGTTCATAAAGCCACATGGCTCGCTAGAAAAGTTGGTGTGGGGTTGAAGAAAAGGAGGTAACAAGATAAAGCGGACACAACAGACTCGAAGAAAATACAGTGAGCATAAACGAAACCGAGACTATTGAAAATATTGATTAATTAGGTTCAATTTCTGCATGTACAACATACGTGAATGTCCAAAAATAACACCGCATTGGGAGCGGGATATGTTGCTAATTATGGACAAATGTGACATATGTGACAGCAGAAAGGCCATTGGCGATCAAGTGATAGGTATAGAAATGGCACATAATTATTGACAATAAGCGCTTGATCTGCACCATTAATAGGACATTGAAGAGATGGGAAGGAATGTATTGGATGTGAAGAAAAGGATGAGCCCGGGTAGAAAAGTGTAACGAAGCTTGGATCATTATGTGACATTTCACAATTGACCTTACTGGAGTTGGAGACTTGTCCTTGTCAATACTACCAAGAGAAAAAAGAACCAAAAAACCAAAAAACCAAAAAACCAAAAAACCAAAAAAGAAAAAAAAAGAAAAAGAAAAAAAAAGAAAAAGTAGGAAAGTAGATATGGCACAGACGCATTATTGAATTTGACATACAGAAAGTACCCCTACCTACCGTTATTATCATTTCAAGGGTTTAATTCTTGAAGGTTTTGTCCGAGCAATCCTCCCATGTCGCATCTCCTATGTAACCTTAGCGACCTCCACTCTACAGTATTGTACTATACAACTTCCCGCTATTGTGTACTGACTCACTCTCCACTCAGCAAAGCTCGCATCAAGGAATTTACTTGAATATTTACATACAGAGGCTCACCGCTGATGGTCGTGGATTTCAGGAATTTGTGGATAAAATGACGAGAAAGAAGTCTGTACAGTAGTGTTGAACGTATCTTGGGGACTACTCGTTCGTTTTGATCAATTCTACTCTCTAGATAATAACCAATTGGGTTGCTGTAACGATAAGGATTGTCGAGGAATTAATGATATGGAGTTCAAGAGTTTCCCCATGCACAATTAAACTACCCTGCACACACACAGTGTATTGCGGGGATGAGAAGTAATATTAGAGACCTGCTTTGTTACCTTGCTAATTATCCTAATCATTCTAATTTGCCTGTATATCAATCTTTTATAATTTTTGATTTTTTTCCTCCTCACAACTATATTAGTGGTGTCTATTCACCCTTGCCGATTAGTCTTTCGTTTAATTCTCTATAGCATATACAAGAATTTCCCCCATCATCATCTAGCCTTACTTTCGTTTCCATTGAATCACAAGAAATCTGGGAATTCCGTAAAATATTTTGATCTCGTGCCATGATGGTATCTGATCCCTTCAAAAAGCTTGTACCACTTAATTAACTAGTGGTGTTAGCTAGTATTCTATGCAATTAGTCCCTTGATGCTTGTATGGTAGCAGCAAAAATGTCAACCCGTTGGCTACGGGTAAAGCCGCTCTTCATTCGCTAATGCAAGTCGTCACACTTATTCAACGACATCCTCGAATCATATTCATTAATTCACTCTCCAATTCCCATCCGCGAAAATCATCAAGAGAACCAGAGAAATCTAGATACTCTAAATGGCTGCATTCTCCCTGTCGTGATCGATTTCCGCCCAATCTTATTGCTTGACCGCTATTTGATGCAATACGATTTGTTACTCTGAAATGAATTCTTCCCAGAATCACAATCACAATCAGATTATTGAATGGAGTGTAATTTCCACTCATCCGCCATTCATCTATCTCGTGATATCGGATATCCATTCATCGCTGAATGACAAGAATTCCACGAAATTACAATGCTACTGACTTTGTAGAAGGTCATTTCAACAACTTGGTTGGATAATGTGACTGATGTAAGCACGGGATTACGGCAAAAGAGGAGCACAATAGGGCTCATATTGGGATTCGGGAGGTTTGTAATTGCTCCTTAGGGTCTCATGTTCTTAGTCTCATCTGGACTGGGGTAAAAAAAAGAGGAATATCGCTGCGGATAAGCAGGCAAAGCAGGCAAAGCAGGCATCGATCAGAAATCTACCGGCACAGTCAATTCACAGGTGGGTAAATGCAACCCTTGAGAAAAAGGCACGCTTTATTGTTTAATGTTACGATTAGGAAGGTATTGTACCAATTATTGTGGGAAGCGGGGGACTTTCGTCACTCTACATAGGCATTGGATTATTGGGATTGTTTCTTTTCAGGCTTTTGTTATGCTGACAAAATGAACAAATACAGTAGTATAACCCAAACAATCTACCTTCATGTACATGGGTATTTATCGCAAAATGGCGAAATGCAGGTGTCCTGCAGAAAAGAAGCATAGACCATATCTCAAATAGTGTTGCAGTTGCACAAAGAGAGAGTAGCTATCCATAGTATTCGAGGTATCGAGTAAGAAGCATTGAATAAGAAAAGGCGGGCAAATCAAGAAAGCCTGACTTGCATATAAAAAAAGAAAATTATCTATCTATGTCTACCTATCACACAGGCGATCTTCTTTGTCGATCACGGACCTAGAACCATATAAGAACTTTAGTCGGTCTTTATGAATACATACTTTGCCGAACGGATGGTAGACGTAATGGATGAATTCATAGATCCTTACACTGGATGCCAGCTATGTTCTATGTGCTATTGTACGATATGCGATGTGTTCTCGTTCCCATCGATCCATCGTGCCTGGTGAATGGTATTCGTACTGTAGTACAGACAACCAAGCAAGCAGCAACCAAGGAAGCAAGATAGGTGGGGGCCGATTGGAGTAGGCTGCATGAGAGGCGCCTCGCGAAAATAGCACAATTGCCTTCTGTTTACCGCTGAGCTTCCCCACTGGCTAGCCACACTTGTTCCTCAATGACCCACAAGAGGTTAGTGTAGTAGTTTTCATTAACAAGGGGTGGGAGACACAAGGGGCACGGAGAGGGATGGGATCAAGAATATAGCTAGGGTGTCTGTGGGTACTACATTTATGGATTGTGGAACTAGCCCTGAAGCATGGATTACTATCTCTTGAACCAATCACAATTTTTGTATTGAGCCATAATGGTTTGTTGAAAAATAGTTGTAATGCTCCTTTAGGCTCGCAGTCTTGCTCAACTGCATACCCCCATGCAACCACTTTCTTCACTAGCTTTTGACCGGACTTTTGTTCCCTGGTCTAATCCTAAGCCTAGCGTACTGCACCCACCTTCTGATGCCCACCTTTCGCCCGCCAACCCTCAAAAGGAAGTATCCTATATTCGGACCTAGACGATGTTCGTCCTCTCATAGGGCCAAAGGTACACCAACTGGTAGCCGCACGTGTGCATGTACGTTCGTCGGCGGGAATATGGGTTAGTAGGTAAATGCAGGAAAAATAGCATCACTCCATTCGGTATCCAGAAATAGATTTTTCAATTCTTGCATGGCTGAAGATGATTATTGTACAGCTTTTAACATCTTCATATATAGGTCGTGAACATGCAACCATTACCTACTTCTTCATTGAGGCTCTCGAACATTCAAAAGGTCAATATCATAGTCCCTCCTTCCCGCATCGCCGTTATTAGATTGTTGTCTCTTCCTAATTCAACATCTTCCACCCATACACCCACTCATTTACTCGACCTCAAGCTGGACTTGATTTGAACCGACACTCATTAATTTTATCATCCCTGGTCTCGCCAATCACCTACGCTACTAACCCCAGTCTCTCATCGCAATATCACGCACTTCGAGCCGAACTTAACTCTTGCCGCCCCCACTATTATTCACTGCTGGTCCAGTACAAATGTCAACACAACCCCCCAACACTCAATCAGCAACCCGAACGACGAACGTCAACATGGCCGTCGCTCAACCCAAGCCAAAGGCTCCCAAAGCAGCTCCAGCTACCAAAGGAAAGATGCAAATGCATAGACGATCAAGGACAGGTTCGTTCGACTCAATTCATCTCAATTAGCTTTTATTTCCTTGATCTTCCTCGTCGTCGGACTCCATATACTAACCCTAGCTATTAAGGTTGCTACACGTGTAGATTAAGAAGAAAGAAGTGTGATGAAGGCGCTATATCTTGCAGTGCTTGTAAGCATCTCGGTCTTCGCTGTGAATACAAAAGACCCGTATGGTGGGGAAACAATGAATCGCGCCGCCAGCAAAAAGAGGTTATCAAGACCATCATCAAGAGAAAGAAGCTCACGGAAAAGACAAACGCCCCATCCCAAGCTCAGTCACAGCAAGTAATGACATCAAGCATTGATACCCCTCCTGGACTTTCACACTCTCTACCCACCTCTGCAACCTACTCAGATTCTTTAGACCGAAATCGGTCATCATCAATTGATTCTCAATTATCTCTCTTTGATTTCAATGCGCCTCCTATTATCGACTATACTGCCTATAATGCGCAAATGCACTCATCACATACTCAATACACAACTATGTATCCAGAATACTCACCCTATGAGATTGACGTAAAGACCGAAAGACAAATGTTCGTTAATGATGTTCCTACTCGTCGCGAATCAACCATCTCCACCTTTAGCACCTTCCACCCACCGCCACCACCCGAGGCAATGCTGCCATCATACCCAATTGACCACGAATGGGATACCGTGTACGATGAGCGACATGAAATATTGGCTGAGGAGGCCTTGAACATGAACCTATTTGATTTCTCGCACGGCCCACCATCAACATTTCGCCAAGTTGCTATTGAATTGGATGAGGGTGATCAAAGACTTCTCGACCACTTTATCTCCGATGTTCTACCTTCCGTCTTTCCAATCCTTGAGACTAATCAACACGGTTCCGCACGATCTGATTACATCCTCCCAGCACTTCAGAGCAACAAATGCTATTTGCACTGCTGTCTCAGCATTTCCGCTCAGCATTTCAAGTCCATCATGAATATCCAAGGTGAACAAATCGACAATGATATCATGCGCCACCGCTATGCAACCATTTCCGAGCTCTGCGACGCGCTTAATCGCGACATAGATCACGTATCGATATTGGAAGCCACCCTGGGAATGATCTTCTTTCAATGCTCCGTAGGTCGCTTTGATGACAATCTACCAGACATTCCATGGCACCAACATTTCCAAGCTGCCATTTCTCTCGTCCAGAAGCTTGAGTTGCCTCGTCTAGTCACCGAATCGCACGATTTGATGTCCTTCAACATGACCTTGACTGCTTGGATTGATATTCTCGGTTCCACCGTCCAGGGACGCGCACCAACATTTGCTCACACTTACCGAGAAAAGCATTTGTCGCAAACCAACTCATCTCTCGGATTGAGAGAGCTCATGGGTTGTGAAGATCGTGTTTTGTATCTCATCTCTGAGATTGCATGCTTAGAGGCTCTCAAGAATGATGGCATGGACGACATTCAACTTTGCCAACATGTACATGCTCTCGGTGATCAAATCGGTCTCACGGAGATTGGTGAAGCCGGGCCAAGAATCCCATACAATTCTCATGGTGTACTGAGCCCCAAGCAGTTGAGCAGAAATATGACCGCGGCTTTCCGCCTCGCTGCTCGCATTTACCTGTGCAGTCTCGTCCCAGGGTTTTCGCCTAGTCAAGAGAGCTGTGTCGGTTTAGTTGCAAAGCTCACCCAAGTTCTCGAATTCATTCCAGCTGGCCCGGTGGGCTTTTGACCGCAGTCTCGTATGGGTTTATCTCGTTGGAGGATCGGTCAGCACCACCAACTCCCCCTTCCGTCAATATTTTGCCGAGCGCGCCGCTGCCCTGGGTGATCTCGCCGACCACGGAAGTTTCGGTCGTGTATCTACTCTTCTAAAGGAAGTCTGGGGACATGTTGATGGGCGATTTAGTCCTGGTGGGGGTGAAGCACACTACGTCTCCTGGAGAGACGTAATGCAGATGAAGGGTTGGGATTTCTTGTTGATCTAGATTCCCAGCTTGAGTAGCTTCCACGGGTTGGAAGATTTACAAAAACTTCACTCTTGCAGTGCTAGGATACAAATACAGATGTATCAATTTATCACACCGGGCACTGAGCCCGTTCTCAACATGATTTCGGCTATTAGGTTGGGCCCGGGACATGACCATACATTCACACAACACCGTGGGCTCAAGGACAGCAGTATGAGCCACGAGAACGAGATACTGTCTCCCCAGGAAAAACAATTGAGATTACGAGACAATTGATCTCAGCAGCGTATGAGGAATAGATTAAGACAGCGACGAGGAAGACGAGAGATGTACAGCGAGGATTCAAGGCTTTCATTCTAATTTTACATACGAAGGATAATTCAGCATTATCAACAACATTTCTCATTTGGCATACCCCCATTTTTCATACAACGGCGTTACGGCAGACAAGAGAGATGTGTTTGGAATCATGAGATTCTGGACGGAGGGCATTCGGAGAGGAGGAAATACCAGCAATAGGCGTTCAGAGGCATTCTTTTTTTTTGACTACATACCATCGGTCGCAAGCGGCCAAAATTAACTTTCGATCAATCATGTATATTATTAACGATGGAATTGGAGGGATATGATGAGATGGGATAGGGCTATGCGAGCCATGAGCTGAATGGAATTGCTCCTCTTCCCCTAATATGTTTCTATACCCTGTTTGGGGATGGGAGATTGAAGAGGCCTCTTAGGATTGTTTATGGTATATAGGGACTTGCATGGTTTGCATATGGGTTGAGCGCTCACGCTGCTCCCCGATTTATGATAGGCAATAAGCATGGGAACGAAAATGAAAATGAAAATACGAAATTCTATGAAAGTTCAATCAATCAATGTAGCCTTTTCTTCCTTTGCTTATCTTTGTAGCGGTGACATGATAGTGCAGTACAGTATAGTACAGTCAGATGCATATAGCATTACTCCGAAACCGCAAATGCAGACCTTTCTTTTCTTTCTTTTCTTTAGTTTCTAAGAACTTAGTCTTAAAGATACTAAAATACCCATATACATATACATATAAGCGCTATTCGCGCACTAGATTAGGATCTACGACGAAACAAACGACCCCAATGATGAGCGCATCTGCATCCGCATTTACATTTGTGCTTAGCTGTAAGCTAAAACCAGGTACATATCTATGTAAAGGCAGGTACGCAATTATGTATACTAATAATGCCAACATCAAATACAGCAGCAGCGGTTTACGACCTAAAACTACCTGGAATTAGATGGAGTTCTGCATAGGGTTGACATTTGAAGGTACGCAGCGACATGGGAAGAATTTGGATCCCGCTTCTAGTTCTACGTGTCTTCTTATACTACTATATGTGAGAGTATATAATTAACAGTGGAGATGGGTGGATGGATGAATGAATAAATAAATAAATGTAGTGTACAATCAGATCTGCTCCATGTTATAATGGATGCCAATGGGGTCGATATTCTCCTTTTGTTGTCGTTATGTCATATGATTTGTTTTGCTTGGTTTCATTTCATACTGTACAGCCAGCAAGTCGTTAATTTCCTCTCCTGAGACTAAGAACCCTAACAGTACATAGTACACAGCACACAGCACACAGCACACAGCACACAGCACAACACAGCACACACAAAATCAACACAATCCCCCAATCTCCACCTTATCGACCCATCCCCATCCCCATCCCCTTCCCCTTTCCTCTCCCCTTTTCCTTTCCCCTTTCCCTTTCCCTTCCCCCCTCAAACTCCCTCCCTCATCCTATCCCAATGATCCCATTCCCCTCCCAATCGCTACTCCCGACCGACAACACCACACCACACCACACACACACACACGAAAGCAAAGCCCACTCAACCCCCAAAACCCATTTGTTGCACATCTATCGGTACAAACCGGATGCTCCCTCCCCTCCATTATCGTTCCGCCCTTCACATCCGCAAAAAGCTCGAGCAAAAGTAAGGAGAAAAAATCGAACGAGGTTGCACCATCATCACATTATCATGGCATGAACATGACATAAACATGGTATTAGCACCGCGTAGCGTGATATCGGGAGTTGCAATCGGGTGCCGCCGCGATCAACGCTTAGTGCGAGAGCTCGACCTTAGTTTTCGTGAAACTTTCTTTTTCTTTGCCGGGGAATCTAGAACCTTGGGTCTCGTGCGGAGTCGGGATTGATTGATGGGTGATATCGGCCGGTACTTGAGATTTTATTCTGGATGTAAGATTACATGTAGAGTGGACAGGAAGGAAGGAAGGAATATAGGAATCCAAATTAGATGGAACTAGATGGTAGGTTAGCTAACAAGTACCTAGGTTCCTGTTAACTATATCACTCACTCGTACATGAGCAATACGATCGATTACGATTTCATTACGATGCTAATTCGTAAGGCTATTTACACAGGTAAGTATAGATGGTGTGAGTTAGGTATTCCCAGTTGTCTTTACTGTGCAGCAATATAATCCTTATGATTAGATGATTAGGGATACCAGATGCTACGAGTATATCCGAACATACATACCTAAAAGACAACGTTGTGCTTGATGTAGCACTGTCGCAGCTCTCAAATAAATGCCAACACACTGTCGTGCTATCAATTACAACTAATTAATTATGCGAGAAGCACAATTATCATCACGGTATCACAGATTTCTAGTTTCTTCTCCATTCCCTCTCCATTCCCTCTTCAATCCCTCTTCATTTTCTTCCTATTCATACTCTATCGATATTCATGCATCATGCTATGCACCTTCACTTTTTGTGATTCAATGCGGGGAATGCTACATACATTATATTGTGATCTAGTCGTCACTGTGGTGTCATGGGAAACTTCTAATGCATGGCATGACGTTGTGGTTGGATTTTGTATCCGGAAATTCTTCTACTCCATTCCTCATCTGGAACGACACGAGGGTGGAACCATTTTTATGCATATATATAATCACGTCCAGTTATGCAGCTTTTATCAACGAATCCGACTAGACACGTTTCGAAAGATATAAGGTTATCCAGTGTCTTCGGTTTCATCAATGATGTTGTCCTCCATATGAAGTAAACCATGCACAAATTATTCTGTTGGGAGAATTTCCTCCATGTCAAAAACTTCACGCAGGAAAGTATATCATAACGCTTTATTCATTCATTAATCGGGTATTTAAGTACTTGAGAGGTATCCGGGTAAGTGCCCATTCCTTCAACCAACTGCTTTCCCATCATTGGATGGGAAAATAATGTGCCAGCTCAGCTGAAAATGCAACTGAAAAGAGGAATCAAAGACCAACATAATGAGCCAGGAAGCTCCGCTCCCTTATGAATCTTCATATTTATGAAGGAAGTAAAACTCCAATCCGGATGCTATGCATGCAAATAGGTATTTGAACTGGATGGGTGAAAGAATGGAAAAGAAAAATAAAGCGACCAAAAATATATCATCAAGAATGAATCATGCCGTGCTTATACTGCACGAATGCCATCGGCCCAAAACTCCAGAATGTATCAATTTGATACGCCAAATAACTCCAATTCCCCAGTGTTGCTATTATCATGATACTGCCGGTAAAGTGCTTGTAATTCTGAAATCTGAACCTCGTAAGATTGAAAACGCCAGAGACCAAATCATTCAACCATAACTCCATTAATTTCGGCGTCATAAATAACTTCCTGCGGTTTGCGAGGATCATACCATGCAACTCGTCTCTCATCACCTTTACGTCCTCCAACGGTCGTCCAGACATGCTTGAGTTTCTTATCGTCATAAACCTCTCGATATCCCATCCATCTTAAACGTGTCTTAGGTTCCATATCACTGATTCCAAGACCACCGTTGTGTACCCACTCTTTAACTGCACATCTGATAAACTCAACTTTTCTCCTAAAATCGTTTGCTTGGGGAGGCCTTGGATCATCGGATCAATCTCGGGGCGTTTTCGCAAGGTAGTTTTTGCTGCCCTCGATGGTTTGGCCATGAAGTTCAGAAGTGTTTGTAGCGGATAGGAGAGGTGCTGTCGCTCATCGAGAGCAGTCGTGGGAAGCGTTCCTTTCTCGGTAAGTTCTCGTGCACATTCAAAAGACAAATGATAAAAATCACACCAGAAACCATCTGCTGAAAGGACGACTTTGGTGTGATCCGGGAAATTGAATTGAAAATGGCCATCACTGAAACCCCAGCAACCCACATCTCCCCACCGTTGATAGAAAGTGATAACTGTGCTGTTAACAGTAGCTTCGGGATTTTGACCGGCCGTCCATGATTCGTAAGGATACTCGGAATCTCTACCATACGCGAACATATAATTACCAAATTTCTTCCACAAACAGATTTTCTCTCGCTTTCGATTATCGAATGAATCCACTCCTAAGGGTAGTCTGCCAGGTCGACCCTCATTTTCAGAAACTCTGTAAGTCTTTGCAGGGACTGAACCACGAAGCATTCCTCTCTCACCCTTGCTCTCATAAAATTCAACATTTGGACCTGAGATTGGAACAATTTGATGCCTGTTTACGTATGATTTGTTGGTCCGATTGGCTAGATGCCTCTCTCCGTCACGAATAACAATGCAAGAAGGGGCGATGACGTTATCCTCACTTTCTGGAGAACCAGCGGGCGTTTCCCTAAAGACGCAGCCCACACTTCCATTGCTGAGGATGTATCCTAGTCCATACTTGTTGGTGTAATCTACCCACTTGACAACTATAGCAGGGGTCGTTGGTCTCGATTTTGGAGTGGCTGCGATGGACCTGCTGTTTAGAGCCCGATCTAGCTCTACCTGGAGGCGCTGCAGGGCTTCCAATATGTGATCCGGTTTGCTTCCTGGTAGCCACTCCAATTTCTCTTGGGGCCCGAACAATGAAACAACATTCTTAGTAGATTGCTGCTTCTTCAATTCTTGTGATTTTCGTTCCTCGTCAGCCTTTTGCAACTCATCCACCAAGTTAGCCGCAAGACGTCCCTCCGCCTCAGAAGATATCTGTGGAACTGATGGAATAGCCTTGGCTTTGAGAATGCTGCGAGGCTTGATTTCGGTTGTTGTGCTACTAGGTGAATCTCTAACTTTAGTTTCTCTCTGGGTTGGCCGTCGGGAAGAGCACCCCTGATTGTAGCAGAGTTTGACGACTGATCTTTGACTCGTTGTTGTGCCGCAAAGCTTTGACTAACAGCTCTTTGAGAAACGGTTCTTTGAGAAACGGTTCTTTGGGATATTGGCTTTTTGGCCAGTGGTCCAAGAGTTGATCCTGCAATGTCCGCAATGAGCGACTCCACAACCGTACCCGATGCCTCTAGCTCCGTTGCAGCTTTCTCCTCGGCGCTTTGCTGCTCTTGCTCTCTGACCCACTCGGCATATGGTCGGTAGACAATACCCTCGACGAGTGGCACATGAGGAGTGAGACCGGCTTTCTCTTCTAAAGCGCACTCTTTGTAAAGACTAGTGTACTGCTTTTTGGGAGTCCACGGACCAACCTCGCATTTGATACATAATTTCTTGAGGCTTCGAGCATACGGATTCGGTCTTCCAGGCTTGATAACGACCGAGGGGAATTGGTCAGGCCTAGGTGGATCTTCCAGTAAATCGGCGCTCATCTCTTCAACCTGGGGCATCCAACCGCATGTGAAAAACGGATGTTGAACAATGACGTCTGGATGGGGTCTTTCTTCCGCATCCTGTAGCATGGTGGAGACTAAATCTTGGATCTCAGGCGAAATCATATTTGCGTCAACGAAATGTTGTGGCCAGGTGTATTCTCTTTCCTTGGCTCGTCGATAGATTTCATCAGCTGTAGCAGATTGAAACGGCGGCTTTCCGGTGAGCATAGCAAAACTAGAATCGGTCAGAATTGGAGATTCATCTAATACAACAGGACCTTGACTCACATAATGATACCTAAGCTCCATATGTCAACCGCATGGTCATGTCCACCGTTGTTTTTGGATAAAATCTCAGGGGCAATGTAATTAGGGGTTCCGCACAAAGTTGTCCTCCGACATGCGGCCATATCTTTGTTCGACATGAGCAATGCTGCAAGACCAAAATCACCAATTTTGACGTTCATATCCTTGTCTAAAAAGATATTTCCCATCTTCAGATCGCGATGTATTATGCCCCTTGCATGCATGTATTTGATAGCTCCAGCAATTTGCACTGTATAGAAACGAACTTCTGGCTCTGTGAGATATTTCCTCTTCTTGACCATATCCATTAACGACGCATTAGGACAGAGCTCCATTGCGATATATGTGCATTGATCATGCGAAAATGCTCTATGGAATCTGACAATATTTGGATGATTCATTTTTGAATGGATTTGAAGCTCTGTTTGAAACTATCATAAGGGCTTAGTTTTGTGATTCTATCATTAGGGTTCATCGAACTAACCTTTTGTTCCATTTTCTTCTGTGACATATGGCTTTTGACAATCTTCAGGGCGTACTTCTTTCTTGTTCCTTTAAGTTGACCTTCGTAACAGATAGCAAACCCACCTTTTCCGAGGCAACGGCCCGTCTTGTATATAGAGCCATTCTTTCGATCTGAACATGGTGGTTCTGGTACCTCACTAGGCGGTGGGGGAGGGTGGTCCTTTTCTCTTGGTGGTTTGGCTGGAGGTGCTTTCTGAACTACTGGTTTTGTACGAATATTCGTGTTAACGTCTCTGGGTGATAAAGCGTCCATCTCTGGGTTGCAAGAGAATACTTGTTCCCAAATGAGGCAATGGTAAATGTTCTCGAAAGCCGCTCTCGTGAACTCTTCGTAAGTTTGTCCGTTTAATCTATCATCAACCTGCGAACGTCTGAATTCCAAATCTAACTGAATGAGAACATGAAATGTCTGTAATTCCGTGCCGTCGTGAGCGCAATAACCCTGGATAATACGGTAGTTAGTAAAGAATAATATAGTATGGTGGTTTGTTGGTGATCTTCGGTCACAATTTGCAGGAAATTCGGTCAACTGAGAAAGAACACATCCTATGATATCTATGACGTCTATTTCGAGTGGTATTATTTCCCATATGAGCTTAGAATATCGAAGTTCAAGGTGCCATTTGTTTTCACTCCCTGGATAATCATATACATATTGTCCCAACATAGAGCCATGTCGATTGGAAAACTCAAAGACCTGTATCGGAGATGGTCGTTGTCTTTCTTTTGCTTGTTCTGCAACTGACAATGGGATCAAACTAATCTTTGGAGTCCAGCATTGAGGTAATTGATGGGTGTTGACTCCCTTGTTGACTTCCTCCATGACCGATAAATACCAAGTATTTAATTGTGTAGAAGGAGAATTGATACTTACAATTAGAATTTAATTGTTCTTAGAATACATATTCCCTCGGCTGGTGAGCAATTTTGAAGACAAGATTGGTCGGACTATTAAAAGAGAGTGAATTTATGATTCGATACATCAAAGATGAATATCAAAATGAAGTTTGAAGGTGTCAAGGTGTCAAGGTGTCAAGGTCTTTTTTTCTTCATGAGACGGTGGACTATCGGATTGCTTGTAAACAGCCCCGAAGTGCTTTTAGAAGACTTTGTTGGTCCAAGCGGGAACAAGCTTGACTTTTTTAGTTAACACGGCAACAATCCCAATGATCTTGTTAATCTGTTTGATCCTTTCCATCTTTATACTTTGTAAGAAAAAATGTACTGGATGAGTACCGAATCAATCAAATCAATCAAATCAATGACTGCATACTAGGTAGGTATACTTGTATGAAAGATGAGTAGCAATTCCACAAGTTACTCCACTCAATCCATCTTTGACACTTCAAAAACTCCCATCCAGGCTGACTAACTTCTAAACTAATAATCATACTCGTATCTAATATTTAAACAAACTTCATATATATTGCTATTTCTTTGCCTTGCACTGGTTTTGATATTTGGTCGAGCTCAGAATCCAATAGAAATGTGTTAACGATCAAATCCTGCGTTTTTAATATGTCAATTGTACTTGCAATATAGAGAGAGGTAACTTCGAACTCCGGAATACTACTTCTTGAATGCGTCAAACGTAAGCCATATCACTCATTATGGTCGCGCTTCCTCTGTTTAAGCTAGGATCTCTCTTCGTGAGACATATCTCGAAGTATGGTGCAGTACGTATCAAGCTATGTCATACAGTAAATTCTAAGCAAGCAAGCTGATTCCCCCAGAATTGGATTAAGAGGCAGGCTCATGAGCACGAAAAGTTCCGAGCGATAGCGGCTATAGGTGGGCAAGCAATGCATCAATGGAATATGCGGATACAAGTCAATCTTTTGCGCGATAAACAAGCCGAGAAGAGAGCTAGGGAGAAAGCAGAGACACCAACTGTAAAGACGGAAGAACAAGCCAAGGCAGAAGAGGCTGCAAGAAAGGCACACCATTACAAGCAAGAAAATATCAGTGTTTGGAGACGGAAGTTTAGACCCCTGACGGAAACCAGAGCTGTTGATCTCTTTGCGGATGTCATCGGCGATACCTTTATCCTCTCTGTCGCTATTAGCTTATTGATGTACGAGTATATCAAACAACAATCGAAACCCGATCCGAATGCAGAAAAACTAGCAGAGCTGCAAAAACTTGAGGAAGATTTAAACCTACGACAGAAAGAGTTAGAAGAAGCACAAAAGAAGCAACAAGAGAGGGTGGAAGTCTTGGAGCAAGTTTTGGAAGATATCAAAAGTGCAAATGAGAAGAAAAAGCTAGCATGGAGGCCTTGAATCTCGAATTGAAGTACGGATCATCACAATTGTACATATAGGGGGCTCATTCCCTTGTAGATGGTAGGAGGAGCTCCTATATGTATATGGATATGGGTATAGATATATAGGACAACTCATCGGTAGAAATACGTTTGCAGAGTTGGACATGGGAAAGTTCCCTCTCCCACATTCAGATCCTATAGCTCGAGTGGGGATTGTTCCTCGAGCATGGAGCATCGCCAGTGGGAGAGAACTCATAGGGGTAGGAGAATGTAATTGCCAAACATTCTCAACTCATCTAATCTTTGCCAGGTCACATAGAAAGCCAAGATTTTGAGATGCATAACTCAACTCATCAAATATAAAACGTATCAACAAATATTACGTAGAAATTTTTAACACACTCTTTGGGATAACATCTCTCATGTGCAAGATCGAATTCAAAAAGTTGTCGCATCATGGTCTCCGAGATTTCTTAATGTGACCGATGTAGCGCTAAGAAATATTCACCTCCCATGTACATATCTCTTCACCTCAACAATACAGGCATGCACAAAACAGCAGTAAAACAACCATGTTCTGTTCATCTCTACGCAGAAGGAAAGAATGGGCTACACTGCCTTCTATTTTACTTAAAGAAAAGATACTAAAATGGCGAGGTTGTGGTTGGTAAAAAGGCTCCTCAACTTGCCTTACTGACAACTACACAGAGGGAACTATCAACACCCACGATTTATCAATTCCTATACCCTCAACCAAAGAAGGTGAACAGCAGTTTTTTCGTGTCCTCTTACTCTCCCCGTCTGACATGAAATCATCCACGAACGCATCCGCTCGAATCGAAAGACTCGATCACCAAACCGGAGGCCGCAACGTAGGAATCATTTTTCTTCTGCGCGAAAATGGAGGGGGCGAAAATGGCATGAAGGAGTATATGAATCTTCAACTCAGGTACATGAGCTACACACGATGAATTAGAAAATTACTAACAGAGGTGCAGCCTGATGACTACTTCTAAGATACCAATTCTGCCCTTAGCATCAGCTTCGCAACTTCTCACAGCGTTGCAATCTTTTCAGAGACAACTTTGTATTGTTCCATCCTCCAGAAAAGTCGATGCTCAATATGAGCTTCTGCCGTTCAGCAATGTTGGTAATGCCATGACGCAGCATACCAGGAATATCCTCAGTGATATTTGTCATAGCATCCCAGAATTGGCCGGTATTGCTACTACATCTGATGGACAAGGACAGCTGAGGGAATGGCTATCAGAACCTAACCCTAATTCAGCTCAGAATATCATAGACTTTGTAAGGATTTCTTTGGTTTCTTCTTGAGTCGTGAAGTGGTTCTGACTTGCCTTACCTTTACAGTGGAAGAGAGAATACCTACTCGAATGACATACCTAAGAGATTTTTCACCTATCATCAAATGTCTGTGAATAGAGATGAATACCTGAAGGGCAGAGAAGGGAACTGTTCAGGTTGGTAACATAGGTATCTGTGCTACACTTGCTTTCATCACGAACTGGCTTATGAATCAAATCAAGAGTGGCATATCCTTTGACGTAGCTATTACGATATAATCAATATAAACTTCTATCACGATTGATTCTCTGGCAAATTCATAGTTGTTGACATCCACAATTAGATTTGTTGATTCATGAGTGACGTAGTTGTTCATCATCGTGGGGCTGATCCTAATGATCTTAAGGTTCTCAACCCAAAATGATTAAACGGATGGCGCCGACTACTAGATAGGTGGTTAGTACTGCACGAGTGCAGCACGCATTAATTATATTGACTTGATTGAAAGTGAAAACGCATCCATAAGACTCCAAGCAAAAATAAGAATGATAAAATGAATGATATGAATGATATGAATGATATGACCCAATTGAATCCACTTTGAAGAATTAGAAATGAGTATGGTATGTCGTGTGAGATGTCGTGTGAGATGTTTGATAACAAAGAGGTAAACTGGAAGTTGTAGGGAGTACGGAGTACGGAGTACCTAGGTAACTGAAGGTTGAAGTGAAACCTGTAATATGACGTCATTATAATGTGATAATGAGGGGTTTCGAAAGCACCAGGAACAAGCTGCAGCTGCCAACAATTCACTTTCTGTAGGTAATGAGTGAGCTACAAAACCAGCCGATGTTTCCTCTTTCTTACATCTTTTGTTTCTCATAGGTACATACATACATACATACAATCAATCGAACAAACACGAATACAACATCCAACGATCAATAACCTCTTCAACTACAATCCCATTTGCCTCTTTAACAATCAATCAATCACTCACTCAATAATACCACCGCAATCATGAAGGCTTCAGGAAACCAAACCAAGATCCACTACAAGGGTACCAAGACTGATGAGGATTTCATTGTCTTCGTAGACTCAGAGGAAGATCTCAAGAAGTGGAAGGGTGATAAGAGCATTCCTCTCGCACAAGTCGTTGGTCTCTTCAAGGTCTTCATTACACACAAGTAAGCTCTTCCTCTCATCATTACCCCCGCGCTCTCCCTTCAATTCTGTATCATACCAACTTATTCTTCCATATTGAATATCCTTCAATGTACTGGATATCTGCCATGGATGACCAAAACTGACTTTCCCATCTTCCAGGCACGGGGCTCAAGGAACTTACGATGAAGCTTCAGTGGGTCAATTGGAGAATGAGTTTGGTACCAAGGTCGATGACGAAGTCATCAAGGTTATTCTTGAGAAGGGCGAGGCTCAACATGGTTCTGTATGTTTACCCCGATTCCTCTTCCTCTTCTCACCCTCTTCATCAACAGTACTAACACTCCCCCCCCCTTACACAGACGCAAGAGAAGTTCGGATCCAAGAACGACAGCATGGGTACATTGAATGCTCACTAGAGGAGTACCTAGTATTCACATGGGAGTTAACGGCACGGTTAGGAATGGATGGGAACGGGTGGGATATGAAGGAATGACATTACAATTTGCATGCAAATGGCATGACAAGATATTTCTTGCGGGAGAGAGATTATTTGAATGATATACCTCTTGGAGGAATGAAAGGAGGTTATATCATCATGCTTCGCCGAGTTGATGAGATGTTTCTACCGGCTTGCTGCTGTAGCTGGCCGGTATAGTTCTAAAGCGCTAGATCATCACCCAGTAGCAGGTCTGATATTCTCAATGAAAATTAAAATAAACTCCATTGACGTATATGAAGTTTATGTTGATGAGGCAAGCGTTGGTGATTTTTTGAAATTGATTTATCGAGCCTTTTTTTAAATTCTCGACAGCCATCAGGCTGGAGTTCTGATGAAATGAAGAAGGATAGAATATCAATGTACCAATTCACCCCCTTTTACTTTGTTGGTCATTCCACACATCCATCCACTAACCCCCAACATACTACTACTAGGTACATGGATCCATCCATCTCAAAATTCATATACTCCAAAACCTAAACCCAAACTTCCCTTTTCACTCCATTCCATTTATTTCTCCAACCTGCTATATATATATTCCCTCTATTCTATTCAATATTCCATTTGATACCCAACATCCTATTTAGAACCACATCCATCCTTGGCACTGCACTGCAACTGTCTAGTACTGCAATATCACATACCCCTAATGCATCGATAGAAATAGCTAGGTAGAAGTTGGTGTGATGCTGTTGGTGGAGATAGGTCGATAGGTAGGCAGGTGATCTTTAATATTACCTGATTGATTGATTTATTAATTGATCAGTTCTTTATTCTTAATGTGTGCTTATGTTCTGGATTTAGATTTAGATTTAGATTGGGGGTGAGAGTGAGAGTGAGAGTGGTTGATAGGATGGAATTGCAGATGTAGATATAGATATATTCAAAATGTAGGAAACTACAACAACGAAAATGCAAATGAAAATAAGAATAAAAAGTAGGGATAAAATTGGAAATGATCAAAAGTGTAATGAGCCAAACAACAAATGCAACCTTGGCTTGGCTTGGAACCCTATGAACAAGATAGATAATCTTCTAAGCTCGTGTAGAAGAATAGTAGAGTAGTTGGGGGGAGGGGACTGACTGGTGGTTAGGTTTAAGTAGCTAGCTATACATATATAGTCAAATAGGTAGTTGCATATAGATAGATACGTATACATCAGCAGTAACAACAACAACAACAACAACAACAACAACAACAGCAGCAGCAGCAGCAACGACAACACTAATTCCCTCACAATGACTCCCCGCCTTCTAATTCCTATTCCTATTCCCATTCACATTCCGATTCCCAAATCTTCATCTGATAGACGAGGTCGAGATTGTAAGAGTTATGGCCATCGCTTACCGTACACCACCTGTTTTTTCCACCACTTTATTAAGAAATTAATATTAAATCAATTATATATTATTATTCTTTAAAATTAAGAATATATATTAATAAATAGTAGCTAATTTATATACTTCAATTATATCTTCTAATTTATATATCAATCTTTGGATTTTTAGCTTAAAATCTAAGGGAATTACTCTTTTCCACAATCCCCTTATTTTATATTTCAATTCCTCAATAAAAGTAGGTATAAATGGTCTTTTTTTTTAGTTTCCTCTTCATTCAGTACTATACCTTTTTAATAGGATTGAGATTAAGAGATAAAAAAGAGCTAATTAAATTTTTGTACAAAGTACTTTGATCGAACTCTTCAAACATATTCTAAATCTATTCTAAATCTATTTTCCATAAACCAATGCAAAATCCAGTCGTTTTTTGTGTTTATATTCGAAAAGTAAATAGTCTAGGGTATGCTATATATCTTTTTAGATTTATATTAATGTAATTTCCGATGTATAATATGTATTAAAGCTTTAATACCTAGCATATGCTTCACCTGTTCAAACGTTATCCTTCGCTTATTCTAATTCTTTACTATTATACGAATAATATAAACATATTTCTTTTTTATTATTTATATTATTATTATTATTATTATTATATTTATTATTATTATTATTATTATTATTATTATTATTATTATTATTATTATTATTATTATTATTATTATTATTATTATTATTATATTCGGAAGATAAACTTTTCCTTTTTATAGTTTCCTATTAAATTTCGATTTAAAAATGCTTTTTGCTATAAATTGTGGTACATCTAAATATATTTCAATTCATCCCCAAGATTTTCTATACTTCTAGACCTGAATAACTCTAACGCATCAAAAGGTACCCCAATTTGAATGAAATTTGTAATTATCATTTTCATTAGTGAATTAAACCATTATTTCGAAATTTAAATTATAAAGTAATATGAATTAGATTAATCACGAATTATTTAAAATAAGGTATAGAAATTAAAAGAGCTGGGCCCTATATGCTTAAGTATGCGATAAGCGATGGCCGTAACTCTTACAATAAATAGTTCGATGCAAATCTTATTTACAGTGCCGATAGCTACAGAACCCGTACGTATACATCATTGATCCGAGCCGCTAGATCTGATATAGAAGTATCCATTTCGCGAGTTACGAAGCTTTGGAGTTTTGGAGCTTCGGAGCAATAGCAAGAACGTCGTAGATAGCAATTCCAGGGTGCGAGAACTAACCTATCGTGTACTGCAGACAAGGGGTGTGGGTGGGGGCGTAGCATCTGGGCAGTACAGTCAGTACATTCATCACCAGCTCGGTTGGACAATTTATCGGAATGGTATGCTAACCAAGATGGGGTGGGGGCGGTACGGAGGCAGGTACGGTACTGAGATGGAACATGCTGCATAACGGCGCTTCGGCGTTTAAGAAGGGGAATTTAGTAGGTTTAAAGATTCGTTGAAGAAAGATGTGAGATTGTTGGGTTGTGTTATGTTGGTTGGTGGGTTGAGAGTTTGAGGGCGTGGTCCCTCGTGTTGTTTGGTTGGTGGTTGGTGGTTGGGTGTTGGATGTGCATGGCTGCATCAGCGGTACGCATGTAAGATCTTGTGCATTTTTAGAAATATATCGAGAGATTTATGGGGTGAGGTTACAGGGAGGTAGGGCTTGTGTTTAAGGTCTGCTGAAGAATTTATGTTGAAATTTCATCAGGGAGAAGAATCTATTGGTTATTGATTGATTCGTCCGCGCATCGCTTTTGTCATCTTTGCTTCTGCTTTCTGCGTTTCTGTTGTGGCTTAGATGTGCGTGGAATAAAATATTCATGTACATTGGATTTGTATAGATTTATGCGGATACTGGTGATGATGTATAGTGAGCATAATGAGGAGTGAAGGGAGGTAAGCCGGGGGCCGATTATCAGGCTCCTCAGCAAGTCGATGAAGTTGTTGATACCTACTGAGATGTATTTTTGTAGATGTACAATGGAAGTTCGATAACAAACAAAGACGAGAAGGGATTTGGTTAGTGATGAATCATGAAGCTTTCTTATGCATCTTGCATCTTCCTCCCCCCTTTTAATAAAACAAGCCCTCGTTAAAAAACACCATAATCTGCATCCCAAAGCCCACTGAATTACATTCATTCGTCCACTAATTCACCCAAGAAGAACGCAGCCCAAAGCAATGCAATATAATATAAGAGGTCCAACCTCCCTCCAGTTCATCCTACCAAACCCACCAAGGCCAACCACACAAAGTTCGAATTCCTATACTCATGCGGAAGCTTAAGCTCCAACTCACCATTTGACAAATGAGAACCACGCGACAGTACTGCGAGCCAAGCACTCAGCATAATTTCCCAAGAAACAGGGAAGTCAAGAGGAGGGAGCAAGAGCCAGAGTCAGCGTTGGAGATATGAAAGATGAAAACATGATATATAATATAAGACGCAAAGGGCGCCCTATCAACACATTACACTAGCAGGTTTCTTTTGTTGACCACAGTTATGGAAGTTAAGTAGGTACATGTATATAGACCCAGGTAGTAAAAATTACAACTACATGACTGTATTCACAAAAAGAAGATCGAAAAAATATTGGAGAATGGATGTGTTTGACATTAAGTCTTGAAGGTATACGTAGATACGTATGTATATGCGCAAACAATAACCAGATTGACTGTCTCTCAACACCCCTTCTCCATTGATCAACAAACTAATTGCAAATTGCCAGATAGATGTTGGTGAACATTTAATGATAGATGGGAATCTTGAGTTTGGTAAGACTGTCAAGGAGTCAGTTCAAATAGTTGGTTCCAATCATAAGCATCCATAATCCCCATCATATCACTCCTATCACCACCATAACCACCATAACCATCATCATCATTGTCATCATCATTATCCCACATTGCCCAACCCAGTATTAAACGCCAGTCGCTGATGCATAAGCAAAGCCCCTTGGAAACTCCAACCCGAATATGCAACCCTTTCTTTGAAGTTGAATCACCGAGAGGTCACAGTTCATATATGCCCAAGCCAAATTCAATGACATTTTCCCCTCCCTATTCTAACCCTCCACTTTGATTCGTTTTGTCCTGTCCACTAAACCTTCCCCGTGGTAGATCGTCGAGGAGGAAGTTTCCACACCCCGGCTATGACTTCTCCTTCGCTATAGGCCCAGAAGTATATCACCAATGCAATTGTATAATAGATGGCGGGATTGGTAGCTTGGTATAGTAATGCGGCGGCCAATGCAGTCAAGGGGAGAACCACAAGTCGAGCTTCGATGCTGCGATAAAATGAAGTGTCGGCTATGAATTTCAGGGGCCACTCCCAAGCTAGCATGAAAAGTCCGAAGATTAGATTTATTATCTGTAGTATGGGAAGAGGTTTGACCGCTTCATCGAGATTTTTGGTGAGAAAATCCCCAGAAGATTTTGGGCCAGAAGAATCCTTCAATTGCGGCTGCTACTTGATCTTTATATATCGCATTAGCCTTTTGCATAGATCAATTAAATTTGGTGAACACTTACAAATGGCGGCGGTGAGGACTATTAAACGTGCCCAGTGATTCTTGATAAGTCTTCCCATGATATCTTGAACAAGTTAAGGAAATTGGGATTTTATTAAGAAAGTCGTGGGTATGGAATCGCAAGGTGGAATAAAAATAAGAAAAGGTATCAATAATACGGCTTGCCCGTCTAGTTAAAAAAATCTTAATGGTAATAAAAATATCCGAGCCAGCGGAAGTGTGAATAATGAAAGTGAATTGCGTCGACTCAAAGGAACGCTATCGACGACAATGAATGCAAAGCGCAGTTGTCAAAATTCGTTGATAGCTAGGCGTATGTCTACCTATATCCCGGGCACCAGGACCGTAATCACTGGGCTGGAGATGACGATCTCCTTTGTAACTTGTATCAGGCTTACTACCCCTAGTTGAGACGATGTTGGAATGTCCTAATAAGATTAGGTCTGAAGGGAAGAGCCCTTGAGATGATTATCTGATCTTTTCTGACAGCGGGCATCCGCGCGGCGGGGAGATATTAAGCGTATGAAGCTGAGATGAAAAGCCGTTCAAGAAATGACTGGGTAACCGTTGCATCAAGACATTGAAAGGTCGGACGTCGTCTGATCCGTGCTATTTGTGAAGTTGAGGTTTGAGGCGATATAGAAATTCGGTATCGAATTTGTTGGATCTTCGGAGTGATGAGACGTCTTAGTGTTTTAAGGCAAGTTGTTGGATATTCACGAAAAGCGTTGCCAGACCTGCGGGTTGAGAGGTTTAAGAATCAACAGGGCAGAGGAGTGAATGGGTGTCATGTCATGAGCGGGGGTGGATGAATGAAAATCATCTATCTGTACAATGTGCACTACGCTTTTCTGTATTTGGATTGCCATGATATCTACATCTTGGATCTGCAGCCACTGCCATCCAAGACGGGATTGAAATGCACCATTGGGGCAATCATAGCTCTGAGAATGTTACGGGTCTTTTGAGCAATTTTTTCTCTCTTGAGATACTCTCCATTCTAGCATGGTTGAGTAAATAGATCCAATACATCTCATTGTGGCTACATATGAATATCGTATGGCAAGAGAAAAATATAGTGCTATTGGCGGTAAACTTGACTATTATTGGATGCAAAAGGATGGTGTGGTAGAATGATAGAAGAGTGAGGTTGTTGATTGGATTCTTTGCAGAAGATGTCGGCGCTTAGAGGTGCAGTTATGGTTGTGTTCTACCACTTAAGCAAGGCTGTGAACAGGGATACAAGGCTATAAAGCAAGGATGATTGCATCTGTCATGACTTGGAACTTAGTCAAATACAGTATAGTACAGTATCATTTTCTTTTGTGTTGGGTTTTTCTATAATCATAATAGTTAGAGTTGTCGCTAATGCATGCCGGTTGCACTTGATTACTAAGGAGTGGCTAGGAATCGGCAAGGAGCCATGCATAGAGCACACTCAAACTGGTATCCATACTGCAAGGTACTACTACCTTACATGGAACCAGTAGTCGGGTTAAATGGATGGGTTAAATAAAGGTACAAAATCTATCTAGGGATTTATTGGCTGACAGTTATTGGAAAGTGATTTCTATTGACCAATAGGACAGTTCTTCAACACTTAGTGATGTCTGCCATGCATGAGAATGAGAGGAAGAAGAAGAAAAGAAGAAATATTGAGATTAGAGATTGAACGAAGGTAGTCTATATATTTTTGGCGGAAAACGAAGGCTACAAGTAAAAGCGAATTGAAGACTTAGCACAGGAGTTTATACAGCTTCATAACTTGGGCGTATGGAGGAGGATATATATCAGATTTGGATATATAACGTTAACGCCAGTAGCTAGCATTTCAAGTACCTACTGTGGCATGTTCATCATCGGTAGGATGAATGTATCCTACCCCTTGCATTAAGGTTAACTCATTAATTCACATGGTTTAACAGGATCATAACGTTTCGTTCCTAAGCAGTATTAGCAATTGTCTGAGCATCTTATGAATTCGATGTTACATATTATCCAGTATATGTCAAGTATCCAGGTATGAATGAATATATTGAGAAACAATCTGAAGAAGCCTTCCGTCTCATGGTTGATTGATTGCCATATTAATAGAAGTTGTATTCATTCCACGGATCCTTTTCAGTCATCTTATGTCGTACATGTACTTTGCATGAATGTAAGTAAGCCTTATACTCCGTAGAACAACAAAAATATACCTGCCATCTAATATATGGAAGAGGATAACCGCTCTCTTGAGAAGTTGAGACAAGAGGCTCTGACAACCTATGACCAGGGTTTAGTTTGATCTCAGGGTCCCTAAACGGTTCACGTCTGATGTTTGAAAATATTAGATCAAATTCCATGTCAACTATCAACTGTCAAATGTCAACTGTCATCCGAAAAAATGTTACCATTTTAATAGATCAATACGTACCAAGTATACGTAGGAACACCCATTCCTCACTTTTAGCTATTTGATTATCTGCTCTCAATGAAGTTTTGTTCATTACTTTTAACTTTCAACCTATTACATGTTCTCAATGGTATATCCCATGGCATGATGGCAATGACGGCACGGTGGTTTCATCGGAATCGGATCGATCATCTTATTATGATAGGATGAATCACTGATTCACTGATCAGTTGATATTCGAAAATTTGAAGCGGTGTGAAATGTGAATACTGTACAGTATCTATCTACTAAATCCTAAATAGTATCCATTATTCCCCACAATGTCACTCGCATTCGAAATAGATCCCGCCTTAAAATCTACTCCGCTCTGATTCCCTTTGATCCATGCTCTGTCTGACAGTCTGACGTCTCACTCATGGGGAAGAAACGCTGACTGTCAAAAGGCCACTAAGCTCATCAAGATTAAGACCGATCGATATCATGAACTTTGTATACCTGGTACTTAATTTGGCCATGCATACTTACATGCCGACAACACAGTGCAATGGATACATATACACTCAATATAGTATCACTAACTCAAAGTAAAATGTATTCCCATTACAGTTAGAGAACATCCAAGCCAATATCATCCGTCCAATTGTTCTACCATGGGGTGGAGAGAACATCAACACAGTGTGCATGGCTTTGCTTACTTATTAGGTTTTGTGACCGAGAACAAGCTTATCTGGACATCTTAATGATCATGGTTGAAGGGATGTCATAGCAAAGTTGGCATTGAAGCTCCGAAGGTCTAGGCGTTTTACCAAGGGTAGCTAGCTCCAGGATAACCTTGGAAATTATTCTTAGCATTAACATTAGTTCACTTGCTCGGGTATATACATGGCACGTGAGTCGACATCAAGTGTGTGATGAGTTCTCTGCGTGCCGAGGGGATTGTCTGCACTTCGACACTTTGCTTTGTACATAACCATAACTTCTGAGGTAGGGGACAATAGTGAGCGAGTTGCTGTTTCACCCTCTCCACCAATTGATTGCAATTCTCGAAGAGATTATGAAGGTCATTCACAGATCAGTCTTTGTAAGGCGTCTGGCAATTCTTAGGGTTCCATTTACGACGGGAGTACCGGCATAGTTTGATTTTTTCCACCTTCGAGGTGATTCCATCAAGGTCACTGTAACACCAGCCATGCTAAGACAAGCATTATGAACGGAAGATGCCTCCCTTCCAAGACATTTACCCATTACCCTTTCATAACCAGGAGCATTAGTTGGATACAAAAATACATTCAAAACATTCGATTGTTGGGTGTTACATCATTAATGCATCATTGCTATTTACATTTTGGTGGCTGACCTTCGCCTGCACTGTGTATTTCTCCTGGTAATTTGGAGCAACAGTCACCAGTAGCCTGAATTCTGCTTGGCACTATTCTATACGATGTAGCAATCCGAATTTTTCCAGCACAAGGATTTGGAAAGCGGGTTAGATTTGAAAGAGGGGATATGAAAATTTGACGGCTTGCCGAAGTACGCGGGATGTTATGTAAAGTTATGCCATCACATCACGGCATTTCCCTTCTGTCTTACAAGCTTATCATCTAGCAGCCGATGATAGCGATAATTTCACCTAGATTGATTGTGTGATGGCCAGTCACTCCATAGGCTCATTCTTCCAAGTATTATTTTGTCTGGGTAATCTACTATTACCTAAATTTGAATTCGCCGTCGACTTAGTCCGTACATTTCCATGCAACGTTCAGGTTATATCCTTTCCCTGACTAGTCTGGGCCACTTCAACCAATTAAGAAAGACCAAGCCTGCAACTAACTATTCGTTCTGGTTCTATATCTTATCTTGATGATCTATGCGCTCGTTAGTTTAGCTTTGTCGGAGGACTACTCCGTACTGTATTGCAAAATGCAAGTGCACGCAACCATAACATTTTCTTTCTTCAATGAGCATGTGTGAGAGTAGGCAACGTAAGGTGCAGTAGTCCTGCATGGACAGCTGGGGAATAACCATCGAATCGATGCTTACTTACAACTCTTGAATAAGGAGGCGTGCGATTGGCGATGTTCAAGAATGAACCATGAAGATACCGATATGGTACCAAATGGCCCTTGATTCTTATTGGAAGAGTAAGTTCTTCCTGAAAAATTACAGAAGTCGATCATCATTATCTCTTGTTGCCTTCAATTTGAGATCATCAAACCATCGATATCTACTCTACACACGCGGCTGTTTATCATTGCAGCCAACACCAACAGTAAGCCAACACACTTCCTTCTCATTGGTCGCTAGCGTACAGTTCTTTGGGCTCTTATGAGCCATACTATTAACCTCTTGTTATACGGGTGATGGAAATCAATAGATTTACGTGTGTTGGAAGGATGTAACCCAAATTCTGATCAAGTTTTCCTGATTTGATCATCCTTAGGCGCCCCGACCACAGTCCAACTCAAGGAGTTTTACCACCTTCCAATCACAGTTTCCACGTACCTCTAAATCTCACGGCCTGTGGTGTCCCTGGTCTCTAGAAGGCACATTCTTCGACAAATTTGATCCTTGCATATATATCTCTCTTGTACCCTTTTTACCAATCAGCTAAAAGTCTATCTATCTTCGGGTCTAATAGTTTACCTTTTTTAAATCAACACCATCTGGCTACCAAAAGCCAATGACAGAAGCTATAATTTTAGAAGTGACCCGAACGATTGGGCCACACAGAACACACATATCTACTGTACCCCGCCTCGGACCCCTAAATCTAACGAAATCCTTCAACCAAAGTATCGGGACTATCATACGCACCAAGACACAACAACACCATGGAGAATTGCATAAGGTTATCACTAAAATGATACCAACAGTCCATCACATCAATTTTATACATCCAGCTTCACCTCGTTAGCCGATCTGCTGGGGTCGTTTCATCACATCACAAATTGATTTGTGATTCCATTGGACCTGGCTACATCTGTTGCAAGTTGCAATCGCGCCCGGATTTATACATGTTAACTGTTTATGGTATTCCCCGAAATTGACTAAAAAAGCCATACCTACAGCTTTAATATTCTATGTCTCTTGTTGAAAGAAGCTGAGAGTTCGTTTTCAGCTCAATCCCCACCCCCACTTTTAAAACAATTCCACTTGAAGTGCGTGGACTAGATGGAAACGAAGGAAAATATTCTCGTCTATATTTGATGGTGTTTGATTGAACATGAGACCGGAAATTATGCTCGTACGGGTCTAGCTCAATCGTGTATGGAAGTTCCACGCGTGGCAGTGAAGAGAGTACTTTACATTATGGTTCCATTACATGCCATTTCTCTCTTCTCACGCGCTTTACTTTATGTTTCTTATCACTTTTACATCTTAGATACATATCCTACTAATAACATAAGCTCAGCTTGACTGCCTCACTCAGATACACTAATACAAATGTGCATCTCTTCGCCATCTATGATCGAGTGATCGCTCGAGTGCTTGTGAGGAAAAAGCACCATGGATATTTCAAATCTATCTCAGCAGCTTTCAAGCCACTGAGTTCTCTCATTTCGTGCACTTTTATCATTTTACGTGAATTATAACCGATGTTGAAGCCATTACTCGTGCTTATAAGAAGTCTAGCTCATCAGCACAAGTATCTACAGCATCTATTTCCACCCTTTAGCAAAATACCCCGAACCGTTCCTTGCGAAAATTTCCAAATGTCCTAATTCTTACCATGCCATTACGTGTAATCATCACTTATGGATTTGAAAAAACCATCAAATCTATGGTACATGATCAACCTCTATCTTTGCAGGCGGAAAAAGATCCATATCAAAGCCAACTTGCTAACAGAACTGTTTACAAACAGTCGGTACATTCCACCTTAAACCCAAAGGACTCATGAACAAACCCGCCAGTGGTTTTCGCAGCACCTACGCCAGCAAATTCAAAGCCAAGAGAAATAGTACCTATCTGGCATTCATAAGGAAGAAGAATCAGCATAGTACCATATCTTAGCTGTTCATTGATCCGGCCATTCATGCTAAGAAACGACATGTTTTAAATTCTGCTATATCGGATGCTGCAGTCCGATCATCTGAAGCCTTCATTGTGAATCACGTTAATGATTGATCGCTGGAATCACTTGCTCCTCGAAGACAATGATGGTAGGAATTGGACTGGAACCTACGATCTGGGAGGTTCGCTCGATCATATCATCTTTGATATCACGGATGATTTATGTTTTGGATGGTGTTTGCAAAAAAAAAGAGCCTGGAAGAAATCTACTTAAAAATATTCCTCATAATATCGCTAAGAATCTCACTTTAACTTACCTCGTGATCATAAATTCCCAATACAGTCCCACGTATAAAGCTAAAGCTCTTGTCTCAGACAGTCAACTGTCCCCTCCTAGAAGCATGGATCTGGCTCAAACCTCGCGGTCTGAACCAATTTCTTCAGCGCTCTGCCCCAGAAAGAATCAAGACGTACACCAAATCCTTCCAAGCCAGTCTGATGGAACGAGTGTGAGTCGAAGAAGCTCTGCGCGACCAAGGATCGTAGGGAAAGCAATTCCGTCGAGATATGTTCCACTACCTGTTCAATGCTAAGAACGAAGAAATGGGAAAACCTGTGTACAAGTTGGATGATTTGAAAGGAGAGGAGGCGCAGATGCTTATTGTGACCGGTTCGGATACTACATCTGCTCCCATTGTCTGCGTTTTTCTTCTACATCATTCACCATGCACATGTATATGGCTTATGACAGACTTACCATTGATTAACGAAACTTTGCGAATGCCACCAGTATGTCCTTGTGAGATGAATCGAGTAATTCTCTCGGGCAGCTTGGTAGTCGATGGGAAATTCATCCCCAAAGGCACGAACATCGGTAAGTCTGGATGGACAATCAGCTACAATGAAGAATACTTTCCGGGTCCATTCGTCTTCCTACCTGAACGATGGGTAGTGGATAATGACAAAGTTATAAGCGAAGAAGATGTTGGAAAAGGCTCTTCTGCTTTCGACCTTTTTTCTATAGGAGCTGGATATTTTGCGGGTTAGAAGCTAACCATATTTGGAAATTTCAATTCTAGCCACAAGAACGCTGTACCGTATGAATATCAAGAAGCCAGATGGAGATGGCACGGGCGAAGGATTTCTGTATATGGGATGGGGTAGAAGAACGAGGAGCCATTATCAGCTCGTGGACTTCTTTATAGCGAAGAGGGAAGACCCTATGGTCTAGTTAAAAAAACAGTTTAGTTTGGACTTCTGTAGATTCTTATACCCAGGAATACGTACTTTGGAGTTAGGACATACTTATAAATCCATGGTCATGGAGGGATATTCTTGTGCAACAAATGTAATTTACCACAGTCATTTCAAACAGGAACTACCAGGCTTGATTGAATCTTTACTAGTTATTGACTTGTATGAGATGTAGCAATGATGATGAATTCATGTGAACACCCCTTATTAAGGCCTGCAGATAGGTCATCAATAAGTGTTTTGCTTCCTATGTCAACACTGAGACAAGCAGCCCACACTAGAACATCTCAAAAGACAGAAAAATTTCAGACAAATCCAAGAATCAAACTTCTCTCATCATTGAACAGCAATCCGGAGTATTGGAAATACCGGCTCGAGATGAACATAATAAAGATTATTCTGCTGGAATCATGGCAGTGGCAAGAAGGTGTTATATGGAGTACAGCAGACCAACATTTTTTAGTTTGAAAGATTAGTTATGGTACTATATATATAGCAGATTAACGTTAACGTTGCCGTTGTAGAACTATTTTTGACCTTTACCACAATTAGTTGATAGATTGATTAACCTTTCAGCTACTGCCAAAGCAATAAATAGCATACCAATTTTCGAATACAAAAAAACTTCCGTTCAAACCATGATTTGATCCGAATGATCCTCGAGCTCGCTTTGCCAAAGATACATCGACAGAACAATGGTGGGGAAACGTGATGTTCGCAGGGTTTAGTTGCGCTTGCTGATTTCCAATCTTTGAGTCTGGATTAGAAACTTTCGTAATTATAATGCCAACCTACCTAACATTGTTGTATGTAGGAAATTGTAGGAGCCCCAATACTACCTAGTACCAGTACCTATTGCCTACCTCATAATATCAATCACATGATATTGATCTGACATCCAATTCATGTCATTCACCTCGCCTGACCTCACCTCACCTCACATCACATCCCATTAGTCACGAAGCGACCTCTGAATCAATTTTACAACTCTAACGCGCATGTTGATTACTTCATGCATACCAAAAAGGAAGAGAAAGAGAAAAAACAGAACTGCCAGCCAAAGCACGAAAACTACAAATTAAAGCAACCACGTGCACCCGACTCTCCCAAATCCAGAACGCTTTTCAGCTTATTTGCATATTGCCATTTCTACCCATCTCAAATGCGGAACAGTGAGGGTACATCGTCACACCTGCTGCATGTCGGCTACATCTATACGAAGATCACCACCTAACAATTGACCATGAAATCTTTCACCCATCCAGGATCTTAACACAGTACCTGACTGTATCTTCGGATTTACCATGTACCCCCTCTTTCATCATGAGCAAACACAGGACCGCGAGACAAACATCATTGTATATAAAAACTTCTTCAGCCCTCTCCCCATCATTAAATAGAGTCCAAACCCATAGCACTGATCAATTGAGTTCCCAACATCCATCCACATCTCACCATGTATACCAAAGCCCTTCCCCTCCTCTCCCCCCTCCTCCTCCTAAACATAGCATCCTGCATGCCGCACCTCCAACCCCGCCAATCCATCACGCCACCCCAGAATGCGACGTAATCCAACCTGGGAAGTGACCAACTTCCTCTGGTACAACTCCTCCCACAATCTAGACTGCGCCAACCAAATCAACGTCCGTAAGTAGCCATTATCCATCATCCCTCTTCCCTTCCCTTCCCTTCCCTTCCCTCCACACAAACGCAACCCCACTTCCGCAACCCCCACAACTAATCCCCCCATCCCACCTCCCCAGCAGACGTCTGCTTCAACTCCACGCCCAACGGTCTAGTCGGCTGCGACGGAAACCTCTCACCCTGCGACCGCTGCGGCATCAACGGCTGCTACACGGGACTTCCCGCCCAACCCGCCGGCTACGGCCCACCAGACAACATCCAGATATCGATCAACGTCCCCGGGTACACGCAATGTCAAGAGAGCAATCCGCAATCGATCCGACGGTACGAGGTGGGCGACGGGCTGGTGCTCTGCGGGGCGTGGCGTATCATTTTGCGTTTCTGGGGACAGCAATGCCGATGCGGCGGCAAATACGGGGCACATTGATTTTGCGCCGCTGAACGCGTGGGCGTGTACGAATGGGAGTCGGATTTCGGGGAGTGGGAGTGTGGATTTTGACTTGGAGTGTGCGTGGATGAGGGGAATAATGCTACGTGTGTTGTTGCTGGGGGGAGAATGTGGTTATTCCGCTCTTGGATTATCGGATTGTTTAGCTTGATAGGGGGGGGACTGGAAAGGGAGGAAAATCAAAGGGAATAGATCGATGTTTTGTCGAATATATAGTCCAATGACTGACACATCCGTATATACTTCAAGGAGATTTTGCGACTTGAGTGGTGGTCACTAACGATCAAAATTGACTGGGGTTTATTGGATATCAACCGTTCCCTATTTCCCCCACGAATTAATCTATATGTCTCCATTAACCTTCCACGCATTCAAAGGTCGAATAACTGCCTAATATCCCTCATGGTATCATCCGGGTTCTTCACACTGTGACCAATTGTCCTCTTATCCTCATAAATCTCATAATCATTTCCCCCTTGTAAGTCTTGTCTCCAAAGAAATGAATCGTCGTATATTCAATACCGCCGGGGCGCTTCGCATCATTCTCCAAATGTTGAAGACAGTATGTCTTGTCCCAGCCAGTAGGGAAGACATCGAAGGAAATCTGACCACCAATCGAGTAGCTGTTCAAGATATCAGTACAGCCCATCCAACATCAGAATCATCGAATCCTCAATCAAGCAAAACTCACGTTAAATCCAAACCCGAGAACTTTTCCTTCAAAGCCTCGATAAACTTCTCCCGGATATGATGTTCCTTATCATAAACCTCATACTCATTCCTCTCCACCACGCTCGCATTCCTACCAATGGGGCTAACATTGATCATGCCATTCCTGAATTCAACAAAAGTATACCCCTCTTGACGGAATATCCAAATCCGCCACATAATGCAAGATAAAGCTGACCAACTCCTTATACTGAGTCTCGCCAATCCACTTAATGAAGCTATTCGACTGCAGAGGAACGCCACTCTTGAACGCCGTGAGTCCGTTTTCGGCAAAGCAGAAATCAAAGAGCGAGGTAACCGGGATCTCCGCCGTGCCGAGTTGCTCTTGTTGCTTGGCCATGTCGCTGCCACCTACATAGCCAATGGCGCATTTTTGGCGGAGGGCGGCAAGGAGGGAGAGCATCTCTGCGGACGCAGACTGTGATTTTGGATATCAGCTGGGGCATGGCGAATGGTGTGGAGGAATGGGGAAGTGACATACCAGGCGCGCAGGAGAGAGAGTTCCATCGACATCGAAAAGACAGATGGTATTCTTGACAGGTCGCTCAGCGAGTGGCGGAAAAACTGGCAATTACTGCGTCTGACATCTTGAGTTCTGTTTGTTTTGAAGTAAGTTTAAAAATTCAACGAGAGAAGTGAAGGTGGAAGTGAAGTAGAGGTTCGTGGGAAAGTTGACAGTTTGGCGGTCTGGTTATTTTACAGGGGGGACGAGGGGCATTGTGTGGCAGGGATGTAAGCTAATTTAAGACGCTTCTTTTTGACGTAGTCCAATTATTATATGACAATCATTGAATCTAGATTAGTCGAGGAGATGTTCGAAAGTCTGATCTCTCCACATATACTGGATGATATCGGTAGATAGATTATGTATATTTCCAAAGCTTAAGGTTGATGATTTCTTTCTGGATTTATCTCATGTCTAGACTATAATCCATTGTATTGTATCATTTATTCAAGCTAGACATTTGCAATTCTGAGCTCTCTATAAATACTGAACAGGTCTCGACGTCTCCTATAACTTTGAAAGATGCATGATTTCTTTCCGAAAATATCTAGATAACATTTAAATTATAGAATAGATAAACACAAGAGTAGCTGTGCTATTCCATCCGAGTATCTCCATTTGATGACAAGCAAATCGTGCTTCCCAACTCCCTCTTTAATGCTTCAAAATCATCGAACCAGACTTTTCAATAAATATATCAAGAATTCAGCCAGAAAAGCAATCCATCCGCTAAATCGCGTCTGTAAAACCTCACTTTGAGATCGCATCTCGAACCGTAGCTTCCTCCTCGTCATCACCTGCCAAATTCCAAGCTCGGCACAATAACGGGACCATATTTGGTTGGTGGATTGAATCCACCATCCCCTTGCACCACAAAGTCCACGGCTAAACTCAATTTTGCCAACCCAGCATTCCCACTGTGCATACTTCCATTTGTACTCATAGCTCCCATCATTGCGTCTGGATCGAAGGCTACAAACGCTACATAGTTTCTCCTTCCCATCAGCTTCTTCATATCTCGAGGTCCACCATTAGTGTCCGGTTTGGAAGATTTCCATCATATCTTCTTTGGTATCGCTGACTTGGTTTGTTGTCTTGACACCATTTTGAGGGACGTAAAGTGGCTTGTTGTTGTGAAGCATTTTGAGGACATATGATGGTGGGGGAGCAGCGACGACTGCAGATGCGATGATTTGATACATGGTTTTGTGGTCAGAGGGGTGAGAAGGATCATGAACAAGACCAGCGCCACAACAATTTACATCTAGGGGTGAGTCAGTAAACTTGCAATTCTGCAATAGACGCATAGATAACTTACCACCAGATAAGAATGTCATCCTAATGCCCTTCTGATGCGCAATTCCCTGCAACGTTCGTATCAAATAAGTTCGCTCTAAATCCTTACTCTCGTGTGTCCACATGTCTCTCAACTCATCCGCAATATCAATATCACCAAATGTATTAAGGACACCACCCATCAGTCCTGATTTACCTACTGCCTTCTTGACATGTGAAAATCCAGTTGCCACGGCTTCTTTTCCTCCCACTACACCAGCTACAGAACTTGTGACCTTTTCCAAGTAAGTTATATGTACTGTTCACGGCTTTCTTACCGGTCGCCATAGTATGTGCAAGACTTTCTACAGCTTCAAGACGTGGATATATTACAGGCACTGATATCATCCATATACAGTGCTGCACGCTTGGAGGTAGTGTAGCTACTTTAGGGAAGATACCTTGGTAAGTAGGGCCTGCGAGGACTTGGCGTTGATTACGTTCTGATCGACAGTCTGGGCCTACCACAACAACTGAGGGTCCTAGATATTTGACAAATGCCAACCAGTTCCAGTGATTGTAAATAGATCCATATCAGTGCTAACATTTCGAAGGATGTCAACAGTAGTGTGGTGTTGAAAGAGGAGATACATCTCAATACCAATGCGCCCAATGTTTCTGAACATGTTGGAGTTTTGCATATATTCTGGGTAAGAGCCATAACCATCAAAACTTAAAGCTATTAGTAAGTGTAGATAGACACAATGTCGAGAACTTACATGTCATGGTCATCGATTTGTAATATGTGGGGAATTTGTGCAAAAGCCTCCCTCAGGTATGGTTGATCAAAATGACTGGTATAATAATGGAAGTAAGCATGAGAAACGTCCTCATCATGTCTCGCTGTCCATGCTGCACTTCTCCGATTTTCCTTTCCACTCATAGCGAGCCATTGCTTTAGCAAAGGGACTTCCTCCAAAGTCTATCACCATAAATTTGATCCCCTAGTCCCAGCTGCACATGAAAACCACCGCACTCTACATTCTTCTGCAAAATGTCTTTCCACATGAAACCAATTCCACCAAGTTTGGATCGCTCGTTGACAGTAGTATTCATAGCAAAGTCATTGCCAGAATGTGCAAATGAACCTCCAATTCGTCTCAAAACGTCCAGCTACCAGAAACTCGTATCGCGTGCAGCCAAATGCGACGTGATAGCATAAGTCCACTTATCACCTGGACCGTCTCCCATTTTGAGATCTATATCATAACGGTAGAAGACCCATCTCTGATGTGTATAGATTGGATTTGGCTTGAGTTGTCTGGGATTTGGCGATGATCGACACTTTGATGGATATGAATAGTCGGTGGTTGCGGGGCATCTGTTACAAGCATGATTGTACCCAGCCATACGCCGTTCTCCATATCCATATTGACATATCTTAGGTAAGGGCCAAAATATACTCCATTCGTAGGTGCAACTTTATACATGTCAACACCCGCGCTCGGAGGTGGCCCAGAAAAGCCAGCAGTAGTTGGCGTTCCTGACGCCATACTCATTATACTCTCAGCATAGCCGGGTGTGTGCGGAGGAAATCCTGGCGAGCCGATAAAGCCAGGTGATGCCATGCCTTGGAAGCCAGGGGAAGTGAGAGATTGTTTGTTGAACATACTCAAACCTGGGGACGCCATAGGATTGCCATATCCGGCATAGGTTGAGTGGACTGGTGAAAGTGGCACATCATTCAGTGGAGTAGGACCCTTTTGGAAATTCCCATTGGGTGGCTTGAGTGGGGAGATGGATATAATAGTACTGACCCGAGTTCTGATCCAGATGGGCAATCCAGCCCTCTGGAAGTGGCGGTGGTGATGTTGGACCAACACCTTGGAATGGGGAGACATTAGTAGGCCGAGCAGATGGTCCAGGTTCAACAGGCTGCTGTTGAATCTGTTCTTGTCTTGGCTCATTTGCGAATGCAGGGTGGTCGGGATTATTGGCGGGCGTTGCTAAAGGCGGTGCGATATTTGGTTTTGGGGTAGTGTCTATAGCAGCAGGTGGGTTAGTACGCTGTTGTTTCTCGGCCGGATACGCGTGTGAATTCGCAGCTCCAGGGGTTACACTAGAATAAGCCGGCGGGGGTTCTTCGGCAGTCATTTGCATGCGCTGAAAGTCTTGTTCTAATGTGTTGACTGGTGGTGCCGAACCTTGTCTCTGAGGTCGAGTAACAGCAGGTGGAGATGCTGATGGGGTGATCTCATTCAAGCCTTGATACACCCTAGGTGGACCATGCGGGGCATTCTCCGGAGACTCAGTTGGAGTCCAAGGTCTAGCGGGAGGGGATTGAGGCATTTGTGGAACAGGAGGCGGCGCATATTGATTAGCTCGTTGAGCAGCGGCTGCATTTTGCGCCTGGAGGCTACTCAAAGTTGCAGTACCTGCGATTCCAGATGCAGCATATCGCGCCTCGATGCCACCTCCATGTTCACTTGGTGGATCTATGGGCGTTTCTGGTGGTGGTGGAGATCCTCTGGTTGCTCTTGTAGTAGAAGTTGAGGCAGCGAAGCGAATCTATTCATATCATTCTTGGGGGTCGGCGATAGTATTAATGGTGTCCCATTAGAAGACGCAGGTTTGGGAATAGGTGGTGGGGTAATAATGTCTGTTGCCCTCTGAGTACGCACTTGCGCCAGTAGGAGGATTTTGTTCTTTTGGAGGCAGTCTGCCAAACATTCCCTCTCTGTCCGGGGAGCTTATCTCCGGAGAAGCTGGCAAAGGTTGGGTGCATTTCCCCTTCTTTCCGATAAACCTGGGCCAGTCTTCTCTATAGGGCTCGTAAATCGCGGTGCCGTATCATATGCATTCTGCCTACCACTTCCTCCGGGTATCTTATTTACTTGGTCGCTCGAAGTCACCCTCCGAGGAGCTTTTCCTCGGTCATCAGGATATGGGGGATTTGGTTTTTTCTGAAAGAGGTCGTCATCGTCATCGTCGGGATATGGTAAAGGGTTTGCGGAGCTCGAGGCGCCTGGTGGTAAAGGAAATGTATGCTTGTTTGCAGGAGGTGGGGATGCAAATCGATTCGAAGAGCTGGATTCCGCTCGATTTCGGGGAGGACTTGCTGGCTTTACAATTCTCAAAGGCTCTATAGTAACCGTAGGACTATCACTCCCATCACCAGGACGTTGCATGAATAGCTCATCACCAGGTTTCCCTGTGCGCCTAGCCATCTTGTACAGATGTAAACGCTCCACTAAAGAAACAAGTGTAGAGGCGATGAGATTTTTGTAGATAGGGGTTGTCTTCAAAAGATCTGCTGAATAAATGGCTGAATTAAAGCCAAGCTCGTTGCCAGTAAGGCGGGGGGAGTTGCGTCAGGCAGTATTAAAAGCTTACAGCGGCCCCGAAAAAAGGCCTGTAGGGCAGAAACCGATAAAATGATAAGAAAGGCTGTCAGAATATTGAATGACCTATTTTGTAGATTTCTTCACGGCTTGAAATGTGAAGCTGAAAATATCTGGGATTTCAATGCGTACAGATTAATGAAATGCAGGAAAATGGTTACGAGGAGAGGATTCAAGCTTGTTGAGTAGGTCAGTTAAGTTAGTTTTATTAACAGGAGATCAGGAGTCGTCAGAACTCAGATAGAATATTGATTGCATCGAAATGAGTGAATCTGAACGAAGAACTAATAACGAATAAGAGGGAGGGCATTCAAATCGCACACAGTTTTTACCTGGTATCCAGTCATCGTGGAGAAATGGCAAATATCCTGGTATCGAGATGGGCGGCTATGAAGCACTGCTTGAGGGCCTATATGGGACTTTGCTGGGCATGGTGGGATGGATCATGGATGAGATATCTTTTCTTTATCTTGTCTTGCCTTGTCTTGTCTTGTCTTGTCTTGTCTTGTCTTGTCTTGTCTTGTCTTGTCAAAGCTTTATTGTATGCATTGATGAAAAGTAAGTGAGAATTCGAAGTAGTGCCTCCGTATGTATGTAATATACCTGGGTAGTGAGAATGAAGGTATATGGACATAGTTTGATATTGATAATGGTAGCGGTGGCTGTAGCGTAGCGGTAATGTGCTGATGTTTGGCATCGACATCATGATTGTAATCTGCTCGTAGTTGTTGACTTGTAAATAGAAAGGTATGCTGCATTGCTTACTGGTATTCATGGATGGAAGTATGTACTATGATGACTCGGAATGAAGCATACTAGGTGGTTCTTCGTATCTTGTCAGAAGAATACTAGTTAGTACCCGTGGAAATGAAGGGTGTTGCCGCCCAAATCAATCGACCAATGATACTCTCCCTGCCTCCATAGTGACGCCTTAGTCAGCAACAATGATAATAATCTGATGGAAATAAAAAAAATGCCAAGGATAAACTTCTTCACTCTTCACGTCACAATTCATCCCGGCCCGAGATGCTATGCTTTCAGTAATAAGTGTGACATACTAATAAATTCCAAATTAGTACTCAGTACAACGGGTATTATTGTCATCTTGTATCGAATCAAATGATACTACAAGAACAAGAACCTCAGGCTAGGTACTGGGTTGTTCGAAAGGGGTATGTATTATGTATGTATGTATTATGTATATGTATTATATGTATATGTATATATTATATATGTATGATATATATATCTCTATCTCTATGTATCTATATATCTATGTGTATATATATATATATATGTATATATCTATGTATCTATATAATCTATGTATCTATATATCTATGTATCTATATATCTATGCATCTATATATCTATATATCTATGTATCTATATATGTATTTTTTGATCTGAGCAGTAGTTATTTTAGTACACTCCTTCGTCTTAAACCACCAAAGAACAATAGGACAACTAGCAACCAACCTATACCTACTTACTACCTATCCAATATACTAAAAGAGCAGTGTGATATTGATTTCGGATCACACAGTGGCACTCTCAAATTACTTCCAAATATTTGTAATGAAGCCAAGTACTGTACTTTGGTACTCTTCCGTATATTAATGAAGCACCGTGAGAAGTCTTCCGCTTAAAATCTCATTTAGTTCCAAGTTACTTACTTCGTACATTACACCCAAGTCTTGATAACGATTTCGAGAAGCTTGCATGATAATCTCGTTGTTCTACTAATAATAGATCTAAATATATTTGAAACTATAGCTAGGTAGGTGGTAGCTTAGTGTTATGTATATCCAAATGCTTCGTCATCGTACCGTGCGTACGGAGCACATAGATGTAACACTATCATCAGAAATATCCATTTTGCTCCTTACAGATTCTTGTGCAGAGAGACTATCCTCCGTAAATAAACCTTTCCCGTTGCCCCGTACCATTCATTGCTGAGATTCAGGGGTAATTAGTACCATCCATCATACATAACGCGTAAATTTCACTTTACGCGAACGCGTAGTAGCGCGACTTCTTAAGGTTACATATCAATTCCCGACCCATGAATTTTCAATTTACCATTACAACTTCCTCAACTTCAACTTCAACATCAAGTTAAAGTAAAGGTTTTCGTAGTTAGCAAGAAACAAACTTGAATTGAATTGAGTTTAGCTACAAGCCTACAGAAATCTTCAATTATGCCTTCTGTCTTAGGAAAACGAACCCGTAGTACAAGAATAATAGCAGGTACAAAGAATCACTTCCGATGTATCTTTGAAAACTTTCTAACTTTTCATTCGACAGATCTCAAGTACATACCATCAACACGCGCAAAACGTCAGGCAAAAACAGAAATATATAATGACGAGAATGAAATCCTTTTACTACCCGCAGGAGGCGCGATGTGGTCGATGACTCCGATGCTGATTCTATGGGTATTGATGAATTGTCTGAACCTATGCCCGTTATCAAGTCTTCTACCTCGAAACATGTACTCGCAAGCAGAAAAACTACATTACCGAGAACGTTAATCGATGAGCCATCTAAGCTGGTCCAAACGCCTACTCCTCAAACACCTCGCCATCGCGATGCACTTTCGAAAAAAGTACAGGTAACTCCTCGACATCGGGTCACTATTACTGGCAAGCCAATGACCCCCCGGACTCCGCGAACTCCTGTAACACCCGGTGGATCTATTGCAACGATTTATAGTCAAGCTCGGCAGATCTTCATACGCAGCTCGGAACCTGGACGACTTATTGGCAGAGAAGCCGAGAAGGATGAATTGACAACCTTTGTACAAAATTGTGTCGAAAAAACCAGTGGGGGATGTATATATGTTAGCGGTCCACCCGGAACTGGAAAGAGTGCCATGATAAATGAAGTTACGATGGAATATGAGGAGTCAACTACATTGCACAAAATGTATGTCAATTGCCATGAGTATGAAACCTCGAAGGACTTGTATGGCACACTTTTGGAATCTTATTGTGGTGAAGAAGAAGTCTTGGAGGGCGATGAAGAGAAGACTTTGCATAATATGTTCGTTTCGAGGAAGAAGACCAAGGATGTCTACCTGATTACTTTGGATGAAAATCGATCATATCCTCACTCTGGACCTGGAGATACTCTATAAGCTATTCGAATGGTCTTTACAAAAATCTTCGCGCCTTGCTCTCATCGGGATTGCCAATGCATTGGACCTTACCGACCGTTTCTTACCACGACTTAAGGCCCGCAATCTACAACCACAACTACTCCCATTCCTCCCATATACCGCATCACAGATAAAAAATGTCATTATGACACGTCTGAAGTCTCTCGTTCCTAAGGATAGCGCCACTCCAAACTATGTTCCATTCCTCCATCCAGCAGCCATTGAACTCTGCTCCCGAAAAGTGGCAAGTCAGACAGGAGATTTACGCAAAGCTTTTGATATCTGCCGAAGAGCAATCGATTTGATCGAAACAGAAACCAAGCAAAAGCACGAGCCAAGAACTCAAAAACCAAGTTCTTCTCGACAGCCCTTCCAAACGAATTTTGGAAGAAAACATCAATCTTTCATCCATTCAAAAACACCCCAAGCAAAAACGCCTTCCGGCCAAGAACTCTTGCCCAGTCCCTCGCAACCCTCACTGTTGAGACTGCCCGCGTGCAAGCATTTCCCACGTCAACAAAATCACAGCGTCTACGTTGGTAATGGCTCTACCAACGTCTCAAGACCCTTAATCTCCAACAAAAAGCCGCACTTTGCGCTCTCCTCGCCCTTGAATCTCGCAATCGCTCACAATCCTCTAATCTCCTCGCCACGCCCTCAAATCCCATAATCTAGCCCCAACAATCAAACAGCTCTACAACATATACAGTATGCTCTGCACCCGGGACGCAATTCTACATCCATTAACGAGTACGGAATTTCGAGATGTGGTAGGAAGTCTAGAAACATTATCACTCGTTGCCCCAGTAGATGGAAAAAACGGATCTTTTGTAATGAACGGAGTGGCAAGAGGAAGAGGAAGGCCAAGCAAAAAATTCTTTGGAACCGGTGTTGGTATCGGAGATGAGAAGCGAGTGGCTAGTTGTGTAGGAGAGAAGGAAGTTGCAGCTGCGGTGGAGGATTGGGAGCAGGGATTCTGAGAGCATCTTAAATGGGGATGGATTGGATTAGTGTTTTTGATATTGGTGTTTGATTGCATAGCGTTGCATCGTCTGCGTTGTTCACTTGATTTGAATTGAGCGCTTTGGTTACGAGGCGCATGGTAGGGTTTAATGAGGCATTTATGAGGAGTATATATCGTATTATGCATTGGGGTATTGTAAAGGAACCACGCATCGAAAGTTTGGGGTACATCAAAGCACTCGTGTAGTAGATTACTACCTACTTATTAGTATTTGTAAGTGTAGGATAGTAGGATACACAAATAATCAATTAACAGAATGAATAAACGCTAAATAACCACACCCTGAACACTTAGCTGCCAAGTCATTGATTACCTACCTACACGAGCGTGAAAAATGAATAAATACACTGTGATCATTATCTTCTTGTACCAACGTAATACCTATGTACCAGATATCACGCATCACTTCCTCCCCACTCAGTAATTCCACCTCCACCTCCCTTATGCCTGTTTCCCCCCCAACTGGCCCCCAACACCCGCGCCCTCCCCGCTCCCTCCTCGCCTCTTCCTCACAACCTACCCCTCCCGCGGCGGGCGGCATGAATAAATAACTGTGATCATTATCTTCAATGGACAACGTAATTACCTTCCTTCATTTTCATTCTCCCACTCAGAATGGCCACCTCCCCTTATGGTTTCCTCCTGGCCCCGCACTTGTATCTTCCTCCTCGTTGTTCCTCTGTCTGTCCAAAGAGTGGGTAGAACCGGCCCCAGAGGGGGGATCTCCGGCGGCGAGCATCTAGAAAGGAGAAAGCGGCTGGCCAGATAGGCACGGAAAACGGACAGAGATTGGTTGGTAAAAGCTCAAGGTGACCCTGTGTTGTGGTGAATCAGTTGAACCGAACCAGGGGTGACGGTGGAGAGGGCCCAGAGGCCGAGCGAGAAGAAGAGGCGTAGGCGCCGAATTGGAGGGTGAGGGGGATGGTGGAGTGCGTGGTTATGGTGGTGTTTAGTTGTTCGAGGCTGGGTGGGGTTAGTTGGGGGTTGGGGAATCGGGTTTGTTTATTCTTGGGTTGGGAGAATGAATCTTGGGATTAGAGACATCGTCTGAGGGGTTTAGACGGATGATAGACTTACATTTGAGCGGCTAATGTAGATCCTGCAATTGCGCGAATTGGATCTGAAACATTGTATGCGAGGTTGAATTCGTGGATATTGGCTAGTTCCAGCAGTTGGGAAAGCGTCTCATTTGTGAGAAGGTCATCCGATGGGGTTGAGTTGTGAATGGTAGAGACGTGAACATAGTCATAAACTAATCTGATCAATAAAACTATACATAGGCCGGCGAACTAATCTTACTAGTGTAGGCATTCTTAAATGTAGTCTGAGTAGCATCGAATGTGGTGTTGATGACAGGGAGAATGCTCTGATAGAAACCTTTTGTCGAGTTTAACAACTTCATATATTCCTCGGAGTAGAAGTAATTATTGGAGCTAGTGACGGCATTACCACAGCCACTAGAACCTTGCAACCATGCCGAGTTCTCAGAAATTGGCGCTCGATGACGCTGTAGCAACAGTATTAACGGGAATGAGTTGAAAGCCACCCAATGGTGCTTCAACACTTGTACCATTGGCAAGTGTTTGACTACCCAATGTTGCTCCAACAGGTGGATATAAACCTTGAAGGAAACCCAGCTGCCGAATTTTGAAGCACAGCATCGGCCGGCGCTTGAACATTCAATTGAGAAGGTTTGGCTATGTCTGAACTGATTTTGTAAAGGGGAGAGGTGGCATTGGAATCGATGTATCTCTGTCGATAGTAATTTCCGGAAGCAAATACTTGAGCATAACCAAGATCTGTGAGTATTGTTGGAGCGTGGGATTTGGCAGTACGATCTCCATGACGATGAAAAATATAAACACCCAAAATGGTCTCTGAAGAAGTGTCCTGTCCTTGAATCAAGGGTAGGAGTGCAGAAATAAAGAGAGCTTGCTTGGCCAACATCTTGAAGGACCAATGAGCTTTATCAACCAAAGATCCACGATAATTATAAAATCGGAAGGCCAAGAAGATAAAAAGAATCTACAAAGATTCAAAAGAAAAAATGCAAAATCGAAAAGACGAGTGACTTCTAAAACAAACACCTCCGCACTATGTATAACTTAATGTACCTACCTGCACGTAGCTAACCTTTGTCATCCATCCTACCTTCCTTATCTCTCAAAGACATCCACCTTCATACTCCCAGAATTCCACAAGATACAGTCCGGAGATACATGGATATCAACATCCAGTCAGTCATGATGAGGAAATCCCAAGCTTGTAGACAAAACATCCTAGTCTCCCACGCCTCCCGAGCCAATCAACCAATCAGATCTTATATGCACCACTAGTTCTTGGAGGGGTACTAAGAACTATCAGATTTTACTCTAGAATCCGGAGAGAGTTAATAATCCACTACAGCAGCACCAGTTCTCCCACTTTCCTCCCCCTCGCCAGCCTCACTAGCAGCATTTGAGTTCCCCGCCCACGTCAACCATTCAACCACTGAGAACCTAACTGGCAAAGCCAAGCATTTCTCCCTCTTCAGAGTCTTCACCCACCAATCTTTCCCGTAGGCTAAATAGAAGACGAAAAAACCCCAACCAATTGTCAATACTGTATAGCACCAATACGGTTTCCTACCAATCCAGCAAACCCCGAAGATATTACAACAACTCCTCAAGTGCGTTGTAATCTTGCCGCATCGTATGCAGAGCACAGAATATATGCATCTGTGTGAATCGACCAAGAAGAGAAGAGAAGAAAACTATTTACACCTACAGTACGTACGTATTTACTGTACATACAGACAGAATGGGCGCCTTGGCCCTACGCCCTTTGAAGTTTGATCATAGGCGGAAAATTAGTTGTATTTGTGTACTTCCGTGATCTAGACCGATATGTATAGAGTTCTGACATTAGGCCTCGGCTTTGGTATTAGCGAGAACTTTGAGTACCTAGGTAGTTACCGTTACCTTATATTAAGCTTGAGAATGCGCCGATTGCAATTGGTTGTGCTTAGAAGCTTTTAGAGAGAGAAAGCTACCGGTGTTGGATGGAATTTGGAATGTGGTTATATTAAATAATAATTTGTCTACATTTTAAGGAAATACTACCACATCCCTGAAGTATCATAAAATGTTACTAATAAATCAATGAACATCCTTCCTCTCAAAACTGTTAAACGCCCAAACCACATGGTATCTCTTGCTCATAGAAAGCTCCTCCAATGATAGACCTCCCAATGCACCTGCGTTATCATAATACCCCATATCCAAATAATTAGCAGACCGTCTTGTATACTCTTTTCCACTTTGGCCACGATGCCTTTTCTGCTCTCTCTTCTGCTATTAGCGCTGGCAAATCTAGACCACGCATCCCCGTCTTCAGATCCATATCCATGGACCTCATCACCGAAGTTCTGTACCAAACCTTATATCCCACATAGAATACAATCACAATAGGTGCGGCCAAATATGCTATGAAGAAACTTCGGCATTGTGCAAGTGCTGTCATATTTTCGTAGTCTGTGGGCCATGCGCCAGTCCAGAACTGCGCAATAAGACATTGAACAGGAAACCAATCCAGGAGCCAATGACGCCTGGTTGAGAACGAAAGGCTAATTCGTCTAAGCTATGTCCTTGGAGTCTCCAAGCCCGTCGAAAAACGAATATGGGCGAGGCAAATAGATCCCCAAGTAAAAATCGAGGAGAGCCCAGATAATGCCAGCATCCAATCGAGAACAGTTCCTTGAGCACCAGAATCTGCTGCATAAGCAAGAAACCCAAGTACCGACGACACTCCGATAGATACAATAGGGCGTCCTTTTCGATCGACATAAGCCAAGATCTTAGGAGCTTGCCCCTGATCCGCTAATGCTGCAAGAGTTCTGGAGGACCCAAATATTGAGGAATTGCCTACTGATAATACAGCAACCAAAATGACTGCATTCATAACAGAAGGAAGCACCGTTATTCCGGCGTTTTGAATAGAGATAACGAAGGGACTTGCCGCAGCATTTGCACTCCCAGCAGTGAGCAGTCTTTTGTCGGTATAAGGAACGAGGAGTCCCACGAGAGTAAGTGAGACGATATAGAAAAGAGTGATTCGCCAGAACACTTGTTTCACCGCCGTAGGCAATGACTTTCTGGGATTCTGGGTTTCGGCAGCAGCGAGGCCTACTAACTCGGTACCGGCAAAAGCAAACGCTGCAGTAACAAAAACGCTACACAAGCCTTTGAAGCCATTATTGAAAGCGCCTGGGTTATTCCACAGCTGGCCGGCTACATAACCTTCTTCAAGGCTACCCCCACAGTTGAGAATTATGGCTAGAAGTCTGTAAATAGAGTAAGTTTCGTGATTTGATTTTGGGAAATTTGTGAATCAAGGCTAAGAATTGGTAGCTATACAACAATTCTTCCAGCATTTCCAAACTTTCCGAAAGATGAGGTGCTAGCACACACCATGATCTGAGATGAGAATGGATGATGAACGTACATATATCCAATAATAGCTACAACTTTGACTATAGCAAAGAAAAACTCCGCTTCTCCATATCCCTTCACCCCGAACATATTTATGCCGATGATTGTGAAAAGAAATACCGTGACAAATATAGCATGGTTGTATCTCTGTTCTGTATCCCAGAAGTCAATTGTGATAGATGCCGCAATGATTTCCAACGGGAGAACGACAAGCCATTGCATCGCATAGTTCTATACATATTAGGAATTAGTTTGATGCCACTTATCACAATAACTCGGATTCTCATACCCATCCCATAGCAAATCCCCAAGCGGGATCCAAAAATCGAGTCGAATAGGCCGAAAAAGATCCAGAAACCGGAAATAAAACAGCCATTTCACCCAAAGCATGTACCGTACAGTATAGCATAAGTCCAATGAGTGTAAAACATATTATGAGAGATGCAGGTCCACCAGTTGCGAGAGATTTGCCCGAAGCAACGAAAAGTCCGGTGCCTGTCCCCGAAAATAACTCAGTAATGGGATATTGAGCTGCGATTCAAGCAACTAACCTATTGAACCCCCAATCGCAATCATCTGCAAATGTCTTCCTTTCAATTTTCGTGCGAGAGGTGATGTAGCCGTTGCTGCTGCCGCAATTTCGGCATGGAACACTCTTCCATTTGCGCCAACGACCCCAGGCGGGGTCATGGTGAGGTTTGGATCCCGTTTGAAGCTTTCCACAAAGCGCCGTCCTATGCTATGCTCTATATGCGTTACTTGTTCGTAACTCGGTTCACCTCGTCCACTACTATAATCAGGAGTTGTGGATTGGTCCTTGTCGGGATAGACCGAGCCTTTCTCGACGTCGTTCATCTTGAAACTAGTCATCTTGATGGTCTTTGTAATTCCGATTCGTATATGCTGTAGGATATGATGTTGATCTCTAGCAAAGATATCGCTCTCGAAAGCGACCGGTGAGGCTGGCTGAGTTAGTTCGAATAATCAGAAGAGCTTTCAAACTTGTAAATGATAATATATGACATTGTCTCTTTTGAGTCCCTACATATATTGTAGGATATGTATGAAAGAGTCGTTGCTTAAGAGAGCTCGAGAAGAGAGGAGGAGAGAGAGAGAATGACAATAATCTGTAGGCCGACCGAAGGCACAGTTATCTCTGCGAATAAACCTGGAAAGCTTATCATTTTCATAAAATTGCTCTAGTTGATTGGATATGATGAGATTAATTTGGGGTATAAGGGCGCTAGGTAGGGCTTCCCTGCTGTATGGAGTATTATGCCTAGCACCCCTGCTTTCTCTGCACGCCCTAGAGGGTAGAAGTAGTAAACGGATAAACATCATTTGAAAGATTATTGACAACGACCTTTGAATAGGTATGATTGAATAACATCACCAAACGTATCAAACACATTATTGAAAAGCTGCTCAGCATTCTACCAGAGTGTTACCATTGCCGAGTAGGCCAAATAGGGGTATAACATCTTGAATTTTAGACAAAAGTTGCTAACCTTACCAAGTATTCGAGGCGTAACCGATTTGTACAACTGCACACCAAACTGTATGCTGTACAACTTCAGTAGTATGATCCATTATAAGAAATGAAATTCGAACCTCATGCTATTCTTCGATCCGTGCTTTCAAATATTTGTTTTTCTTGACTTCAATGTCATGTCATACATGCAGTATATAACATTAGCTTTAGCACTTACAGCTCGGATCGTTTTACTGTCAAAGTTGCACCAGTTGAAATGATAAATGTCTGTGTACAATACTGATTTGGACGATTGATATTCTGTTTGGAGTAATCGCACTACTTAGGGCAATAGTTTCACAGATGCTCAGCTGTATTTTGGAAATTAACTCAACAACTAGATTAATCAGTATATGGATGGGTAGGTACCTATTCAAACGTCGTATTAAAAGTGTTCCTTGGAAAGTCTAACTACTGGTGTTCAGCCCGGTTCCCCAGTCCTTTATTTGTACCATCGGAATGCGGTAAGAAAGCTCAATTTTGTTATGCTAAGAGGATAATAGCGAATTCTATATTTAGATTATTCCAACCCTCGAATGGTAATAATAATGAAGGCATTTAAAGGCCAAAGTTCTAGACCCGATAATAATACAGCAAATTTACATAATCATCATCCATTATATACAAGTTTGCTTTAGACTTTAAGTGGTATCCTTCACTTCCTTGAGCTTAACTTCCTTCACTTCAGCTTTTTTCTCTGGTTCTGGTATGATCTTGCCATCTGGTCCCCTGGGCTTCCTCTTTCCATCCAGTAGACAAGAGTGGACCCATCTTGAATCGCGGAAAGGCGTGCGCTTCTGTGTTAATAACTATTTTATCTAGAGGGAGTAGATCGTTGGGCGAAAAGAGAAGATAGAAGTATTTAAGAGTTTCAGCCTAGAATATGTTAGTAGAGTATGTGGGCTAGATGGGATTTCACTCACAAGCCAAAACTCTCCATGTTGTCTTTGGTCTGCGGGGCAGAAACGTTAGCATTAGCGAGACTAGTAAATCCACCACCCTCTTCGACAGCTGTATGATTCATGAAGGCCTTGAACATTTCCCAGCCCCATTCTCTGTACATATCTTCTCCGTTATCCCTCCACATATAGAATAACGTCTCGATAGTCTCCGGTCTCTGAAGATTGTGGTTATCATTACTTTTGATGATAAAATCTTTCTTCCACTCTTGATTTTCAGGATCATCAAAATTCGAAGGTGCATGATGTGGTGCATCTTCCGGTAGAGGAGGGCTGTCAATATTGAAATGCGCGATTTCCGGGGCAAGTCCTGTTGCCATCACCTTTGTACATTCCCCAGCAGGTGTGTGTCAATTCTCTGGCGAGCTTCATCTCTTCATCCTTCTTCGCGCTCCAGCTTGGAAGCTTGCGTGCCTCAGCCTCCGAAATGCCACCAGTAGCGCCTAGGGCAATCGTTCCGCCATGAAAACATACCAAGTGATCCATCTTTGGCGAAAGAGAGCCATCTAAACCTTCTGGGCGTTCAGCCAGAACGGTAAATCGTGAAGGGCTAGAGTACGTGATGAGATGCTTGCGAACTCCATTGAGTGCCTCATCCCATAATTCTTGATATATGGGCTCTTCCTTAGAAGTTTGCAGGTATTGCTTGATCAGGTACTCGTAATATGAATCGCCACGGCTGCCCAGACGAATGTTGTTTCCTCGGAAATTTCCAGTATTGGCGTATATGTAAATAGGTAAAAGTCCATCTTCCATGCCATTGTCATCAATGATCTTCATAACCTTCTCGGCCCTTTCCCAGTATTCAGTCTCACCAGTGAGTTTAGTAAGATATTTCATTTCCAATTGCAAGGTGGCAGCCTCTGCTGTGGATGAAGCACCGCCATCGTCATGAGAAGGCACGCCTTTGTTGGTCTTGAGATTGACACTAGCAAATGGTATTTCCAGAGGGAGAGTCAAAAGCGCCAATCAACCGATCAGCTAAATCCCTTGACTTTTCCAGATACAAATCCTCCCCTGAAGCTCCTTCATCGTCCTCAGCCAATGGAGCCAAGTGCGGATACTCGGTAGAAAGATAATGGGCGGAGAGAAGACCTCCAAGCATACGAATCGTCGTTTCAAATGTGTTAACCTCTTGGTCTTGGTCGTAATCCAGTGAGGTTGTAATCCATTCCCTTGCATGTTGCACTCTGCTTGTCAGATTCATCAATATTCATCGTATCCAAAGCATCCACAATTATCCAGCCCATTCCTTTCGGGGGTCATTTGTTTTCCATGCTTTGACACTGGATGGAATTCGTCATATCCCCATGCATATCGTTCATATGCATCCCAACTCAAAATGAAAGCCTCCTTGACCCTTTCCCTTCGATCCAACCAATCAATTGTTTTCTGTCCCTTTTCAGGACGTTGCAACCATGTCCATTTGTCTTTTGATTTCTCTCTCGACTCATCACTAGATCCAAAAAATCCCAAGAGATATAGGGTACAAAGCACAAATGCAATGATTCCAAGTAAAATGCGGCGCCGTTTGTAGAAAGGCAGAGCCCTCCTTGAAGAGGGCGTATGAATACGGTTTTTATCTTTGGTACATCGGCAGATCTTTGTTTTGCCCAAAGATGTTGCCAACCTCGATCCTGCATACCACTGATTACTCCTCCACTTGTGTTTGCCGCCGATGATCTGGCGGTCATGCCAGAGGCTGCCCAAGCTTTATTTTCAAGGTTGCGCTGAGGGTCTGTAAAAGAAGGAACGTTCTTTGGTATGGAAAAAGTGGACATTTCTTCAACGGCTTGCTTCCCAGACTCGTAAGCTTGCGCACCTGCTTCAATAACCCTTTGTGAGACGGTTGAGGCAGCTTGCGTTGCAGTGCCTCGAAGGATGTTGAATGCTGGGGAGCGACGTAGGTTAAAGGGGTCGCGACTGTTCATGGAAACTTCAAAATCATTTCATTACTAGAAGGAGTGACTAAAAACAAACACACGGATGAATAAAAGATAAAATAATTGAAATTTATTAAATGGCATCGAGGAGATAGCTATACATACTGTAGCATACCTACCTAGGTACCTACATAGAGAACAGTACACGTAAGGCGTACTTACCGAGCCTTGGGGGAATAAATTACAGACTTTCAGTCAGCCTTGTGCTCCTTACCGTGCATGATCTTCCATACAATTTGGACATCATCACAACACCGCCGCCATATATTGATTGATAATGGATGAACGTCAATTCAAAGACACTTTCATAATTGATGCCACTCTAGCCCATGGTTGAGTCGTTTAGCGTTATCTGTGCTATGTTATGTTAAATCTAGATACTGTAGCGAAAAAAACCACCTACTTATTAGTAAGTTAACGTACTTATTACATACATCCATACATACAGTCATTCATTCACAGAATACCTGAGAATACCTATGCAGTTGCAATTTATTGCCCACTTAATACCTAATAAGACTACTCCCCATGTTCTCTAAGAGGATCACAGTGAGATAAACTCCCACAGCTAAGGTTTCTTCCTTTCGCACTCACTTTACTGTATCTATAAAGGTTAAAAGTGGATCGATCTACTTTGATTCTGCATTCGGATAAGTAGAGCTTCTCGTAAAGGAATATCATATACTTATGTTCCGGTTGTAACAGACGATATCGATATTCCGATATCCTTGCAAGTCGAATTATTTGATTCTTTAGCCAGTGCTAAGTCATTATGGCGATACACCACAATGAATATCGTCAGTGGCCGTTTCTCACGGAGGAAGAGTTTGAGCTTGCTTGTGCGTTCCTTGATCGAAGATACATTAGGGCAGAATTGGGTGCAGCGAGAAAGAATCTCAAGCTACGTATGGGACGAACTGCAACTACTGGGTCATGCTATGTTGAAGTTGTCCGATTACTTCATCCACCGCCGGACGACGATGATCTATTACTTGCCCTCAGCAAATTTGAGCAGCGGATATACTCCCATTTCTGCCCAAGCCAAGAGGTGGATATGATGGATGAGGATGGGGATGATGTTAGTGATTCTCTTTGGCCATACTAATTTTCTACGAAATATCCGAATTTGTTGACAGGATATAGGAAGCCTTGTGCCTGAACAAGTCTTCGACCACAAACGGTGATACCCTCCCGCAGTATGGTTTATATTCTCACCAGCCTTATGTTACTTACGAAATTCACCTCCATCCCACTTACAGAATGCCGACCCTATGGTTCACCCTTCATGACTTACCGATGGGTGAGCCTGCATTTGACATAAATTCTGTTTACCGACACCTCGTGCCAGAAGAGTATAAAAGCCAACTTCGTGCAATAGGAGTTATGGGTGGAATTTCTGCTGCTGTGAGTGCCCTGAATCATACTCTAAAAACATGCCCTAACCAAATTTCTAGCCGCATCCTATCACTGATGTGCCCGCCTTTTTCATTCATCCGTGTCAAACAAAAGAGGCAATGGAGAATTTTGACTGTCCTGCAACTGAGTATTTGATGTCGTGGCTCGGCTTGGTAGGTGGATGTGTGGGCCTGTGGATGCCTCATGAAATGGCTTTGGAAGATTCATAGAGTACGAGCGATTCATATACTAGCTCGTGAAAGCCTCGCGTCTACAAACATACAATACTTGGGTCCGAAATCTAATTTAGAACTTGAGATTTCATATCCTGAAAGGAATTGGACGAAATTTTTGCACGTTTGTGATGTGGCCGGGATTGGTATGTACATTTATACCATAGCGAAAAAATGCACAGTATTGCACAAATTATATCTGACTTATCATTAGAGGTCAATGTACTTCATATACGAATTGTATAGGGGCCGTAGCCTTTTTAGATCCTTTTAGCCGAGAACTCTGTGGACAAGACCAATACGCCCAGATCCCAAACGCCTTGCCCATAACATGCAACATCAACATTCGCTAATCGTCATCACTGTCTTCGTCCATTGCAACATCTCCTTCACTATCCTCTTCCTCCTCTTCGTCCCGACGTCTTTTCTGTCCAGCCACGCTTGCACCTAGGCTTGTTGCATCTTGCATATCATGATCAGGGGCAGGGGCTGGCACTTGAAGAGTTGATGGTGGTGGTGGGGGAGGTAAACTGGTTGTCGTGGTGGCTGCTGAGGGCGGCGCATTGAAAATGCTCTGTTGCAATTCTGTGGCCGTCACAGCACCAGCTGCTGCAGAAGGCATACGGAAGGTACCGTCTAATTTTGCAATCGTATCTGATTTTGATTTGAATATTGGATTTTCTAGTAAGATAAATGTTAGCCATTGACTATTTCAAGCAAGCGAGCAATGCAAATGTGAAATTGCGACTAACCATTTCACGACCGAGGAAGTCGAATCCTTGTAATGCCCTCATAGCTTGAGTTGCTGTCTGAATATCTCTGTATACTACATGTGCTTGGCCCCTCATCTTCATTGACTTGAGAGCTACCACATCAAGGACTGGCCCATAAGTCGAGCATAATGTGTAAAGCTCTCGTCGTAAATCATCTTTTTGAATCTTTGCCGAAGGTAGATTAGTGATATAGATGGTTTGGTTTGGAGGGAGCGATGTCCTAGCTGGAACATACTTTGCTGCGGCACTCATTTTGTCGATACAAAAGTCGTTTTCGCGTCGTATTGGAGCTTGGGGTACAATATGATTTAGATATCCATAGTATAAATTTCCAATGTCCGCCTTTCGCAGCCTTGCGCTAGCTTAAAGTGGTTAGTAATCAAACGTATACGGAGCGGTGGGAATACCGCCCCACGTTTGGGCAAGCATCACTTGTCCCTGCGGTAAATGCCAACATAAGTAGTACAATCACAGTGATAGTAGAGAGCTCCTCCTATCAAGAAGTAACAACAATGTCGGGCCCAGAAGTTCATCACCTTTTCCACCACCCTATCGCGGATCACTCCTTTTCAGCCGATAGACAGACATTGGCTGTAGCACGCGACACTAGTGTTGAGCTTTACGGACGAGCTGGTAATGAATTCAAGCTCAAGGACGAATTAAAAGGTCATGACAAGACCGTTAACCAGTGTCGATATCGCTCCTAATAGTGGCAGGATTGTAACAGCTCTCAAGGTTTGTACCGACTCGAGATTCCAATTTTACACTCATAATGCTAATATTACCGGGGCAGACCGAAACGCTTTGGTTTGGGAACCATCTCCCACTGGTTATAAACCGACTCTCGTTCTTCTTAGAATCAATCGCGCTGCAACCTTTGTTCGGTGGTCTCCTTCTGAGACCAAGTTTGCCGTCGGATCCGGCGCAAGGGTGATTGCTATCTGCTACTTTGAGGAGGAGAACGACTGGTGGGTCTCGAAACATCTCAAGAAGCCTATTCGTAGCACTATTACAACAGTCGCATGGCATCCAAATTCAGTACTTCTGGCTGCGGGATCTACTGATGCTCATGCAAGAGTCTTCTCAAGTTTCATTAAGGGGGTGGATACTAGGCCAGAACCTGGTGTTTGGGGAGAACGTCTACCTTTCAACACTGTTTGTGGAGAATATCTCAACAATTCTGCTGGATGGGTACATGCAGTATCGTTTTCGCCAAGCGGAGATGCTCTGGCATTTGCTGCACATGACAGCAGTATCACCGTTGTATACCCTAATGGCGCAGATCAACCTCCAAAAGCTGTTGTCAGTGTTAGCACGCAACTCCTCCCTTTCATGAGTTTGATTTGGAACGGCGAGGCTGAGATCATTGCGGCAGGCTATGACTGCGAGGCATTTCGATTTGGCGGTAGCGAAGGAGGTTGGCAACTCACAGGCTCTTTGGAATCAAAGGGTGGCCCAGTTAAAGATGTTGGGGAGGAGAGTGCTTTCAATATGTTCAAACAGATGGACTTAAAAGGAAAGGTCAAGGACGATACACAGTTAACGACTGTGCATCAAAATACTATCAGCACTATCCGTGCCTATGAAGGTTCGGACGGTCGTGTTAGCAAATTTACTAGTAAGTGTTTTAATGTTTTGAGTCTTTGGAACGAAGCTAATTGATTCTCAGCAAGCGGTGTTGATGGAAGAATTGTCATCTGGAACGCATAGAATAGATTTGAATGGAAGCACTGATGAGTTTCACATCCCTTTTTACAAATTTCAGCAGGCAACGTCGTAGCATAGCTCTTTGCCGCTCTCTTTTTCCATGCAGAACTTCATTTATTAAACAAACCAGAGAATGATCCAGCTAAGTATGTTTCTTTTGAGAATCAAACCCTTTCCCGTTGCAATTTTTCTCTCTTATAGAAACCGAACCATGTCCCCTTTACGAAGGTTTTTTCGATGTTCAGTTTCGACCTTCAAAAGTATCATCTCTGTCCTCAATGAAAATTTAATTTTGTGCCATGGAGTTTACCAATGATGAACAACATGAAAGTTTCTGTGCTACTCCGATGGTATCATTACCTCACTCCCGAAATTTTGGAGGGATTAGACACGGATTCAATAGTCCTATGCAACTATCTGGTCGAGCGATCCCTTATTCTACCGTTGAGTCTACTAGTAGTATCGCGTCAGTGCCCAAAAATGCTGGTGTGGAAGAGAGGAGGGTCATTCGAGGCGAAAATGAAGCGTCTCACGGGTATGTACACGAAACCCCTTCAAACATTGATCCTACGATTGATACCGACCCTGGACTTCAAACACAGACGTGACTCTGTAATGTATGCTCGTCAAGTAGTAGTCGCACTGGAAAACCACGTCTCCCACCTCTAAACTAGCTTCCTACGCAGCTTCGCCAGTAGTATGATTGCTAAATGAATGTCCTTCAGACCGAGCCTCTTTGCATCCTACAGGAAATTACGCACTCCCTATACCAACATTCGACAATAGGGGGTCCCTTTCGAATGCTTCAGGCAGTACCATTGTTGGGACGGTTTCGATCCCGGGCAACGTTACTTCCTCTTGAACACCCTCTACCAAATATGTCTAGACGCCACTACAACTTACATTCGCACCTCCCACAATCTTCTCATTCTGGTCTTCGATGGGAGCTTCGCCATTCCTACTCAAATCGATACCATCCATATCGTGGTAAGGCACGGGAACGATCATACAATGATGACCAATCTAAAACCCTCATGGACAATATCGAGGTAATTAGCACATTCCTATGGAGGAAGGCAAGGAGAGATGAGATGGCGCCCCATAAAGCCGAGTCGGATGCTGTTATAGATATGAACAACCTTTATAAATGGGGAGGAAACTTGATCGGTGGTATGGAAGAGAGAGCCAGGGATGAGGAGGCACGAACAGCAAGTTTGAATGCATCAATGGCAATTTGTGGTTGGTTGAAGGTCTCAGAGGCTTCTACTTTGTGTAAAGAGGTGGAAGAAGAGCTGAGGGACTTGACGAATTTAGAATCTCAACGGATGAGTGATGAAGATGATGAGCATGGTGGCATTCTCTGAAGTAGTTGGTATCTTTTAACCTAGTGAAGGGTGTAGTTATGTAGCTTGTCTATATCTATGTTTCACGCGGACCAATGTTTTCCAGTTACCTAGAGTTTAAATTTCACTCCTTGAAACCGAATGATCTTTTGAGTGACTGGTAGCTATACCGGATTCAAAGACAATTATAAACAATGAGCATCGCTGTTGAAGCCAGAGTAAATATTTATTTATGCGCATTGGAGTAAAGAAAATATCTAATCTAATCTTATCTTATCGTATATCTATCTAGGTTCACCAGTTATCCTTGTGAGCCGTGACTGAAGCGAACCCGAGTAAGGACGGTTGACAGGTCCGGTTGGCAGGTCGAGTGGACGTCTATATAAGCTCAGATGGACCTGTAAAGCATTTTTTGAAGAAAAAGAAAATCAATTATGCAAATTTATTAAAAATCCATCCGATTTTTTGTCGAATTTATAATCTTTATACAAATCGATTATTAATAAATTATTTAATTTTTTGTATAATTTTTATAAATTTTATACAAGGTCTATCCGAGTTATTTCCGAGTCCATTTGAGCTTAGATGGACGTCCAACCAACCTGTAGACTCCTCTAACATCCCTACCCCTCCGCTCAATAGCTTTACTAATAAGATGGATAAATGAATTGATGAGGTGTGCTATAGGGCACTTCCTTTCCCACTCTTGCCCTCCATGACCTCGTAGTGATACCAACCTAATCGATCAATACAGTCAGTCACTCATCAAAGGAGAAATACTTGTTACAAAAAATGGCTACCATCAAGTCCGTAGCAATCATTGGTGCTGGACCCGCAGGCGTCATTGCTCTCGATGCTCTTGCGCAAGAGCAAGCATTTGATAAGATCCAGTTATTCGAGAGAAGGGAGAAAGCTGGAGGTGTTGGTAAGTTTGACATCAATGAATGGTTGGGTGCAATCGCTCATATTTTCCAGGCTCGGTGATTCTAAAGATCATGTTCAAGAATTACCAGATTTTGAAAAAATTGCTTCTCGCAGACCAGACGAGACACTGCCGATTCCATCCAAAATCCCTACGACTCATCCGCGCAATACTCAATATCGATTTTCGGATACGTCAATATATCCCACGTTGGAGACGAATATAGATGCATTTGCCATGTCATTTTCACAAGAGCCATTTTCCAGAAATAAGATCTGAACTCAATATCAAAAGGCATGGCAAGAACTCGCCATTTCGGCACTGGAAAGTTGTGGAACAATATATTCAAGGTTTGGTGGATAGGAGAGGATACCCGAATTTGGTGTCCTACAATACCACTGTGGAGCTTGTCCATAAAGACCCACATACATCTAAATGGACTTTGACGTTACGCAAACCTCTAGAAAATGGCACTGAGGATAGATGGTGGACTGAGTCTTTTGATGCAGTTGTTGTAGTAGCAACGGGACACTACAGTGTTCCGTTCATTCCGTCAACCCCGGGCTTTCTACGTTTTCTCAAAACTTTCCCGGCAAGGTACTTCATTCAAAGGCCTGGCGAGACCCAGAGACATATCGCGGAAAACGTGTAGTGTCGTTGGTGCCAGTATCTCTGGCTCCGATATTTCTTATGCTCTTGCTGATTTTGTGGAACGACCTCTTCATTCCGTTGTTCGAGACAGATATCATCCTTATTTCTTTGACTACGCTTTCCAGCATCCCAATATTCTCCGACGTCCGTCAATATCGCACATAACCTCGAATCCTGATACCGATGAACGAACAGTTCATTTTGAAGATGGGACTAAGTTGGAAAAAGGTAGATTATATCATATTCGGGACAGGATATTCTTGGACTCTTCATTTCATTCCCAATCTCGACTCAACCATCCGCAATAATCGTCTCCCAAATCTCTATCAACATGTCTTCTGGAACGAGGATCCCACCTTGACCTTTGTTGGGGCTGTGGCCGCAGGATTCACATTTTAAGATATTTGAGTGGCAGGCTGTACTTGCCGCACGATTCTTGGCCGGGCGTATTACTCTCCCTTCGGCTGAAGAGCAAAATAAATGGGAGGATGATAGAATTGCATTGAAAGGGGATGGGGTACCATTCACGACTCTGTATCCTGACTTTGAGGAGTACTTTGAGACGGTAAGAAGATGGCTGGTGAGCCAAAAGATGGTAAGGGTAGAAGCCTACCGAAGTTCCAAAAGTGGTGAGAGAGGCGTTTGACAATGGACATCTGAAAAGAATAGATATGTGGAAGAGAGGAAACGAAGAAGCTAGACGCAGAAGCGAGAGTGAGAATCGGGCAAGTGTGGTATCACCAGTATTGTGAGTCAGCAATTTGTAAATCTCTGTGTTGTCATTTGAAAGTTTTGAGAGAATTACGGGTTGGCAGGCGATCCTTACAATTAGTCAATGTTTGATTATAAAGTTTAGACAGGTCTTCTTCTTACATTAAGTAAAGAACGAGTGTCACTGTTCCCTGGTGTTGCAATATATACGAGCATGTAGTCGAATAGCTTTACGCTAGTCGATCACGTGATCCATCTCGGCATATACCCCTTCGCTGAATCTAGAATAATACAGATCGTACCACAATAATATTATACTATGCATTAAAGAAATTCATACTATAATAGCGTATCATATACTAAGTGATACCAACACACTGGAAATGTTCCATTCACCCTGTTTATCGTCACCTCAACTTCTCCAGGCCTCCAGAATCTTCAAAGCATTTTCCAGGTTTAAATCTGATAACTCCACTTTTCATCGGACCCCTCAGATCGTTCGGTTATATGTTCGCAAGAGTATACCCCATATCTTCCCTGTTGATAAGTCCTATCGCTTTTTGGTTCCTAAAAGGATGCCAACTCATCCTATTACCCTAAAGGTCAACCCATGCAGGTCCTGTATCATTCTCAATGATAATATTTACGCCGGAGTCCTTCAGATTGTTAGGTGCCCCGGATCCAAGCCATTGCCATAATCCCTGGATCTTTGCGATACCGTTTAGCAATGTCTGTAAGGAAACAAGCCCTGTGTGCCCTTCCTCCACGTTGCATATATTTGTCTTTAGGCTGGGAGTTTTGAGGGTGCAACATCCCCTCGAGATACCAGGATACAAATACGAGTTTCTCGCGATGGCTGACTTCAAACTCAAGATCAAGACTTGGGGTAAACTCCCGAGTTATACTTGTACCTCCTTTTCAGAAGAAAGTGAACATGGCCCCTCAGATTCATAAATTGAAAAGCCTTGAGTTTTTATAAGAGTGATCCACCCACAATGTCGAGATATGCCTCGAATTATGGAGAGATTTAATATCTGGCCTCGAAAGATAGGGTAAAGACTATCAAAGTATTTCTGGCGCTTGATGATTGGGATATTCAAAGTACGGCAATCATTGCTGAAGAACTTCCGTACCTGCTGTATTGCTTCTTAGATCTCTCGTATTTGAAGGGTTTTTGTCACAAGCTGAAGATGTCAACTTCTATACATCATCATAATCTGAGACATGGAGGGTACAGATCAAAACAAGTCAAACATGTAGTAGAGGTTCAGGATAGCGTATTTCAAAATCTTAAGATGCACTTCAGTTGGTAGGTCCATGAGCAAAAATTTCTTTCTGTAGATGAATGGAGTTGGCCCAATTCCGAGACTCAAATTAAGCTAGCTTTTAAAAGTCTTATCTTGCGGATTTATTGACTAATTTACTTACTTCCAGGTCTTTTTGTACGTTCGTTCTTAAAGTCCTTCTCTTCTTCTTTCATGATTTAGCTTGCCTTGGAGGAAGTCAGTATCAAATAACTGAGTATGGGTTGCTCTCTAGGCATAAGGTTGAGATTAGTTGACTTGATAATGCAGCATTGAAACCCTTCGCCATCAGATCGCGCCTCAAAGAGGCCCCTGGGATTTTTCCCTTTGATCTCATACCATTTCCTTTTTGTACCCAGGATTGATATTCGATACTTGACCAAACTATACGACAAGGTTTTGTGTTGTTGGATATCAAAAGACTTCATTCTAGATGGAAGATTAATTGGAGATCAGAAAGCTTTTTCGAGAATCCTTGGACAGTATAAGCTCTTGAATAGCTTCCAATGCATAGGCAGCAATGCCTAGGGGAAGAGAATCAACTATTGATATATCAATCCAACACCCCCTTTGTCCACCAATAGCCGTTCAAGATTTTTGGAATTACCATTACCGCCTTGTTGTTTACCTAATAGCCTCATTTACCGTCATCTCATATGTGTAAACTAATTAAAGTCACGTAGTTTGTATATAGTGGATCTGAGAAGCAATGAGTGTTACAATGCTACCAAGTAATCAAAGCTTCGTCTATGAATCATCAAAAGTTTTCAATCTGATACTGGTGACTGTTACTTTATCAGTGTAATATTAAAGTGCTGTATTAGATTATTATGAAGTGCTATCAAGTGATAAAAAATAGAGTTGAGAACTGTGTAATATCTGGCGAAAACCTATCTCTATCCTCACCTCGCGTAGTAGTGATATTAAACTCTTCGCATTTCAAACGAGTCATTCTGCTACCTTAATAGAACCCTAGGGTTGGCTGTATTGTCCTAGCGTATCTGAAAACTCCAACGACTTTGAATGCTCAGTATGATTGTAATATCTCAAATGATTGGGAACTTTCCAACCATTGTATTGTCTCAAAAATTTGAATCCCTCAACTCAGCTGAATGTTTCAACTAAATCCAGACTATGGGTTATTGATAGTAATCTGTATATCTATAGCGAGAATCAGGAAGACCATCGGCACTAGCCCACTGCCTCTGCCGTCTTTGTTGAACATCCCTCTGCCGACGCATTTTGTACTGGCGCTTCACCGCAAGTGTATATCGATAGAGCCAGCTCTGCAACGGGCCCCACCCCTGGTTAAATTCCGTCCATACCAGACTCTTAGTAACTCCTGGCCACCCCCTTTCGGCAAATATTCGTGGCCAATCTCTGTATCGAAAAACAACCGATCACGGTAGTCTTTGGCATCTAAAACCCAGTAGAACTCGGCCCACATTTGGTTCTGCAACGGGGTTGCATCGGTCCATCTGCCAGCTTTCTTTTCCTGGGCTCTCCGTCTGCTTCTCCATTCTTCACTCATGACTTGTGTGATTCGGCGGCATGCCTTTATTCTCTTTTCGGGAGGGTAAATGACCTGTTTCTTACTCAAATCGCCCACCTTTGCAACCGTTTCCTCGATCGCATCAAGTTTTCGTTTCAATTTGCCCTGTCCTTCATCAACGCCAGCTGCAGCCCATGCACTAACCCCGTCCCAAATCTTGCAATTCTTAATATAGATCTCCTCTGTGAACCCCCTCCCTTTCATATCATAAAAATGGCGTTTCCTTCGTGCCCACCACGCACCAGGTGTTCTCTTCTGACCCCGTCCAGCCATCCTCTCCTTCTCCGCATCCACTCCATGAAAAATCCTGTCAAACACACCTTTAGCCAACCCCCCATCAACAACGATCGAATCGATCTGCTCGCTCCACGAAAACCTCATAAGCTGCTCCTGAGTTTCCATTAAAATCCAGCATCTTATCATTCGGCTTCTGGAACGGCCTCGAAAACGCATCATGCCACTGTTCACCCTGACATCTCGCACGATTCCACCCCTCATTCATATTCAAATGCGGATACGGATCGAGTTCCTGATCGCGTGTACACTTTGCCATGAATCCCGGCATCTGATACCAACCTCTCAAACTTTCCTTCAGCATTTGTGGCGCGATTTTGAGCTTGGCCGGGAAGTGGTGTTCTGGAGGCGAAAGATTCCGCGAGACGACGTGAGTCTGGCGCGCCATATTTACGCGGCGTGGTGGAGCAGAATGTACGTAATTGGAATAGTTTTGCTGATAGGACCGTCTGTTGAAGAATGTTGGTGGAGGTGCAGGAACGCTGGGACAAATATCTGGAAACTTTTCGTAGAGTGTTCGAAGTTCAACGCGGGTCGTTGGATTGTGGATGTGTGGCACTGCTGAAGAAGTCGTGGGTCTGGTTTTGTCATTGAGTTGATTATGCACCTCTTTGGTACACCATGAAAGTAATCCATATCTGGAGCAATAGTGCTGTCAGAGGTCTTCTCTTTCCGTCTACTGCAAGAGATGACAGCCGCCTGAGCTTTGTTGATTGATTGCAAACCTGGGAGAGCACTGGAGGATAAAGAGCTAGATATGAAGCCTTGTTGTAATGGTTTTTGAGTTAATGGCAATGAGATTGTAGTTTTTGTAAGAGGATCAATCTCTTCGTCACCAATGACATTATTCGCAGCTATGTGAAGATCCATTCCATCTTCATTGGCAAAATTTGTCTTATTTTGGTTGTCAGTTGTTTCAAATTCAAATTTGTTATCAGAGATAGAAATAGAAGAGCAGAAAAGTTAGGCAAAATCAACATTGATGTAAGAGTCAAGAAATGAAAATTTCTGAGATGGTACTGGTATCTCAGACGTCTGTACCATGATGAATTTATTTGTTGATTGTCTTCAGAAGGACTGAAGGTTTTTTTTTGATAAACTGAAGATGGCTAATAAACTTCAGAGGTATTTTGTGACTGTTGAGTTGATGGGGATTGGTAAGCTATATTAAGAAGCGGGAAGGTAATCAGAAATAACATCATCCAAAGTGAATAGAAAATTTCTCATGACATCCGAATATGATGATGAGAGGACTAAATGGATCAGTTGCCCAAATATTTATTAAGGTGGAAGATGGGAAGTGGTCTTGTACTGTTGTCACTTGATGAACCATGGTCGCTTAACTAGAATAGGGGATTTAAAATGGAAAACTATCAAACCTAGCAACTTAACCAATCACTGTTTGAAATACTGAGGCAGCAGATTCCAATTCAACCAAACTCTAGGTCAATTGTTAAGCCTGTATCAAGAGGATTCACATGAAAATTCACTGAGAAGCAAACACTTTGCATCGTGAACGTGTTTCCATTAATTCAACATTCTTTGCATCCTCCCAATGTCAAAAGAGCCACAATAATAACCCAAACACCACACCATACCATAAACACGACCGTTACACTATTTCTAGTTCCCTTGCCCAAATCTGCTAATACCCAACCAACCAAGCTCCAGTAAGACCCAAGTCATTACATTCGTTTCTCATATTATTGGTCATATATATTTCTGATCATCGCCAATTACCTTGGCTCAATGATAGTAGCCTTGTATACAGTCGACATCATCCTTTTGCTCGGGCTCACTGGGCCTCGCATGAAGCTCTGAACATCATCATCTGGTGTTTTGGTAGTCGTTATACTGTTTCCTGTATCCTCATATACCTCAGGCTCGGCACTTGCACTCTTTCTACGCATATTTTTATTGACATGGAAGTCTGCATGAGTGGGTATCTCCAGGTTATCCTGAAGAATGGATTTTGGCTCCCTCTCACTATCCTTTCTAATGTGAGCAGGTCGCCGCGTGCGTTTTCGCCACTTTGAGGTGGAATCCAGTTCTCCTTGTCAGAGTCGCCTGATGGAGATCTTACCAGTGAGTCTTTATCATTAACTGTCTTTCTCGGTTTCTTGACTCCACTCTGCATTCTCGCAGCACCTGATGAAGCACGTGTCATCTTAGGTCTCTTTCCTTGCGGGTTTGGCCGAGATGGAGTGTTTCGTTTGCTAGGATTGGACTTCAGAGCACTGCCACTAGTTGAGCGGATAAGACTAATCGCAGCAATTGCTGAGCCGTTGGACTCATTCTCAGCTTTGAGTTGTGAGTTCATCACGGGGCTCTCCTTCGGCACAGAATTCCCAAGTTCTCGCATCACGCGAGCGGCACTTAGTAACGAGGCATGAAAAGGCTGCTGAAAGATGAAGATCCGAGAGCAGAGCGCTGTGGCTACGTTGTAAGCTGCGCATTCTCTTTAGTGGAATGACGCTAGGCAGAGATGATGTAGGCCGTTCAGCATGTAGGCGGGGGGGTGACTTCTCCTTCGACTAATTCCGCTTCTACCATCGAGGCCAGTTGAAAGACGCACGCGGGATATTGCAGAGGGCGTAGTATCGGTCGTGATCTCTCAGGGCAGGAGGATGGGAAAATTGGCCGAGAGCTAGGGGCAAACTTGTTAGCAGCCTATTGTAATAAAACCATTGATACATACATGGCAGGAGTTGTGAACATGATACTTGGAGCGGCAACAGGGGTAGAAAATGGGTTGACGGGGTTCCAACGGTTGGCTAGATATCCAGGTGTAGCTGAAAATGATTGGGACAAGACTTCTGTGACAGATTGAGACCGAATTTCCCTAGCGGTGCCTCTGAGACTGAGGGGAGAGTTCGGTTTTAAAGGGCAAATCTTGAGTGCTTTCACGTTCGTTTCTGTGGGCTTAATCATGACAATCGCTTCGTGTGCTGGGAGTTGCTGAACGTCCTGTGAAAGCCCAGGTTCATTATCGTTCCGTGTGCCTCGAATGGCTCGTGTGGCACACAAGACTCGTTTTGATCCTCCGTTCCTGACTGCTACTATAGCTAACTGCAGATGCAGGATCAGAAGACAAGGATTTATACCAAGACCAAAAGCTGCAATCTCATGCGGGAGAAGTGGACGCGATTTTCTTCGTTTGATTTGGCGGCGATTTTGGAACATATCTATGAAGATCCCCAAGTCAGTGGATACGCGTCTTATAACATCATACAGCACCATCTCAGCGGTAGCAAGAACTATACCTGGACTTCTTTCTCATTTAGCCTAACGCTTTTAACAATCTCTGCACGCGCTGCTTTATTCGGTTTAGGGTTTTCCTATATTGGGCTTCGAGAAATGCTTGGTCCTCGGGCTGTAGAATTCAAGCCTATCAGCACACAACTCTTGATATTGAGTAAAACATAAGAGTAAGCACGCCGAGTTAAGGTAAAATTATTCGGCAATGTGGCTCCTGGAGAGCTGGCAAACACAATTCCGCATACCTAGTTCGTTTCCTCTTCTGCTTCCCTCCCTCTAACTTTCCTTCATTATCAGCAACCTCCTCTTTCAGAGGACATTTGTAGTAGTAATATGCGCAGAGCTTGCTGGCTCAAATTCTTCGTTGTTTCTGATTCGGGTTCAGGTCGAGGTTGAGTTGCAGATTGAGGTTCAGATTGAGGTCGGCAGAATGGCAGGCGAGGAAGAGCGGGGTGGAAGCATCGGGGTAGAGTCGCGTCGTCCATATTAATGAATATTCATACAAGAGGATATATTATTTGTGGAATGACTGAATAAGAAATGAAACCCTCGGTATCGAAGCGTCAATTCCTATGTAATGATAGGATAGGAGTATTAAAGTTAAGGTTGAAGTTAAGATCAGGGGAAGACTTGTATGCATGAGGTTGACGCGTTTGGGGAACCGCGACGCAAGCGAGAACCTTAGAAATTCCACTTCGCCCAGTACAGATCATGTCATCATCATCACAGCATATCAATTAATTTAATGTCTAATACCGAGATGATTAATGCTTCAAAAATCCTTGAGGTTTGGAGCTTAACCATTTCTCAATTCAATTTCCTCCAAGTTAAACAAAGTTCGGATTATATATTACGATAACTTTGCTCGATGTTATACAATGATCGTCAACACGTGATCTGCATGCATTCCCGTTACCTACAAGGATCCTTGACAGCACTATACTTTTTTGATAGACAGCCCTCATCTATTTACGCCAGTAGGGCAATTCATCTGATAGCCCGGGAGTTGCGGTACTAAGGCCTGATATCGATGATGGTAAGGAACAAAAGGTTCGTTTGGGTAGCTGAAGGTATACCAGGACTTGAATAGTTACTGGTAATCTTTGATTTCCCATCGCAATGTCGAGATTAAGCAATGTTCGCCTGAAGAACTCTAAATTTGCTAATGGCTGATAGTAAGGTACTTCATGGCCTTTATATAGGGGTTAGAGAGTTGTTTGAATGCTAGGTATTAATGTTTATAGGATGAATGACTTACCTGCTTCGTAGATTCTTAAGAAGCTAAAGTTTCCGTATTGTCTCACCTCTCCGTATTCTGTTCCATCAACTAAGAAAGGGGCATAGCATGCTGCAGCAAATTCAGCACTGTGGGTATAGTTTTGCGGCTAGGGAAACAGCTTCTCCACTAAACCACTGGTTGCGTTAGCTTGGGGTTCTGGGGTTAGAATGATATTTGGGAATACAATCCTCAGGCACTTGAGACTATGGATTTTCAAAGGGGCACTCATATTTCTAGAAGATGGTAATTCCCTCGTGTATGTAAAGAACGAAGTGTATCATCTGCAGAAAATAATAGAATTTGACTTAGATTACAAATATATCTGCATCGCCGTTAGAATAATAATACTCGAACGTCGTTCGCGAATAGGTATTCTAGATCTGCTAAGAAAGTAGGATAGAGAAAGTCACCCGTCTGCTAAAAAGCGTAGTAAACATCATAATTAACATCGCTGTGATTCAATTGACCCCAAGGAATTTTGTCTAGAAGCGAGATTCAGGAAATCAACGAAGTAGTTGGTGGGGTTGGATCATCTGAATATGTTATTAGCTTATACAGAAACCACTTCCGTCTCTACAATAAAGGAGAAAGAAATCAAGGGATGGAAAGCTAAAAAACGAATCGGGAGGATATCCAATATCATAGGTTCCCCGATCTCCATAAGAATAATAAACACCTTCCACATTGCCTCTGCATATATTCACAGCTTCTGTGCATATTGCCTGATACGCAAGTGACGTCAAATTTGTTGCTCTGCAAAAACTGATTTGATCAAGAGAACCATACCACATGTTCGAGGCAAACTTTGGCATAGTTGTAGACTGAAAAGTCAGTGTGAAAAACAAAAATTTTGATTACGGGTTAGATACCTGTGTCATTATAGGCCTTAATACCATATATATTGTTTTTACGACGAATTCAGGAAAACTATTTTCATGATCAGTAAATCTCAAAACGAACCATCATAGATCTGACATACAAGGGGGCTTGAATATATTCGTCAATGTTTCCATTACCAACACCAAGCATGTTAATTTCTAGTTGTATACCCTTAATAGTGCTGTTTGTAATTTCCTGGTTTCTATCGTAAAAGTATGGGCAAACAGGCTCACATCTCTCCTGTGAAAGGATTCTTCTTTACAGAACGTGCCATGCAGCCACGGGCTGCAAGATATGTACTATCAAGGGCTGTGGCATTTATGACAGGATATCTTCCCTGCGCCCCAGCGAAGGAAGCATTTTCATATACACCAGTGTCTATTTCGAATGTTAATTATTTTCGTGAACAGGGAAAGCACTGAATGACTTGCATGGATTCAAACTCCCAGCACCCTCCGATGCATATGAAAATCCAACACTCAAGGGCCGAGAGAGAAATAGTAGGTTTGAATGTTCGCTAAACGAGTAAGGATTCAACTGAGTAGTGAGGTTTTCTGTAACACTACAAGGGCCAAGTTCTAGGAATATCAGCTAATATCAGATCTTATTCAAACCACTGTATACCTTGAAAGAGACCAATCATAGAATCAGCTCCTGACACACCATTCAGCCATAGAGTGACTGGTTTGTTGGCGGGATCATTCAGGCTTCAAAGAACCGGAAGAATGTGTGTGAGTTGCCAATAACAATTAAATTAGTATCCTGTGACTGCAATGACACCAAACTCCAAAGGCCAAGATTCACGTACGCATCAAGGACGATATATCCCGAGTACGAATTTACACCAGGTGTAGTCTCACATACAGCCCCTTTTCCAGGCTCTTTATAACAAATTGTTATGTTTTGAGGTGTAATCAAAGCCTTAATGCCAGCTGTATTTACTGGCACCCCTCGGCTTCTCAGGCTCGCTTGTATGTTCCTTTGGGTGATTGTGGCACCGATCACCGCAGTGAACAATGCTAGTCCTTCCGTAATTGAGTAAATCATGTATATACCTAGTATCTATTTTTCATATATTGAATGGGAAAATTGCAGATGATGTTTGGATGCTCGATACCTAGGTACTTATAGGTATACAAAATTAAGGTAACACCATGAACCTTGGAGTCTCAACTGCCTTCCTGATCTATTTTAGCTCATTACGGATATGCAAAAAGCCTTCATTAAACTCACTTGCCGTCTCGCGAGAGCTTAGATATTAAGGTTGAAATGTGTTGGTTGTTACCTACCTAGTACTATTAGGTAGGTAAGATAAATGTAACAGTATATTATCATTTTTCTTTTGCTAACGGTGCTTGCAAATACCTTTTTGGGTAGATATTTCGGACACTATCCGTTGAGCGTTACATAGGTAGTTACCTAGTAATCCGTCAACATCCGCTCAACCTGAATTCTGATGCAATTTGATATGTTAAAAAGGCGGGGTTTGTTGGCTGGGGTCTCCAATGTCAACATATTTGATGATGGGGGAATATATCTGTTGCGAAACTCAATCCTCATACAAGGATATCGATATACAACTAGCGAAGAATGTATCGTCGTACTTTTGAACAGATCAAAATCAAGTTCAGGATTAATGATAAGCAAAACCGTGATGAGGGGTAAGAGTTTAAAAACCAACATTCGAGCTCCTAGCTTAGTGAATCTGACCGCCCCTGTAGAGAGCAGGTACAAAAAGGTAAATACTGAGGTACATAGATTATATTCATTAGTTTGATCTTCGCTCATGAATACCAAGGGCGCAAGCGGAAGTATGCGAATAGTTAGTTTATGACCACCAGAGGGAATCTGGGTTACAAGTCATGTCCAATCACAATGCAACCACATTATTACCAAAAAGGCTTCACAAGCCCTAGAGTTCGTAAGGTTTTCTATCAAAAGAACTAATGGCTTTTTATGCTCTGGCTACATAAACTGCCAATGGCAGTAATATCTTGAGAATTAATTCTATCTCAAGATGTTCGTCGCTCGTAAAATTCCCCATCCATCCCTCCCATCATACCCCTTGGCCTGTGATGTGCCCAGCCCCGAGTAAAGAGGACAGCACGATCTGCCTCTATCCGCAAAAAAACCGATCGACTGGAGAAATGCAAATACCACCGAGAAAAATAACGATCTAAGATGCTGCTAACTGATCGAGGGTCCTCTGGAAATTACTGTGGTCGATTTACAAATCGTTGTCATCCTCATCTGGAAGTGGCATGGCTGCGGCATCTTCCATCTCCTTGTGGTAAACCTTCAAGAGCTCCTCATCGACTTGTGCAGTTGGTGGTGCCAATGCTGGAGCAGCAACGAATTCCTAGTACATATTAGCCATATCATCTGGTAAAAGAGGGGTTCTGCCCATACCAAAGTTGGGTTGCCAACGAGCTTGCGAGCCAACCACAAGAAAGGCTTCTCGAAGTTGTAGTTCGATTTGGCGGAAATGTCGTAGTATTGGAGGTTCTTCTTTCTGTGGAAAGTGATGGTCTTGGCCTTTACTTTACGTTCCTTAACATCGACCTTGTTGCCAGTAAGGACAATAGGGATGTTTTCGCAAACACGAACCAAGTCACCTATCAATTGCTTTAGTGGAAGATAATTTCAATGTAGTGTTTTGGGGAAACTCACGATGCCAGTTGGGGACGTTCTTGTATGTGATACGGGAAGTAACATCAAACATGATGATACCACATTGACCGTTGATGTAGTATCCATCACGAAGACCTCCAAACTTCTCTTGTCCAGCGGTATCCCAAACGTCGAATTGAATGTTTCCCAAGTTCTATTGACGTCAGTCTCTGAGTCTGCCTCATTTTAGGGTAGAGAACGCGCAACATACGGTAGTGAATCCGAGGGGGTGAACTTCGACACCGAGAGTCGCGATATATTTCTTTTCGAACTCACCAGTCAAATGGCGCTTGACGAAGGTGGTCTATTTGATGGTCAGCCTATGCTATACTTCGAGACGCCGCTAAGGCAAAATCGTTGGAATGAAGGCGCAAATCTCGCGACAAAGATGTCCAACTCGGATAACGGCAGTTATGTAGCCACCCATAAACTCGATGTGCTTACCTTTCCAGTTCCTCCATCGCCAACAAGCACAAGCTTGAAGGTTGGTGTTCCTGAAGCAGCAGAAGCTTCCGCCATGATTTTTTTTTGTGTTTTCGTAAGGTGGAAGCTTAGGTGAACAGAGACTTGCAGATGTCGACACTACTGATTAAATGATCAGCGTAAATGAAATTTTGTGATGTAAAGGAAGTTTCAATGATCGAAGGAGTTGAAGTAGAGGAGGGGTACCTGTTATCGTTGAAAATTCGTCGTGGACGTGGTGGAGTATGATTTGGTCTTCAAGGATGTGAGAATGTTTTGATTGCTACAAGAAAGACAAGACCAAAACTTTAGTGAGAATAAAGCGGTGAGTGAGCGTTATGTAAGCGAAAAATGGAAAAATGGGAAGGAAGTTGGCCCAAGTCACGTTATTGTATTATTCTGCCGCTTCACTTCCCAACCGAAAAAACCTTGGAACGTCAGTAGAATTAGGTGGAATCTGAAATTTCTGGAAGCATTTTGTCATCATCAATCACTATTCTCCATTCACTTTCTCTTCCTATTATTATCATTACTATCATATAAATTGCATCTATTTGATCTGAAGACTTTAGGCAAGGTCTCGTAGGAACAAAAACTTCATTATCGTCCCTACCTATAGCTAGGTACTTCTTTCATGGGTCACAATACCTGTTTTCAAGAAGCTACTCGTCAACAGCTTTTTTCTTTATCGGATAATAGATCGTCTCGTTACTTCTACTTCGGGCTATCTAGGTTGACTTCGGTATGCTGAAAAAGTCCCTGTCTCAAGAAGTATTCGCTAGTATCATGTGCCATGTTATATACTATACAGACATGTGTCCGTTTCTATGAAATGCCCAAATTATATGTTTGCACTGAAGGATGTTTTCCCCAAATCATCTCCATTTTCAATTCCACTGGAACCCATACGCCTGCCATATAACTCCTACGCTCGAATAGCACCTGCCATGTTATAAAAGCAGCCATCACTTTTAGTCTACAGTGGCAGAATATGACAACCCAAAAGCCCTCTACCTCCCCAATTTCTTCGTGGAGTTAAAGTTAATTGTAGCTCTTGGCGTCCCAAATTCCGTGAAACTTTTACCATAACCTCGCGCTATTGTGGGGTAGAATCAGTAAAGTCCTCGCATATATAGTAAGGGTTTGGAGCACATACACCTTCATTCCCTTGTACACATTCTCCAACCCTCTTCAAGCCATCATGGTTCGAATGATTGACATATCCAAAATTTCTGATTGTGTCCCCTGCTTTCAGACCAGCATCATCCGCAGGGCTTCCAGCTGCAACACTATTGACCTTTGCGAATGGCAAATCCAGTCGTGCAGGCTCGTCGAATGAAGATATAGTTTCAGTAGTGTGAGCTCCATTGACAACAGGTTCTTCTGTAGTTGGTTCTTCAGCAAGCCTCGCAAAATGCTCGTGAACATGCTTCTCAATAACGCCCATAAGAGTTTTGTAGTCGTTTTTGAGATAGATTATTCGTGACCTGGTAGTTCTAACTTTGAAGAAGATATTAGCCTATATTACAGCTGTATGAAGCTCATATTCTTACTTTGTGCAACGTCTAGATCTGCTCGAGGGAAACCATCTGGTGTCAGAAGTCTTGTGCTCATATCCACTCCATGCTACTACATGTTAGCAGAAGCTCTTATGGCTCGAATTATGACCTGCCGAGTTGAGAACACCACTCAAAGCTTTGATCTCAGCTTCTATATTATCTTTCTTAGCCTGAAGTTGAGACAACGTTAAACCATCCGCTTGCGTTCCATTTTTGGCCGCAGGTCCAGAAGTAGGACCAGAGGGAACTGTAGGGGCATGTAGATTTTCCATATTTAATGGCAATCCCATTTCTCGATATGATGTTGTTGTTTTATAACTCCTAAGTAATTGAAATCATTCAGCCTTGTGAACCGATTGAGACCAGGCTGCGATGATGGATGCATTATGTCAAGATGGTGGGGTAAGGTCAGCGGATGCATCTGATGACTAATCTGCCCCATCATAAATTCACTTCGGCTGACCAACTTTAGTTCTCACATTTCAATGAGGATGAACTACAAGTGTGGTCAGGCTGTGCAAGTGTACTTCGAAAAAGAGGTAGCAGTGACAAATAACTTCGAAGAACTTTGGTGCTTTATATATGTGATATTGGGACAATAAAAATCGATCATGGACGCAAAGGCAAGTTTGCCAGTTGAAATTTCCCTCACAATGTAGGGATGAGAAGTTTACAAGCCAAGGTTGATTCATTGTAAATTGTAAAAGACTGTATCTCCATAACATAAAATATATATACATGATCACTCTTCTTTCATCTCCTCCTCGTATTTGGTAGGAAGAAATTCCCTGGCATCTGCAGGTGAAGAGGCCAGGAGAGTGGTAATGGTGTGTGTACAGCATTGTGGAAATGGAAAGCAGCAAGACATGGAAACCTTTCTGATATATTTATATCTCAAACGTTGTGTTGAATGTCTAAACTTGAGACACATAACCTCCATATTGTTAGCACCACTACCTCTGCAATGGAGGTATTCTATATCATGCTCACTGAGTATATATTTGCAAAGTAAAATAACACATCATAATCCCAGCAATCATCGCCTCCCATAGCATTCATCATCAACTGACATATATTCATCATCTTCTTACCATCAACACTTTGCTCTGCGAATTTATCATTTCTATCTTTAATAGGGATATTATGAATAATTGGTGAGTATGGTGGGTAATGAGATTGCGGTAGGTGTGCAACCCTTGCAGCGGCAGTTTTCTCAGAAGGAGCAGAGGCTGATGGTGGAGGTGAGAGGAGATTTTTTGGTGAAATGGAAGGCGGAGGAACGTGGGATGGAAGAGGAGCCAGGATGATACCCAAGTATGGTTTGCTGCTTGTTTCTAGTGTTCGTACCCCTATTCTTTGCGCCTGATCATTGATCATGTACAAGAGTTTTCCGCTTCATTCCTAAAAGCATGCATCACTTCAATGCTGAGTACGAACATCTTGTGAAACTGACAAAATGTCCGTCATAGATAAATGAAAAAGTAACCACAGCCGTATGACAACGCGACACAGCCTCCCTAAAATTCATGCGCAGTCTCACACTTCGCAACTATATTGAAGGTATGTAAGATAGACGCTGCGCCATTAGTGCTGGCTATTCCTTCGTGTGTGTATAATAAGATGCGATGATTTTCCTGCCACAAACGCCTTGGAGGTTTCCAGAAAGAGGCTCTGTACGAGCGGTTGTGTTTTGTAACTCTAGGCTGACTGGTGTATCTGTATCGCCGGCGATAAGTTTGTAGCAATGTACTCATTGGGTGTGTAGTGACGTTCATAGGAGCAGCTTTGCGGATGGATCAAAGCAGCGGACATCGAAGTATTGTAATGTTTGACTAAGACTGCTTCTTGGTTCACATACTGAACGGTTCCCGCTAAGAGAATGATCGATGAGCTTCCAGTCTTCGATTTTTTCTTGGCTCATAAAGGGAGGTTTAGGTAGAGCGCAAAAGTTTGGAACTAGGCAAGAGTCGAGACTTGATGCTTACTATTGTGAGCGGTGCTTCCATAGCTGGAAGATAACCTCACACAATCTTTGGAATTTAACGTACCTCAAGGGAAGGCTGAGTGTATGAAGAAAGCCATGACTTTGATATCGGAGCCGGAGGGGATGGTAAAGAGAAGTGAACCTGAGTCGGAAAAAACTTCAGGTGTATCAATTGATCTTCTAAGCTATTACTCTATATTTCAAATGCCCAAATCCATTGCTTCAATGATGGTTGCCGCAGAATACAAAGTACGATGCAAAAATCATAAGACACGATTATTATTATTATGAGGGCTGTTTTTAACTGTAAAGTATTCAAGCAAAGATAAGCAAACAACATACAAAGAACCTATGTGAAAGTGTGAAGGTTTCTCTAGGTAGATATATTTAATTTTAGGACAAAGCCGTGAATGGGAGCTTTATAACGGGCAGTTTTGTTTGTATGTATCTAAGGCTCTAAAAATCCTTTACTAATCCATCGTCTGGCTGATGTGTTGTGGTCTAAAAATTTGTTCGGCTTCCTCTCTACCCCTTCGGTTATATTTATACCAAACACCAACCCTCCTCGATCCTTCCCTACCTGAATTCCCTTCTCAGGCTCTCTTTCCCTTTATTTCATTCGCTTAAATATCAAAACAACATTCTTGAGTTGCTTGTATTCTTCTACAATTCTCTACATTGGCAAACCCTTCTTGGTGCATTGGAACAATATTGTATTACACATTTTGATCCTTTTGCTCCTTTTGCTTTTGCTTCTTTTTGATACTATTTTGTTCAATCTTAATATTATGGAGAATTATGCTCAAGAGAATACGACTCTTGACGCGTCAATAAATTTTACTCCTTTTGTTGACAGTATGAATACCGCTGCCCAGAATAACATCGCTCATTGCGGATCGATCAAGTCTGCCCCCTCTATCAATAATACAAAAACTCCTCCCAAAGACAAAACAGTACTTGGTGCGCCGATCAGCTTTGCTCCCTCTGTCGACAAGATCAGTAGCCATGCTCAAGAAGACACAGCCCCTTGCGGACCAATCGATCTTGCCACCTCCGATAAAGACAAAGATGCATATGGTGAGAATAGCCCAGCTTGTGGATTACAATGGCGCGTAGTTAACATAGCTAATTCCTCTCCCGAAGCCATTAAAGCAGCAGAAAGCCTTCCGCCATATAGGATCACCTATGACACTAGATATACAGTTAACTACTTCACCAACGAAGACATACCAATCGATGCGCCCATAGAAGAGCGTGAAGAACCTTCCCGGATACAAAAATTAATCTGGAACAGGGAACGCATCTCCGAGCCATCTGATACAGTTGACCTCGATGGTAGTCGAGCGAATCATCTCCAAGAGCCTATCGAAATGGAACCAAATACCCTTGAGCGCCCAAGACAGTCTGTATTGAGTGGCATATTTGCTATCAATTCCGAGTCTAGTCACCCAGCCAGTAAGGACAGATTTACAAACGAGTCTGTTACTATAATGCCATTCACCGAGCATCAAAACGAGCATGCAAAATATAAGGGCATCGGAAGAAGAGTCTCCAACACCGTACGAAACTTAACTACTAAGGGATTACAACTTGTTCACGACCTAGATGAGAAGGCAGCTGCTCGTGCTCAATTCTCTTATGATGGCGTAAATAACCATAGCCTCAACAAACCCGATACTGTTACTACAATGCCAATTTCCAACTCCGAAGACAGGATTGAGACAGATAACGGCACTGGAAGAAGGGTGTCTAATACCGTACGCAGCTTAACTGCCAAGGGGCTACAACTTGTTCACAATCTAGATGAGAAGGCAGCTGCTCACGCTCAATCTTATTCTGACGGTCCATATCACCATAGCCCTGAGCCCGATAATATTAATACAATTTCGCCCACCGATAACCAAAAGAAGCCTGAAGCCGGTGTCAGAAGAAGAATCTCCAATGCTGCTCATAATATTGCTGAGTTTGGATCCCAAATCATTAAGGATTTGGATGAAAAGGCAACTGCTCGTGCTCAATTCTCTTTTGACATACCAGATCATCATTCTATGGAAGAAAATGCCAACACGGTGCGAGCAACCAGGCGTCATGAAAACTCTTCGATAAATAGCAGTGTAGCAAGCAGAATCTCTAGCACCATACGTAACTTGGCCGAACTTGGGTCACAAGTCATCAGAGACCTAGACGAAAAGGCTGCTATACATGCCCGATTCGACCTAGATAACCAGATTCCTATGCATCGAGGAACGGCGGATACAAATCAGTCACATCATTTCGGAAAGTATCTCAGGATCATTCATCGACGAGGTGTACATAGAAAGACAGCCAGCTTTGATATGCCAGAACGAGAGAATGAAGGAGGTTTATTTGAACCACTCACCACAGAAGACGGTAAGTCATGCCACAGAAAGTCTTTATCTGGTAGCTCTTTTGGCTTTGTTAGCAATATCAAGAGTGTATCTACAAGTCTTGCAAGCTTCAGTATTGCACCACGTTCAAGAACAGGCATTTCTTCTCGCCATCAACGAACGGACTTCAGCAGCAAAGCATCATTCGCCGTAAGCATCCTTCCCATGGCTATATTCTTCTCAAATAGCATAGCCTTGCTACCAAGACGCTCAAGTAAATGGTTCAGATGCTAATATGATCTTACAGGGACGAGCTTCTGAAGATAATGCAACCATGTCACGGAGTATTATCATGGACAAGGATATTATCAAGCGTATGGAACAACGACAAGGCATAATTGAGGAGATTATTTCTACGGAAAAGGATTATATAGATGATATCAGAGCTCTGATACGTGTATGCTAAAATATATCCGCTCCGCCTGACTCTTTCACTAACATACTGCTAGGTCTTTGATAGCTTCCTAGTCACCGTTCCTATCCTCTCACAGAGCTTACGCAAGTCTATAGTTTTGACCCTCAAAGATATTTCAACTCACAATACCGAACTATATAATGAACTTGTTACCGTTGTGGCTAATACTAACAAACCTGCTGGGGTGGGTTCGATTAACCTACCCAGCCGACCACCAGCGAAAGGACATAAGAGATGGCAAAGCCTTGGAGAAGCACCTATTTCAGAGTCTACTGAGATTCAAGATAGACAAATTGGTGACCCGAAAGTTGCGGGGAGAGATTGCAAAGGTCTTCTGCGGAAAGGTTCGGATACTACAGCTCATTTGCTAGCATATAGCTGACATATCATAAGCAGATTCCAGGGATTGTTCTTATACGAATCATATGGCATCATGCACAAGGAGGTCATGAAGCAGATACATACATCATACCGGACTACCGATGAGTGGAAAGATCTCAACCAAGCAATTCGGTCAACTGAGGAATTGATTGCCTCTATGAATGAGCGAGAGAGTGGCTCGCGAAAGGCAAGAGATTTCGAGGACTACTTTATCAAGGTAAGGATTCAATCTCGCCGAAACTTCAAACTTGCAGCCATTACTGATAAAATTCAAGCCCATCCACCGTATTGCAAGATATGAAGTTTTATTTGGTCATCTTCTGCAACAAAGTCCAGTATGTGATTGTCCAGAATCCTCAACCGACGTCGAGACTACTCTTTTCCGCATCAAGGAACTACACAAGGCAATGAACTCTACTACTGGCAATCATCAAAAGGCAACTGCCATGTCAAGAACATGGCTGTTACAGGACCACCTAGTATTTGCAAGTCAGGTATATATACAGTTCTCATATGCTTTGTTTCCTTCTGTATCCTGCTAATCTTACCTAGCCAGAAAGTAGGTCTCGGGACAAGATCCGTACATTTGAGCAGAATCATTTGTGTGGTGTGCTTTATGCTTGCTGGCAGACAAATGATACCGTTACGGGTCGCAACATCACTGGACAGTACCTCATAGCTCTCTTGTATGAGAAGTTTTTTGTTCTCGCACAGATTTCTGGAAAACAAGATGAAGCCTTTTCTATTCAGGCTTGTATTCCGATCAGTGAGCTTAACGTAGAGGATGTTGACAATGGCAAAGGTAGGCAATCATGCTTTCTGCTTAAATTCCAGTTCTTTGATTACTCTACTGAATGGCTTCTGATGTGTATGAAATAGGTCTACAGTGTCACACTGCACCGTACTCATGGAAGATTTTGTTTGAGCACAACTCTCAACTGTTCGAAATCATAAATGAGTGCATGCTCCGTAAAGGAGGAATTGGAGTGGAAAAGTCGTCTTATTGATCGTTCTGGCAAGCAATGTGACATCACAGTCCAACAAGAGATGATTGCATCGCTGTCACTTGATATCAAGCCAATTATCACCGTTTATGGCAAGCCAAGTAATTTCCCCCGCATCACAGTATTCTTTCAAAATTGTAACTAATCAGTATCACTACAGGAGGCATTGTTCGCCGTGCTTCTATCCACAGAGCAACATCGATTGCAGGACCGACAACTGTCCCTCGTACTGTTATTGTCAGGGGTACCAGCGCCACAACTGAATCTATTCTATCTAGCTCTGTTTCTCAGGCCTCAATGAACAGATCCCAATCCCTAGCCGGCCAACACCGTCTCACAATTCTTGCTCCTCCCCGTGCAGAGCGTGTCTATCTTGAAAAATATTCTGGCAGAACTCTGGACACGCGACATCATCCCCTTTCCTGGAATGAGTCTTAAATCACACAAGGAACACGCTGTCAGAGTATCTGCAAGCTCCATGATGCGCAAAATCAGCCATGCAAGCATCTCCAGTATTACCAAGCGATCAAGCAGCATGGCCAGCCTCCACAAAAGTGGAGAAGACCACTCAGCAACGGAGCTGGATAGCCTTAGACCCATGCATCCCAATCGTCAAGGCCGTCACAAATCGAGCGAGAGCATACCATTGACGGATCTTGAGCACTCCTCGTCGCAAGAGGCGATCGGGAGACATGGCTCAAGGCTTGCTGTCATCATCGATGAGAAGGAGAGCAGCGCGGCGCACTGGTGGTGCTCATTTGGTCACTAGCAGTCCAATCAAGGCTCGTCTTGCTAGTTTCAAAAGCAAGAAGAGTGTGGGTTCAGTGGCTTGATACGCTGAACTCCAGGCTCTCCACTCCTTCCCACTTCCCCCTCTGCTAAGAGCACATTGGCTTTGCAATAGTTACTGCTATCAACGGAGAAGAACTGAGAAAGGAGAACGTTTTGCAAGCAGCCAATGCTGGTGATGGTGGCAGAGGTAGTGGTAGCAGTAGGGAGGAGGCAGCTGGTGACCTATTGCAGGCACAGCATAGGAAGGGGAAGAATAGAGCGATGTTTAAGGAAGGGATTAGGAACTTTTTCCGATAAGCAAAGAGGGTTCTAGTACTAGGTTTTTCGTAGATTACAGAATTTGTAGATGATAGTGAAATGTTAAAGATTATTATAATACCTTTGAAATTAGATGCTGTTATTGTGAATAGAGCTGTCGAGTAATGGGTGCTTTGAGCTGTGCTACTTCAGATCATTAGTGGACTATATGAATGTGAGCTCTAGTATTGAGTTTTTATTCTTCAGGACTCTTGGATGCTTTAGTACGAGTTTTGGTGTCAACATACATATAAGATAGTATTGGCCGAATGTGTTAGATGATTGTATGCAATATGCTTTATCAAATCCGGATGTTAAGTAACATTCGCTTAAAATTGATAGAAATGGAAAAAGGTTTGTTGTACTAGCATACCGCTTAGTTACCATTATATGGTTTCCAACAAAAATACTAGGGTTGTTGAGTGCAACAACTACCTCAAATTTAAATATCAAATTGGCATTCATAGATCTTTTGGGATGATTAATTGTTATGGCTAATGTAAATCAGCATATTAGTACATTATTGATATATCTTCTGAGATGATTGACTACATTTGTGCTCTTAGTTTGTAACATTGATGAAGCATTTAATTCACAATTATAGAATTTGGAAGCACAATCATGAATTGATATAACCCAAGATAATAAGATACTTTCCCCTACACTCTTGCAATGATTCAAATATTTCAGGTGATAGATCTATTAACAGACAGCAACTACGCAAAAGGCAATCTAAAATTTTGGCACCAACTCGGTCGTTGGGAGATAAAGTACCTACTTAAGACTATAACTGCATTGTATTGGTATTTATTAGACTGTCTACGCAGTCGATCTTACATAAAGGTCCAGCCCTCACTCACGCCAACTTATACGACATTTAGCTTGCACTGCAACCTCTTGATCACATGATCATACCGACAAAAAGCATATCTAAAATCACAATAATCAACGAACCAAAAGTACCAAATCCAACATAGCTGGAATCATTCGCATTAAAATCTTCCAAGCCCCAGGCTTTAATATTCCCAGTGCTTGAATGTCATCTCATATTTATTTCACACTCTCACAACCCCAACGTAGACTAGACTATCACTATAGCCTCCATTGTCAATCCTATTGAGAATATAGTCAAAACATCCGTTATTTCGGAAGAAACAAAACGACATTATATGGCCCACAAGTCTTCCTATTTATTTATTTATTTATTATGTTTAACGTCTATATGAGCTAGCTAGGCTCTTGACCTCCCGAGGGGTACTAGAGACGGGTGATACACTAGTGGGTCGAAGACCCAAGAGCTCACCACTTAAGTACGTGTCGTACGACGTCGCTAGGTTGAAGCACTGAGGCCGCCTCCTCCCGGCGGTCTCTCACAACTCTAGCTCTGTTGGGCAGCCTCCTTCCGCCGTTTGAGGGAGCGTCCTGCATTGAAGGGATTAGCCTTTGCTTGTTATATCTAAAAAGAGTGAATGTCGGGCTGTATGGCAATCGCATTGGTAGGGAGTGCTAAAAGGGCAGTTGTTTTTTTTTTTTTTTTTTTTTCGTTAGGATGCAGCCTTTGTATCGTCGTATAGAGTGTTGTGCCGCGCTCTATGGGTCGCGCCTCAGATTAGGCTCCGAGGTGAAGCGGGGAGAAGGGGGGGCGGAGGGGGGTAAAGAGGGAAGGAGGGAGGGTCGGGTGTGGCGCTAGGTCGAGCGCTGTTTGGGATGCCGTTAGGCTCTCGGTTGCAAAACGTAAAGTATCGCGTTGTTGTGACAAAGCGCTCGAACTCTTGTGGGAGAGCAAGAAGCCGTTGTATATAGTCATGCCCTTCCCGGGCGGTTGTCGGTGGGCGAACAGGTTTTAGCGGCCACGAGTGGAACCTCCTAACCGAGATCTCACAGAAAACAAGGTGCTCCGGGGTCTTAGCTTTACCGCATGGACAGTGAGTCTCTGCGTCTCCATGCTTGAAACGTTTATGGTAAGCCTCGAAGTCGCCGTGCCTGGATCGCAGCGCAAGTAGTCGATGCAGAGTTGGCCTAGAGAGTTTGAGTTCCATAGGCTCCTTCAAAGCGTAGTCTAGTTGCCGTTTGCGATACCCCCCTGACAACGTTGGCTCGTTTTTGCGCCACCATCCACTTGTAACGTTGTGAGCCAGGCTTCGTGCTATCGATCCTATACCACTGATCGTAGGTTGCGCAGTAGGCCCTGGATCCACTATATCGCTCTTGGCTCCTGCATCTGCTAGGCTATCCGCTGCCTTGTTGCCGGTTATACCCTGGTGCCAGGGGACCACCGTATATTGACCGCATGCCGATCGATTAGTCGATGGCTTTCTAGGAACGCCCATTGAGAAGTGTCCGAAGCATTCGCGCGTTTACACCATATCACAGAGGTACTATCGATACATAGCCATCGTTGTGTATCCGCATTGGATGGTAGCGTAAGCGCTTTCTGAAGCCCTTTCAGAGCCCCTATCACTTCTGCATCAAAGACATGCGAAAGCGTGTTAATCGCACCCTTTCCGGTAGCTACAAGCGCTTGTCCCTGGTAGATCGTGTAGCCGTAGCCCATGTGCTTACCAGCGTCGTTATACGATTCGGATCCATCGGAGAAGATGGTAACCATATTGGGAGGCAAAGCATTCCACCAATCATTGAAGCTAGCCACCGCCATTTCTTTGTCTATCCCCTGTGTAGGGTCCGTTTTATATCCGGGGGTGTAGTGCGGGGGGGATAAAATCAAGCGTAATGCTTCCGGTAGTAATCGGTCCGCTGATCGCAGTCTCGTACCGTTCTGTGTACGGTGGCCCGGTACAGTCAGTCGCATGGTTAGCGGATGGCGTACGTCAAGTCTTCGGAGTCGAAGAGCCATATTGATGCGGATATGCTCTAGAGCCACTTCGCAGGGAGGGAGGCCCGCGTCCCGTAAGTTGGCTACAATGGGCGTGGTCCTCCAGACCGGTAGTACCCCCTTTGTTGCAAGGTTGATCACTTTGTCAGCCTTCGCTATGCGTGACCTCATTCGAGTGCTCACCATGGTACCTCGTAGATAGCCTTCGCCTATACTTAGCCGCATTTGTCCCGGATACCACGCTTCTGCCCCGTAAAGTAGCGAGGGCATTACGCATGTGATCGTGGCTTTCCGTAGGGAGGCCGCAGGGGGGCCATGCACGGTATTGGCAAGGTGCTTGATATACAATACCACTTTCCGTGCCTTCTCTACTTGTTTAGCGATATGTTTTTTGAAAGTAAGTTTGCGATCGAATTATACTCCCAACCATCGAAGCGCCGGCTGCTTTGTGTCACCTGGTGCGCTTGTTGTAGGTTGTATGGTTAGTGTAGGGGAGATGATAGTTTCTGGGGCATATACATGATGCCTACAAATGAAATGCATTATCTCTAGCTTCTCTGATGCGAAAGCGACTTTATTGGCTAGTCCCCATGCTTCTATCCGTCGGACGTCCTGCATGATCGCTGTAACGTTCTTCTCCAGTGTGTTACCTATTCTATAAAACGCAATATCATCCGCGTACCCAAATCGAAGGGCTTGATCTTAATTCAGAAGCTCCGTCAAGTAAAGCATGTAAAGCATTGGGGATAGAGGTGAGCCTTAAGGGGTGCCGCATTGTACCCGCGACTTGTTTGTATAGGTGTCTTTGAGCCTAACCATTACCTTGCGTTCTTGCAAAAACGATTTAATCATTTTTAGTAAAGGCATAGGCCAGCCTTGGTCTTGAATCCTCTTCAATAGCCGCCGGGGTAATAGTACATCGAATGCTCCTTGTACATCCATTGTAACCAGCGTGACTTCTTGTTTTCTAGTAAAAGCGTATTCTATATTGTATACGAATACCGAAATTAGATCTATAGCCGATCGTTTGGGTAGAGCTCTGTAGTATTAAGGGCTTAGTGTATTATACATTAGCGATGTTTATGCTATCCGTTTTGCGATAATTCGTTCCAAGCCTTTGCCTATGCAGGATAGTAGGGCTATCGGACGCTAGGAGCGAATAAAGTTCTTATCCTTTTTGCTGATTTTAGGCAGCATCACCACCTCGGTTAGTCGTCACACTTTGGGGAAATGGCTTCTTTTGAGGCAATATTCGAAGAGATTGCGGATGTATTCCTTGATACTATCCCAGCAGGCTTTCAAAAGCCGAACCATAACTTTGTCGGCATCCGGTGAAGTGTTTGAGACCCTGATAATGTTCCGTTCCACCTCCTCGAGGGATACGTTAATGTTCTAGGGAAGAGTAAAAGTGTGGTTTTCCAATATCGGATCCGCCTCTAGATCGTCAGTGCCATCATACCTATGCAATACTTTGTCCAGCAGAGCCTATACTTTCTCCCTTGTGCCTTTAATTGGTTGGCCGTTTACCACAAGCGGCGAAGACTTGAGGGAAAAAGCTGCTCTGTGCTAGCCTACTACCTTATATAAATCTGCATCATCCGATGCGCTATTGATTAGCCTTCTCCAATATTCCCTCTTCGCTTTGCGCGTTGCACTGAGCATCCTTTTCCTATCCTTTAGAATCTTACCAGAACACTTGTATAAGCTGTATGCGGACGCGCTTTCGTTAGTCCACCAGGGCGCTGATTGCGCCCAATCGCTTGCCGACCGCCCTGCGATCTGTATCGCTCATTAGAACAGGTTTATAAGCTGTTCTGTGGCTGTTTCAAGCTTAACATCCAAAGCGATATACCTCATTTTCGGAAGTTAGTATACTCCGCTCTCTATTAGACTAGCAAAAGTGTATAAACTGTCTTCCATGACTCTGTACCCAACACGTTTATTAGATGGTGTCCCTCACCCCGGAATAGTGGTAATCTGTGTATAATGATCTGACCTGCAGTCCATATCCCAGCGCACTACTATCTCCGCGAAAGGTATATTGGAGAAGGTAAGGTTAATCACATGCCCTGCACAATAGATAGAAATCCTTACCTCGTCGATGAAGTTTATGCCAATGTCCTGGAACCAGTTGGAAAGCGTAGCTCCTTGTGTAGCCGATAGCACCCCTGGCTTGTAAGTGTTGTGCTTCGTATTGAAATCCCCTTCGACCAGTGTGTGGGGCCCTGGAATAATATCTATCGTATAATTTATCATTGTTATAGTGTTAAGTTCTCGGTAGATATTCATTATGTCGTAGCTATTTACCTCTAGCTATACTACATCTCTATTGCGTTCCCTACGCCGTTGTTGAGCTTATATCGCGGCGCCTCGCCGTATGTATGACATAATCCTTGGCCTTTCAGCCTCCCATTCAGTCGCCTTTTCCGCCTCCCACGAATCGTAGGGGGCGTAGCATTTGTATACTAGGTGATTTTGTATCTTGGTTTCTGGGGAGCTTTAAGGTTCTTGGACGTATATCATATCTGCTTCGTTTTTGTATGCGAGCTAAAGCAGAACACTATGTGCTTCCGTGCCTTTCTCTACGTTTGTTTATGTCATTGTTATATGTGGAGTAGGGCTATCTTCGCAACCTTTGCCGCTTCGTTTGTCCAAGCTACTACTCATTAGAGAAAGGATTGGTAGCTTTAATCAATTGCGTAGTTACTGCAACATCGTTGTTGTCGGTATCCATCGCATCCTCAACGCAGGCTTTGCGCATACTATTCTGCGATAGGAGCTTAAGATTCATTTAACCTGGGGCTGCTCTAGAGCATTTCGAAGCTCTGGTTTATAACACCAGCGAATCTATAATGCGCTTTGCACTTTCGCCTCCTTTCCTTGATGTCGCTGGTACCTGGATCTTAACGCGGGTAAGCGCCAGGGTCTGGGCGGTGCTTGAAGGGACTGTAGAGTTTGTAGAGCTCTAAATGCTCTAAAAGCTTCGAATGCTTTGGGCTTCCACTTGGAAGGTGTGTATTGCTTGCATAGTACCTGTAGCTATGCCAGAAGCATACGCTTTTTGGATTGCTCGGTTGTTTCTGCGGATTGCTTCTATTTGAGCCTTGGTTAGGTTGCATTGTGGCTTTTTTTCAGCGGTGCTGCGGGGTACCAGCAGGCAATTTTTATACCCTACCGGAAACAGGCTGTGGCACCCGTTGCATTTCGCAGGTGCTGGGCATAGTTTGTGCATCAGGTCTTGGTGCTTAGCCTTTATGATATTACAGTTGTTGTATTGCGCTGGTCTTGTACAGCGGTAGATGTTGTAGTAGGTTTAGCAATTTAGTTTGTGGAATTCCACTTAACTGCGGGGGGGTAAATGGAACGAGAGAGGGGTGGTTTCAAACAATCGAAAGGGGGCGACTGGGGTAGTGAAGTTAACAATCCATACATTCTCCGTACCGCTTCTGAAGCTTTTTAAGACATCTAACCGTGGTAATACCGGTTTAGATACAGGCTTCTTTCGCCATTATTTCCTCCATAACTTTGATTTGCCCATCGATTACGCTGAATAGGGATCTTGGTACCTACTTTACGCGATGGTTGTACCACATCTCCGGGAGATTTAAGCGAGTAGCCCCGATGATCTTGCAGATCTTTAGTTTGTGGGTCTCCTTCATTAGGATATCCCTCATTTCCAGGGATTTAGGGTGAAGTGGCCAGCTCGTTTTGTATCCTACCACCTCTGGGATATCTCCTTTGTTAATGCTAGGGATAGCCTTAACTAGGCTTTTCCGAATTAGGAAAGGGCTATCGCGGTGTGGGCCCGCAAAGGGGGCGTATTTAGCCAGGATACGCTTATCTACTTTTGTTGCTTTGGCAGCGTTTTTTCTTTGCAGAGTTTGCTTTGGGGGCCCTATTCTGAGGGCGGTCGAAGGCCCGCCGGCCTTGGGGGTCTTTACGATTCCTGCCCAGGTTAGAATTGGCGAAGTCTTTATTATATTCTTTTTTTGCCTTCAAAAATTTTGGGCTTTTTTTTGTTGTGCTTATTGTAAGAGCGTCTGCGACGCACATTAGAATCGCGTCTTGGATCGGGAGGATAATGTACATTTCTTTTTGAGTGAAGGTTTTAACGATTCCTTTTAGGAAGTTCACAAATGCGTTCGTGAACTTGCGGCAGGTTACCGCTTGTTGTTCGGCCTTCTGTAGGAGCCCGTTAACTCGTTGAAAAGCCATCATTCTTTGAGGTCCCCCGGGCACAATAGGGGGGAGCGATGTGGGTTTCGTTTTCTCTCCAACTCGGGGTTGAAGAAGGATGGGTGAAAAAGGGTCGCGTTGTTGCGTATGGTCGCTGTCGACCATTCGCGTCTCCCTCGCCGGTGTGGTAGAGCCCATTTCCGCTATACTGGCTGGAAAAGGGTGCTTCGTATGCCTTCCGCAGGTAGTAATACTTTGCAGGTTCCGCAGAGTATCGTCGCGCGTATCTACCGTCGCTGAAATGTGTTTGTTTTGAATGTATTAACTTGGTGCACAAGTCTTCCTAAAGGATGGCTAGACAGTGTATCTAGCTAGTTTGATGATTCATTTTGATCAAAGATTTGAGTGTGGTCTTTCTTGTATAATTTAGAATCCGAGGTTGTGAAATAACCTTTTAGATGAAAATACACCTTCAAAGCATATCATATCAAGCACTGGCAATTTTTTTTTGACCGACAATAATACTACTAATGGAATGGGCGAAACTACCAATATACTGGATAGAAAATTCGGATGACTTAATATGATGGTCATGATTGTGAAAGCTGGAAAGCAGATATTCTTTGGCAATATAATTTTCATTTGATGGACAGGCGTCTGGTTGTGTTAGGTCAAACAGTGGCATGTTAACGCGTGATCTGACCCGTGATCTAAGTTCACATTGTATCGGTGAAGAAGAACTTGATACGATTTGACTAAAGAGGCAATGAGTCCAGAACACAGTAGAAAGGTCAAAGTCATTATCCCACCAGTGAGCTGTGGGCCAGCAGCGGAAGAGAAGTACACTTTCATCACGTCTACAGTAAAGACAATTGAGGTTTCCATACCAAAAATAAATGGTTCATACTGAAAGCCATCCATAATCTTAGTACGCTTCTAAATACCTAAATACTTTATTTTCGAAGCCTCTACCTACGCCTTACTTAATAATCTTTCCGCCTTGTATTAAAGAGTAAGAATATACTATTCATTACATATTACTTGGCGCAAATATGCAATAGTACCACTGGCAAAAGACCTCACAATTCGGAAAGTGATATTTTATCTGTGCATTGAATTCTACCCGGGCTAGGTATTGGTACAAATGATGGAATGGAGTATGTGCTAGCCAGAGGATAATCTCAATTTTTGTCTTCAGGCTTGTCAATATTTTTCATCATAGCTATACAAGCCCTCGGGTATATTATCACATAGAGACATAGCATGGTTGAGAATCATCCTGCAAAAGAGCAAGCGATCATCTTCGAGGACTCACTAGGAATTTCTGATTCTAGAGAGAAGGGCTGTTACTTTTTTCTTTTTCCAAGATGATCAGTAATCTGGGAATGAACTTGGGAGGCAATATCCTATGAAACTTGCAAAGGTTATGCGAGAACGCATATATAAAATGACTATGAGAGCGCCTGCCCCTCAAAATTCGCAGTATTCCTAACCGCTATTAATAACAAAAAATGTCTTCCCAAAAGATATGAAAGCAAAGATGCAGTTGAAAGGGAGGCTATATCAAAGATTAACATAAACAGCGTATAGAACGATAATACCTGATCGGAGCATCCGTTTTCTTCCGGGTGCTATGAAATATGGAAAATGCGCACTATATCTCCGATGAGGATATGATTTTTAGCAAGCCCAAAGTTGAGCCTATGATTGTTCCATTAACCTCGGATCAGTCAATTGCGGTTCTCAACTTGGAGGCACGTTTGCACATATGCACCGGGAGAAGCATAATAAGGTATGTTGCAAGAGCGATGTAGGCTTTGGTTCGCAAAAGCTTTACGACACCAATATGTTCAAGGAGCTGATAAAGATCCATAGAGTAAATAATTCTCTTGAGTGGATTGTCCGACGACGCAATTTCAATGGCAGGGCCAGTCTTCGTACTAAAAACTTCGAGACCAATGGTAGACTAGGTATACAGAGTAAGCACTTGCCAACACCGATATAGAAAACTTGAGCAAGCGATTCCTACTGATATTTATACATAGAGAACACATCATGAGAGCAAGAACATCCAGGAAACTACCGGCAAACAGGAGCAGGCAAATTTAGCCTCGGCCATAAACGGTTCCACCAATCACATTACCGGGTAATAATCACAACGATCCTTTTGCCGCAAATCTGCGAGCACTATTCCACATCTTTATGGAACCAGATAAAAAGCCAACCACCCGCCTTCAACAGAACTTTCATGTCGCAAAGACTTACCAACAGGGAAGCGAGAGAATCACTATAGATGAATGGGCGAGGACAGAAGAGAACCAAAATAGAAACAACCAAAGCGAGAGTCATTTTCATTGCCATCCATTAGAGACCAAAATTTCCCGAATACCCAAGACTCATAAGTATCCAGAATCCCACAATTGAAAATATAAAGCTTCCAACAGAGTACTTATAACCCATTTTTTTGTCCATTCTTTCGAAGAGAACTCCCCCCTCTCTGTTAGTTCTCCCCGCTCCTCTCTAACTACTCAGATTCTAACTGAGACTTCCCGGTCTGTCGAAGATATGAAGATGCCAAAATTTGGGGTCTCAGACCTGTATAAGTCACCGACGGGCTAAATGAAGAAGAGCGCTGATTCTTTCTTTTTTCAAGAAACTCGGTTTTGAGCTCAGTGGTCATACCTTGGTTGCACGTTGGATTATGAGGCTCGAGGCAGATTCTTTCTATTTTGCTGTGGATAGTTTCCTGTCGCAACTTCTAATACTTTTTGAAAACAAACTTCCACGCGTGGATTTTGTTTGTCATAATCATTGGAGTTTCAACTCAACTCTCATTGAAACCGTCATTGTGGTTCTTGTCAGTTTCTCAAGCCCCCCAAAGCTGATTAAATCAACCGTTATGGCTATTTTAACAATCTCCTGATCTATGTTTTTTATCTTGCAATAAGTACAACAGGGACCGGCTGACAAGTCACTCCGCCTTGGTACAACTTGGTGTTGCACCGGTGTTTTCTGTATATTCCTTAATTTACAGAGGGATCAACGGCAGATGGATGTACAAATACCAAGCCCTTCCTATCACTGGTATTCAAAGATCTAACGTTAGTCAGTTTCCACATAGCCATTTCGACTACTTCGGCGATGCGCCGTTGCTCGTCCCCAAAGAGATACTCTCACAGATATTCAAAACGATCAATCGTCTGCTGAAAAGTATCTCTTGGTTTTTGCCCTTTCCCTGTTGCGATTTTAAATCTGGTGGTACAACCGTATGATGTACAACATGAGGTCTGTAGATCGCATCTACTGGTGGCATCCTTTATTTTTCATGTTAGCGTGTTCTTTCTATACTGGACGTTGACACATTTGGGCTTGCTGCCTCTTAACCTTTGCGTCCTTGGTAATCTAAACAGTGACACATTTGTGCAAGATATGATAGATTGATTTTAGGTCAATCATAGAAAGGTAGAACTAACCAATCGTCCAAGCTCAACGGAAAATACTCATAAAGTGCTTCCTCATTATCTTCGGGACTACTTATACTGATAGCTTTCTTTGACAAACTACTTTTCGCAATCACACTGCCATCTCTCTCGGTACTACTTCTCTGACCAGGCCCTCTGTCTCTGTCTCTATCAGAATTACCAGAAGAATTCCTAGAAGCCTGGTGATTCGAATGTCCCGTGTCGTCATCAGCAAGAGACAGATCTATTGGGGCAGGAGTGGTTTGTGGTACAGGCTTGGCACTTGATGACCCCGATTTCCAACGAGTTTTGGGAATAGGGGGACGATTGTGTGAAGAATTCCTCTTTGCACGGTGATGTGAAGGAGTTGGTGGCTCGGGTGGTAGAGATGAAGATGCAAGACTTGGCCAATCAGGTAGGTCTAGTGGTTGCTGCGAGTAAGTTAGTTCCGTCATTAGTAGTATCTTATGAGTTTTATTTAGGAGAGAAAAGCGTGATTTGAAGGCATACCTGAATCGTATTTGGAGCGTAAAAGCGATAGGAAGGTTGAGTGGTATTTGGATCAGCTTTCACTATTTGCCCAGCATCATTGCCCATAGTTCTAGATTTTGGCTCCCCCTTCTTATCACTCAAATGAACATCTTTCCTGCTATCAAAATTTCTCGGACTTCTTCCTCTCACAATAATTGCCCCGGATTGAATCTCTGTCAACTTGATCTTTTCTCCAGTAGCTAATGTGGCCATTAAGTTAATTTGTATAATATAGTGTTGCTGCAGACCTTTTCTTCTCCCATTATTTGCCGTCGCATGTTTGAACTGTAGTCGCTTCCACGCAATGGGAATGGAGACACAGGTAGGATCCAGCTCTGGATTGATGCTCAAATCCAAGGGCCATTGCGGTGGCGCTGCTCCAGCTTTCTCTTCGGAGCTAGTCGCATTCGCTGTCTTCCATGGTACACTGATGATCTCAGTATTCTTCCCCTCAATGCTTTCCAGCGCAGATATTGTGGCAGTCAAATTATATATAGGAATATTCTGGACTTGTTCATTCATTATCCTCGTAATGGACCTCGATAATATAATGGTTCCAGAAACCTGAAATAGATTTCGCCGATAACAAGTTAATTCCATTGGTCTCCCTGGAGTCTCACCACCAAATACGTCTTCGGCCACAAAGAACATTCCATATAATTCTGCTGTCATGGCTGGCCAAGTTTGCCCATTGTCATCAAATATCGATACCTTGATTATTGGTGCACCAAAGCCGAGTAATTTATTATCCGGATCCCCAGAATTGGTATCCCTATTGTTTTCGGGGTCTGGGTTGTCGAGAAGTGATTCAAATGGCTCTGAGTGATAGGAGAAGGGATCTTCGAAAGTAGAAGAAAAAGCATCGGATAATTCGTAAGAGGGGGTGAATGGCAATGAGGGCATTCCTGTGTTAACATCGTCCCTTATCATCCTCAACCGTTAGTATACACTATAGCTACTCTTCTACCCTTAGGGATCCCTTCGGGGCAAACATACAACAACCCATCCGCCTCGAAGTTTAAATCGTGGTCAAAGGTGTCCATATTAAATTGATTACTCCTTGAATCCGGAGCTGTTAATCGCAGAATGTTGTGAGGTGTGGGTTGATGATGAAATGGTCAAAGTATCATAACCTGCCATATTCGCAACCTTATGATATAGGATTACTCGAGAGAGCTGATTCATACGAAGAGGAAGGGGGAAACAGTGTTGTTAGCATTGTAAAATTGATAGTTGAGAAGTATAACTTCATCTGTCTAGATCACGAGTGAAAAATCATCAAGGATCTGAATGGATGTTAAGTTGATGTTTGGTAAAGATGCCGCAGCTTGGCTTTTAGTTCATGTAAGCGGGATATATGATGATAGTTCCAGGACGCATGGGTTCCTTTTTTGAGGTACCTGAGATATCCGAAATGAAAGTATGTGAGATGACCTCGGGAGCTTGAGAATAAAGATGAGAGCTTCGAGAGTGCGAGAGAGAGAGTGCGAGAGAGAGTGCGAGAGAGATTGTAGATGTTACTTTGGTAAATGACTATAACTGGTAGATACTAATTACAAGGTAGGTGAGATAAGGTTACCGGTACATTTGAGATTTATGAATTTCCTATCTTCCCCCCTCCCTTATGGGTCCTTATCGGCAACCTTACTCCAACAACCCTCCCCCTTATATATGAGACTACTGCAAGCAACCTTAGAGTAGGTACCTAGGTATAGTACGGAGTTGACATGTGCGACTAATCTACATCAAATCGTCTACAATACCAATACGGTAATAAGGAGTATATATATATTGGAGTTTCCCATTTCCCCAGTTCTTAGCTACTTAAGCCCCCTCTCCCGTGTTAGTTGGAACTTTCCCTTTCCAATCTTTCGACCAAGGTTTGAAATGACTGTACATCCCTCGCTTCTGTGCTTCGTCACATTGACACGAGACCGATATGGCGTACCGACTTCCGAGTTTGTGTACATACGTATGCAAAGAGTTTACTAGAACTCTTTCCCATTCATATTCTTCCCCTTTTTACAACTTTGCTGCTTTTGTCACACGTTTCGCATCAGCTTTCAACTTAACTTCAACTTCGCCGTCGAGATTATCCAATTGTTAAACATTCATCTCCATATTGATCATAGATGGCTGCACATTAGCACCGATGGGAGGATGACAAGCAAGTTGGGATCTGATTGGCTCCTAGCACATGATCACAAGAGCTACTTCAACCCCGGGAAGATGTTTGGTCCTCGGTATTCCCTTTCACACTTTTACGCAATTTTTGCCCTTCAGACTCGGCGTAACCACTCGATTACATACTATTTGGCGAGAGGATGCTGCAATCAATCAACATGGAAATCGTTGGAAAAATATTTCTTAGAGGAGAATGGCTTGAAATGCCAGACTTAAAAGAAGTTCTAGAACTAGCCCGCACAGTTACGGGAAGAACAGTGGCTTCCGGGGAGCGCCAGTGTATGCAACCCTAGCCTTTCAATATCTCAGGTTGCCAGCTGTTTGAAGCACCTCCAACGGCAACAAGGAATAAATTTTATCATATTTGGTTGCATTACAGAAGCACATCTTGATTTCCGTCAGTTCACTCTTTGAGAATAGAACAGTAGTTTCCCTTTACTGTTCCCAAGGATTCCAACCCAGCCCGGTGTACAGCCCCCATATTACCGACCCCTTTTAAGTTCTACTTCTCACAAGATGTGCCCTGTTAACAAGATTTGGCCAGCGAATCGGAAGAAGGACGGGTATATATGCTACATGAAGCGTGGAGATGGCGTGAATCCTCTGAATAGAGTAGTCCAACCTTCTGGAGGAGAAAGGCTTCCCCGCTTCCCGCCTCATAGATGAATCCCATTTGAATTTCAAATTATTAGCTATATGGTTCAGATTACAGTTCAGTCATCATATTCAGTCCAATAAGGTTGAATACGATTATATTGCATGCCAAGTGGTGTCATCCGAGCGACCGTCTTCACAATAGTGATATTCATTGGGGGGAGGACGATGAGAGTGTAATTTAGAGGGCAATTCATGCCAGAAATACTTTGAGCCCCAAGGGAAATCGTTTGCAATCATCACTTATCGTTTCCGTCGCACATACGATCTTGCGTTGTCAAGAAATGCTGCAATGTTGTTGCCAAAGCTGTTATTGTCGCGAATTGACTACAGGATTTCAATTGAACGAGAATCAATTAATTATTCAGATATGCAACCAAAATCGGGAATTCGGTGATACTATGCCACCGGTGATGAGATTCACAAAATCCTCACTTCACCTTCGTGCTAGCTTGGAAAATCGAGTGAAGGCGAGCATGGTATTATGTTTTGAGTGAATACATTGTTGTATACCGGTGCACACCCAGGATTACCTTGACATTCAATACATGATTTCAGAGAAGTAGAATCGAAAGCTCCTGGTCTTTCATAACAACCCGTTAAGATATTCCGCATCTTCCGATATCCACGCAGTGTTCTTTGTTTTCTCACGTTATGACATAAATCCCTTCCCCCCTTTCGACGACCCTTTTTTCTCTTGTGGTCATTTGATCTCACATAGTAAATGAACTATCATCCCATCTCTCTCATTCCCCACAAAAACAAAAAACTCCAAGGTTCAAAAATGGCAAAAGCTTAAGAGCGCGACGCTCTTATGCCCCAATGAACCACGAGTGTATAATATACCTTAAGCAATATACAGCAATGTCACTGTCCGATCGAAGCCCTGACAATGCTAAGTAGAAAGGCGGACAGCATTTCCCGGAAATGATGAATTCTACCGCTGCGCCATACGAGACGTGTGTGGGTGCTTGGATAGTTGTTTGTGTTATCTGGGGATATCTGGGGAAGTGGGTGGGGGCCATCAATTCTTAGGCACCTTCGCATCTTCGCACCTTCGCACCTTCGCGCCCCTCACCTCTCACCTCTCACCCCTCACCCATCATACACTACAATGCATCCACCAAGACTTTATCGATATAAAAAGTAACTTGCATTTATAATTCAACGTAGGTACATATGGTATCCAATCTATAAATTACCAAAAAAAAGCACACAGGTATATGAGCTCGCAAAAAAACCCGAAAAATCCTTGTGCGTATATATTCATCCATCCATCCCTCGGTCCGATCTTCATCTTCGGATTATCAAAATATTCATGACTTCGTAAAATTCCCCTCAAGCCTCCCGTTCACTTGGCTGTGCTCCGAAAATCCAAGACTAATACCCCTCCTCCACAAACCTCGGTCGAGACAACATGTAACCATCGTAACGCTCCCCTCGACTATCCTCACTACTAACACTCGTACTTGGGCTTACCAACCCACTGCTTTCCGCCAACCCTGTCATATCCTCATCAGCACCCGTGGCCACCCGCCTGGCACCCCTACTTCTCGTCCCTTCAATCCCAAATCCGGTGCCACCAAGTCCCATCCCCATACTCATACTCATCCCCATATTCCCAACACCAGTGGGTAAACTCCCGCCCACAAATCCCAACGGGTTACCAACTCTCCTCACATCCGCACTTCCTTCCATACCCTCTCCCACGCTTCCCACTCTACTCAAAGCCGGCTTCTCCGGCAGCCCCTTCAACAGCCCCGTACTCGTATCCAACATTCCATCGCCCACCGCGTCAACTCTCCTCCCTTACAACTAACCCCAACGTCCACCTATACTCCCCCAACCTCCTCCGATACCACTCCGCCTCCTCTCTTCCCGGTGCCGTCGCCCACAGCAATGACCCAAACGTGCCTATCAGCGCAAAATTTTTGTCTTACTCGCAAAATACCAAAACCGCCTCAAATGACTCGTCGTAAGTCGATTTACAAAATCCATGGCGGATATGAGGCGGGTCTTAGCTGCGCTACGGCAGATATGATGAATATAAGGTTCTAACTGCTGAGGAGATGACTGCCCCTCAATTTTAATATGCGTATGGGAGGAGCTGGGTGGAAGCGACAGAGAACGAATAATGCGACGATGAAAGAGTGATTTCCGTCGCAAAATACGCGAGGTGCAGGAAACCGGTCGAGGATAAGGAGAGTTTTGATGAAGTGGGAGGGGCATCCATGCGGAGACAGGTGGGAAGCGCCGAATACCAATCTTTGAGTTTGAGCTGGACGGGCTTCGCGAGCTGGAGAACAAGATGCGTGCCCTGGGGCCCAGCGCTGGCAACATTGGCCATGGCAGATAGTGTGTAGAAGGTATCTAGGACCTCGGAGAGGATCTGAGAGAGAATAATCATTTGGGTGAAGAGGAGCCTCCCACGTTCGTGTTCGACATTTTGCTCGGTGTTAGTTTTCGTCATGTTCGACGTCAGGGAAATCGTTTTGGGATAGGGGGAGAACGGCCCAGTTTGTGGCAAAGATGTGAGATGGTCGTCCATGCACCAATGATCCCCATTTGTCTTGCATGTACAGCGCCCAAGCTAGACGTTTGCGAAGGCCGCGTTCCCAGGGTGGGATTTTCCAGTTCGAGCAGTCGAGATGAAGACCAAGTTCTTGGGCTATTGCTACGAGTTGTGCTGTTGGTGCCCATTGATCGCCTTCTGGGGCTTGAGATAATAAGAGACCAGCTTGTACGGTGGAGAGTTTGGGCCTATTCATAGCATCCGATAATGTAACCCTCGCTAACCGTTCCAGTTCTTTGAGATCGGGTCTAGCGAGATCAGCAAGTTCTTCGCTGTGGTCCCACCAATTGATGGCAAGAATGTATACGGCTGCTAAGAGAGGGGGTGAAAATTCTCGGTATGATCGGTTGCACTTTTCCAGGAAAACATTCTTTTGAAGAATGGGAAAGTTTGGGTGAATGATGCGGAAATATAAATCTAGCAGTATAGGACCATGTGGTGCCACAAGATCTTCAACCGCATCCACATCGTCAATTTGATGTTCATGACCCGGAGTCGTATTATCCGGAAGCATCAAAAACGTATCAAAGTCGCTGACTTTTCTTAACGTCCCCCTCGACAATAAACTCTCGTCCTGTGGATCAAATGGTGATAGATCAATGAGCGACGGCTCGAAATCTGTAGTTGGACCAATGTATTGGCTGTATCGATCATGTTGCAAACCCAATGTCCGCTTCAATAACGTTGGGCCGCCAATATTGGCCATATCTTCAGTTAGTGAATTTGTGGCACCGGTACTTGATATGCTGGATTCATGAGGTCTCGATCTTTCGAAATTTCTATCTGGAGATCTGATTGTGATACCTATTAGCCACGACCTAATGTTATTCGCCAAAAAAAATAAAAATTGAAATCACGTACCTTCTTTTAGCAACAGATTCCTCTTTCCCCTCGGTATTTAGCTTCCTCTTTCTAGGTTGTGGACTCGACACAAAGGTGCAATCTTGTGAGTGGAATTGACAAAGTACACAAGTGGACTGCCCCTCATTGATTACACATCTACTCTTCCTCCTCCTACAAGCATCACAAGGTCTATCCTTTCGACTTCTCATATTATTTCCCAGATCCATTGATGTCACACTACTCATACTCGTTGAAAGACTAGAAATGTCTCTGCCGTTAGAAGAGTTGTTTGGAGTATCGAGTATTGTATCTAGATGAGGTTTCTTGCAAGCAATGGCAATTGGGGCAGTACGTGCTATAGAAATTGGGGTCGACATGATGTCCACTGCGTAAGGGTATTCCAGTGGATCAATGTCCGCCGAGATCGTCTACCACCAGATTCCGTAAGTCTGTTTGAAACCCGATGACCTGCTCTAGACCTGGGGTTAGTTCCGCCGATACTGCAGCCCAGCCAAGGAAATTGAGTGTGCTACGGAATTTTGATTGCAGTCCCCCTGGCTTCGGAGAACCGCGATGGAGGGTTGAAACTTTTGTAGCGTATAAGAATGACTTAGTGATAGAGGGAGCTGCCTCCAAAGGGAAAGTCCAACAAGATAGAAGATATGATACTACCCCCCAAAAATATGAGAGGCTTCAGGGATAGACTGTCAGATGCGCTTATCGATGTGTATCCCCACTCTCTTGCCTGTCAAGTATCTCTTTTATGCTTGAGGGTCCCGTAATCAGGATGTTCTTAAAAGAGCTTATCGGAGATTGAAGTGGGAAAACTGTGGTGTTGTCTAAACTTGCGAATCTGCAAGTTCCCGGTCTGGCTCGAACGGGTAGATAAGAAAGCTTGGGTATTGTAAACCCAACCACAAATAGAATATCTTCTACCGATAATTGTAAGAGGAGATAAGTTTTAAAATCCTTGTTGCCCCCCAGAGATTCTTTCCTGTCTGTTTGCTTGAAAGACTCAAGTCGACATGGAACTCGAAACTCAGAGAGATCTGGGAGGAGTAGTACTTGTAGCTGACTGGATTCAGTGACTATCACTATTGCATGCACCGGCCAGTGATTGAAGGAGAATAAGATGATGAATAGTTTTCCACGTCATTGATGAGAAAGAGGAAATGAAGAGTAGATTAGTAGAGAGTGTGTTTCAGAGGTACTGAATGATATTGGTAAGAAGAACTTCGAGAAGACGAAAGGAGATATGGATAGATGAACGGAAGCTCAGATCTGCATTACTAGAAACAGTACTTTGTCCAAGAAGACCGATTGATATTGGTCGGAACTGTCTGTTACCAAACTAAACGGTAATAATAAAGAGACTGAGTAAGTTATTGATGCTTAACAGGACAGATGCTGGTTGATCCCACATTCATTGTCAACACGGTTTCCCAGGTTCCAAGATGTTGTTTTTGGCGTCCTTTTCCCCCCTTGATACAAGATAAGGAGAAAGGACCAATATAACAGATCCGATATCTCTATCGAAAAGAAATGCCGTAATTATTTTTACATTAATCTACTAATCCGTACCTCGCAGCTGCATTGCCGGTACGATGGACCATGATCTATCCTAGCCACACGATCCTGGCCGTATCTTAATACACAACATACTATACTTTTAGTATAGACTTAATCAGACTTTAAAAAGTAAGCTGGCAATGCGTTTTTTCCTCTTTTCTTTTCATGAGCTATACTAAAGGTTGGAAAGTCTTCCGACTCCCCCTTGATATGCCAATATGATACAGCATTAGACGTGTACACTAGTCGTTGAATGTTGACCTCTCTCTCTCTCTTTCAATCATTCACACATTGATCTAATTCCAATCAATACTCGAGTACTTTACATATATAAAATATGATTCTAATGACACCAGCAAATGCATGACTGGCGCATCTTCAATAACCTATCCACGTGAAATTAAGCCAATCAACATATTTTATACGTAATATTTGGTAACCCAAAATCTCTTATTGGATATATTGGAAGAATTACTTAAAACTTATGGAATTGTAACATCCCATCTTTTTCTATCAGTTATCTTTCTCTCTATCTCATCCACTCAACGTACGACATTTCCTTATCGTCTTTCTCAAACTTCCTATCTCAGGCTATATCTTCGTACCCTTGTTGCAGACCCCCTCGGCAACCCAAGTTATGATGCTGTCTTTTACATTTTATATGTGTGCTAAGTTGCTCAGCCACTTAGCCAAGATATAATCAAAGATAATCTTTACGGAGTATTGCGGCAGTATTGAGTAAGCAGAGCAGTGAGCAGTGAGCAGTGAGCATGAGCACTGAGTTGAGTATGGGTCTCCATATGGGGACACATCCATCCAGACGATGTGGTTGATACTGTATCTAACAATGATCTAATCACACTAATCTAACCATGATCTCCTAACCCCACAACCCACGAGCCCTCTGGTGCATGATTATTGCTAAAAGAAACATTCAAACCCTCTCAAACCCCGGTACCTATTGGTCATACATGACTTCAAAGTTCGAACTTCCATTCGGCTTCCAGTAGTTCCACGCTCCATACTACTTACTTCAAAGGGCAGTCCAAGCATATCAACATGCTACCGTGAGAGAAAAGCTTTAAGGGTCTTTTCCGTGGGTAATGAAATCGTTATGTAATTCCGAGATTGGCGCACATCAGAATTGCACTTTGAGAATGTTTTGTGTCACACAGTTCGGGTGGCTCTGATTACGAAGAAAGTGGGATCTTGGGGGTTTGCGCAGATTTCTAAATTTGTTGTTGTACCAAACATGCGTAATCGGAGCAGTAGATCCTAACCACCGAATGATTGTTGGGATCGGGCGGTGAGATTCTTCACAAAGCATATGCTTTTTATTGCTGATACATTGCTGCATTGCTGACGATATAATATCAATCTCTTACCTCATTGTTTTTGAGACGGAATGTCACTGTATAGCAGTGTACCGATATGCCAGTCAGATCTGGGAACTGCGCATGGGGGGAACATGTAGTGGCTTGAAGAAAAGAGCGGTATGCTATGATAAGTGATGCTTTAGGTAAGAGACAAGAACAAGAGGCAAGGAAGAGATGATAGGTAGAGAGGTAAAAGGTAAAAGGTATGAGTTCAAAGAAGGATATGAGATTGATTACATGAATGAGCGGGCGTGTAACATCATCATCATCATCACCACCACCACCACCACCAAGTAGTGACGGCATAGATGTGTAATGGTGTAATGGAATGGATGAAATACTTCCGAAATATTAATTTTATTGTCCTATATACTAGAAACCTCCGGAAGTGCCTCGGAAGTGTGAGATATCAAATGAAAGCTAAGGAAATGAAATGAAACGAAATAAAATAAGATGAATAACATGAAATGAACTGAAATGAAACTGAAATGAACTGAAATGAACTGAAATAAACTTCTGAATTCATTCGTAGCTTCATCACCTCAGACGTTGAGATATCGAGGGGACCGCGGGGTACAAGTAAGTGCATCTATCAATTTGTATATATACCCCGCATTCATCAATCACGATAACCCACGAACCAGTCTTATCGTATTAGAAACACGGCGCTGGAGGCTCACCGGGAGTTGAAAATAAAGCCAAAATTATGAGGATCAAGACAAAATTTCAATAAAGAAAATAAGAGAGAAAAAGAGGCATTTAACTCTATGTAAGGAGATATCCAGCAAGTAAGTGATAAGTATTTACTAGTATCAACATACTTGTTACAGCAAGGCAGCTAGCTCTCCATGCATCACATTCACATACAACATATCATTGGCAACACTTGAGACCAAGAAGTATTATTCCAAGTTTCCTCACTGAAGTAAGTCCTCAAAAACTCAGAACATTTCGATTCTGTGAAGCCTTTTGGCACAAGAGAAAAGAAAGAATAGTTGACAAGAAACAGGATAGCTGGGAAGTAACATGCAAAGAATATTTGAACGAGACGAAAGGGTACTGAGCATTCAGAAACAGTCCGGAGAACGAACTCGATTCCTTCCAGCCGTTCTCATCTCTAGAATTGGATATACATAAGAACTATTTAATCCAACTCCTTGTTCTCATTTGAGAAATGATGAAGAACAAACTTTTTAAAAATAAAAGTGCTTGGAGTGAGGAGTTTATTTTGGGGAGAAGAGGAAGAAGAAGAGTCACGTTAGTGGTTGTCCCTTCGTCTTTTATTATTCGTCACTTCATCTTTCGTTGATGTGATAAATTGCGTCATGGGTTTCGACGAATTGCATGCAAATCTGTATTAATATATAAAATATATCATATGTGAGACCAAAGTTTGGATCGATACAAGGCCATTGAGCTTTAATGGGGCACATGGATATACATATGCGACTTGTCAGTAAGCGAGAGATGGAGTTACGAAGAGCAGGGACAATGAAGGGGTTCTGCTTTTCCTTGGTGGTGATGTAAGTCTATGAGGAGAAGCAACCATGTTATCCCGGAGGGAACTGCATGTAACATAACATCTAAATAGGTGGCAAGTACTTGGTATAATTCATTACTAGTAGTCATGCAATGTACGAAATAGATAGGGTTACAAGGTCGCAATATACCATAGCACTCTTCAATGTCCTAATCCGGATTTGACAACAGTGTGGCCTGTTAGGCTTGGATTTCTCATAATACTCTTATATGTTCCAACTTTGATTTAACTATTAAATGACATCGCAGGTTTTGATGTATCAGCGTGGAAGGAGGATGCTTTTTGATATGCTATCTATTTCGTCCAGCGGATGGTATTCTAAGATGTCTAAAATTGGTGTCGTAAAGCAACGTATGATATATTGTAAGTCTCCATAACCTTATCTTTCATCTATTGTTTTCGCCTCCAGTCATTGCCCCCTCTATGACTCAGCTTCTGCACTTCGCTCCGCAGCAACTCTTGCTTCCACTTCTAGCGCTCTCCTCTCTTCCTCCGCTCTATCCTCATGAGTCTTATGACCTGCAAAAATAGCGAGCAGCCCCAAATCATAACTCGCTTTCAAAGCCCCTGCAGAAACAAATACAACCCAGAAAGATTTCTTCCAGCTAACACACCTGTGATGACTGGGCCAAGACTCTGTGAAAATGTCTTCACTACATTTACAAGACCCATGACAGCGGTGCGTTCATGTGGGTGAACAACTGCGGCGATGAAGGCAATTCGTGGTGCTTGGTCCATAGATGACGTGCAATGGCGGAGAATGAGGAAAGTTATTGCTAGTGGAAGAGTGGAAGGAACAGGAATCAAAGAGAGAAAGACAGAAGAGGGGAGATGAGTGAATACCATCGTCTGTTGAGAAATCGTACATTAGAATGGCCAGCAATATGAGAAGTATCAGAAGCATATACCTTGACATTTCCAAGGCGTTTTGATAGAGATGAAGCGATAAGCATGGATCCGGCTGATATGATGCTTGTGGTGAAGAAAAGAGACCCCAGTTTTCCTTCTTCGATACCAAATTTCTCGTGGAAGAAATAGGTAACCCAGGAGCTGTGGAAAATTGAATTAGCTCTTCTAAAAGGTAATTGGTACGAGTTACTTACAGGGGCACAAGACCAGATGCAAAAGAATCAAGCCCTAACAATAGACAGATATTCAAAACAACAAGTTTACTCTCCTTGCTTATATTGGGGCAACTTGGAAGCAAAATAACCTTTCTTCGTAGCTACCACCTCCGCTCCGTTCCCTAGCAATGGGGCAGTTTCCGGATCCTCAATTGGTGCATCTTTCTTCTCAACCTCGACTGCCTCGGAAAGCCCAACTGAGAGTAGAAACTTGACGAACCCAAAGATCGCATAACCCCAAAATACAGCTCGATATATAGCAATATCTGCCCACCCTGATTCATTCCGAAGATAATTAATGACCCATCCTGAGGCAACGAATCCACACGCCTGACCGGCATTTCCTAACAATGAATACCATGCATAAATATCGCTTCGATTTGATGCGGGAGTAAGTTGTGCGAGAGTCGATTCTTCAATTGCTCGGAATGGGCCAATTTCGTTTCCACTTTGTACACTGCATTAGTATCTCCGAACCGTAACAAGAGTAAGCTGTAGGTCTACATACCTAGGACTGATGACCCCCAAGACTGCTGCAGCAAGTAGACCCCAGTAGTTCTCACAAAGCGCAAAAACAATACCGCTTCCCATCATTAGCCCTGAGCCCACCGCCAATACAGCTTTCCTTCCCAGCGCGTCTGCAAATACCGTAAGACCAAAGCTAATCAATGTATCACCAACCAAAGTTAGGGTCATGAACAGCCCTATCTTCGTCTTAGAGACATGAAGTGCAGACAGGTATTCAACGAGAATCAGGGTAGCTGCAGCATAAGCAAACATTCGGGTGAAGCGCTGGAGGCATAATAGTTTGGTATCGAAAGGCGACTTGTAAAGAGTGATGAGGCCCAACTCAGCAATTATACCGTGGAGGTATTTCATCACCATGGTGAATTACCTACTCAATTGTATCAATCGTGGTGGGAACAATTGAAGGTAAGCTTAAGCATCGATTTCCCAACCTTCGGACTGTAGAATAGTCAACTTGGAGCTTCGTGCAGCTAATATCTCACTACCTGTTTGTTGATCAATGATTACGAACTGAAAGGGAAAGGGAAAGATAAGACGAATACTACAAGTGAGTACAGGAAAAGAAAAGAAAGGAAAACGAGATATCGTATATCTCCTGTACCTAGCTAAAGATTTAATATAAGTCTAAAAGCCATCTGTCAATATTCATATTGATTGATGAGTGGATCGATCTCCTTTTGGGGGGGCGTTCATTCAATTTTCTGTCACTCAAAAGTCGTGACTGGAGCTGACATTTAATGAAGCTGCTAGGTATTATCTAAAGATTAGATAGGTAGCGTGCTAAGTGTGCGTTAAGTCGTGATTTTAGCGACATCTGATAAAATTGAGAGAATTTCTCTGAGTTTACTAACGACAATGACAACGACAATGACAACGGCAATGACAACGACAATGACAACGGCAATGACAACGACAATGACAACGGCAACGACAATGACAATGACAAAAACAACGATAATAATAATGACAACGACTGCGACAATGACAATGGCATTCTCTTTTTTTCCAATACATAATGCCATGAACAAGTATTTAGCACTACTGTAAGTCAATTGATATATATCAATTGTATCATGTCAAAGTATAATGTATAGCCAAGCTAGATTGATTTCTTGGCTGATAAAACATGATTGTAACGGTTTCACTTCTGAAATTCATAGGAAATGAATGACAAGGTCGTGATTCCTATTTATCATTTTCAATGGGCTTCAAGCGTGGATCTCGAGGAAGTCCTTGGATATGATGAAAATCATCCTTAAGTAAGGGGAGCTTTTCTTTGTGAGACATATATCCAATGCGGAAACTGCATGCCAGAGATATCTTTGTTGTTAAAATCTACATGGATTCCATCAACGTCCTCATTTCCACCAAAGATGTTACTTGATGAGTACTCAAGTATCAATAATTATCATGGCACCAAAGAAAGATATAACTAGCACCCCTAGCAGGATACGGCTCCCTCGAGCAGCGAAAGACAATCCAAAGGAATTACCTGAACCCATCCCGAAGACTACGTCTAAACCAATCAAGAGATCACCAGGTCGTCCAAAGAAATCTGTTTTCTGCAGAGATACCTGGTTCCAAAGCAAGCTCATTTCAGGATGCGAAAGGGAAAGCAAAAGAGACCGAAATAGTAACGCCAGCAGTGCCCTCAGCTGCCCTTAATGATGAAATGATACTCCAGGAAGCAATCTACCCAAATCCGTCTTCCACGGAAAGCTCTCGCCAAAATACAGTAGCTCTTCTCTCTCAACGGGATGCTATCAAATCTCCTGGCCCTCGTTCCCCGAATTTGGAAAAACGGTTGGTCAACGGAACCGCGAAGTCTACATCAACGAGGTCTGCAAAAATCTAAGCATGAAAGAGCATACTCGACGTCGAATCAAAGGCATATCACAATTCCTCCACCAGCTTCGAAAGACAGAGGAGAGCAAACCTCTCAGGTTTTTTGATACCGACAAACAACACCGCTTGAGCTCTTTAGCAGAAGGAAAATTCCCCGATCCGACTTATCCTCGGGCGAGTATATCCAATGGAACAGAAATCTCCCCTGGGTTCAATGCTGCCATGGGTTTCAGATACTCACCAGGATTTGGTGGACCACATGGTTTTAACCCGAGCCCAAGAAACCAATCTGGCTTGGCTTTGAGGCGACATAGCTCTGCGGTGTTTGGGACTGGGGGAAGTCAGATTGGTCCTAATACGGTGGGGCATAGTTCTGCAGTGCTAGGAACTGCAGATTTACCATCATCGGAGCAGACCAAACCAACTGGACCAACCATTCCAAATGCTGACGCTGGCCCCAGTTCTCGTATCAATAGCTTAGTGGACGGGCCTTCGCCATTTAAAAACACATTCACAATTCCAAACCCTTCATCGCCAGAATATTTGCGGAATTTTCCGACAAATTGGAATGATTGTATGAATTTTAATCAGGATAGATTCACTGGGCAAGACTTCGGGGGGTACCAAGGATATCCATCGTTCCAGCCCGGATCTTTTGGGTTTCACAGGCCAGTCGGACAATCATTCAGCCCGTATGGGTCATTCTTTGGACCTGGGAACCCACAATACCACAATCCTGAAATTATGAACACTGTGAATGATTCAAGCTGGACTGCTCCGCAGATGTCAAGTTTCCCATCGATGTCCGAATATCCCCCAATCCCAAGTTTCCCATCTATTCCTCAGAACATTGAACATCAAGGTCCTCCTCAGCTGGAACAGATTACTCAAATATCCGCTGAAAATTCAGAGCCCTTAGGTATCAGAGAAAGTAGGATGACACGAGAGAAAACCATGTTTGTACCAGGAGGAAAGATTATCAAAACAACTACGACAGTGTTTACACCCACTGATGAAGAGAAGAGGAAGGGCAAAAGTGTAGAGAGGGTTCCAGAAGATAAAGTTGGTATAGTGGTAGTAGATAAGGAGGGCAACGTCGATGTTGAGTCAGGAGATTGGCTAGCAGGATTCAATAGGATCGAAGGATGGGAGGTGGAAGCATTACTCCGCCAAAGCAAGAGGTGGCAGCCACATAAAAATAAGAACGGGGCTAACAAAAAAGGCATTGCGAAAAAAACCCATGCTTAAAGCTACGTCGTTGAAAAAGGCTATTGTGCCGTCAAGGAAACCACCCTCCACCAAATCTGCTACACCCACTCTGTCCAATCTCATACCAAACTCTCCAGAGGTTGGATCAATTCTGGAACCGGTGCCTCCTACGGTGGCATCTGATCTGGATTTTATCCCCTTCGACCTTCCGAACGACCATAACATGAGATCCACCAGATCACAAGCCACAAGAATATCGAAACCAAGCCCTCAAGCCTCTAAGAAGGTACTAGCAAAGAAAGCCGCCCCGGTAAAGAAAGCCGCCCCGGTAAATAAAGCCACCCCGGTAAAGAAAGCCGCCCCGGTAAAGAAAGTCGCACCGGCAAAGAAAGTCGCTCCTGTAAAGAAAGTTACCCCAGCCAAAGAAGCCCCTACATCTCTACCAAAAACAACCTCCAAAACAGCCCCAAAAACAACCACAACCACATCCAAAGCGAAAGCTGCGAAGCATAAAAATGTGAGATTCGCCTCGGTCACTGTTGAGCATTCTCCAGTAGTCCCTAAGTTTCTACGTATAGCAGATGACCCAAAGAAAGGAAACGATACTTCCACATCCACGAAAATAAAGAAACCCAAAAGCGAAGTATGTACCAATTCCAACACTACAAAATCCAAAGCCGTAATCCCAAAATCCACACCTCCAAAGAAGCTAGCAACCAAGCCAAAAAAGTCCACGCCATCAAAATCGAAGCCCGCCACCTCCATCTCCAAACCCAAATCCCAGGCAATCATCCACAAATCAAAAGCAAGAAAAATTGCACCTAAATTTGGAAACAATCATTCCTCTGGAAATCTTGCCAGCAATATATCCGACCTAGAGAGTCAAGTCCAACGCCAACTTGATCTTGCCGACCAAGCTGCTGAAAACTTGGAGCGACGGCGTGGAAAAGACGCTGAGCAAGCCGCTCAGGACTTTGAAGCGCTCATGGGGCTTGTGGAGAAAGGGCGCAAGGAGTTGGACGAACGGCGGAATGTGCTTGTTTCTTCAAGGGGCATGGAGCAAAGCTGAATGTGTGAAAGAAGGGTTGAAGGGATAATTGTTTGTTTGTTATTTATGTGGCAGACTTTCTTTCAATACGCCTAGTATTAATAATTTGATGATGAATATCGAGCGACTGGAATTAGAGAAGCAATACTCTGTACATATAACTATGTCACATCATTTTCTTTTACATCTGCCTGTATCTGCCGCCTAGCTCACTTGCACCTCTCGAATCCGAAGCATTGACTTTCGCCCTTTGATCTTTATTATTCATGTCCATGTGCCTGTACATATATGCATGTATCATTCTAGCCTCCGGGTTTTCCTGCGACGAAAGAAGAAAACTCTTTTCCGAACAAAAGATCGCCTGTCAAATCAGAGGTAAGTACAAAGAGTTTAGAACGATCCCCGATCTTAATTAAAAACGTGCAATGCAGAAACAAACCAATACGAACATCAAAATCAAATTCAACTGCAAACATAAATAAGTGTATGCAGTTGACTTGTAGGAGTCTTGCTGGGCCATAATGTTCAAAGAGTGGATCTTTTAGTCCGACCCCAGAAAGAGCCTTCCAACTCACAACTAATACTGAAGAAGCGCGTCAAAAAGCCATGCTACAAAGCTAAATTCGAAACCGAGACTCCAAGGAATGAGGGCTAGAAAATGCATCATCTAAAGGCTTTTCTCTAAAGCAACCAATTCTCGAAAGCCTTCTTTCCATTTCGCCATCTCATCACTAGTGGGATGCGGCAATGGTGCACGACCAAATCCTCCATAGCCCAGCCAACTCTGCATCCCCGCCTTGGTGCTCACGACACCTCCCTTGATAGCCGCCCAATCGCCTTGAGCAACAATTTCTTGCACTTTCTGAGCTTCGACAATTTTTCCTTCGTGGAACAGTCTAGTCATCTCGATGCACGCTTTCGGGGCAATGTTTGCCAGTCCGGCTAGAATCCCATGACCACCTCCAATCAAACTTTGTAGGGTGAAATCAGCACTACCTCCAAGAACCAAGAAATGGGGAGCAGATGCGGGAGATTGGGGCTTGGGGCTTTTTGTGGCTGCTACAATTCGATTCAATTTGCCAGTGTTGCCACAAGTAAGCTTCACTCCAACGATGTTGGGATGAGCCGACAACTGGATGATTACGTCGGATGAGATATCCATACCTGAGACAGCTCCTGGATAGTTGTATATTAATAACGGAATTGGAGATTGATCCGCTACTGCGGTAAAGAATTCGATAACTGAAGCAGAAGATAGCAGAAATAAAGGCGCATAATAGGAAGGTGGCAGAATAAGTGCATAATCTCCTCCCGCTGCAAAGGCTTCTCGGCAGTACTGAACCGTTTCTCGTACAGATTGAGCGCCACAACCGACAATGATAGGAAGATGTGAAAATCCGGCCGAGGTGAGCGCGGCACGAGTTGTTGCTGTGACAGTTTGACGTTCCGCATGATTAAGATGGACGGCTTCACCATTGGAGCCTTGTGTGGCTAGACCGGTAACTCCAGCTCGTGCAAGACGTATTACATGACTGGAAATGATTGCCGTGTCGAGCTCTTCGGTGGCTGGGTCAAAGAAGCAAACTGTGGGAACGTAAACCCCAGGAATTAAAGGGCGAGCTATTGGATCTTTATCTTCAATAGACATGCTACTGTCTGAGGAACTATATGAAGATTCGTTGATTGAGTACATACTATTTGCATTGCTTGAAGCACGCAAAACAGAACTTATTGGAGGGTGGAAAGGCATGTTTAAAATCTGTTGAATAACTCCCCGCGGACGAAGGTGAATCGTTATTATGAGGTGCCATAGTGGATATTATATGTTCAACTTATTCGTAATGAAATAAATATAAGAAAGAGATAACAAGTGCTGACAGCTTGAAATACAAGGCTCAAGCTGGATTCTACCTTAGAAGGTAAGTCTATGACAATGCAGGACTAAGCCGAAGAAAGGCAAAAAAAGAAAAAAACAAGAAGACAAAGTTCTTGAGATAATATTATCAACAACTTTCGAGTGGGCAACAGTTTGATATTAAATACTGTTTTCTTGTTATGTTCCTGGTGGTGGCGTATACGGGGTACTTCCTTTGTCGCATAATGTGGGGGTGGGAGTTTTCAAGAACTCGGACCTCGTGGCTCGGCTTATATGCTCTATCATATTAGTAGACGGTGAGGAAGTTGAGAGGAGAGATTGTGGAGCGTGGAGAAGGCACGCTAGCCTTGTATGCCGTTAAAGGGAGGCATCGTGAAGTCGACGACGGCATGGAATAATGGAATAGCAGGAGACTGGCGGCAAGTAGCCCCTTCATTTTCCGACCAGTTATGTATCTAGAAGAATTGAGATTGAATTTCTTACATCAATATTAGTGGGTTATTGACGGCATCTCAAGATCTGATGTGCTGCAATCCTCATTTTTGACGAATGATCATCAACGACGTTGCATCAATTTCAGTTTTCAATAGAGAGCGGGAGAGAAACCTATCTTGGTACGGTCTGCTTGCCAAGAGATGGAATGTCAGAAAAGGGGAAAGTGCAATCTCTTCACCCCGTATCCATTTACATACTGGGCTGCTTGCCTCTTCCTAGATGACCTCACCTCATACATGGCCTTTCTACAAATACAGATTTTATCCAATAAACTGTTGTTATACTCAATTCCTAGTCAGTGTCATAGCCCTCAGAGACTTTTTACCTCCCCAAGTACAACAATGTAATAAATTTGCAACGGTTTTGGTCGGGAGCAACTCATGGATTTTAATCGACGTGCGAGACAAGGGGGCAGGAGAGGCATGCTCAGAGTAGTCTCACTCAGCATCAACCACACCATAATATTCAGAGCTGAACTTTTCCTTCTGACAAACTTTCATACTGGCTGAGGAAATCATGCCTGCAGGCTGGTTTGTCTTTCCTACAGGTGCTCCATGTTTATGAATGTACCTATGGATATTGATCTTTCGTCGACTCGTACTTGTTGTTGCATGTTCAATCGTCTGCTGATGCGGTATAGTGACCTCGATCCTTGGAGTGCGCGGGGATGATGGCCCTGGTATTGTAAGATAATTCCTCAGATGGCTTAGCTGATCCAAGGATCCAAGGTCATGGTGTCGGTAGCATTTTAGAATAGCCGTTTCTTTTTTGTCAAGATTTCAATAATGGACGTGGGGGTGAGAAATGAAGCAACCATAGTTGGGCGGCGAACCAACGAGAATCTAGGGTTTTGAATGATATCTTGGCACACATGACATCGACCTCCAGCTTTCCAAGTCAATCCCCGAACCAGTTGCGTTTATGATCACGAGATATCAAGCTTTGACGAGATGTATCATATCCAAGAGGCCAAATTACATAATAGCTCTACGAGAATCAGCAACTGGGCATCGATAGACGACATCATCAACATACAATCAGACCACGCTGTCGACTCCAGGTTTCTCTAGTATCTGCGGTGATACCTGATACATAATGCATTCATCATACCAATGATTGAATGGGACCACGATGGAAGATCTTACATTCGGTTGATCATTCAGTGCGAAATGAATTTTGAAGCATGTACACTGTACACTTGCACCAACCTCGGCATTCGAAACGGTTTCACTCACGAAGTGGTGTCAAAATGGGCCATCATCAAGACAAATACGATAGAGCCCCTACGAGGTGACTCCCGTGTGATGACTTTTAGTACTTTTTCCCTCGGCTGCCTCTATCTGCTAACTATGATTCGCCAAGTACCCGGCACGGGAGACAGCCTCTTCTTTATTACCCTTTTGGATATTTAAGCAGCGCGGATCCAGATTTCCAAGGCCGGTAATGCATCTTAATAATCCCTACAAATCATCTTAATCTAGAAGCTCAAAGTTGTGTCTTCCAGGGTGGGGTCCCAGATCCATATAATTCATTCATCAACGCGGGATATGTCTAATACAGTCTCCCTTTTAGACCGTTTCTAGATGCATCCGAACATACAAGAGGTACGATGGCACGTGGACATTAACCTTAGTGATAAGTTTCACCAAAACACAACTTTTGATCAAGCTAACCACAACGCATAGCGATCAGTCTCGATGTGCAGTGGTTAACAACTGCATTTGAAAAGTTGTCCAACCATCGCGTCTTTTCCATCACACCAAGAACCGGGGTCTAACGTTCTCAATATTTGGAAATAGCTTCGTCGTATCGGCGCGTTCAAATTCAAATCCATACATCAGCCCGTTTATCGGACCAGTAGAAGAATTTCATTTCCCGCCAGTTCTATTACCTAGCCCAAGATTAATGCCTTAATGCAAATCATACCCATGTTGCACTAGGTACCGGCACGGGTCTTCCCCGAGCTTGCCAATAGGTCCGGCCATCTTACGGACACGGGCAGATCATCCAGTGCCTAATGATTCGAGAATAACGACGGCATGTGTTTCTGGTACTACCAAGCATCTAGGACTAGATTCGTGGATCATTACCGGCCAAATTTATCCGGCGTGACATGCGTACTATCCGTACCCCTCGGGCTAGACTCTTCAGCCATCTACAACTCATCCCGTTTGTACTACTAGCGTGGGGACTCGGTTCACATACACTGCATCTGCTTTTGGTGTATTCACCATTTGTGGGGGGTCATACTGAAGCCGAAGAAGAGGTACCGTTCCCTTGAATGGCGAAAATAAATCCTGAGCAGCATCAGTTTACAGTTCTTCATACATTGTCTATCTTTCCATACACATGTTTTATTGTGACAATTTTCTCGACAGTTGCATATTAATGATATCTTCTCTTTAAGCTTTTGGTATTTCAATCGCTCAGCACTTGCTAGATCTTTGTCAAATAGATGGCTACTGGGAATTGAGAGTTCAATATTAGATTTTATTTGTGGCAGAGTTCAAAGTTGTGACTTTCTACATACAGCCAAGATCTTTCTCTACTAGAAATGCCCGCTTAAATAGAAATTTCTCCTTAGTTGTGGTTGAAATCTAACTCTATCTTGGTTGCCAGGGGGCGAGGCATTGGCGTCTTTTGCGGTTGGAATTGGAGTTGCCAATATTAGCGGCATCCAGAACAGGCTAATCATTCAATATCTAGGTATACTGCGACAATCATCCGGCCAATGAACGTTATTGTGGTTGTAGAATTAGTTTGAGTATCGAGGAGATAATCCTATGAAGCCTGACACAGGTCCTGGCAGCGCCCGTCAGTGATTGTGGCTTGTGTGATATCACTGGTGAGAAATAGACGCCTTGTTGAACTATTTTCAAAGGCCAGGACCATAATGAATTATCAAAATCAATGGGAAGTTTTGACGGAAAGACATGTATATGGGAGTGTAGCAGTTAATTTTAATGGGCCATCCAAGAGGAATTCCTGAGGTGCTTATTTGATTCATCATACCTTGAGCTATGCAGGTTTTCTTGGCAAAGAATTTGTCTGTCTGCGCGGAATTTGAGGTGAGAATACTGTACACTAGTTGGAAGGAACGACAAGATAGCGAAGTTGAATGTGAATGTGAACTTAAAATACTACGTTTGCAGGTTAGGGATCGCCTATTGTAAAAACACAGCCGTAACGCTGAATTCAAGCCGATGAATTAAAAGCGAGATAGCAATAAACCTTTGCTAAAATCTCCTTTCGTAAATAATGGAGTGCCTCTTCACAACCCCCCCCCAAACGTATTTTCTCATCCACTCGCACTGGTATGAAAACTTACCATGTCCATGAGCCCAGGGGTTCTGAAGTGGCCAGAAAAATGACTACCGATTCAATGCCAAATCTACAGATTGTAGTGGTATTTCCAGCCCTGTATACTACCTACCAGACTTTGCGATATCTTCACATTTCATAGTGCATTAAACAGTGCATCCAATACCTGCTGTCGCAAATATAAACTCAAAACAACCAATTGATAATTTGCTCACTAAAAATCGATCAACGTCCAAGAAATGCGATTTCAATATTGAAAATTGAGTGTACCGGTGAAAACAGTAAGGCTATACGCTGATAATGAAGTACCGTAAAAAGATACTGGTACGGAAATTGTTCTTCTTCAAATTTATTTTGGGAAGAAATGGACATGACGAAAGGGTTATCGCCGAATATATGAGAAATCAAGTGCACAATTATCTCATAAAACGCATACATGCGAGAAATTTCCATCGTCCTTATATGATTCACGTCAGGTATCCAAGCTTCCACTTCCTTTTCCCAATCATCTACTGCATCCTGTTCTTGTTCTGTTTTCTTCTTCTTCGCCAAAGCTCTGTTTCCCAAAACGGTGAAACTGCTTTTAACACCAATTTCGGGCCTTACTGGAGCTTTGCCTCCGCTTGCACCTTTGGCCACTTGACTCCATCCGCCACCCAAATGATCGTCTTCTCTCCTAACCACATTCAAACTCGCATCCACACTGCAAAGGACAACAGTAGATGCTAATTCAAGGGCTTTAACTTTTTTCCTGATGGCATGTTGAATAGTATTTAATGCCGATTCGACTTTTGTGTGCCAGTTCTCTGACGGTTTTGCACGAAGAACAACTTCGCTGGAAGGTAGGAAAGACACGTCAAAGTCGAGATTAGCATTGGCGAATTCGGGAGAGAGATCGGTGTGTATCTCATCAATAGTTAGACCAAATCTGGGGTTCGACAATAAAAACGCGTTGAAAGGTTCAGCTGTAGCAACTAGCCCCTTTGAAGAAGGTACGGCTTCGGTAACAACTACTGGTTTTACTTTAACACACTGCGCTAAAGTCTTCAATGGTGCTGACACGAAACGTGGTGTTTTGAAGATGGAAACATGACGGTGTGGCTCTGGATCTTGGCTCTCGCTATCAAATCCATAGTCTTCCGCTAGTGAGTGCAGAAATGCTCTCTGATGAGCTGGCATCGGCTTGAACCTCAATCTCTTTTCTGAAGAATCGGCCGCGAAAACACGGAATTCGCGCTCGTATGTTTGACAAAATTTGAGCATTTCTTTGACCATATCTAGTGTCTGTTGCGAGTATGGAATGTGATCATCAGTGTGAGTACTTGGGTCAATGTTCAATGCAGCAGCAAGTTTTGCGTTGCGTTGGACCTTAAGACACTCGTCATTGCAGTCCAATGTCTTTTTTGAATTGCCCTCGCTAGTTTTTGAGGCAAGACATCTAACTGCTTGTTTCTGATGCTGGCATTCGCAAGTAATAAATGTCTTGCCCTGACAAGGCGTAGTCTCTTTACACGGATAAGGTGCATGGCAGGCATCAGTACAAGCGTGGTCGCAAACGCTTTTCTGCCTTCCGCATGGTTGATGACATTGCGAAGCGGCATCTTCGCATTGCCCAGGCCGGTGACAAAGACTCTGACAAGAATGTATCCCGCATTTTAGCTTTTTCCCGCATGGCAAACCGCATCGAACTTCAGTAAACCAACAGGGAATGTTTTTTAGGGTTCGTTTGCCACAGATACAAGGCTTCTCTACAAGGAACGGACATTTCGGACATGGTTCAGCATCAAGGTGACATTGATGCTTGGTCTGTGGATGACCGCAAGTTCTTTGTCTTGTACAATCAAAACGGCATTCAGGGGGCTTTGTGCCGCAAGGCATTGGTGGTTGCAGAACGGTCCGGCCACAAGCACAGCTAATTTCATCAAAGATAGCTTCACGGCATGATCGGCAAGGGCCCTTGTGGCAAAGTTCTGCGCAAGCGTGGTTACTACATTTAAGAGGGCGCCCACAGACTTTGAGACATATATGCTCAGCCTCAATATTCTCTTCCAAAGGCGGAGAATTCAAGTTGCGATGCTTCCGTTTTGCGGCTTGCCGTTCACTTGCTTTCTTCTCTCCAGAACAACATCGCTCACCACATTCATGTCTTCCACAGTTCAGTGTTGATCGACATACTCGAGGACACTGGGGCTTTTCGTTTGTCCCTTGATGGCACATAGTATTTGAGGTCGTCCTGCCGCAGCGACATGCGATCAATACCGACTGAAAGCATGGTCGACAATCTCCTTCGTGACAAATTCCCGAGCAGTTATGTCCGCACTTCAACGGCAATTCGCATTTTTCTTGGCAGTGAGGAATATGCTGTGTACAATCGATCCGGGGGGTTTCGAGAAGCTCAGAGATCAATGTTTTGCCACATGGACAAGTCGTAACAGCATCTGGCGAAAATGGGCAGTGTGCAGGTGAGATATCCTGAGGATGGCATCGCTTCTCACAATAATGATCTGGTTGACCGCAATCATAAGGTCTGCGGCATTCAGAACCGCAATCGAAAGAGCCAATCCATGCCCGTGTGGCTGGATTTTCACCACTGAGCGCATTGACTGGTGCTTGACTTTCGCACTCTTCATCACGCTCTGAGCAAGGCAAGGACTTTTCAACCTTACCACAATAGCATGTAGATTCTATAAGGACTTCGCAGCTGCCACAGAGGCCCTCGTGACAGCTTCGTTCACAGCTATGTTCTCCGCATGGAAGTATATCACCGCAAATCTGTCCACAGCCCCATCCGCTCTCGTACTTTGTATCTAAACACTTTCTTGAAATAGTCTCCTTGCCACAAAAGCAAGGGAGAGAAGGTCCCATATGAGGGCAAGGTGGACAAGGTCCAGCATGGCAAATAAGATCACACGGATGCGGACACTGTCCAATGCGTTTCTTTGAACAAGTCTGACCACATGAATGTGGTGGTAATCCAGCTTCTGAACGTGGCTCGACTTCCTTTTCACACCAACAAGTGTACGATATTGGGATATCTTCTTTGGGCAAGTTGCAGCCAGGACATCTCCATTGTCTCGGTGGCGGCAATTCTCCGTTTTCTACCGCTCTCTGTTGGTGCGTAGATACCTCGTTCTTCGACCACTTTTTGACACACGACAAATGTAGAACCGACCAACAAATTTTGCACGTCCATACTTTAGAATTTGGTAAAACTTCGTTTGTGCAAATCACGCACTCATATTGACCATTCGTGATATCTTCGTGTGTTCGAGTGGCAAGATCTGGAGCTTGCGACTTCGACATCCGACGTGCGCGCGGAGCTTGACTGGGTCCAGGTCGGGCGGCAACATTTTGTCCAGGAACGAATGATGGAGCATCTCCCGCCAAAGAGGCAGCATCAGACGTAGGACCAGAATGAGAGTTTGAAGTAAGTTGCCCTCCAAAAATCCTCCCATTAGTCATAGTCTGTCCACGAGGACCGCCTCTACGCCCACCTCGTCCAGATCCACCTCTTCTACCATCACCTCTTCTACCTTGACTTCCTCTATTGTTTGCGTTCGCATTCCGCGAATTCGACGGGTTGGAAGAATCTGTGCCTGGCAGTGGCACCAGCCTAGTTTGTCCTAAAGCTACGGGGCCATTTGATGCTTGTGCGGCAGCATTTGGAGTAACATTTGAGTTTAAATTTGAGTTTGTATTTGAGTCTGCTGGTGCAGGTCCAGCATTCCGATGGCCACCCCTTCTTGGGCGGCGAGTGCGCGGCCGAGAAGGACGATTGGAACCAGAAGCTGGAGATGGCTCTATAGTGGCCATTACACAAGAATATCCAAAGTCGGGAATGGTATCTAGAGTGTCTATGTTTTGGTCTGATAAAACCGTTTGCTGATTGCTGGCGGGGTCGTTGCTTTTTATTCGCTGTGACGCAATGTAAACTTTCAATGGATGCAGAATACAGAATACGGCATGTCTCGTAAACAGTGGTTGCGCCTTAAAAATATGGCGACTTCAAACAAGAAAAGAATGAAAAGAATCAGAAAAAAACCAAATGATGTAAAGTTTGGTAGAAGTTTTTGTTGTATGGAAGAGTAAGAAATGGAAGAAGCACTGGCAGAGGGGAAAGCAAGGCTGACTTTATGTGGCAATCCATGAGATCTTAATCAATGTTAGCAGATAAGTTTAACCTTAGCGTCCCTTTGATCCCCTTCGGATAAATTTATTAACCAAGACTCATAAAAATCATCATTGTTGACTCATACTCGCTCACCATCCTGAACATATGATGTAACATTTGCAATCCTTAAGATGACTCGAAAAACAACTTATTTCAAATGCGGAAGAACATTTGAGATACGACCTGGCAAGAGGATTACGATCTCGCTATCCCAATTCTCAATATGAGTAAGGTTATATCGAACTCTGATTCTTGATTGAATGCCTTCGGTAGCCTTATGGCACAAGGCTGGGTGGCTCCTTTGCTCGAAATACAGTAGATATTCTTGCATAGATGTTTTGGTTCATCTACTGTATTCCTAATATCCATATGTAAGTATTCATTTTAAATTTCTTGCCCAAAATGCAAATGGGGCAATTTCTCAACCACGGGCAATGCACAAGCATGGAAGAACTTCAATATCGCCTCATTTGCGCCAAGTAATGGTACCCAGGGGTTATCCAATATACAAATATAAGTACGATATATTCTTTGGTTGATATTTGTATTCGTATCTCATCATTCTGTTTCATTTGGCATGATGTTCAAAAGATGATAAGCTCTTAATCTTATGGCCTTCAAAATCTCGTCCCTTTTTACTTTTCGCTGAGCTCGCTTCTTCCTTGAATATTCTCTTTCACATTTAGGATAATATTCCGCAGCAAAATTTCAAACAATGCCACACCCTCCATCAGAACCACCTCTACCCAATCTACATGCAGCCATTCCCTTATTCGCCATATCAATGTCTCTCTTACGGTAGGGATGGATATACACATAGGCGGCGATGATCAATATATTTCAACAGTCACGAGAACAGAGGTTGATTCTCACCTGACCGCTTCACCCATAGTTCTTGACTTGCCGCATAACTTATTGAAATAGGAATAGTCACTAAGGAAGAGATACTACCTCTCTGACTGGATATTGAGGTTGGTTTGTTTGTAAATAAGACCAAACCACTTGGCACAAGGGATATAAATAAAGGCCCACTAACCATATGTTTTCGAGTCTGGAGAAGATCCAAAAGTGTGCTAATGGGTAGTACAGATGGATCATTTATGAGGACAAAGGAGATCCGGTTACCCTTGTATGTTGAAAGAGCTTAGAATCTTGAAGCATGAATCTGTCATCAAGAGTTTGTTATATTTTTCCTATCTACCCATTCCACATTCGCGAATTCCCTTGCCGTATGTGTCTACCACCCCCAAATTCCAGTTCAAAAATATATCAAATCTCCAAGCCTTCCTTCAACGCTCAATTCGATCCAAATGGGTATTTTTATCCTCTGATCTCCCACCAGTATTGAAATTATCATTTATCTATGAAAACTTTTGTCTTATATCTGAAACTTTTATTCATCCTCAGCCAGCTCTCGTATTTGCAATATCGAGAATCAAGATATCTGTTGCTCCCACCGCCGTCAATTCATCCATAACTACAGCAATCTTCTTCTTTTCAACCATTGAACTAACAGCTACCCAACCTTCTTCCTCGAGGGCGTTGATTGTTGGTGCTCGCTTTCCAGGTGTAATTGTCACTGCTTCTGCAAGGGCGGTTCGTTGAACGTTATATTGACACAAGACGTATTTCTGTGCGGTAATGACACCTCGAATACGAGAAGCGATGAGATCTACCAGTGCTGGGTTGGAGGGGGTTTTGGATTTTACGAGAATTGCTGTACTTGAGACAACAGTATCGATGGCCTTCAAACCTGCTGCTTTCATCGTCTCGCCAGATTCTGATAAACTTATTAGTATGAAATTTCGCGAAATTAATCATGCCTTGTGCTCACCAACAAGATCAACAATTCCATCAGCAACTCCAAGAGCACACGCAGCCTCAACACTTCCGCTTAGCTCAATGATCTTGGTCTTCAACTTGCGCCCGGTTTTGACACCGCCATCTGCCTCAGCCTCCAATGCGCGGAAGAATTCTTCAGATAAACTAACAAAGCTGGTACCGATGTTTTTCCCGATTAGGTCTGATGGCTTGACATATGGTCCCTTCTCTGGTACCTGTACTTGTAACTTGCAAGCACCAAAGCCCAAATCCATTACCTCAACACATCCTTCTTCCTTGGAATCTTCAACTGGAGTTGTAGTTCCCGACTCTGATTTCACTCTCTTCTCAGTTTTCAACTCCTGTGGCATGTTCTGCGACTGTGTCTCGTCCAGTGATACCGAGATCTACCCGACCTTCACCAACAAAAGTAGGAATATCGGCGGCAGGGAGGAAGACTAGAGCAATTGGTAGATTTTTAACCAATGCAATGTCAAGTCTTGATTCGCGTCGAAACTGAATATCTGCACCTTCGAGGAGATTGAGTGCAGCCTGTAATAATCTTCCCTCTAGCAATTTTATCAGTTGTCCGTCTTGAGTATAGGGTTCGATCGGAGTTGTATCATAACTCACTTTTTGGTACTGCGAACAGTAATCTACCTTCTAAGCTTTTAAGATCGTTAGTCAAAGATGGAAAACCTTCAGTTTCTTTATTCTCTGCAATGTGTAACACCTCAAGAACCTTCATTGCAGCCTTTTAAAACAGTAGTAGTTGTTCGAGTGTTATATACAAAAGCTGTAAAATGACAACTTGATGTCCTTTATATATACTTCAATGGCAATCCAAAAGGCATAAAAACTATGAGAGGGGCAACTCTTACTGATTCACGAGATCCATTTTGTTGAGGGCGTGGAATAACGAAGACTCTCTGTACAATGGGAAGATATATTCACTCCGATTGCGGGGTATTCACTCGAATCACAAGCAGAAGCAGAGGATGTTGTGATCGTAGATAATGAGAAATGTATTGTATGGGTAAACTGGCAGAAATGTGAAGCAAGCCGGCTACAAAGTGACAAGAGTGGAAGTGGAAGATACGTGTAAGAAAGACGAAACTTCACTTTCCATATGACTCGTAATTCTAGTCCTTTGACGCAAACTCCATATAATAAAAAAGTTACTCAACTTCCATCAATCTGCCCCACGTAAAACAAAACAACAAGGTACTCTACTTTCGGCGTTCGGCGTATCCTCGAATGCACTAGTCCAAATCTATTTTAGCTCCAAAGCCGTCCAATTTCGACGCTAATGTTCTTAACGAGAATCTCTTGCCCTAAGCACGGAGAGCAGGCAAAAATTATCACCAAATTCACGTCGACCAGTAAGACCCAAGTCAATTTAACAACCACATCCCCAAATCCAAGCGCATTAATTATGTGAGTTACCAAGGAGGCTCACCTACGGTTTCCGAGTTCTAACAATTCTCAGATCGCAAAAATGGATGCATCAAAGGTCCCCGTCAAGCTCGTTAAGGTCACCCGTGTTTTGGGCAGAACCGGTATGTCGAAATTGGAAAATCTACATCTGCGAAATTGAAAGGAGGAAGTTCTGATCAAAACTAGGTTCCCGTGGAGGTGTTACCCAAGTCAGAGTCGAGTTCATGGATGACACTACCCGTTCCATCATCCGTAACGTTAAGGGTCCAGGTACGATTTCACGATTAACATTTACTTCCCTCACAATTACAATTCGACACGAAACATTCGAGAAGAAGGCTAGGAAGCCATCAAGGTTATAAGGCTAACGTTTTCGAAATAGTCCGCGAAGACGACATTCTCTGCCTACTCGAATCTGAGCGTGAAGCTAGAAGATTGAGATAAACTTTTGGTCTTGATCGGTTGATGGGAGCAATGGGATTTTCTTCATTCATGCAGGTCTTTGCTACGGCTGTGGGCTGGGTGTACGTTTGATGAATATGGATGAATGAGTTCTAAGGAAATACTTTCACCACACAATAACACGATCGATGAACTCCCGGTACAATACTTCTTCGACAATGTGCAAATCTTGAGACGTGAGAGGATTGTTATTGTATTCGCAGACCACGGGTAGCTTGGGTTTCGCAGTGCCGCAAGTTGACTTGATTTTTGAGGGATTGGGCCATGATTAATGACTTGGGAACGAAACCAATATGGAATCATGAGGAAGTACAATGGCGAGCTTTTTGCCTTGTTATTCGATATTTCATCGTTTTACGCTGGTATTCAAGTATGAATACTGGGAACCATAATTTCAAATTCCGTCTGGAATTTGAGCAAATGACCTCCAATACACACACATTTTCATGTTTATCTCTTCACTTTTCCCATTGTATCCTGAAATCATGGTTTGTCTTTTTCTGAAATCAATCTCAAAAAGTAGCAACCCCCAGCTATATCTACAACTCAAGATATATGCATGCTATCTCTATTTTCACTTTACTACGTCGTCCATACCAAATTCCAGTATATGCATCTGTATCCGTACTTTGAAAGTTGATGAATATTTGCAGATCCAGATCTTAGAAACATCGATCTATCCATTGAACTTTTGCTTGAGTTTGTCTTGTCATTTCAGTTCATTTGGACCATTTATCCTTTGTGGACTTTTAACTTATTTGGAAGACTCACAACTCTTTAACCTACAAGTCACGTCAAATAATCTTACTTGATGCATAGTACTGCACATTTCTCAATCTATGATTCAAGATCCAATATCACTGACTTGACTCACCGTACGGCATATGACCATTCACACAGCCATAACTTGATTAAAACAATCATCTTCGTCAACTTCAGACACATTAAACACAAGCACCACAAACAACAAATTCTCACAAAAAAGCATCCCAACTCCACATCTGAATCAACCAGAAACGAATAAAACGGTTGCACCAAAATGTCTTCTCATCAGTTTCCTCATGAAATCACACTATCGCAGGGCTTTCCCAAAGAATCCGATCAACCCCAGCAACCTCAACCTCGATCTCGATCTCAATCTCCCTCTCCCTCTCCCTCTCCCTCACAAGAGTTCGAAAATTCAATGCAACACTTCTACTCCTCTCTCCTTTCTTCTCCTCCATTAGGTTCATCGCCCGCTTCAGTCATTTATTCTCCTCTTCCCTCGCAGTTCCAGTCACAGTCGCAATCACAACAAGTTTTGGCTCCACCTTTACTATCTCAACAGCAAATATACACAATTTATACAGAATCAACAAAACCAACCGTCTCACCCTCAACAGCCACATTTACAACCACAACTCCAACCACAATTCCAACATCCCCTCCTCACTCCATCTTCCACCAAGATAAGAACTACCAAACCTCCCATTCAAGCCAAAACCAACCCCAACCCCAACCTCAACCCTCCCAATCTTCCACATACCCCCCCTCTCACCCAAAACCCCCATCACCCTCCCAACCCTTACTCCGCACCAACTCTCCCCTCTCCCTCTCCTCTTCACAATCCTCCTCCTCCCCATCCATAAGAACCTCGACACTATGGACCCAAACCTGGGAAGAACACGAAGAAGAGCTAGGGATCCGGAGAGCGCAAAGGTTGTGTGGGTGGGGAACAGGCGTTTGTGTTGTGGCTTTGGTGGGGTGGGGGTGTGAGATGGTGGGTCTATGGGTAGACGGGGGGGGGGGGTTGGGGGAGAGGAGAGGAGGGGGGAGGAGGGGGAAAAGGAGACAGGAAAAAGGAGAGTAGAAAGAGGAGAGCAACAATGATGTAATAATGTAATACCAACCAAGCACCCAAGAATTAGCAATACCCACAACTGCTAAATCGTAATATAGAATATAAAATATTACACAGAAAACGTAAAACGTAAAACGTAATACGGTCGTTGTTGCTCTGAAGATGAAAATGAAGATAAATCGTTTGGAACATGGGCGTTGGGAATTTTGAGGGTGTCCGGTGCCGTTGGATCTCTCTCTTTACGTTTACCTATCTGCCTATCTCTCCATCTCTCCATCTACCTACTCATCCTTGATCCCATCAGGCAGTAGTACCCGGCTCGTCAGTCATTAGTCTTGATTCTGGATTCTGGATTCATCTATCGACCTACTTACTACTTTCCCCCCCCCCCCCCCCCAAATCTACATAATCTCCCGAGGTCGCAAAAGTTTGAAAATATAATTACTTTACTTTGCTTGTATATATATATATACATCTGCAATAAATAACCATAATCATAATCAATCAACAAATTAACCTACGAATCAATACATACCATACCATCACATCACAACCCAAAAGAAACATATCCACGACTAAAGGTCAAAAACTTGGGTTATGGGGGGGAGGAGGGGGAGAGGTACGTGATCTTGATATCAAACTTGATGCAAAGAGGAAAGAAATATCGGCACGGGAAAAGAGTCAATCAAGGGGAAGAGAGAGAAGAGTATGATACTTATCCCAAGGAGAATGTTCAAGAAGAATATCTGATAAAAATGTTGCGCTGTTGCAGTTTTAATTTGTGTTTTATCTCTCATATCTATCATGATCCAGAATCTCGTAATGAAATTCAAATTCTGCTTTTTTCTTCTCCTTCTTCTTAATTCCGTCTGAACTCGTTCTCACTCTATCTATACATGTTTTATTTTATCAAACTATCGCTCATCAAGACATCTAAATTTTCGAGTTCTCGCTTGATCAAAAGGAGTAACCTGGATGTTGAAAGCTACCGGTATTGCACCAAACGCCTCGCCAAACGCTATTATCAATTTTGTATTGCAATGCATGTTAAAAATACTCAGAAGCCTAGTTGGTGTCTAGATTGTTGACAAAATCGGCTATTGCTTCGAAATATCCGTCTCTGGCGACGCTGGAATTGTGGTCACCTGTAGGGAGAGGTTTCCAAATTTTGGTGGGGGATTGGCAGATCTCGAAGAGGCGTCGCATGTGACTAGGACTATGAACTGGAGGGTTAGTGAAAGATCACAAATGGTCTTGTCTTATGATATGAGTATAAGTGTAGTGAAAAATAGTCAGACAAAAAGTTCTCGTGATGTGTAATCAGGTCCCAAAAGGGACGTCATGTTTTGTGGATGGAAATTGGGTCATCATTCTAGAATGTGTGTGAAAGGAAGGGAGAAGAGGAAGACATACGGTACAATCTCATCCAGGAGACCGCTCATGAAAAGAATAGGAACTTCGGTAATGTTTGGTAGATATGTATCTGATGCCCAAACCTGATTACATAGATAAGTGAGGTATTTTGGCGGGTGGTATAACACTGAGATATATTAGTATCTTTATCAGAGTTGTGTAGTTGATGTATACGTACGATGGAATCAATTTTTTCATGGATAGAAAGTATTTTCCAAAAACTAGGCCCACTAGTCTTTCGTCGTTTTGATTTTAGCCACTAGTTGTATGGATACCGCACCTCCAAGACTTTGACCATAGATCACAATATCGTTATCTCTCGTCTCTGCCCTTTTGCGAAGATAATCAAAACCCGTTTGAGCATCTATCATCAGACCTTTCTCATCTGGTGATCCGGTAGATAACCCATAACCCCGGTATTCCAACATCAAAACACTACATCCCACAATGTTTATGAATCGTCTCGCGATGGGTATTCGATGGCCGATATTTCCCGCATTGCCATGAAACATGAGTATTGTGACATTCTTTCTCGGTCTTGTCTAGGTGCTCGAATATAGAAGGCTGAAAGCTTTTCCCCATCAGGTGGTGTAGGGATCATCAAACTCTTCGAAATCCGATATGTCAAATTGTGAAGGTCGTGGGACTTCGGTGCGGGCCGCATTTGGGAATGAACTTGCATAAATCAAGGATCTAGAGATTGGGGAACATGTTGGTCAGTAATTGATTGGGTGATGAGATGATTTGGGGGTTAAAAAGTGGTGGCGCGAGATGGTGTGAGTGTGAGTGAGTGTGAGTGAGTGTGAGTGAGTGTGAGTGAGTGTGAGTGAGTGAGTGAGTGAGTGTGTGTGTGTGTGAGTGTGTGTGATGTGTGTGTGTGTGTGTGTGAGTGTGTGCGAGGGTGTGATGTGTAGTAGAGTAAGTGAAGGGGTAAAGTGAATGAATGAGCTCAAGTGGACGAGGGGAGAAATACTTTTGCTTGAAGTAAAGAAGAGAACTTAACAAAAAAAGCTATACCCTGTAAACAAAATTGTAAGTACAATGATAAGCGCCGTAACCATTTACCACCAGAGAGATGTTCTGAATATCTTCCAAATATACTCTTTCACCAGCAAAGAGAAGGGGTGAAGAGAAAAGTGTTAAGAAAAATGTACCGAAGATACAAGGATAGGGAATTTGAGGTAGCCTGCGATAGAACTGGTAACAGTAGTTACCTGTTCAATATAACCACCACCAGCAGCAGAATTTTGTGAAGACATTCTTTATTGTTATCTTGAAGACGGAGAGGGAGAGTAAGTGGAAAAGGAGAGGAGAGAGAGAGGAGGGGGGAGAGGAGGGGAGAGGACAGGAGAGGAAAAGAGAGGAGAGAAGAGACGACAAGACAAGAGAAGAGGGGAGGGGAGGGGACGGGAGAGATATTGGTGGGAAGGAAGATCAAGGAGGGACTATAATAAGGATAAACAACAATGGCCAGATATATCACAGATATTTATTTATTTATTATTTCCACTCCTCCCTGCAGTTGAAATAAAAGAAATGGTGTGAATGTTTTTTTCTTTTCTTGAAAGCGTAATTGGAGTATTGGAATGGAATTATAAATATTGAAAAGGTAAGTAAAGAGTAAAGTTGGCAAGTAGTAAGTCCACGGGTATCAATACAAGTTTTTAGAGATAATCTTGAAGAAGAAAAAAAGGAAGAAAGGAAGAAAAGTTGTGAATGGATGAATTCTTTCTTTTCTTGTTGATCGAATTGGATGTTTTGTTTGATTTTACATTTGAGGGAATGAGTGAAGTGAAGTGAGTGAGTAATAAGTGAGTGAATAATAAGCGAGTGAATAAGTAAATGAGCGAGTAAGTAAATGAATGAATAAGTAAATAAATGAATAAGTGAATGAATGAGTAAGTGAATAAGTGAATGAATAATAAATGATTAAGTAAATGAATGAGTATTCAAGTTACTCCAAGTCTCGTGAACAAAAAGATATACCCCTGGTAGGTTGAGAAGTTTCAAAAAGTGGTGTATGGGGTGTATGAGGTGTTTGAGGTGTATGAGGTGTATGAGGTGTTTGAGGTGTTTGAGGTGTTTGAGGTGTTTGAGGTGTTTGAGGTGTTTGAGGTGTTGTGTATGAGGTGTATGAGTAGGTGGACGGATGGGTTAGGTGTATGGAACTTTTATTATTATAGAGAAAGGGAGGGGTGGAGGGAGGGGAGAAGAGAGGAAGAGGAATAGGATAGAGGAGAGTAGGAGAGTAGGAGAGTAGGAGAGTAGGAGAGTAGGAGAGTAGAGTAGGAGAGTAGGAGAGTAGGAGAGTAGAGGAGAGTAGGAGAGTAGTAGGAGAGTAAGAGAGTAGCAGAATAGGAGAGTAGAAAAGTAAGAGAGTAGAAAAATAAAAGAGTAGCAGAATAGGAAAGTAGGAGTAGTAAGAAAGTAGGAGAGTAAGAGAATAGCAGAATAAGAGAGTAGGAGAGTAAGAGAGTAGCAGAATAGGAGAGTAGAAAAGTAGAAGAATAGGAGAGTAGAAGAGCAGGAAAAGAGCGAGAAGAGAGAGACAGAGAGCAAGAAAGTGAAAGGCTGGCCAACAAACAAATCCTTCATTAACCATTTGATTGATCAATTGATTGACCGCCAAATTTACAAACGTTGAAATGTTATTAAATTCCGGATAACCTTCTTCTTCTTCTTCTTCTTCTTTCTTCTTCTTTGCAAAGTACTTCTTCTATACATGTAAGCTTATTGTCTCAGAATTGAATCTCATCATCAGGAGTTGCGATAACATAAATATATTAATATATTGATATATCAACAAACCCCTTTGTTTCTTGATAGAATAATAATAACATTCAAATCTATGATTATTTTTTAACAAATTATATCAAAATGGGGTCAAATGTTAAACTAAACATTTGGTTGAGATTGCAATTGTCAAGATGGATGGATGATGGATGGATGGATGGATGAATGAATGTTACTCGCAGTAAGATACATACCTTATGGTGTTATTCCTTTGACTTTCTGAATAATAAAGAGGCACAAGTCCAGTCAATACCCACTCTCCGTACCTACATCCAGATCTATTTTGGGTTTGTAACATCCTGCATGTAATAATTGGTATGCAATCATCGGGTGAGCACGAGTGTTTGTTGTATCAAGTACGTCTCTACTTAAGTAGGTACCTACTTTAAGCTAATCATAGCATGGAAAGTATACATTGGCAAAGTATCAAGGAGAGAGACCTTCCTACTCATATATGGAAGAAAGGGAATCGTGGCGATGGCAATATCAAATCATCAAATCAACGTCAACGTCAACGTCATCATCAATAATGCCTCCTGCTGCAGATGAAGGAGAAATTAACAGACCAATGAAGGGAATCCGGATCAAGCGGCTTCTCTTGAATAGACAGGCACATACATACTTATACCTATACCTAGGACCTATTTACCTAGGGAATGGAATGATGTGTGTGAATCGAAACAAGAGAAACAAAATAAACTTCTTTATATCAGTCAGTGTTTGTCGGTCAGTGTGTTTGTCGTACAAATGACGGTATCCCCTACAATGTAATGTTGTCGTGATTCGTCTATATCTGGATGAGAGATGCGTTGATGGGAGGGAGGACACGATGTTGCGATGTTGCGTGATACAAACAAGCAAGCTATTGATCATAAGCCATGTTATATATTATGAGCCACAATTTGAAGCTTTTTCGGCTTTTACCACGGAACATTGGAGATACAGCTCCGGTGCTATATTTACGGACGTTACGAGATTGATAGAGGGTTAGGTAGCAAGGGTTACAATTAACAAGTTACAACTTTAGTAGGTATGGTATGATCGATGTGATTCATGTTTGACGCCTTTTATCCAAGATGATACACGCTTCGGATGCTTCCTTTATGGGGAAAATAACCAACTCAGGCCAGACAGGATTAGATTTATTGTAGACCATTCATGATCAACATTGAGGATATATTCCATATTGACTTTCTTCTGTGAGGTGATGTATGTACTCCGTCTCTCCTTCATTTAACACTAAGGAAAGGATATTGATATATATATATATATTCCATATTGACTTTCTTTATAATGTGATGTTTGTACTTACTATAGCTACTCAGTCTCTTTTATTTCCTCGCCAACACTCCTCCTATACGGAGAGAACGCAGAGATCCCAATAATGATCTAGACTAGAGACTCCTAGGTACCCGATCTCACGCTTTCTCACAGACTGACGGGATGCAATAATTAGAATCCCAATATGTAGCGGTACCTTATATGTCAAGAGATCAAATGAGGGGACCATCCAATGAAGAATATTTTACCGAGGGAATTGGCCAAAAGCAGGCGTCCATGGCCATGGAGACCTAAGGTAAGGTAGATTTAGATTTAGATTCAATACAATACAATACAATACCCAATGGTCGTAGGCGTTCCAACTACTGAAGTTCAAGTAACAAGTTTCAAATAACACATAATGGCCTATACGGCCCCAAGAACCACCCAATGATACTTCGCCAATGCGAAGATATCCCCTTGAAATTGACGCCCAAGGCTGGGTAGAACATTTTCAAATATGGTGACGCCCCCTTGGATCATGAACATTCCTCCTCTTTCTTCGTTCCCCTCTTCTTTCTTTCTTTTTCTCTCTATTGAAATTCCGTATTGTTGGGAGGTTAACGTTGAAGCAGGAGAAGGGGTAGGAAAAGGGATACAATATAGATTAATATATTGTTCAATGAATATGTGACGAGAGATGAATGTTTGACCATCCATGGATACATAGACATAGACATAGACATTAGACATAGACATAGACATAGACATAGACATAGACATAGACATAGACATAGACATAGACATAGACATAGACATAGACATAGACATCATACCCACCCAGTAAGGAATGGCCGGCGTACATGTGTAAGCGCGCAAGCAAATGCAACCAGCAACACGAATCGAACCGTGGAATTCTTAGCAGAATCCAAGAGTATTCTAGTCTCTTCAGGTGCGTGCGCACTTGTATGAAGGGGGAGGAGGGAAGAAAGAAGGGACAAGAAGGGACAAGAAGAGCGGCATCTCCCCCAGTCTCGAGCCAGTTAGGTACCCTTTACCCTCCCTCCCTTCATGCAACCAAAATTACCATACCAACGCGCGAACTGTAACCTGCATAGCCTTGAATCCCACCGAGAAATAAATAAATCAATATCCCAAGGACTAACAAGGAAGAGTTGGATTCAAAAAAATAGATGGGCAGATGGATCTAGAGGGCTTTTAGGTGTATTTGTTTTATTATTTATTATTTATTATTTTCAAAAAAGTCGGCAAAACCGATATTTACCCCTTGTTCAAATCCTCCCCCTCTTCTCCCTCAAAAAAGAGGCGTTGATATAGATGAATGAATATCTATCAACCTATCAACCTGTCAACCTGTCAACCTGTCTACCTGTCTACCTGTCTACCTGTCTACCTGCCTAGCTGTCTGCCTAGATAAAATAGGAAACATTTTCTATTCTATCCAAAAAAATAAAAAAAACACTTTATCTGTTTGTCTATTTATCCTTCTCTTTCTTCCTTGAATTTCTATATACTTGAATAATTAAGAAATCCCAACTTCTCAAAAAGTTACCTACATAGCTAGCTACACCTATCCATATCTAGCTATACATACATATATCTATCTCTCATCTCTCATCTCTCATCTCATCTCTCATCTCTCATCTCTCATCTCTCATCTCTCATCTCTCATCTCTCATCTCTCATCTCTCTCTCATCTCTCTCTCTCCTCCTTTATCATCCTTATTTTTTATTCCACTTTCGCCAAAAAAAAAAAAAAAAAAAACGCTTATCGATTTCTTCTTACCTGATAAAACTCTTCTCTGCAAAATAAATACATACCTACTAGGTTTTTATCTACGTAGTCCTTCGAATTCTCATACAATTCAAGAAGATCTTACAGAAAAGAGAATACCTTTCATATCAACATGGTATCCTTCAGTTGTGAGGTATGTGAATGTTGATTATCCCTACTAAATCAAAATATCTGTTGATCTATGGAAAACATCAACTTCTGCACCTACCCTACACATCCGACATCTACTCACTCCTACAATTACATTACTACAATTACATTACTACAATTACATTACTTTGGTAACTCAAGACCCTGTCTAACAAATATCGTTTATAGAATTGCGGAGACGTCCTTACGAAGAAAAAGCTCGATCCTCACCGAAATCAATGTCGCGGGGCATCATATACTTGTTTGGATTGCATGGTACACTTTCAAGGTCTAGAATATCGATCGCATACGGTATGTAAACAAACATGATCTAGGCGACGCGGGACTTCCTATAGCTAACAACAAGTAAAGAGCTGTATGAGTGAGGCGCAAAAATAATCAAGGCGCGCTTTACAGAGGAGAGGGTAAGGGAAAGAAAGGAAAGCAGCAGAACAACCAAAAGAATAATTCGCATAACAATTCTCAATCGACCCCGGTTCATAAAGCATATGTCGAAGATGCCCAAGATGAATACGATAATTCACAACCCGCTACAACTCCTTCTAGACCAGCAGCCCCATCGCCGCCAGCAGCCGTCAATGTATTCGATTTCCTTGTGGATGCGACGCCCAATGCATCGAAATTGCAACTCCCCGCACCTGATGAGGTTATGAATGATTCTGAGCCAGAGAATCAGGTTCGCGACGAGCCAATGGGCGACAACGCAGATGTATCCAAAGCAGAGAAACCATCCACAGATTTGGTACGAGTAAACGTCGAAGGCAATAACCAAGACCTGGCCAATCTCGTTGAATGGGGTTCTGGACCTGTAGCTACCACCGGACCTTTCGAAACACCCGCACCAAAAACGATTGAATGGAAACCCACAAAAGAACACGAGAGTAAATCGAAGAAGGATAAGAAGGACGATAAGAAGAAGGATAAGAAGCGCAAGCGTTTGCATGTTGATACTCATGAGTTATCACCCCGCGAAGGCGACGTCCTAATGAATGATGCGCCGCCCGTCCTACATTCAGGATTGACCGGTGGCCTCAACAAACTTCTTCGTCCTTCAGTCTTCCCTCCATCGCCAGACTACTCCGGTGCTGATGCTGAGAAGGAATCGCCAAGTGCAAAAACTAAGAAATCCAAGGAATCCAAACGCGCCAGTCGTGCACGCACTCGTAACGATACATTTGGCAGTAACTTAATGTCCTTAATTACCACCCGCCAACCTTCTCGCGAACATTCTGAAGACCGGCCCAAGAAGCGCAAGCACAAGCACCGCACCAAGTCATCTGAAAGGCCCAAAATGCTCGAATATAAACCCATGAACGGCGCCCACGATTCTTCCCCTGGAGAAAATCAAATGGTCGTTTATAAACCCCGCGCAGAACTTCTCATGAGTATGGTGAACAAGGGGCCCAATAGTGAAAAGGGTGTCTCAATGAACAAAGCATTGAAGAGGTATCATCGGGAGAGAGTAGCCGCTGGGTTAGCATTAGGAAGGTTAGACGAGGAAAAGGAACTCTGGAGGAGTTTGCGAATGAAGAAGAATGATAGGGGAGAGATCGTTTTGTTTATGTGAATTCTCATCACATTTCAGGAGCGAGACGCTGACAGATGAGATGGGTGGGCGATGGAGATAGCAAGGGAGGAAGTGGAGAGCCATTGTGATACCATATTTTCTTCTTCATTTTTAAGACGTACGTTGGCGATTGCAGATTTGTCGTTTGTCTATTTGTTTGTTCGTTTGTTCATTTCGTCTTCAGTAATGTATCTACACCGTCTCGCACCTTTCCTCTTTCCTCTTCTTTTTCTCCTCTTCTTTTTTCTCCTCTTCTTTTTCTCTTCCCTATTCTTCTTGTTCATACTCCTATCTTGTTTACGTTACGTTTGATGCGTTCTTATGCTTATGTTGTCACTTATGTATATGGGCATTGCGTGCGGGTTTGACTTTCAGGTTGGATCTGGATGGGATGGGATGGGGATGGACTGGAATGGGATGGGATGGAGTGCACGGAAAATGCATTGGATCAAGTAAAGTAAAGTAAATTGTATGACAAATGTGAACGTAATGGACTCGGAAGTGTTGGAATGAACTGGGCAGGGTTGGACTGGGCTGCATTCAATTGAATTGGCTGGATTGGATTGGATTGGATTAGTTGAATGTACTGTTTAAGTACATACATATATCCATATAGATACATACATCAGGCTAGTTCCCCTAGAATATCATAGCATATTGTATTACTATAGAATCAGATATATTTATATGTGTATATGTGTATGATGGTATAATAAGTATAACAACAAACCTAACAAATAAAAAGCAAAAAAAAAAAAAAAAAAAAAATAAAGGGAAGAAGACAAACGACGAATACCTAAACTATAGTCAAAGTAAAGTAATGGAATGGAATTCCCAAAGCAAACCAACAAATAAAATCAAGTCAAATCACCCACAAATATACCAAAAATCAATATATATATACCTTATCTACCTCTTCACCTCTCTCCCTTCACCTCTCTCCCTTCACCTCTCTCTCACCTTCACCTCTCTCCCTTCACCTCTCTCCCTTCACCTCTATCTCTTTTTTATTCCCCCAAAAAAGAAATTCAAAATTCAAACCCCATTCTTACCTACCTTTCTTCCATTTCTAACGTGATACACATCATTCAACAGTTCTTGTATGCAAAAGAACATCCATCCATCCATCCATCGTCTAAATCGAACCGAAGCACCAACACCTCCATGCCTAAATTATAATTTCAATCTTCACCATGAAATCAACCTCTGAATCACAAGCGAGGTTTTCTCCTCCTCATCCGAACTAGATCGCTCTCCTCACTGCTAGTATCCTTCTCTGTCTCTTTCCCCTTCACTTCTAAAGCTCTCACCCTCTCCTTCTCCACATAAATCCTGAATCTTATCCAACCAGAACCCCCCTTCACAAACCTGATACTCCCCACTTCCTCTGCGTAAATCGCCCTCTTCAAATATCCTCTTCTGCTCTTTCTCAATCTCCGCCTCTTCCTTTCGTTTAACCTCCCGAGTAAGTTTTGGAAAACACCAAGCCCGTACATTCCCCATGGCCCACTCCGCTCCCTACTTTCGCACCCAGTCCCAAATTATTTTATCCTTAACCACCACACGAATATGCGACGCATTAGCTGCGGTGGAAATTCAGCATGCGCGGCATCCTTCGCACCCAAATATTCGCCAGGTGTCCAGCCCTGCGATTTCATCATACGATGACCAAAACTGTCGGTATTGCCAGACCATCTTGTATTATTAGGGTCGTGGGAGAGTTTGATTTTGCTAGAGGAAGGATGGTTAGTTTATGATTTAATGAGATCAATTGATTGGAAGAACACGAGGAAATTGAAAACACACTTTTTGGGGGCAGAGAGACCCATCTTTGCGGTGGGATTAGGTGTGGTGGTGAAGAATTACAAAAGGGAAGTTTGGATATTTAACTATGTGATGATAACGAGAAATCGAGAAAAAAAAGTGGTCGGGAACTTTTTGTAAATTTTAGCGGGGCGGACATGGATGTTGAGATTGATCATGAGCTAACGTCTGATTGGTTAAATGGAGGAGCTTTAAGTTGGGCAACGTACTTCTCATTCTCAACTTCATTTCTCAACTTTACATTCATCAATCTTCAATTTCTCTTCATCTGAAAGTTTTCGAGACTTTAACTTCATCTACTGTCTGTTGTCTCATATATATCGATACAAATTGATAGATCCAATAATATCAAATTCCCAATCCTCACATTCCCAATCCATCCACAATGCCACCTCGAGATCAAACCTCCATACCTCCAGACGACGATGTCGCATCTCTCATATCCTCCAAATCTACAGTGACCACCATAGACTTTGTGCAAAGAGCCAATCAGATGATGGCCCATGTATTAAATCTTCCCCAATCCTTGTCCTTTAACTAACACGAGATGCATCCAGACCAAAAAAGCGTCGTGACGCAAAGCGCAACAAGATTGAAAGTGACCATGCAAAGCGCATCAAGGATGTAAAGAGAAAACTCGATGCTTTGCATGAAAATAGAAGAACTCAAAGGTGAGTCCACGTGTTCTCAGTGCAATATCACACTTCTGCTTGTATTCTACAAGGGATATACTTCCCCAGCTGTTGCTTTCGAACCAGAGTTTCTGTTTGTCATACCAGAAGCTCGTATTGACAATGATACAGAGCCAAATTGCAGGAGGCTCAGTGGAGCCGGCTTCACTTACTGAACGAGAGACGTCATAGCTTGAGGATCAGATTCTTAATAGCATGATACTTATCGAGAGCCAGACTCTGAGCATGGCTCGTGAAATGAACACTGTTCTTCTTCGTCGTATAGCTGCCATGGGAGATGCTAATGCGCAGTCTACTGCTTGAAGATAAGTGCGTGTTCCATACGTCTTTGCCTTTCGAACTTACTAACTTTGTGATAGGAGAAGGTTACTTTTAAAATCAAAGCATTGCTATACATTATTGCTATACACATACTCACTCATAGGAACACAAAATTATTACAGGGCGTTAGGAATGGGGATGGAGATCTGGCTCAGAGATCTGGTGGGAAGATACCCCTGAGAACTTGCTTATTTATATGGCACATTATTAGCATAATATCAAAATGAAACCTTTTGACACTTAACCCACGCAATTCCTTCCCACAATACCATTGTGTTTTTTCGACCGTCAATCATACAATTCCTAATGCCGCAGCCTGGTATCACCGCTATAATACAATCAAAAGCCCTCTCCATATCAAAAAACCCCTTTCTTCCTTCCAAAATCCGGCAACCCTCCCCAGCTCTGAAATTCCGTTCCGAACCGAATCAATAATAACCTTTGCAATCCCCTCTCTCTTCCCCTTTGACTTCCCCGTCGCCCCTGGTATACTCGGCTCTTCACTGCCCATCGTCGGCAACACATTATCACTCGCAGACAATGAAACAAAGAGCGCAAACGGAGTCAACCACACACACAAGCCCAAAATACGCAGCAATCTGCGTAAAATCTGGATATCCCGAAGTATCGTAGATGGAAGTTGGGGTTCTGACAGGACCGGTCGCGAAGTGGCGAAACCAAAGATAGTGATTTACTACCACGAGAGCTATTCCAATAGCCATTAGCCAACATTGTAATTCCCGTTTGGAACAATAGGGGCTTACCGCATGAAATGAGGAAGAGGGGATTACTCAAATGGACCACGGGGAATTTCCTCATATTTCCCAGATACACCAGATGAGAGAGAATGCTCATGACGCTGAGTTTAAAGCTAAAGCCATCGACCACGCATAAGAGTGTTTGGAGCCCAATAATCGCATATATCATGCGCGTCAAGAAACGTTTTGCGATGACGGTGTGTTCTTCGACGAGCTCGGAGAGATAGTATAATCCCGAGGCTAAAATACATCAAATCAGTACCAAGGTATGGATAGAAAATTGCATGTTCAAGAATAATGCAGAAGGGGCGTTCGTCGCGAGTACCGCAAGCTCATGATGGATAAACTTACCAATAGCAGTGGTAAGGAAACCAAATCCAACCGCCACGCCCAAGTATCCGACGATGGGTAATATCCACATGATTTTAATGACTGGCAAGAATCTCTATCTTATGGGTACTTCATTATGTTGTTCAAAGAAAGATGTACGTAGAAAAAGGGACAAGTGAATGTTAGCTGTTCTTTACTTACCCCAGATATTAGATCGGCTGATATTCGGCTCAGCGATCTGGTACAAGAATTAATTTTTATCTTCTTATCGCTCAGACTCCGATTGAGAATTAAGAAATTTGTGTGCGACAATTCAAATTGGAATCTACGACAACCAAAGACCAGAATTAGATACTGACAGTCCTATTTCTACTCAAAGAAACAAGACCTCCCCCCCCCTTAAAATAACTCCAACCGTCCACAACAAAAAATGTCCCGTCCAGAAGATACACTGTAAGACCCTCCTCATCACCTCCTCTCAACGCGACAACCCCCCTTCCTAACACAAGTACCAGCCCCCCCGACCTCCACTACAATGACACCGAAGCGCGCAAATACACGACGTCCTCACGAATTCAAAACATCCAAGCGAGTATGACGAACCGCGCGCTCGAGCTCCTCGACCTCAAGACGCCCTCCCTCCTCCTCGACATCGGCTGCGGTTCCGGTCTCTCAGGAGAAATTCTCTCGGCAGTCCCCGAAGATGAAGGCGGCCCGCATATCTGGGTTGGCATGGATATTAGTGCGTCCATGTTAGACATTGCCTTGCAACGAGACGTAGAGGGCGATCTGATGCTGAGTGATATTGGACAAGGAGTTCCGTTTCGAGCGGGAAGTTTCGACGCCGCTATTAGTATTAGTGCGATTCAATGGTTGTGCAATGCAGAAAGCAGTGAGGTATCGAGTGCGGGACGACTGTCGAGATTTTTTGGGGGATTGTATGCGTCGTTAAAAAGGGGAGGTCGAGCGGTCTGTCAATTTTACCCAAAGAATGATGAGCAACGAGGGATGATCACTGGCGCTGCGATTAAAGCTGGGTTTGGGGCGGGAATATTGGAGGATGACCCAGGAACTAAAAGTGCGAAGTTGTATTTGGTATTAACTGTTGGAGGAGGAGATATAGAGACAGCCAATGGGGATATTACGGGGGTGGTGAAGGGCATGGATGGGGTGGATGTGTTGGATGCAAGAAGGAAGCATAAGGAGAAGGGTAGGAAGGATGTTAAGAAGGGTAGTAAGGCGTGGATTTTTGGGGAAGAAAGAACAGATGGAGAGAAAAGGAAAGGTGGTTAAGAATACCAGTAAATATACGGGTAGAAAGAGAAATATTGCTTTTTAGAAGGGTTGGGTTGGGAAAAGTCATGTGTGTATATGCATGCAAAGGCGTTAGGGAGATGGGGGCATGGGGTGTTTATGATATCAGCTGTATGAGCATCAATGAACAAACATATTTCTGTGTGATAGCGGAGTTCCAAGGCTGACAATGCCATATGCCGATCATGCTTGCATCGATCAAACTTCCCAGTAACAATACAATACATTGGGCAAGTTATTCGGCTCGATCAGTATATACCAGACGAACACTATACCAGATCCCTGCTGAACTGCAAATCGTGAGAACTTGAATATGATTGATTCTGAGGTGCCTAACATGGACAAGGTTTTCATAGGTATCAATGTACAAATTCCGAATCTTTCTGTAGTCAAACAAACTGAAGTACATCAAAACGCTTTCTAAAGTTGATACTATTTCTGTGATCTCGGTACCCTTGAAGCTAGAGCTTGAAGCTCAAGTAGAAAGAACATAAAATCACGACAAATTCAAAAAGGATAGGGTTGTGGAGTTAAAGGAACTTTGTATGCACTTCTACCCCTTCATGTACACCTTCATCCATATCTAGGGTATTCTTTATACAGTCTATTCACCACTCTATGCGGCCAACTCCATCTTATCCAAAATAGCACGGGTGAACTGGTGAGTTGAGCTGTTTCCGCCCATATCACGAGTTCTTACGGCACTATAGGATGTTAGCAAATATAAACCTGTATTCAACAATCTAATTTCACTTACCCTTCAGCAATAACATCATAGACAGCCTTGGAGATTCTGTTAGCATGGTCATCAAGACCAAGATGTCTCAAAAGCATGGAACCGGAAAGGATCATAGCAGTTGGGTTAGCTTGGTCCTTGCCCTTGATATCTAAACCAACGTGACGGCAACCAGGCTCGAAAAACAGCGACCTCACGGCCCATGTTGCATCCAGGTACAAGACCTGGGCCACCGACCAAAGCAGCACCGACGTTGGACAAGATTCCTCCGTACAAGTTAGGCATAACCATGACGTCGAACTGTTGTGGTCGGGATACACATTGCATAGATGCGTTATCGACAATCATATCATTGATCTCCAAAGTGGGGTACTCCTTAGCAACGTCGTTGAAGGTCTTGCGGAAAAGACCATCTGCAAGCTTCATGATGTTGGCCTTGTGGATACAGGTAACCTTCTTGCGGTTGTTTGCAAGAGCAAAGCTGAATGCGAATTTGGCAATTCTCTCGGACTTGGCGCGGGTAATGATCTTGAGGGATTCAACAACACCTGGAACCGATTGATGTTCCAATCCAGAGTACTCTCCCTCGGTGTTCTCACGAATAATGCAAAGATCGACATTGTCGTGGCGGGTCTTGTATCCTGGGATGTTCTTGATAAGGACAATTGATGCGTAAATGTCGAGTTCTTGTCTAAGGGCGACGTTGAAAGACTGGTGGCCGGATCTCTCAACAGGTGTGTGCAAGATACCCTTAAGACCAAGCTTGTTTCTCTTCAAGGATGCTATTGACTCCCGGAAAAGATCCTCGGAGTGTTTGTCTCCGGTTTCAACACCAGACACATCAACTTGTTCCCATTCGACCGGTACATTGTCTGCTTTGAAAATTGTCTTGACGGACTCAGCAACCTCAGCTCCAATACCGTCACCAGGTATTAAAGTAACGGTGTATTTTCCACCATACTTGGTAGGCTTGAAAAATATCGGATTGGACAGTTGCGAAAGTTCTAGTAGGAGCGACGTGAGCGGTTCGCAAAAGGCTCTGATAAGAAGTTTGGTATTAGCTCGTGACAGACACAGACAGACAGACAGACAGAGATAGAGATAGAGAAACAATCAGAAAAAATAGAATGTGTGCCATTGGCAATTCTTTAACAAATTCACATACTTGCGCCGACCTAACGGAGTTTCTTGCCAGCATCTTGAAAATGAGAGAATATCAAAGGATTTTGGTAGGTTGTGTTAATAAGAGAGCCGTAAATATTCAGTTTTGCCCAGGTCGGAATAACCGTGAAAAGGTAGAAGTTTGATCCGGCTGTAGATAATTTAGTCTTACCTAATTGGGAAACGGCATGTGGAATCGGTTTATCACGGAGCGGAATTTCACGCTTCAATTTCTTTTTACTTAATTATCATTTATTGTGTCTTTCTTCCTTTATTACTCACCTGGGCACTTCAATTAATCCTCAATATCATTGTTTTGTTTTATTATGTAATATATTAATAATCAAGACTTCAATTTCTTATATGGCTGGCTATTCTACTCAATTCAATCGCATTACCATCTCCAGCTATCTCCAAATACCCAGGTATGGTATGTATGTCGGTTACGTGGGAAATAGGATGGACGTCACTTTAATAATTATTCTTATTTTTCATCGAGGGGTATTCTCGCCTTGCGGGGAATGTTCGGACTCCATAGTTGCTTTTTTCATATGCACATGACGGAATTTAAAGGGAGACGAGAAGTGTTAGATCGACGTACACCTAGGTAGTAAGTATCATGTCTGGTCAAGATAAGTGAGCAATAACAATATCCCGAACTTCATTTTCTGATATTCCATGTTTCTCAAGTATTCCTGCGCGGCCGATGAACGGGATAAGTTACTGTAGATAGGTATCTAACTAGGTACGTATACACAATATATATAAATGCTATATTTGAGAATCAAGTGATTTGTAGTAGAAGAGCCAGCTGGAGTTTCACAAAGCCATTGTTCTTGTCACTCATGAAAATATAAAGCCGTTTCTAGAATTTCCCAAAACGGGATATAATCAATTCTTTGATAACCCAGAAAATTGTAGACGAGTACAAAACCCGAAGTATATCATGCCTCTGAGAAAGCCCAAAAAGAGAGTTGCCCAAATATGGCAACTGAATCCAAGTCGACACCCTGCGAACTGATCAACACATACTATCAAGTATGTAACCATGTTACCACATCTCTTCGCCATGCTAGTCGCATCATACCATCCAAATCCTCCGAACCTAGCTCTTCCGCCTCATCCGACCAAATCATAACAACCTGCCCACAGGCAATTTACAACCTATCACTTCCTCCGCCATTAAATCAGCGGCAGAAATCCGAAACTGAACTTTGTCCCTCGGTATACAAACGCACAACGATAAATTCAGGATATGGATGCCCCGAGTGTGAGCCAGAGTATCACTCATCGACCGATTATATTAGGACGGAAGCAGATCATTGGCATGAGAAAGCAGTGGATAACAAGGACAGAAGAAAGAACAGGTTCGAATGGTGTATGCTTGCCATCAGGGAATGGGAGGTTAGAAAAACTGCGGTGGGGAGAGACTCGGAAAAAGTATGGGACAAGTTAAGTTGAGCATTTCAGGAAGATCAGAGAGTATTGAATCAAAAGCGATACTACTAAACGAGCTCATGCTCCTGCTAGTAAAGGGTCACTTAAGCAATTATACAGAGTCGGAGTAGTTGAACCCTTGCTGTCGAAACGTCTTAATGCTTTCCGCCACAGAGTGATCTAATCTCAAAGCGCCCTACCCGGGCTGATCGACGATCATACCTATTACAACTGAAGTTGAGCGAAGTAACAAAGACAGTCCACGTTTTACATGGTATTAGCGAGCTTTGCCTGACAGAATGGGGATTCCTCAAGGTAGTTTAAGTAGTGGAACTGAATTTGAAGGCAGGTAATGCGCATCCATAAAAATTATCTCCTATGGTTGAGGAGAAGAAGAAATGTGAAAGGTCTTAGCAATAGACGACTTGGTATGTTTCAATAAGCCCAAATGTTGATGGAAGATAATCTCCATATCATTTGGCATTTATGGGTTGCCGAAAATTTATATAGTACCGTGTGATTTGCATCAGTCGATCACCCATTCCGGTTGACACTCGGTTACCAAAGAACTTCAGGCGCGTTTTTGCTCATTTTCCCATGCACCTAAATGTCTCCGCCGACAAGGAAACCTTTAAAGACTCCATCTCAAGCAAACTGTTATTCAACTGTGGGATGGTTTTAATGAAATATCCCAAGTCTCATTGTTGCACGTTCTCTTGTCGAATAGCGCAGGGCCTCGTGAAATTCTTGACCCGGGCAGGTCCATTAAAGGGTTCTTGCCTCGCATTGCACGGATTGCTGCAAACAATGAACCGGTCGTGGAGGAGGTATAAAATTTCCATGCTGGAATGGCATGGTATTGGCCCATCCGGCGTGTTGTGTAAGCCTATGCTTCTGCTCCTGAGATATACCCATGCTTTCGAATACTGCCCGCAAAACATTATAGCTGTAATCTTGCTTGTATTCTTGAAGTGCATGCTATATACTTTTATCCACAAATTCCAAGATTAGGTCATTGGGGACTATTCCTTGCAGTCGGCGCACTATAATGAAGCGAAATCTTTCCATGAAAAGTTTTGGGTCAAAATAAAGTGCACATTGACTCTTCATTACCCGTTGTTCTTTTCTAGTCTGGAATAGCAGTCCATAATCCAGAGCTTTGACGTCGCTCTTTCCATGCCAAATGGGCTAGAATCGTATTTTCCAAGGTTCAGCGTCTTTATCGAGGTTCTAAGGGGCAGTATAGAGGAACTCGTTTTCACATACTATCAATCCAGTTCTGGACTAAGACGCTTTGATAATACAGCAAGTGTCAGAAAAGTATAACTTATTCCCTCAAATTGCACAGTCTTAAACGGCCTTTCTAGATTTTTTATGTTCATAGTACGTGATCATCTAGCCGCGACAGGAGTATAACCTTGTGTATCTCCAATGCCAGCATTTAAGCCCTTCCTCTTGTCAACGACTTTTCGCACCGCTGCCCAACCAAGCAAACCTAAAGTACCAGCAATAAAAGTCAGCACTACAATCTGATCCTTTCTGCTATCTCGTTGAAAGCATGTTGTGAGAATATCTTTCTCTCCAGCATCTTTACATATTGGTAGTCGCTGGGCGAGGCAGAAAGCTCGATTGCACATAGCACATGTCGCAGCTGGGGAACGAGGGTCGTGTTTCGAGCCTGATTTATCGGATGAAGAGCTCGAATGCGAAGATAGGGGAATAATCGTGCTATTAGTGAAGCATGTACATTTGCAGAATGACGGAGGTGCTGTACACATTATCAGTGACCATGCTATACCAAAAATGTTGAATATATACTTACAGGTTGCTATTGTCGAGACAAGCAACGTACACAATATAAGCAAGAAGTATATGCCCCTCATCTTTGTTATCTAGAAACGTGTCAAGCTCTTTGGATCGTAGGTATTTGGATTACACAAATATTGGTGAGTTTCTTTTTAGTGCGCAAGAGACAATTCAAATCCCATTGTCTACCATAAATGATATCTCAGTCGTCACACTTGATATATCATTCAAGTTATTACCAAAATCATAATGCAACCTTGGAATGAGATGATGCTTCGGCTCTTCCCCAGTAGTTCTTCAGATGGTAGTTCAATTGAGCTAGTATACTTATGGACTAGCTCATTTCTATCCAAAAAGTTCAAGCTCAAAGCGATATTCAAGAGCCTCATTACATTTCAACCGTTTGATCCATACACAATGCGTCGAATAACAAGAATAGATAGGTCGATTGACCTTTTACGTACTCGGTCGATATCACAAAATCCATATGTGTACCGTTGCTTGGCATGCAGGACCCAGGTTTCCTCATTTTCGACGTCTTCCGTACGAGGGGCAGACAAAGAATCGTTCAGTCAGCGAGTGCGACGAAGTCTGTTCAAGCAAGCCCCCTCCACATCTTCGGATCCCTATACTGGGCCCAGTCAACTATCAGTGCAAGAACCCGAACAAAAAGTCGAACAAAAATTCGAACCGAAAGAAAGGATAGCAGCTGAAGATGCCCCCGATTATTATCCAGCAGATACTGGAGCAGGACTGGAAGTAATTGGTGGCTACAAGAGACCCCTGGGCGAGGAACATCCATACAAAGTTTTCATCAAACAGAAAAAGATCAAAGATTCTGCAGAAATCACTGCAGCATTGCATCGTGCTGTGGTCGAAGTATTCGCCTTAAGACAAGCTGGAAAGCCTTTGTCGGACATCTCCCTGGCTGAGCCTGGTCCCAATCTTACTGAAAATGTACAAATTAATCCTTCAGAATCGGGTGCTATTTTACAATTCTTGGAAGATGGCTCTCTGGAACAAATAATTCAATCATTGGCACCTGTTACTCCACCCCAAAAGGGCAAACAAAGACGTAAAGCTCGCCTCGCTGCGACCTCTTCGATTGATGAGATCACAGAAAAGCGTGCGCCTACCGAGTCCGAAGAAGATGTGGCTGCCGATAGGTCACCAATAGATCCTTTACATCCAGAGCCTATACCAAAGGTTGATGAGACGGCAGAGAAGGGAAATCCTACCGAATCAGAGGAAGATGTTGCAGCGGATCGCTCAACCGTGGACCCTCTGAAGGCCAAATCTGAAGCACTGGTCGCATCTTGGGGACAGTCGTGGCTCCAGGTTTCTCTTGCCGATCCAGCGATCAGATTTGCCGTAAGTTGTATCATGAAATTATGCGACGGAGCGTTTACTAATCACTTTATAGGTTGTTAAACGCACAATGCAATTAACAGGCGCAAGAATCCCCGACAACGTTATCAACTCCTCAAATACGACAGAAAAGCTCTTGCAACATATCATCACCCCACCTAAACCTCCAACGCTGAAGGAAGCCTTGAAACAAGAAGAAGTATTGATGTCATTACCGAACGTCAACGTATTTGGTAGACGTATCACAGTTGTCGACAAGGAACGAAATATTGGACGTTTGAAGGTTATTAGGGACGAATTGAGGTCTCGAGGAATCGTATCTAAATCATATCCAACCGCGTGGGAGGGTAGGCGTAGGAGAACATGACCTGTATATTTTGTACAATACACTTACATCACAAAATATTTTTTGCCGCCAGTTTATAAAGGCAATCAGGTATCTGCACTGTTCCTTGCCATTCGCGCTGAGCACTCTCCAAATTTTGCATTGCTTCTGGTTATCCTATGTTCCTCAGAACGTTCAGTGCTCCTGTCAAATTTGATGAGTTCTATTTCTGCAGCTCTCCAACTGCACCATAGTTTGAAGATATGAACAAAATCATTGAGATAGGATCTCTGGAGACTGCAACATCGAAAGTGAGAGAGGACACACGCCATTTAATACTACACACATTTCAAGTCTCAACAAGCGTTTTGATCAACGCATTTCTGTTCCTAATATCGGACGTATATAGTCTCCTGTTCATTGTCAGACTTCTCATCCACGCCACGCGAATAATGTGCAGTGGCCATATCTTCCTCAGTGTCCTAACATATCCATATCCTGAACTTTGCAACTGCACATGCTTGCCACTCTTCAAACACTAACCTCCTTCCAACGCTTTGCACCAAAACCACAAGCCACGAAACCACTAGATGTGTTCCTCCCATTTCTGACAAGTATCCACTCCTGAGACCAAACAATGAACTCTTCGCATATAAGCAGGTTAGAAGCATTTTAATAATCATTCCTTAATCCAGTATCCAATATCAAACCTAAAACATCCTAACTCTCTTCTAAGGCTAGTAAGAGACTCCAGACCGACCCAAAGCATATATATCGGCAAAACAAAGAATACAAAGTCTGACGTCTTGTTGATTGGCAACGAATTTTGCACACGGATAATACACTAAATAGTTTGTCTGAAGCTTATCGATGTGTTGATTTTCTCGTTGTATGAGCATCCAACATCTTGACGAAGTCGATTACAGAGTTTCAGCATATGCATCTGTACATATTAATTTCAGAGGCGTGGTTTAGGATATGCATAGGGATGAGCACCATCAATATTTTTCAAAATGACACATGGGTCATAGATGTGATATTGACGGCGAGATATGAGAGGGAGAGAGCAAAGTGTAATTATATTCTTTGCGAAGTTTTGGGTGAGAGACATGGATGAGGTTAAGTTGTAGATCATTGATGAACCTGCCAGTATTGGGCTACTCATACGAGACGTATAGACTTTTCAATCGTTGGAGGAATGCTATGGTAATCGTAATCTCGGTCTTGATGATTGTAGTGGGAATAATACTGATTCTTATTCTTTCCACCTATTTTGAATTATTGAACCTAGAAGTGCTCCGGATGTAAGATCTGTAAGTGTAATTGCGTCTCTATTGGAGAAGGTGTTTCAATCGTGATGGAAAAGCTCTTGCTAGGGTGCATATCATAGGTAGACAATTCTACAGCCTGAATAAGAATCATCCATCAACCCCTTTTGATTCGCCGTCGCTTATCAAAGTAAAGGGCTCTTTGGCAAGTTATGCGACACTGAAATCCAAGACCCTCGAGTGCCTCTTCATCTACAGAAGCAAATGTAACGCCAGTGAGGTATTGATAAAACGACTTTGGGAGCGGATCAAATGGGCAATGCAGGATTGGTTAAAAATTGGAATTTATACACGGTTCATGAGGATTAATGACATGGCGAAGTTGTGGATGTCAAGCACGTTGAGTGATATATATGACCTCCATGAAATAAACCCATTGTATTTCTTACCTTCCATACGAGTAGAGTGATTTTTTTCCGCCTATGGGACTTCTTTACTTTCATCTCAACTTATATTAGCATATAAGCAAGCATATACAATAAAAAAGCCAAACTACCCATTCGCAGTATTCCCGATTCATTTAAACACCCGATCTAATAATTCCCATCCTCATCAATTCTTCTCATAACCTACAAGTCTGTCGTTTGTCAGTAAGAAGATATATCGGCGAAAAGGCTCCAGTGAGAAAGATATCAATCAAGAGTAAGTTTGGAACAAAAGGTTGGATAATCCATCATATCATTTACCCACATTAACGAGTCTTCATTGCGATGCATCATTGTATATTGCGTTCAGTCCTGGTATAAGTTAGTGACTAGGTCTCCCCTATCGCATATCATATATCAAAAGTATTGAAAAGGAGCCGAATACTTATAGTGGGAGATATTATTTGAAGTGAGTTATCTCGAAGAGCGGAAATTACTGCTATGATCGGCATCGCTACTTATGTTTTTTTTTAGAGAGAAATACATATTAAGAGCCAACCACAACTAAAGACAAAGCCTTGCCTGTCACGAATTTAGGGTAAGAAATCGGTTGATTTATGGTACTGCTCAGACCGCATATCTTGAAAACGGAGATGCATTGGGTCTAGACAGTAGTATTAAGGGAGAATGACACTCTTGGATGAAGTGAAGTGGATGTATCCCAAGGCAAGGAAAGGAAAATGGCTATCAGAAAAATATAAGCCGGAGATGCGAAAACATCGTTTATTAGTTGTAGAATCTTCCGTGTTACGGTGAAATATCAGAATAGGCCTTTCTCTGTCTCTATCATCTGTCATCATAAGGAACCAATACTACCCACGACACCACCATAGAAATCACAAGCACATCACAAGCACATCACAAGCACATCACAAGCACATGAACAAAATCCCACACATCAACGAGGCGGGAAAAAGGTAACTGACATTTCCGAAGCCCCAGCACGAATTTCCAACGCGATCCGCACAGGACCTTAATCTAAAGTATGCCACATGAAATCCCCGCAAAAACGCATCAAACACTGCAGACAGCCAACCCAGCTCCAAGAAATACCAATCGACAACGAACAAAAGACCACGCGAAAGATATCGAGCAACCAAGCCAGCTCCAACAATATCCGACGTGCAAGTCAAAAGGTGTTAAAAAACAAGTTTGAAGGAAATCTCTCCCATGCTTTTGATTCAAAGCTTTGCTTTGCCAAGAGTCCCAAAAACCCATATCATGGTAGTACCCCTCTAGAAAGGGTTGCTAAAGGTGCCGGTGCGGCGAAGAAGTGAAATATACATTGAACTGTATGGTGGAGAAATATAAAAAGAAACAAGAATCGAAGTTTTTTAGGCGCAAGAGTCCAGCGCTATCTGTCAATGATGTACTATACGAGACGAAATGAAAGCAACAGATCGAAGACTAAGAATGTAGAAAAGTCGCGGGAATAACATCGGCTAGCATGAAATGAGACGGGAATCCGCGAGCAGCGGTCCATGTAGCCTTGGCGCGACATTGTCAAAGGCAATAGGAGCAAGCTGCTTACAATTGCTTAAGGGCCAAATCGGCCGCATAGGCCAAAGCGTAAGCATCTCTCTTCGCCTTGCGGCATCCTTGTCCGGGGCGTCCGCACCATGCCTCAGCGTTAGCTTCGGCCTCGGCTAGAGCCTCTCTCTTGCATCCTTGTCCGGGACGTCCGCACCATGCGACGGGGGTAGCCTCTGCGAGAGCTTCAGCCATGACTTCAGCTGCACGACGAACTTTGCGGCATCCTTGTCCGGGACGTCCACACCAAGCTTCGGCTTCGGCATCGGCCTCAGCTTCGGCGTTCCTCTTGCATCCTTGTCCGGGGCGTCCACACCATGCCTCTGCTTCGCGGGCAACAACTTCGGAAACTGGAAAGGTATGTTAGCGAATACGCTAGAGTGGGGAAAAGGAAATAGGGAGAAGAAGGTTAGAACTTACCCTCACGGGTCTCGAGGTTGAGGGACTCCAAGTACGCAGCAGGATCGGATGTGGTCTCGGCAACGGTCTCGGCAAGATCTCTAGCAAGTCTCTTAGCCTCGAAGCAAGCACCACCAACCATGTTACATCTCTTTATGACGGCCTCCTCAACATCAGCCTCAGCCTCTGGCTCAGCAAGCGCCTCAGCAAGTGCCTCAGCAGCACGCTTGGTCTTGCGGCAACCTTGTCCAGGGCGTCCGCACCAGGCCTCAGCCTCGGCTTCAGGGAGTGGTGCACGCTTGCATCCTTGTCCGGGACGTCCGCACCACGCTTCTGGGAGCGCTTCACGCTTGCATCCTTGACCTGGGCGTCCGCACCATGGCTCGGCATCACGTTTGCAGCCTTGACCGGGGCGTCCGCACCAGGCCTCGGCTTCACGCTTGCAGCCTTGACCAGGGCGTCCGCACCATGGTTGAGCTTCGGAGACTGGGGCAGCGGCGGGAGCGGCGACAGCGACGGCGGTGGCGGTAGCAGCCAAGATAGCCAGAGCGATTGCGTTTGTGAACTTCATAATGAATGTAGTTTTGAAGATAAATTTTGTGTACTTAGTGTAAGTAAGTGTTAAATCTTAAAGATTGAATATAGGTAAGGAGAGAAGAAAATATATCGTGTCAAGAGCATCGAAGTTGACGTGATTTATAGAGGTTTGAACTGTGCATTATTCAATATTAACAAGAAAATAAAACGGGAACTCCGCAGACTGTAGTCCAAAGAATCTTTAAAGAAAAGTTCTGCTATTGAGATTTTAGGAAGAAATTTCCCTATCAAGGGTCTCAATAAACCTCGAAGCGAGAAAACAAAAAAGGTACAGCAAGGACAAAGCTTTTGGGAACAATTACTCTCGAAGGAAGGTTACTTCAAGCCCACGTGGTAGATTTACGATGGAGACAAGAGGCTTCAATGATTGCCCATCGACTGTTACAGTATACTGGTAGGAAAATGTAACCTCCGATTGATTTCGAGGTGTGGATATGATGGTACCCAAGAGGCAGTGTGTGATTTTCATCCCAATTCTGCCACCTACGCCAAAAATATATCTCATCTCATCTCTAATTACCCATACCCCACTGACTGGAAAACAATCTCATCTCAACCAGATCCACTTGCGTTACAGAAATTTCATCTAGACTCTGAAAACTTTTCACACTAGCAGAGAAGTTGTTCAGATTTTCAAAAAGCCCCAATACAAATTCTACAAAGATATAATAAAGGGTGAATATCTCGTGACTCTCTTTTAACGACAAAAGAAGTAGTCTATTGAGTACCTCATTGAGACCCTATTGACCACCCCTTTTGAACTCGCTTAATTGGCAACAAGAGAAAACCTCATATACCCCCCCCCAGAAGCCCAGTCCTGATAGTGAACTTGTATCGTCAACAAAAGAAGACCAATTGTTGAAGAAACTTCAGAATAAGCGTGGGTCTAGAAGACATAGAGGAAATTCTAGATGAATCGACGTCACCTAGTTTCAAATTTAAAACTTATTGGAGCCCAGATGTTGCTTGTGAGTTTTTATAGTACAAGATACTCTAACCAGCTCTGGTTGATTATTTAGAGTTGATCAAAGCAAAAGAACTTCGAAAATGAACAAGATGCATGGCACTCTTTGACGCATGATAGGTGAATTGGTAGAAGCATAATAATAACTCTCCGGCAATGCCGGGTACATCTCTTCAATATCAAGAACACAAAATGATAGGTCAAAGGCAACAAACGTCTGAATCCGGGTGCAAGGTTCATAAGATTTGAAATCAGGATAGAGTAGAATCACGAAGCACAATGAAGATCATGGGAACTATTTTGAGTAAATGAATCAAGGTCGAGCTACCATTTACCTATCCTTCAACAGACGTACGAAGACCTATAGGATGACTAAAATTGGCGTCCCTTTTGATGCAACGATGTTGAAATTCAAGAACCGAAAGGCCATTATTCTAGAAGATAATGAGTACACGTTAATCCACTGGTAATCACTTGTGAACAAGAACAAACCATACAGCCAAGAGCCATGTGGTGGAAACTTCACAATCCGCCATGGACTTTCATGGCTGAGGAGTTATTTTCTTCTAGATTGAAATATGATCAAAACTTTTTCTATGCTACAAGTGTTTTATTACAACTTCTACCCAAAAAATCTCAATGCTCATCGGCTATTCTTCTTATTTCTTCTTGTTGCCTTCCCATTGCCATTGGTCGCAGTGTTCTTGACTTTCTCGAGGACCTCAAAATCATCAGCACCAGAGCTGTTGGATGCGACTTCTTCCAATTCTTCGTAGTCTTCCTCAGCTGGAGCTTTGTTGAAAACACGACCGATAGTTTTCTTGAAAGCAAAGACTGGCAGACGGAAAAGAGCAGTATCTCTTACGGTAGGAGCAGGGAATTCGTCAAGCTATATTGTACATTAGTGAGATTATCGCAAAATTCTGCAACGAACAACTTACATCAAGCAAGAATTCTCGCATTTTGCCATCCTCATCAGCTTGTTCCAAGTAGACATTACTGGCAGAATCAACAACAAGCACTTTGCCATTCTCAGCAACGACTCTCTTCTTTGGTCCAGTGATAGATGTTGGAGTTCCAGGTGTAGATACTTTGGCCTTCTTGACCTTCTTTTCAGATTTATCCTTCTTGGAATCCTTCTCCTGCATGCGTCTTTGTCTTCGATTCATTGGCTGGGCGATAGGATCAGCATCAACATCGGTATCTGTTCCAGGTGTAGAGGTTCCATCAAGACCAGGTATACTGATGTTGGAATTTCCACCCCAGGCAGCATTTCTTGCGAATGTGATGTATCTTTCAACGAACTCGCGCTGTCTCTTCCAGCTCAAATAGAGGGCAAGGTAATGTCCACCACCCCCGACAAAGACGAAGAGGCCCGCAAGTACAGAGCCAAATCCGGGACGGAACCGAGAATAGTAATAACCAGTACCCTTCCACTTTGGGAAGCCATTCTTCAAGAATGAATCGTAACGCACACGACCTTCTCCCAATAGAATTTTGTTTATCAATCCCAAACGTGTGAATCTATCACTGGCAGCTTGGTATTGTGCCTTGATTTCTGCCTGCGAAGGGCCCTTTGAAACGTTGACACCGGGCTTTTTATTCTTGGACTTTTCGCCCTTTCCTGTTGATCTCTCGGCGATGAACTGAGCCTTGACCTTGTCTGGATGCAGAGTGCGGGATTTCTTTTTGTATGCAGCTCTTATTTCCTCTTGATTGGCAGATGGCTTAATATCGAAGAGATCGTAAAATGTAACATCGGCGCCTTCATGGGTAGCTACTTCGTTTTTGCAGACGAAAGATTTCATGATCTATAATTCGCTATGAGCTAATTGACACATTTCAAGGTGTACAAGATGAAAGTAAGGTATGGAATTGGGAATTGGGCAGAAATATAAAATATTCAAGGGCTACATAAGCCAACTCACCCTCTTTACTCCATGCCGCAACAACCGCTAAAAGGCAGGCTAGGACGACGATGATAGAGAAAGATCCTCTCATCTTGCCAGAAAATGAAAGAAAAATTAAAGAATATAGAAGAGAAGAGAAGCGACCACACCGGTGATGTGTTCCTTCTGTTGTTATTAATAGGTTCTTCACTTCCAAGGTTTCTTGAGTTATTGCAACTCTCTTCTGAGATGGGAATTATAAGATATTTATTAGATGACAACGAGGGTTTAAGGAATCGGCAAGGATGTTGATAGGCTTCAAATAGCTTACCTAGTAGATTTGGACCGGATTTGTGGATTTAGATAAATCTTATATCAGTTTTATCAAAGATGATTTTGATAGGTTGAATAATACAATAAAGATCCATGGGTATCGATGGAATTTGTGTCCTTCCTCGATACAGTATATAATAAATAATATTATATGAATATTTAGGTATCATAGACGCGCAGTAGAGGTAATGATTGATATCTATATAGTCAGAAGATTGATATTTCTATGACTTAGTCATCAATATTCTTCGACTGTGTAGACGAATCAGAGATGGTTCAGATGCCCGCCCAGGTACATGATATGAATATAATATCCATGGATCTATTCACCCCAGCTCCAGCTACCTATTATTGACCGTATCGAGTAAATATATCTAATACCTAGGTATGAGATTTATGTATTTATTATACATTTACTCTATGTTTAATGTAACTTGTATTTATTATATATCCATTTGTTATACTCCTTCACATGTATGATATGTTTTGTTTTGTCTTCTTGTTCCCAATGATAAATAGGAACGGCTGCGCACCTATAGCTAGTAGATTCATGCATTATGCAACGTAGAATACGACTTGACAATCAATCCATACAAATCTATATGATCCATACCATCCATACATACAAATCCATACAAATCTATATGATCCATACCATCCATACATACAAATCCATACAAATCATATGATCCAACCATCCATACATACAAATCCATACCATCCATACATACAAATCCATACAATCCATACATACAATCCATACATACAATCCATACAATCCATCATACAAATCCATACACTTTCCTCTTTTTTCCCTTCTTCTTTGCTGCCTTTCCATGTTCCCTACCCGATCTTCCATGCATCACCTACCTAGGTACTTGTTACTTGCTTACCGATTACCCAAAAGCTTCACCGCATCCATATAAATTTCTGTACTACTTACTTACTCCTCCCACTTAATCCATTGGAACCATCTTAGTTCACTTCTTCTTCCCTCTCTCCCTTTCCCTTTCCCTTTCCCTATCCCTTTCGTCCTCTCTTCTTCTTCCTCTTCTTCCTCTTCTTCTCTTCTTCTTCCTCTTCTTCCTCCTCCTCCTCCTCCCCTCTTAACCTTCTACTTCTCTTTCATTTGAAGAGAAGATTCTTATAAGAAGGGACAATAGAAGTTTATAAAGGGACCTTCTCGAAGCTGCATGTGTTTCGGATCCCTTTAAACTCCCCTTCCCCCTGGCTTAACGCCCAGACTTCACTTCATTGAGCCTTTTTCAAATTCCTAATTTCCCCAGCAGCTTTTTGCTGGGGTTTAGGGAAATTTGTTAAGGGGCCCAATCGTTCGTTTACTTTGTTTATTTGCTCAAGGGATATTAAATTTATCACAAGAAGAGAGCTTTGCAACTTCAAACAAATTCAAAGAACGATTCATTCATTGAATCTTCGTTTATCTATTACTCACCTACTCACCTATTCACCATACGCAACTCATTTGTACGTCTTCTCCCCTATTATCACCAATCGAAGAAAACATACTTCCATTCCTCTTGAATAGAAATTGTGGTGTCTCCTGCCTCTTGTGCTTACGAATACTGCTGACCAGCTTTTTCTATTATGACAGATCTCCGAAGCTTAAAAACACAGACTAGATAGACAATTCGACTAAGGGGAAAGTAACATCTCGAACTTCCCATCTAGCCAACCTCCTTCATCCAACAACCATCAAGAATAAAAGAAGCCGGAACAATTCTTCCGCTACATGCGAAGCAGCCATCTATATTTATCAAGCCCTTTTTACAAAATTCTATATCCTTTTAGTAACAGACAGTCATGTCGCGAATCAACATTCCCTTCGACGTGATTACGTCGAGGTTCAACCTGTCCGATAGGTTTCTCTGGTGTGCGATCGCAATCTCTTTCTACCAGATTTGCGAACCTCAAGCCTGTAAATGAATTCTTTGACTTCAAGCGCCTTTCCAAGCCAGAAAATTTTGGTGAAGTTCAGTCAAGAGTTAACTATAACTTGGGACACTTTGCCAGCAATTACTTTGCATTATTCATCATGCTTAGTATTTACAGCTTGCTCACCAACCTCCTCCTTCTATTCGATATCATCCTCGCTGTAGGAGGTATGTGGGCCATTGGAAAGCTTGAGGTCAAACTTGAACATTGCTGGTTTTCAAGCTACTTTCCTCGCAACTTTACACTGGTCTTTTGATCATCGCAGTTCCCCTTGGAATTATTGCATCACCATTCACAACACTCCTCTGGCTCATCGGAGCAAGTGGAGTTAGCATCATAGGACATGCCTCATTCATGGATAAACCAATCGATGAGGCTTTTTTCCGGGGAGGCGGTCTAGACGGTCGGCCGCGATTCCCAAATCTATGCCCCAGTGGGGAAGACCATCAGGGCGAAGGGGAGCAGGAGAGAAGACAGTGGGAGCAGGAGCAGGGATATTGGCAGCAGTCGCGTGTCGAGGAGCTTGATAGCGAGGGTGATACAGATACACAAGGCGCTGGGTTACATTTGGGTGAGAAACGATTTGCAAGCGATCCACTGCATTTACGGGTATAGATATTTCTTCAGTACAAGACCTAGGAGGGGTTATTCTTATGATAGGGGCGAGCGATCTTCCGATTCCGATTCCGATTCCGAATATTCAGATTATCAAGAAGGCGGAGACAAACAAGTGGCGGTACGAGGGGGCAGCGAGGAAGCAGTAGTACAAGGTGCACTCGCTCGCATTCGACGTGCTCAAGAAAAGGGAAGACGAGACGTAAAGCTTACTCAAGAGGAGCTTGACGCTCTAGAACGCCGACGAATCCGTATGCAAGCTGCTGCTGCTGCTGCTGCTGCAAAGGCTTCCAAGAAAGGATCTAGTGGGAGTGGGGCCGAAAGAAACGACGAAGTGAACGAAAAACTGTTGATATCGCTTCTCTTATGGACCCCAAGCCTGCCAGTGATCCCAAGAAAAGGAAGTCAAAAAGAAAATCTGGCAGTTCGCACGGTACTGCTGCGGGACCCGGAATCATTGTTTGATGGACCGGATGGACCTTCGTATACTCCAATTGGTGGCTATCACCTTCAGATAGAGTTCATCTCGTTCTCGTTCATCAGCACGTCACGGTGGCAATTCACCCCCAGGTACGATGCGACATTCTCTCTGACGGCATGCGGCTACTCCTTCTCATAACAACAGTCCCCGCCATTCTTTGCCAGATGAGGAAAGCTGGAGTTCTCCCAACAACAAACGGACTTCTCTTTCTTCTCAATACCATGTTGCTGATCCCTTTGATTACCAGGTTTCCGCTGATCAGCCTCGACCCATTCCACAGCAGTACATGCAATCATCTTCAGGCCATCGTCATTATTCTGGTCCCGCCGATGTCTCGTATACCTCAGTTCAACGCAGCCCACACAAGGCTTATCCTTCCACGGCTAGGGCTCCTTCTGATTCTTCCCTCAGACATCGTAATTCTCCTCGGGGAGAAGTCGATGTCATAACAATCCCTGATAGTAGTGAGGAATCAGATTCAAGTGATGAGCTAGGAAATGGAGTACAAGTTTTCTCGGAGGAACGAGAGCCTGAACGAGAGCGAGTGGTTCTAGAAGACCTGTTAGTGGTAGTGGCAGTGGCAGAAGAAAAGGCAAGGGAAGATGAAAAACTGGGTGTTCGTTTTCGCTCGCTGTGTTGCAAATAGACTTTAACTCTTTCTTAATGAATCGTTCCTTGCTCCAAAAAAGATTTCTTTCAATGTTAGTCTCCGCGTGTAACCAAATTGTTAGTGATTGAATAACATATACATACAAGATCTTTTATACAGCTTCAAAGTTGAATGCATGTTGGTGGCAAATACTTCACATGAATTTCTATACTTGTAGGTTGCTGGCCTAACTTCTACTTATCTCAACAGTTACAACTGCACACCATTTTTGCACACAACCCATGAATATCAACACTAAGCCTTTCATCGTATGGCTAGCATATTATATTCTCCATATTCAAATCTGATTATGAACATTCATAAAATACCTCACTACTATTTAATACAAGCTTGACTATTTTTGTCCTATTACTATGTATTTCCTTCCCTTTTCTCGATCAAGTCTTCTTTTTGATTGGGGGTGTGGTAGGGGGGGGGGGTTTTGTTTCTTTTGCTTTGTGATATATGAATACCTACCTACCTACCTATTCTACCTACCTACCTAGATGAATTTGGTTATCTAGATGTCGCGATGTCGTGATGTCGTGATGTACCTGCATCTGTATCTGTGTCTTTCTTTATTAGATTCGTGTCTTCTGATTTATGATCTGCTTTTTCGAGTTGAAGGGGTGGGTTTAGAGGGTTGCTGGTTGCTGGTTGGTTGGGGGTGTTGTGGGGAGGAGTGCTCTTGATGGGGTTTCTTGTTTATTTATTTGTTGGTTGGTTGGTTTGGGAGTTGGTGAGGTGGGGAGGTGGTTTAAGGAGGTGAATGTATGGGGAGATTGGATGGGGATTTACTTGGGGGAGGGAAGGTGAGTAGGTGGTAGGTATCATATATGTATAAATTCCATGCACCTATATAAACGAGTGAATATATACATGTGGATTGCGGGCAGGGAGTTGCGGAGAATCTCAACTCTTGAATACTTCTCTGTTTTGTTTTGTTTTGTTTTGTTTTGTTTTGGAATATCTAGGTAGGTAAGTAGGTATTATTGATATACCTACCAATGCCATCCGCTTCGTGGTGTTTCTATTGGGGGAGATTTTCTGCACTCGAAGATACAGATGATGGTGTCCCGGTCTTGGGAGTGGGTAGTTATGATGATGAGGAATCGGCATATATCAGAGACTCTTGAGTTCGTGTGATACAAGGATGGGCCTGGGATGGAAATATTGAATGGGGAAGATTGAGGCGGGAGAATTTTGGGAATTGAGCGAGCGACTAAGGCAAGTCTCAGGCTGTGGGGCATTGAAGTGCGTTGGCTTGTTTGGTTGTTAACTTTTAGTGATGTGGACTGTTTGATATGATGGATTGACCGTTTTTTGGTAGAATAATGTATATTTATTAGGCTTCCGAGGATGATCAGATTTGTATACTGATGCGTTGATAACCACTACCATGCTACCATTGAGAAAAATAGCAGGGTCTTATTGATATCTGCATATATATCTGCATATATATCAGCCTTGAATAACACAACCTTGCTGCTGGTGACTCTTTCATTGTAGGCAACGTACGACTGTAGGTCATGAGACGAAGAGTGAGGACTTTGACGTACTTTTAAAAAGGTTTTCGTATCGTTATATTCATTCTTTGAACATATGTTGATGTCATTATGCTGATAGCTCACTTATATCCTATTTTGCGAGCTAATCATATGTGAATAGTAAAGCGAGAGGTAGAGCCGTCGACGTTCCTCCAGGATTGACTTATAAGTTCCAGGCTACTCGGGTCTGGGTCTGATGTACTCGGTCACAGTGTACTGTTACCTTACAGCCGTTGGCCATGCATAAGAGAGCTGGTAAGGCTAGTACGTACCAATGGTATCACATATGCAGCAAACCCTTTCAATTCTGAAGGGTTTTGTTCTCCTTGTTGAATACAAAGACGCCTTCAACGAAAACATGGTCATCCATGGATTTAGTGTGTAATAATTTCACGAAAATGAGGATGGCGGGAATTTCTCGGAGTTTCTGTTACATGTTGTGGACATGCTGTCTCCTCGGGAGTACCGCGAGAGGATGGAGGAGCATTACCCGCAAAACGAGCAGATCTACCACCTAGTAAGGTTCACATTGACAACAATGCAGCAGTTGTGCGCTTGTCGGACTATATGCCATTATCCGGTTTACGTGAATGACTCTTCTCTGATGGTCTGCCCTGACATGATAATGATGAGTCAACGAATCGCAACGTGTATTGCTTTCACTTCTCGTTCGGCCAGACGTGTTGTTGGCGAGCATGCGATCTCACGGCAGTGAATATCAGTGGTATGTATGCTCGTGGCAGTGTGAGTGGAGAGGAGTGGGGGGTAAACATACTTTGAAAGTCGTACCTGGTTAGATAACAACGATGGTCCAGACTTGCATGTAATCTAAAGCTTGCTCTCTTGAAAGATTGTTCTACAAGGACGAAGTAATGGACTTGGGCCAAGAGTACATCGACGAACTATCGTTCTCACAGACGAGTTATCCAGATCGGGGGTCCTAGTACTCTGCAATAATTGAAGTCCTCATAGCTTCGCCGTGTGACTACTTCCTTATATCTGCACGCAAGCACAATGTCCGATTACTCTCAGTACTCGATTTCGCAGCATCCACCCCTCAGCAGTGAAGATATGCTCTTCGTGGATGCGTCCAGATGCAGCATGCCGAACCTTAATTCCTCGATCGTGGAGAAAACATCAATGATATGAATCTGTAATTGCTGACCCTGATCTCTACCGCATATTTAAACTTCGTTCCGAATTCTTTTAGAACGGCGGTCATGGAAGTATGCGCAAAACGCGAAGAAGAATGACATTTTTAATCTCCTCGGAGAATTCGATGCAATGTGGCACGGGACTCGGCAACCAGATGCAGAGTATCTGACTTTGTTAAAAATGACCTCCCTGATCACTGCTAGTCTGTGGGTGTCATAATCTTCAAGCTCGATATATTTATCGAAGCACCATATTGCAACTCGTTCAGCACCAACCGAAGCGGATTCCCCCTCAACAAAACAGCAAACCAGATAATTTCACCCCTAGAAACAATTGTTCGAATGCAGATAACTGGACTCTTGGCGCATTTTGAGACTCGACCAACACAACAGAAGCACGGTGATCTCGTTCTTCCAAAAGTTCAAACTGGTTAATGCACGAGACTTATCTCTACACCGAAGGTCTCTGATCGGAACTTATGCCTCAGATCACAGGTCAACAGAGCCATCACATGCAAAGACAACACCATCAACCAAACGAAGAGTTCTGGAGCTGGAAACCTGTACAACAGGACGGTTGTGCGACTGCTTCAGACCAGGACGATCGTAGTATTTGCTCAGATCACAAATCTGATATTATCAAAATAGTACATTCACTTTTATCCACCAACATAGGTCCCCCTCCTGAATCATGAGTAAACAGCGAATGAAGCCAGGATATCAAATGCATACCTTGCAGTAGTACCAAGCGCATACAAAATGGCATGTCCAAGATCCCACGTCTGAAAGTTACGCCTAGAAGTTGACGGTTTGGCTCTGGTAATCCTTCTTTATCAAGTTCATCTCATTCACTAACGAAAGAAACCTCATGGAGAACCATATCCTCCTCTGAGGCACATTTTAGGTTTTAAGTGTAAACGACACAACATATAAAACAGGAGAATTATCTCTCAAAATCCAACCATAATCTGGCGGCACGTCTTAACCGTAGTTCTTCCCTTCCCCAAACCCTATAACACTCATTTCCCAGCGTGAGTCCCCACGTCGACCGGTGCCCTGCCATGGCCAGCATATGAATCCCTGAATCGTCGATAGCCGAAATAACACCCCTGAAGGAATCGCAGTAACGACGGCTAGGATTAATACGAGTCATCGATACGTTTGATCAGCATTGGAGCGGCGTGTTCAGTTGGGCGAATGGATTGTTCAATGTTGTTGGATTTGAAGGAGAGGAACGGTATCTTGGACAGAGTTTAGTATTGGGTAGGGTGTGGTCTAAGATCTGGTATTGGGAGAGCCGTGGAGTTCCGTGCAATGGATAGGAGGGCTTCTATACTTATTCTTGATAAGTTTTTTGGCCATATTTGAGATACTTCTAGAAATTATGCGTGCTTGTGAAGGTCTGATGCAGTAACAGGGTAGAGCCAGATCGCTATTCGGGTTCGGTTCATATTTACATTATAATGAGATTATACAGTATAATAAGTGATATCACTAATGGTATATATATCATCCTAAACTCCTTATCATGCGCTATACACATTGACACTACCCCGCTAAACGCAGCGCCAATGCAAACATTCCTAGCCCATTATCCATGGTCTAACCTATATTTGCGCTTCTCTCACAAGCAGCAATACACACTCTAGTTCCCACTCCGCCTCAGCTAACATTCGCCAATCTCCTTCTATTCTCACTACGCGAAATACAGGGTTCGTCCTATCATCATTTGCGATAGTGGTGAATTGGGAATGCCTTTGCCGTAGCGCTATTGAGGCACTTGGCTTCTTTTGCCCTTGCCGTCTGCAGTAAAAATTTGTCCATTTCTTGCGCACCCTAATCAGTGACGAGAATCTCGCTCTAAGCGTCGCTTCTAGTCCTACGGTAGCTACTGACTATAGTGGGCCGAAGCAAATACTGCAAAGCCTAAATCATTACCGGCCTTACATCGCGAACCTGCTCCAACTTCTCCGTTCTTGCCAACACCAGGTTACCAGTTGATATTTCTACATATCTCGGGCTTGATCGATTGTTTTCTCGAGTTCGTGGTGTTAAGATGGTTGACATATCACGGAGTCGAACGATTTGCGCAGAGATGAATTCCGTGTTCGAGCTCCATCAGCAAGCTCGTGGGCTGTGAGACCAGATATGAGGCTTTCAGGAGATGGATCGAGGGTCGCCTCTTGGGGAACTTCAAGGTGACAGAACTGACAGAGGATAATCTTCCAGGACATACAGACGTACGGTGAGTAGCAAGGTCTCTGATTTGTGGCTTCGAGGGACAATTAGGAAATGGCGGATTCATGAAATACAGAGTCCTTAGTTGCTTTCTGGAGAATTCCCGTGGGAGAATCATATGGACAATGCCAATGATCTGCCATTCTTTGAGATTTTCTTCTGAAACATTTTACAATGAGGGCATGAGATATTATACGAAGACAGAAGTTTTCGTGAAGCATCATTGTCGTTTTGTACCATGATGAAATTCTTACACTGTTCCTCATCAGGTCCATGCATTTCAGTGTCTTCGATGGCACGGGATTACTTGAAGATCATTGCTTGCCCTTTTTCAAGCGATTTTACTCTGAGAGAAATTTGCGGGGTTCGTTTCGATGGTCAGCTGGAGATCCTCGGCAGTAAACAGAATCAACAGTGCTCAGCCCCTTAATTCCACGTTCGAAGATTCTATGGCTATTTCTGGTTGTATTGTTTGAAAATCCCCGATAACATGTTCATCTTCTCGCGGTTTTGCTCTTTATGCGCTGACTGAGGGCTAATGAATAACTCCACATCGCATCATCCTCAAGCGACAGCTCAATTCAAGGCCATGTGATCGATCCCATGAAGGTAAGTATAGTCACATAATCTCTTCTGCAACCTGCCCTTGGGAAGCTTTCATATGTCTAGATCTGCACCAATCGAGTTCCTTGGGCTGTTCCTGGGGCCTTTTGTGCTTGTGCCATGATTTGCTCAAGGTCTCTCGAGCTTGTTCTTCATTCAAAGCTTCAATATCGACTTCTAGATCTGTATCCACAACACAAATTCCATCTCCCTCGGGTGCGAATTTATCAATTAGGAATCGAAATTCCTCAGACTTTGATCCTCGAACTGTCAAAATCTCTCCGTTTGTTAAAGTTGTGAAATTTTCCCTCAGATGTTTCTCGAGTAGCGATTTCCAATCCTCGGGATTATATCCAGCTTCCAAAGGTCTCAATCTCACATATGTACCTTTAGGAGCTGTTTCGCATGACGGTAATTTGCGCAAAATCTCGATTTGTCTTCAAGATCTATTGTCTCGTCGCGAGTAAGGTCAATCGAGGGGCTATCTGTAAGGTCTATGGGCGCATCCGGATCCTCCCCTATCTCGGCTTTGAACTTGGTGTGTTTTCGTATGGCGCAGTAATCCCAATGCCTCAAGCAAAAATGAACTCAGGACAACTTCTCCTTCATCTGCGGAGAACTCTCGAATGCCTGCATGCACTACATTCCCATTCTTTGAATTAACCAGCGAAATGAGGGATGAGGCAATTGTGTGGGTATCTCTCCATTGTGCTGTTCGATTCGAGCTGCTGCAATGAATATGGATTGAATGGATCAAATGCGACATTATTCGAGCGGCCGTTAGAATTGATGTGACTGTAGATGCTGCTAGTAACTGTTAGCAGACTGTGGTAACAGTATCTTATCACAGGCAAAGAAATGTTGTCTTTCGGGCAACTTTGTAGACTGATGACCATGTCAAAGAAACATCTGGAGTGTCCGTCATATTGTCTTGGATAGGGTCGAAACTTGGATATCGCAGGTTTGTTGTAATTCCAATTGGAGGAGCTTGTTCTTGGCTGTTACTTAAATCTATTGTTGTTTTATATGTTGTATGATATGAGGGCTTGCGGATTTCGTTGAATACCTCCAGCTACCTAGTACTGTAGTAACTTACTTACTTGTAGCAGCCCTAGTATTAGAAAATATATGTGATGGTGAATGGATTGTGATATGTCAGATAATGCTGGATCCTTCTATTTACTCATGCTTAGCATGATGATCCATGTGATATTTCTTATCGATAAGAGATTTGTACAGGACATGGCTGTGACAATGGCTGACAGTGGCTTAGCTGCTTGCCATAAAATGGCGCAAGTGGTTCCAGCATTACATATCATTTGACTAGACACTTTGTAGAACTAGACACATTAATAACACGGGAACTCGAATGAGTGATATGGAATGAGCTCCTCAATTCACAGTTTTCTTTCTTTATTACCTTATAATTACCTATTCATTCTCATAAAATCTTCAAGGTGACGTAGAATAGCTTCCTGAAATCTTTACATACCTAAGGAAACATCACTCCAAGTATCAATACCTCATTCCATGGAGTGCCAATCTCAACATGCTTCGAATAGATTGCCCTCTTCTCTTTTACATTTATTATCAAATACTTTAATTCTTTACCATACCGTCCCTTATCTACCCGTTTCTTCCCTTTCAGCTCTAGGAGCTACTTCGAGATCTTTCAAGGAAATCATTTACGAAACTCCACATGTCTTCCGTTATTTGAACCTCTCAGATGTTAAATCCGCGAAGCCCAAAGATGGAGAGCTCTGGAGAAATGCACAGTTGGATGAGAATTTGACAGAAGACGAGTGCGCTTTGCCTCTCCTAACTCAGAAGTATTGTATATTGACATCTTCCAAGGTTTTATGGCGGTTCCCCTTGAGAGGTGTTTTCAATAGCCTCCGCAATCGAAATCTACTGGTTGATGTCCAAACTTTGATACTGGACGGCCTTTCCGTTCCTTCAGACTTGTTAAGCGAAATCATTCTCAATGATTCCTACAATGTTCGCATCCTATCAATCCGCGAAGTATCAAACCTTAATGAAGCAAAATTGAGAGGAGCTCTGAGATATTCATGTCGCCCTTCAAGACCCAAGAATACACCTAGACTTCAAGGTCTCTATATTTTTGGTCCTAAGGATATTCCAAAAGCTGTTAAACCTCAGAAGCATGTCAATGCTTATCCTGCTGGCATTGCACCGATTGATACGATTCCCAGTTATCTTGGCGCTCAATGGAATCGGAGATCCGAAATTGCTCTGGAGGAGAGTATGTTGCGTGAGGATGAAGTTTGGTCTCCAGGCAGTGGGAATGTGTTCTCAAAAACCCATCCATAATGATTGGGCGGCAGTTATGGTTTATTGTGAAGGGATCATCAGTTTTGATGCATTTCCATGCAAAGGACCTCGCCATTCAGCAAGTTTACCACGTGACAGCTCAGGTCCTTGGTATAACCATTTTCAAAATCACATAGAGGCGCGTGTAGCGACTCACTCATTAAATAATTGCAGGAGCTGCGGGTCTTCTAAGGATGCGTTGATATTTGGCCAATCACCTATGTTCACGTTTCCGCTCTTGTCGCCGCCTCCCCTTCATGCGTCCACTATCAACGCTGCAAAAACACCATTCCAATTGTCTAAATCTCGGGAAAATCTAATGGTTCGATGCATGGACTGTCTGCGAGATAGGTACTGCGAGAATTGCCGCAAGTGGTGGTGCGAAGATTGTTATGATGAAGGAATTGGCATGATCAGCAGCACTAGTAGCTCTCTAGTTTCTCCTTCGTCGAAGACTGAAACGGAGACTGTCAAGGTACATATGGGTTTTTGTGTTGAAAATTGTTTCGTAGTTGAGATGATGCCCGGTGTTGGAAGCAACGGAATGTGGGGTTGAAGCAATCCCGACGTGGCAACGTATGCAGTTGCAATTCTTTCATTTCGTAATATTTGTTTTTTCGACGTCTGTGTGGCTCCAAAATTCCCGGGTTTTCACAACAACG